>CM041000.1:9675560-9879915 GCA_022985145.1 Pangasius djambal | reverse complement strand
GCAGTCTCATTAGAACAATGTCTTACTGTGAGATGACACTCCATCGCACGCCTGATCTCCTCATCACTGATGACCTTTCATTAGCTCCTCCAACCGTCTAGTCAGATGAGGGAGCTGACGTGTGTGTGTGGTGTACGGCCATGTGTGAATGCCTGCTTCCAGCCATCATGTGTCTGTCATCCCCTTCTCAAACCTTCAAACCTCAAACCCTCTTTCTTTCTACGCCCAGTCATGACCTACTCTGGTGAGCTTTTCTTTTGTCAGATGAGTCTGGATGTGACAAAAAATTTGATTTGTTACACTGTCATGTGCAAAAAAAAAAAAAAAAAAAAAAAAAAAAAAAAAAAAAAAAAAAAAAAAAAAAAAAAAAAAAAAAAAAAAAAAAAAACCTTAGTGTAAGCTCTTACTGGAAGCAAAAATGTCTTGAATATCGGCACATCTAATATTTCTTATTATGATTCTTATTATTGTATAATTAATATAAGATTATTAAACCTAATACATTTTTCTTTCAAGCTTAAATTGTCTTATTGTCTTATGTCCTATTAGCAAATAATTCTTCTTCTTTGTAGAAATAAACACCTGAAATAAGCAAAATGATCACTGACATGATGATTAAAATACTCCAATAAAATACTTATTAAAAAAATGCAGAAAAAATGTATGATAACCAGAATTAAAAGAAATCCTGAGTTACTGAGGCAGTGGATTTAAGTTTATAGGTTAATGGTATCTCACTAAATAGTTCATACAAGTTTCTAGTTTCTTGCGCAACCAGATTTTTGCACCTCCGCCCTCCAACCTGCTTGACTTTTTTTTTTTTTTTTTTAACTATTCAGCTAAATATCACATTCCCAAATGAATGAGTGAACACTTTTCCTCACCCCAATGTGCTGGAAGAGCCAAGAACGCATGACGCTGGTGGCGTGCTTGGGCAGAATGCCCCGCTTGGTCTTAGACGAGTTTTCATCTTGACTCAGGAAGCTGAGATCCTGGTTCAGCTGCAACTGGAGCTGAGAAAACACACACATGGAAACACTCAGTGGTTTAGATAGTGTGTTTACATGTCTGTGCAAGTGTGTGAGGGAGTGTATAAGTCAAAGGGAATGTGTATACATACTAAGAATGAGGGTCTAAGACAGTACGTGAGTGAAGTCGCATAGAGACCTGTGACAGTGCTGGGACCTAATATGGTACCATTTCAAACGGGTCGGTTCTCAATCAGCAAAAATGGTTCCGTTCTTGCGCCAAAACACTGCAGGTCTGCAACTTATGCTGCATTTGACTAACGCTCATAACCTCTGACTAGGAAAAAACAAAGAAAGCACCCCCTCAAACTCAGGATGTCGGGAAGATCTCCTCAAACCCAAGTTGAGCATATGACATCATGTCAACATGGCCGCTCACACCGTCAACATATATAAATATAATATGCTTTATATTTTTTCCCCACTTTTGTAGCTTGAATGCGCCATGCTCAAAAATGACACAATTCTAAGTTCAGACCTCCCACTTCTGCGTTTAGACGAACACAGAAAAAGAACAGTTGATGTCAGGAACTCAGGAGTGGCATCATTTCCTTGCTATGACAACATGAGCAGCTGAAAATATATTTATGATTTCAATTAAAATGAAAAGTCCAGGAGGTTTTGTAATCTTGAGTGAAATTCAGTACTGCAATCAGGCCATGGAGAAAACAACCATTTTACTGATAACTGCACTAAACTAAACAGACATGGCTAATGATAATGCTATCAAAACTTTCTTAGAGCAGCTATACACTCTTATTTACTAGCTAAAAGCATAAAAACGTCTCTCGACTTGTGCATAGTCATTGTCTATGACGGTATATTTATGCTGTGTAAAAAAAATGAAGGAAAAAATGGTAAAGTGTATTTTCTGAGCCAAAAGCACAACTTGGTTGTTGTAAACTCAGTTGTTATTATTTTATGCTGTGCATTATTTGATTACATGATGATTCTTGTCTTAAACTAGTGGTTCTTCAAATAGTTTGCCAGTTCCCTGATCAAGCACCTGCACCTGGACTGTGATAGTGGAAAGTTAGGTCAAATGACATTCTAACAAATTGTGCATTTCATAGTGCTTAGTCTTTTTAGTTTATAGTAATGGTGTGTGTGTGTGTGTGTGTGTGTGTGTGTGTGTGTGTGTGTGTGTCACCTGTGAATTCTGGATGCGTATTGTTCCAGGTGAGAGGGCCTGGGTTACCACCTGGCCTTGTGGAGTCACAACAGTTACGGGCTGATAGACTGTGCCACCTGAGTATACACACACACACACACACACACACAAACACACACACACCATACACACACAGAAATGTATTACACATCATAAAATGTCAAACGTCATAAAAAATCAGTACATGATATAGTAGGTAGTGTAACATAGTGGTGTATGAAGGACAGACTGTTGTTAAAGTAGCAGTGTGTCTGCTCAAAAGCATACCTGACACCACCTGTGTGGGGTTTACTGCCGTTACAGTAAGGCTGCCCTGTTGTAAGGCGGATGTTGGTACTACGATCCCCTGTGGACTCACAGTCCCAGAGAAAGAGCTAGGAGTCTAAGAGAACACACCCACATGCACACACAAAGAAAACCTTTTAAACACCTCAATGAATAATTATATGCTTAAACATTAAAGGGGTAGTTTGTAATCTTTTTTGAGCCTTCTGCTGGCTGTAAGCTGAACTGCAGTTGCAGCAAAGAACATTCTCTTCATGAGTATTCTTCATGAGTTTCCTTTTTTAAAAAAAAGAGGCAAAACTGAGCAGTTGGGGGTGGAGTTCATTTCTGGTCCAGAAATATTGATCTATTGAATATCAATACTGCAAATCACATTTTTTCTATTATATCTCTGAAATTACATGATTATTCAATGTCTAGGAACACAGCACTCTGCACCTTTAAAATTAAGCACTATCTTATCTATATAGTCTTATTTGCTGTTTAATTTTCACACCAAAATATATTTATAACTAATAAAAATATGGTATATGCATATATGTAATATATGTTGACAGTACTTTATGTTTAAGTTCTGTACCAATGGACTGTGCGTGTATGTGAGACTGTGCATGAGTGTGAGTGTGTGTACCTGAGCCTGTGTGGGTGAGTATGGACTGGCCGGATCAGTGCTGCTCAGTAGAGTCTCGCTGTTCATCTTAGTCTTCAGGCAGGCGATATAGCGACTGCAGAAGTCTTTACACAGGTCGCTCACTTTCTCCAGCTCCAGCAGGTGGATACGCAACACCTGAATCGCCTTCACCATCTGTTTCAAATCATTGTAAAGCACAGAGGCTCCATTAGTATCAACAGTGACACAGTGTAGCAGCCCACAGTGAGAGTTCATATTTCAGCCTTTGGCAGCTGTTTCGGTGATAATGTCCTCTCCTACAACCTCTGAGAATGGCCTGTAATTCCTAATTTTCTGACCCTACACTCTGACTGCTTTCTGTCTTGTATGAGAAAAGATATTAGGATATACAATGAGAAAAATTTCTATATCGCAGTACAACAGTAAATAATGACTGGGCAGTTTTATCTAATGCACAGAAATAGCCGTACCCTTTCCTATTGACTAGCCACAGCAAAAGTATATTCAGTATAATAAAAAAAAAAACAAAAAAAAAAACAATACAGCAATAATTGTAAAAATTACAATGTAGATGTATGTGCATTTAATTAATTTAGTTCTTAAATAAAATACCCCAAAAACCCAAAGAAACAAATAACCACAGAATGCACCAAAAAAACTGCACATCTGTTTTCATCATGATTTTAAAATTGTCGCATTGCTGTTGTTGTACAACTTCACACACTATATTTTAAATATTAATCTGTGGGCCAATATTTGACTAAAGCCTTTGCTAGCTGATGAGGCCTATTTTATATACTGATTATCTAGCAATTTTTTGTCCCTTCATCCATTTCACTCAAAATTTCACTCTTTGAATGACTGATTAAAACGGCATGGTATAACTGTCAGGTATAGTTTATATCATTTAAATTTCAGTGTATTTGCCTGGTACTGCCCAGTTTAATTCAAAGGCACTTCCAGTCTCTGAGATAATAAATAACCCCAGTGCAGAATAAGGATGGATATTAGACACCTGACTGCCTCCTGAACACTGAAATGCACTTCCACAAGCGCTGTAAGCTAACAGGCCCTTAACATCCCATCAGAGACCCTGTATAATTAATTTATGCAGGAGAAATGATGTCCAGTTGATAGCGGCCTGGCATAACTAGACTTGGCTTGTCTTATTTTTACTCTAGAAGTTCTCATTAGTGTTGCATGATATGGACAAAAAAATAGCATGATTACAAGATTGTACTGTATTATTTAAACCAACCACAAGTCCAATATTGCAAGATTAACAAATGATACACTGTGTAGCTTTTAGTTCTCATTAAAGAGAAATTAGTGGGACAGATGGAGGGTAATGAAGACTCCTCACCAGGTTGTCGAGCTCAGGGTCCTCGCTGAAGAAGGACTTGCTCTCCTTATCCTGACTCCGCACAAAGTTCTGGATGTCCATGTCGAAGCTGGCCGACGTCACACACTCGGAGCGCTGCGTGGACTGCTCACACTTCTCAAACAAAAGTGCCAGCAAGGGGAACAGGGGGTGCCTGTCTCACACATACACACACGTGTGTCTCAGAGTGAACTGAAAATGATTACATAGAGTGAGAGAAAGAGAGAAAGTGAGACAAGAGGGCTTTACCTGTAGATGGCGGCTTTTTGGGCCTCCATGGGTGTCTGAGGGTCGGCTGGCACCGGGCCGCTCTCCTCCTCCTCCTCCTCCTCTCTTTCCTCTTCCTCCTCCAACCTTTCATCTGTCTCTCCCACTGAGCGCTCCTCCTCCTGCATCTAGACAGAGAGAGAGAGAGAGAGAAAGTGAGAAAGCGAGAGAAAGGAGATATGGGACAAATTCAACTGTAGTACTGTGTTGGATGACGTGTGATGATGGCAGCAGGTCATCCAGTTGCTAGTTCTTGTAAAAGAAAACAGAGCACATCTTTCATCCGCAAAACTGGAAAGAGAAAAAGGCAGAACAAAAGGGGGTGCTTATGTTCAAGGATGAGAGCCTAAGGGGGGACATGAGGTTTACACACACACCATTTTTTTTTTACTAGGGATTTATATGTAATCATTTGACAGATGCTTTTTAATGAAGTGATTTACAGTTGACTCCATTTATCCAAATATATAGTTGAGCAGTTAAGGGTTAAGGGTCTTGATTTTAAGGGATTTGAAGGGTCCAACTATTCACTTGGTGAATTTAAACCCACAACCTTGTGGTCACTTGCATAGAACATTAACCATTGAGCCTTGTGTGTTCATGGGTCTAATTCCTGGCAAATTTCTAATTGTTTGATTCTTTTTGTTATAATCCTAATTGTGTTTAATGGTATTTTAACTGCTTTTGTACTGTTAAACAACCGTCTGTCTCGTTTGTGTTGAAACCATGTTAATGGTTGACAAAGGAATTTTACATGTGTGTAGCCTCATTTTTATACCCCAGGGAATTGAACATGTTTAAAGACAACAAGTTCTTCCAAACTGAGGGTAAATGAAGTTTTTTTTTTGACAAATGAAAATTTTCATTTTATTTAAAATGTGTATCATTTTGAGAAAATATTACTCATTAAAAAATGCTGAAGGGAAATCTTTAATTATTGCATGTAAAGTTTATTTTATACAATTTATGCTCATTTTTAAGAAGGGTGCCAATAATTCTGGAGAGCACCTTGGCTCTGAGGACCTCTTTGGTTAAGGACACTCATATGACGCCTGCAAGCAATGCCCGAAAATCTGTATGGTTAAATCTGAACATAAATATATAACAATAGATGCTTCACACTAAAACACAAACATCATAAATAAATATCATCAAAATAAATAAATAAATAAAATAAGTACATCCAATAAGGACCCAATACAGGGTCACGAATGAAAAGCTGCTTTGTTTTGTACAGTTGCATGGGATGAGAGCAGAGAATGGCCCTTTTCAGAGCAAGCTTTTGTTTAAAGTCCTTGATTGTAATCTGGCAAATGTCAGTTAAGGATAGTTTACAGTGTGGTTCCACTTAATATCTGAAAACTGACATAAGCAGCTAAGCATTACCTTAGGATACTGATTTATTATTTTTAATATTCTGTCTTGACTGTATGATTATCTAACCTAAATACTGTGTGATGTCAAATTGCTGAGACTTAACTGTACACTACAATCAAAGCAAATCCTGTTAGTAATTCAGTAATTCAAGGTACAATGTGTTATACAAAGTAATCTATTATGTGCCGTGATGTCAAAATTAACTTGTCTGTAATAATACAAGTGAAATCTTAATAATGTTGTTTTTAATATAATATATAAGGCAGGAAAAAATCCACATTTGAATGATTTTGGGGTGTTTTATTTTCAGTAACCTACATGCGTATGTCTATTGAAAGAGGGATTCAAGTTAATGCATGAGATTTACAGCACACTGTATTCTGACATGCTCAAATTATGTATAGTTTTTTTTTTTTGTTAAATATTGTAAAAACAAAAAAAGTGATTTTACATATAAACTGTAAATTTGAATCTGAATCACTGATGAGTAAAAGTACACTGCAATACAAAGTTCTACAATGCCATTATATTATATATTATATATTATACACCTGCTCATTCATGCAGTTATCCAATTAGCCAATCATGTGGCAGCAGCACAAAGCATAAAATCAGATACAGGTTTGGAAAAAACGTCGCTTGGTCTTTTTCCAGTCTTCAACTGTCCAGTTTTAGTGAGTCTGTGTCCACTGTAGCCTCAGATTCCTGCTTCTTGGCTGACAGGAGTGGAACACCTCAAGGATTGACATGTGTGTTCTGAGATGCTTTTCTGCTCACCATGGTTGTAAAGAGTGGTTATTTGAGTTACTGTAGACTTCCTGTCAGCTCGAACCAGTCTGGCCGTTCTCCTCTGACCTCTCTCATCAATGAGACGTTTCTGCACACAGAACTGCCACTCGCTAGATGTTTTTAGGTTTTCGCACCGTTCTTTGCAATCTCTAGAGATTATTTGCATAAAAATCCCAGGAGATCGGCAGTTTCCGAAATACTCAACCATTCCACAGTCAAAGTCACTTAGATCACATTTTTTCCCCATTCTGATATTTGATGTGAACATTAACTGAAGCGCTTGACCTGTATCTGTAGGATTGTATGCACTGTGCTGCTGCCACACGATCAGCTGATCGGATAAATGTGCACCTGTAAGTGTACTGGGGTTCCTAATAAAAAAAAGTAAATGATGAGTGTATACACCGTATACCTGCATATACCATAAACACATAAGACAAGTAACAAATATCTATGTACAGTATATATCATATGTAAAATCAATGTGTGATACAGGCACATAATCTAGCTCTACTACTAATGTTAGCTCTGCCAGCATAAAATAGCAGGCTCCTTTATAATTGCATGGGTTTCAGTACTCCGTGGTAAAATATTTGTGTAATTAAATATTAATTTTAAATTAAATATTAATTTTGACACTCAAAGTGAGGATGTGATTCTGTAGGTGTACCATTTTCATAAGTGCCTAATAAGATTCAGCTAACCTGAACAGCCCCGAAATACTATATTCCTAAAATGTGCTCACTCTAGCATCATCGTTCGTGTTACTGAACAGCATGACATGATCGCCCGATCAAAATCTTCAGTAAAACATGGTGAAATCATGCACTTTCTGTGTCTGTCTCCGTCTCTCATATAAAGTCAGGCCCATGTGATTGAAGGCATGTGACAGGGAGTAACAATGGCTTTGATTGAAAGAAGAGTTATAAATACTGTTTTGTGAGTTGTGCAAAATCTCGAGTTAGCCTTGTGTGTCCTTATTTTTTTCATCACTGACCACAGTGGTTGGAGTTCCTCAATTATTCCCATAATCCTCATAATTAATGCCCTAACAGTATTTCTGAGGATTTCTAAATATAAAAAAAAATGTCAGGGTGAATTATTTAAAGTGAACAAGGAATCCTAAAGCAATTTTTGTACTCCAAAAAAGGAAACTATATACACTCTATCTCATATTATGTAAATAAAGATTTGTTTGGTTGTCATTTATTATTTCTCCTTACATGCAGACCTCCTGTTAAGCCTCAACCATTTCTATTGGAACATGACTACTGTAAAATACCGAAAAATACTGAAAAATCATGTCGTGTTGTCATGTTGTCATACATTAGCCTGTGCTGGAATATTCCCTGGGCCAAATGATTATTTTAACAGCAAAACACTGGCACTGAACTCATCTCAGATGTTCTGGGTAAAAGTCTGATTCATAAATGCAAGGGAAGATTGAGCCTTGATTCTCACGCTTTAAAAAAAGCTTCAGCTAATTCAGCATGCTGCAGCTTGCATCCTCACCAGGAAAAGAAAGTCTAATCACATTATATAAAAAATTTATTCAATTTATGTTGGCTGCCTATTAAGTTTTATATTGATTACAAGGTTTTGCTAATGACATATAAAGCTCTAAATTGTTTAACTCTGGCATATTACTGATCTTTTGAAACAGTATAACCCATCTCGAGCACCTCATCAGCTTAGGCAGGTTTATTATTAATTCCTAAGATCAATCACAGCTCAGCTAGTCGGAGATGTTTTTCTTATATCACCTCTAAACTCTGGAATAGTGTTCTCAGTCGATATTAGGAAGATGGGTTCTGTAATTGTTTTGAAATCCAGATTAAAGGCCTACCTGTTCAAACTGGCTTATTCACAATTCCTGTCATTAAACATATAATTTGAATTTGAGTATTTTTTTTAGTTAAGACCTGTAATTTGTTTTGCTAATTGTGGGTTGTTTTATTCATGTTTTTATTTATTAATTGTTGTACTATCAGGCAGCATGTTGGCGCATAGGGTAGCGTTTCTGTCTCACAGCTCCAGGGTTCCTGATTTGATCCTGAGGTTACTGTAGGTTGATCCTGAGCTTGGGTTACTGTAGGTGTGGAGTTATGCATGTTCTCCCTGTTCCCCTCCCAAAAACAAGCTGGTAGGTGGACTGGCTATGCTAAATTGCCTCTAGGTATGAATGAGTGTGTGAATGTGTGTGTGCATGATGCCCTGTGATGGACTGGCGTCTCGTTCAGGGTGTACTCCTGATCCTCCACAACGCTGACCAGGATAAAGAAGTTACTGAAGTTGAATGAATTAGTGTACTAACATCTTTTATCTGCACTGTGATTCTGTGTTTTGGCTTTACTTTATTTATTTGTTGTTTTTTATGATTGCCATTGTTCTTATTGTTGCTCAGGACTATAAACAGAGTTTACATTGACATGATCAAGAATATTACTGTGCAATATGGTTTTGGTTTTTGTGGTATTTGCTGTACAGTTATTGTACAGTTTATTGTCCGTATTGAATGCATTTGTTGAGTTTTGCACTGTCTGTCTCACATTGTTTCATGTAGCACCATGTCAGGGGGGAATATATTCTGTTCCTAATATTTCATCTGTCTGTGATGAGGGGAATGAAAACAAAGCCTACTTGACTTGTATTGTTTTATTCTTTGTTCATTCGTAATCTTTTATCTTTTTTTGAGATTTTGGACTTAAAATGAAACCTTTTTGCTGTTGTTGTTGTTGTTAATATTATTATTATTAGCAGCAGCAGCAGCAGCAGCAGTGGTGATGGAGGCATGCTGCTCCTCACCTGTTGATTCTCCTGAAACTCCTCCATGGACACCGACGATGGCGACGTCATCATAGTTACTGTTGCTGCTGGCAACGCTGAAGCATTCTAGCGCCAGACTTCACAACTGCACACAAGCATGCTTTATTTTTAATGGTTTCACCCTTTCATTTCAGGCAATAAATGACCAAAATCATGAGAAAAGGTTACACTTCGGCACAGTTAGCTTCATAAGCCTGTGACTCGAGCTTCTGGATGCATTTCTAAATGTAGCACACGGCGTGCTAGTGAAACATAAGATGGGGGCTTGAAGGGTCACTGAACTCATAGGAACCAAGGCGATAAGACAGAAGGGCTGGTATTCTTCTTTGTAAAGCAATTTTGGTGTAATTACTCCAGAGATGAATATATATTTTTTTGGTAAACAATAATAAACACTGGCTACATTAGGAAACTGCCTTGGTGTGTCTTCACTGCAGTAGCGCAGTTAGCAAGGCTGCTCTAAAGCCGAGTGTCAACCGAAACTACTTTAGTTTCTACCATTTTACAAACCAAATTCTTCAAACTGGTATTAGAGTAAGCAAAATATCAATTTAGCAGTATTTTATATCGTAAACAACTCAACAATGTGCTACATATCCGTTAGGTATTTCCCTTTCTTCTGTAACACCAGAGCCGCCATGTTTCTTCTGAACATGTTTATGGCCAGTGCGTACTACTCTACTACTCTACTACACAGTATGCCACAACACACTGCGCTCCCTCCGGAGACTACTATTCTAACGTACTGTTTAGTAGAGTAGTATGCGGTTTTGGACGTAGCGTAAAAAAAAAAATTAAAAAAAAAAAGAGGTTATCCAATAGTTTATTTTTATTTTATTTTTTATTTTTTAAATGGAAACCTTTTTTATAGGCTAATAGTTCGTATCGGATTGTTATAGTTACTTAAAATTTTGGACTGATAAAATATATATTTAAAAAAAAAAGCGTTAAAAATAAAAGTCATCCGTTCCGCATGAGAAAACATTTTCGACTAGTTGTAAACAAAATATCGGCTGTTTCGCTCTGCTCCTTTAACTGGAATAAAAGCCTGCCCATTGCCTATCAATCAAACGCAGGGACTGCGGAGTATCCCTCCCTACAGGCTAGCGCCATTCGCACTTCCACTGAGGAGCATTTAAAAAAAAAAAAAAAAAAAAAAAAGCTGGGCCTTGCTCGCTATGCTCTCGTCCTTCGTCAGCACAGAAAATCGCTGCCGAAACAGCGCCATGGTATTTTCCCCTCTAACACCGGAGTAAAAGCGAACCCTCAGCACCCGTCTCCCCTCGGCTAGCCGCCTTACTATGCACGCGCCTGGAGCATTTACAGCGCGAAGCCCAGATTGCCTGATTGATAGGGAGTAAAAAAAGAAGATTTTGAGTGACAGCTTACCTTAGTGCCAATCTTCGTCACAATGACAAGCGGCTGCAGCAATCGGGACCCGCAGTTGTTGCATTGCGTCACTACGCAAGGCACGCAGGCCACTCAGCTCATGAATATTCATGATGTGGGAGGAGACACTGCGCCTCGCGAAAAAAAGGTTCTCGCCCCCAGAGAGCGCGCACTATTCTGCAGGGAGTGTGGATGCTGAAGTGTATGTTCGCAGAGATCAAAAGTTTGTACACCCTTTGAGAATTCCAAATAAATTGCAATGAGATTTTTTTTTGTTTAACCAACATGTGTGGTTAGTGTGTTAGGTTTCACACAGTTTTTTTTTTTAACTGATCTAACATAAAAGGAAGAAAAATAAGGTATTAATAGTGAAAGAAATAAAACTGTTAGCAGGTTCTGGAGTTTCTTCTTTGCCTTTGACATCTTTCAAATCCTCTAAAAAAAGTACTGAGAGGATTTCAGTTCTAATATTCATTTAAGATTCCTTCTTCATATCTTTGCACCTCTGTCAGATTCAGAAACAGACACAGCAGTTATAACTACCTACAAAACAGCCTGCTTCAAATCGAGCCTGGAGTCATGACACAACTTTCACCGCTTCCTTATGATCCTTTTAAAACTATTTTTGTTGACTGTTGATTTGTGAACTTCTTGGAATGATTTAAATTATTTTAACAGAGGTACTTCTTTCCTCTCTTAACCCGGAAACATGGAGGATGTAAACTTTTTATTTAACTCTATGTAGTCCAAAACAAGACTGGCAATCCATATAAAGACAGAAGAAAAACAAAATAATTCAACAAATGCATCCATTTTAATTTTTTCTGTTTGTATAGTTGGCCAGAGAGTCACAGTCAGATTTCTCAAGATTCTCAAAGAAATCACAAAATAGTCATACAAAATGTTCAAGTATTTGTTTGTTTGTATAATAAAATAATCATTCTTTGGAGATGCTGAAGCAGTTGACATTTATTTGGAGTTAATTTCATCCAACACAGGCTCTGAGAAAAAGGATTTTAAGAATGTTCTACAAGTAAACGCCAGCATCCAGAAAATATAACAGTATTATATTATTTTAGTGACAAAAAAAAAAAAAAAAAAAAAAAAATCATTCCCAGCCACCTGAGAGCTTAAATTCTGGGAATGATGAGAGATCTCCATTACCATAAAGTCTGTGAAGCTTGGTTAAGTCTTCCAAAATGCTTTCTTATATTCTGGACCAGCATCAAGCAGCATATCACAGGCCCTGAGGCACATGGCAAAAGAATTGGCTATTAAGAAAAGTATAAAATTAAATAAAAAAGAATAGATGTGCTGAATTAACAACATTCAATAAGGATGTTTTAGCATATAGTTAATATGAAGGAGACAGAAAAGGGCAGGTGTGTTTTTCCAGTTCATGCAAATATAGCTGTGCATACTCGCTCTTGGCAGAGAATTCACAGATCTTAACTAAGAACAGCTTCTGTATTGGGTTCACTTGTGCTAGAGGTACGAATGAAAACAAAATGCACTGGGGTATTAAATAGTGCCATGAGACACAAAAACCTAACGCTGACAAAAAACAACAGTTATTCTAAAGCTTGTATATAACACCCCAGATACCTGAACGTGGTTAAACAAATATCAAGACATAATGTTCAAGCACTTGACTTGAAAACTTAGCAGACAATTTATAAAAACTAGATCCAATAAGTCACCCAAACAGTTCATTCTTAAATATTTGATACATATACAGTCAACATGCACAGAATGGACAGAATGGAGACACGCTATTTCCTGTGACACATACAGAAAGAACCAAATATACACTATGTAACAAAGACATATCAAGAAAAGGTTAGTTAAAATATGGAAAAAAACCCAAACTTTTATTATTGAACTATATCAAGGATAAGCAGTGGGCCCAAAAGTAGGCAGAACTTACAATGCAGATCTAAAGCAGTGCAGCAACCACTACAAATATCAAGAAGTGAAACCACAATGTGCAAATTAACTTGCTGTAGTTGCTGAGAATTTTGAAAACTTTATGATTTTCAGACTTAACATCATACAACATATCATTAAAAACATAAGTATTTGCGGTTTTGCCAGTTTTATCAGCCTGCCTTCCATTTCCTGTAACAGAATGCAGCAAATGCAACACCATTATTGTTGCAATTTGTTGTACATGTTCTTACACAATATGTTTCTATTCATTTTAAACATACTGAAAAAATTGCTACATCTTCATCTGATCGCAGACTGGGTTCGTTGAGTTGCTGAACTGCTCACACATAACGATCAGTTGTGACAGCTAACTCATGGCTATTGTTGTTGATAATAAATAAATAAATAAATAGGTTTATCTAGTTTATTTGATTATTAGTTTTTCAGTGGTTTGGATAAAAAGTGAGTCATGATGTAGCAGGTCTGTTTGGTGCACTTGATCATCATTAACATGTACTGTAGTGTAAACATACTGGACCACAGAGAATTTGACAAGTACCGTCTGAATCTTCCTGGACGTGGCGTTCTCCTTCTGGCTTTAGTTCACCTTCTGATAATTCAGCGTAGGATGGATCGGATCTCATTGAGCTTTTGTTAGTCTAGATGATGATACTTTCAAAAACAGTCTCTGGTGTGGCATCTGGACCCTTTTCTGTCAAGGCCTCCATTATTTTTGGCTGACTTGTGAAAACCACAACTTCCTCAGGAGCAACTTCCTGAAGAGCAGAATCTTTATTTGGAAACCACTGGTGATATGTTAGGTTCTGTAAAGGGAAGCCTGTATTCTGTTTCTGCAGAACCAATTTCTACTTCCGGAGTAAGTTTCTGACCAACATGTCTGCTTTATAAGGGATCTGTGAGGAACATGTGGTGAAGACAGAGTCTGTAGAAGTCTCTGTAGTCATTGGTGATTGTAGGATGCCACAGTCTTGAGCAGTGGATCTAGTTACATTTATTCTCTCCACAGTTGCTGAAAGTTCTGGAGTAATACCCTGGGTTTTGGAATTTTTTTACTTCTGAGGTGGTCAATGGGACACGTATTCTGTGTGTACGTGTATTTGGGCCATCCGAATTTTCTACCGAAGCACCTTCTTGCATAGGCATTATATCATTTACTTCAGAAACGGAGACTGCTGTGGTGGATGTTGCATCCTTGGGGGCATCGATGATTTCTATACCTCCAGAAGCAGGAGTGGCTTCTGTAGAACCATTTATAGCAGGGGACAGATTGGGAGACAGGTCAGGGACTTTGGCTGTAGTAGGAATCACAGTGCCAGCAGTTGGAAGGATGCCAAAGTAAGTCTCAGGGGCAAGAGCAGGGCCAGCTTCAGGTACTGCACAATTTGTACTTGTTATTTCATCAATGACATTGCTGGAGAGATGTGAAGTTTCTCTAATTTCTTCTAGAGAAACATTGAATGATGTGGAGACAAATGGAGACAATTTTGATGAAGTAGATTCTTTGGTAGACAGGTTGTCTCTGGTGACTGAAGGTTCAGGGACTGTGTCTTCACCTTTTTTCACGTGTGATTGTTTCAAACAAATTGTCAACACATCTAATCATTGTTGCAGTGAAAGTGGGGGTAGATATGACTGAAAGTTCAGGCACTGTTTTTATCACAGGTTTCTTGGCTGCTACAGTCTTGGAGTTTGTAGGAATAAGAGCAGTGGTGGCCATGGAAATTGATAGTCTGTGTGGCAGCTTTCAAAGCAAATTCTCCAATTACCAACTGCTGACTCTCTTTAGCCTTACTGGCCCTTTGCAGTAACAGATTGCCAATATCAATTATTGGGCTTTGCCTTCTCTAGAGTGAATCCTGATGCCCTACTTCTGGCTGTAGATCACTCATCACTTGGAAATCACATGGACAGCCTAAAGATACATGAGATACTGTGGATGGTACCACCTGAAAACCATGAAGATGGCACGGACTGCAGTTGATGCAAACAGTTTTGCTACAATGGCTTAGGATTACAATTGCTATAGCCTGAGGACTGCTATTGCCACAGACAGGTTTGCACTCCATCAGTGAACAGTTGATATTCAACAAAGTAGACTTCATGTGAAAACTCTAATGAATTTCCTGGTTACACAAATGCACTTTATGACCATGTAGTACACAGATATAGAAGAGAATTATTTATAATTGCACTATCTGGTTCCTCTCAAGATATCTTCCTCATATCGTCTCAGGGAGATATTCATGAATCATGTTCATAAATTAAACTGTGAGAAGCTGCCTTTAGGAGGTTTAGGAGATGATGAACTCTGTGGTAGAGGACCGCCAGAGACATGTGAACTTGGAGAAGCGTGACCATTCCTCAATGGTTCCCCTTTCCCCCAAAACTTATTAATATCAGGAGAACAGAATAAGCTCCTGCCATGTGCACTAAAGTGCCAGAACTTTTAAAGCATGAAACAGAAGATACATTAGCTGCAAATGAAGGATATAAAATGGCAATTGTGAATGTAACATAAAGCAGAAGACTTGTAACCAGAGGCACTCAGCTGAGGTAAATAACTACTACATGTGTACCTCTTTCCTCTGCTCTTGCTTCATTTAACTTCTTGTCTATTTAACTAAAACTAAACGTGTTCCTGTCAGTCACCTTTCTGATATAATAACACGTTTTAATCTTTCAAAGATTTTACACAAAACATTAGGTGTTGTAGTAAGGTTGTCGTGACAACCTGAATCCTATAGAGCTGGTAGAAGGCATTATTTTATCATAACATGTAGTGCACTTAGATAGGGAGCAGAGTGGAATTTGGGATTCAACCACAACAGCACAAGAATGTTATGTGCCAGTTTACAACAATCTCCTCAGGGAAAACTAGCTGTGTATTTTAGACATGTACATTTTATCAGTTTATTTATTCTTTCTAATTAAACTGCTCACTTAGCAAGGCAGCCTGGAACAACGTTTAATGACGGAATAAAATATGACGGGACATGCTGTCATAGGAAAATGTTTAACGACAGGGTAGTGTGATGTGGCCTGAAGCACTGCCACCCTGAAGTTCATTATTTTCCCATAACAGCACTTCCAGAAGTGTTTTATTCCTCTTATACCACAGGGATTTGTCCAATTTTATCATTTTTAAATTTATTGCATAATTTCATAGAAACAATTTAACCATTTATAGTTACATAAATTGTAGATGGTGAATTAAGTTCCTGTAATCACTTTTGTTATACCAGCTCGAAGCTGGTGTTCCCTCATCGGCCTCTCTTTTTCCTCTCTCTTGAGGTTAATAAGACAAAAAAAAAAATAAAAAATAGCATAGACAAAAATGCTTGTCATTTATTGAGAAACCACAAAGTGTAAACTGCTGTCCTGAAGGTGGAACACTTACTGACTGTTACAAAGCCCTGACACTGGAGACTCCTTCCACAAATGTTAAATAAATGTCTCTTATAAATGAAAGCTTCACCACATCAGTGATTATACTAATTATACAAAGATTATATGTATTTTGTAAATCCCAGGATGTGCTAAAAATCAGTTTATGATGATGTTCAATTTATGTGGAGTGTCTGCTATACAAGTTGCTCTGAATGAAGCATTACTATAGAAACGATAATATATTAGAATGAGCACATTAAACTAAACCTGGGATTTGCCTTGTAGACGGCACTACTGTCACAGCTGCTGACAGTTATACAGCAATCAGATATGACAATTCAACAGCATGGTGGTATAATTCCACAATAATCAAAATAAAACCATTCAATATCAAAACATTAGTGCTTGTTTTCTACTAGCAACAATATTGTCAGAGAACAGCGACATCACCGTTTTACATTTTTGACACGGTTAATCTTGGCATGAAGCTCTTTACTGTATGAAATGGACTGTGCTATACAGACACAGGAATAGGTATGTGCACACGTATAGGGAAAAAATGACTTTATAGTAAAGAGCTACTTTATTTGGCGTTTATTCTTCTCTTGCTGTACAAAACACTTTGTATTCTTGACAATCTTCAGCTGTTACATGCAGGGACATCTGATCATCATCCACTCTTCATCTGACATATTTATTGGCATGGCTGTATAACAAACTCGACACGCCAAAGTTGTATTATTGTACAGTTTGCACTGAAGAAAATTGAGAAACTACCAAATTACTTCTTTAAGAAAACAAAAAACTTCAATTTTTTTTTCACTGTAACCAGAAACATGTTCGTTGCCTTTGGCCACATATGAGGTTAGACGTGAAATGCTTGATATCCACCACCATGGGGAAAATCAAATGTTCCTTAATTATCCCAAGTAATAATAATAGTTACGTATATTATCGCATTAATAGCGGAAAAACCCAAACTGATTGTAAAAGTTTGTTTCCCTTTCCAGATGCAGTATACAATCTTGCATATCATTCGTATATATTTTCCCGTAGTAACTTGTAAAGCAGCCTTTATAACTGCCTCCAATCTTTTGCACATCCTCAAACCAGCTTTTGGATTCTGTCAGTCATTATATTCCACGTGCTCACGTGAACATTACGACATCACACCAACAAACAATAAGAGGATACAGATGATAAATCACCACGCAGTCATTATTTCTTGGTCCAACTGAGCTTTAATTGCAATGTTTAAGACAATACACTGTTTCTACATTGATAACAATATGCTGTCATCAACATAATTATTCTTCAAGTCGTAATATATTATACTTCTTTCAAAGATTTAAACACAAACACATACGGTACCGTCGACTCATTGGGACTTGGTAAAAAATACAGGGGAAGAGCCTACAGGTTCATAATGTACAGAGAGAGAGAGAGAGAGAGAGAGAGAGAGAGAAAGGATGATGAGAGACAGACAGATGCAAGGACAGGGAGAGAAAGAGGTAAGGGTAACCCTTCAATGTCCTCTAAACAAAATATTTATCACGTCCACACGTCCACACACACACACACACACACACACACACACACACACACACACACTTGACTTTAATCTTGTCAGCTTAGTAATGCTACCATTCTCATCCATCCATCCAAACTATTCACTTTCAAATCCCAGAATGAAAATAATAGTAATAACAATAATGAAATGTAGAAATATATTCTGAACAACCAGTGCCATATTTTTGTTTTTATGAAACGCAATGTGGGAGAAAATCATCTGTCCTGATCTCTGATCTCTTGAAAATACACCATTTATGCACATCACTTCTATGTAATACAACTTCCTGTATTCTCCTGCCCTGTACCACTATATTCCATTTACAGCTCAAAGAAAAGAAACACATGCACTATGAAACACACCCTGATATTTCTCATCTTTACAAACAATCCAATTACAGTGTTAACCTCTACTGTCTAACTGCTACGCTCTAAGCAGGTCTCATCGTTTAAAGGAAGGACTGGACAGTAAAAATAATAGCTGAAAAAAAAGGAAACATTAGTAATACAAAATTGATAATAAATATTACTCATGAAACCCATGAAAAGGGACAATAAAACAAAAACAATTCTGTACTCATCAATGGCTCTGCATTTACAGCATTTCAGAAGTATTTGACACTAATAGAGGAGGAACATGATGGTAAATAATGCTGGATCAGCAATAAAAGTAGCTCTAAGGATTAAAATCCAGTGGTATTTCTACAATACATTAAAAAAAAAAAAAAAAAAGCATACACATGGTTAGGAATTAACTTCAGTAATCAGTCTTGGTCACTTTGTTAATCAAATGTTCACCGCCCTTCTCGCACATTTCACCTTCACCTTCACATTCTCCCCTAGCACTCTGAAGGTCTAGGTCATTAACCACCAGAAGAACCCTCGAGGAACCTTTTTTTTCTAAAGAGTACAGAGGAGTAAAAAATACAGCTAGAGCTGAATATTGATGGTTAAACATCACATCATAATTGCAATCTTAATAACATTTTCCCAAAACCAGCCTGCTGATTGTGTGACACCTTTTGGAATACAAATCAAAGGATAAATAATACAGCACAATATATCGTGGCAAAATAAGACTGGAGTGTTCACGTTTTCTTCCTCTGACAAACAGCCCAATACAGCAAATCTCTGGAGTCAAATATTTTGTAGTTGCATTAAAACAAAAAAAATAATAAAAAAATTATACTATACACCACATCTTTGTGCCTTTTATGGATTGGCACAATGCTTCAGTCTTTGACTATCTCAGTGATTTGAAATTCATTCTAGAACATACCTCTCTATCATTCTAGAACTCAAATCATTTTTGAACCTACTGCTGAATTCGTTTTTAGAACACGCCTCTGCATTCTAGAGCTTAATTCATTCCAGAATATGTCTCGAAGTTCTAGAACTGAACTGGCGATGCCAACTACAGAGTAAAACACTCTACTGTGATATTTGCTCAAGAACAAATTGCAAAACAAATCATTTACAATAGAATCCACATTTTTTAAGCTCATAAAGTTGAGATAATTTGTTTGCTGTGAGCAAAATCAGCCCTTGTCATAAACCCAACCTAGTTTTGGACAGCATACCATTCGTGTAGATAAATGTATGACGATTATGTCAGTGTTCACTGTTTGGGCTACCATGACTGTTAAAGGAGTAATTCAGCATTTTACAACATAATTTCTATCCAACAAATCTGTAGTCTATGTAGGATTACCACAGATCAGAATTTTGACACATTTCACTGTAGTGAGAAAAGGACAAAAATTAAACAAATCTCTCTTACAACGGAAGTTTAAGGGCAGCTGTTAGGTCAATAAAGGTTTATGTGAAAGACATATTGTATGAAGTCTTCACTCAAAGGTATTTGTAAAAATGCTCTACATGTGTGTGTCTATATTAAGTGTAAATGCGAAAGACACTAGGGGTCTAACAGTGACATTATCTGTATCTTTTTAGTGCTCCAAATCTTTATTCCAGGGGTCTTTTTTTAAAACTATGAACCTTACAACAATCACCCTGGAAACAATGGAAAATGGGTTTTAAAAAAAAAACAAAGGCTGAAATGAAATTCTGGCTCTGACAGTTCCTCAACCTCAGCTACATCACTCCAGTTCATAACTGGCCTCCAATAGAGAGATGAGAGACTGGCTGTTTTTTTTTTTTTTTTTTAAACGGTGTTGTTATTTATTGTGTTTATACCTGCTCAACATACACTACTGCAAACTATAAAACAACGCAAACAACTTTTGTAAGAATCTTCTCTCAAGTCTGTTTTATTATAATCCTTTACTGTTAGATTCCAATAGCTGTAGTTTCGAATGTGTCATATAGTCACACATTTTACACCTAGTGCCCTTACACTTCCATTATAACTGAGTTCTGAGTAAACAGTGTTTTGTTCTTTTCTCACTACAGAGAAATGCGCCAAAACTTTTGTCTGTGGAAGTCTCACATACACTACACACGCGGTGGATAGACATTACGCTGAGGAACACCGGAGTGTCCCTTTAATCTCTAAACCACAAATTATTCAAGTGGAGAAAAAAAAAAAATAATAAATAAAATGAAACTGAAAGATTGCTTAAGACTGTTACAGCTTACTCAGAGACTAACCTCCATCCCCTCGTACTTCCTCTCTCTCCAACACACACAGACACACTCACACGTACACACATACACAAGGGGGCGTAGTGTAGAGTGGTGTGGGATTGTCACATTAGGCTGGTAACACAGTACAGGAGGAAGTATGGAATCTAGGGTGGAGGAGGTCAAAGTTCACGAGGGTCAGGGTTCGTCGAATAGCTGCAGGTCGAGTCTGACCACTATCTCTCCTGTGGGGACCTCGTGTAAGAGAAGCCTCTTAGTGATCGGACCTTTTGAACCCTGATCCTTTTTAATGTCCGCCAGCCGAATCTCTGTCCTGCCCAGGAAGTCTGTACACACAGAGAACCGAAACAAGAATCAAAGTCAAGCCTATATTAATAATGTTCATTTTAAAAAATATATATTATTAAAGATGGCACCAATCTGATACCCAGTATCAGTATCAGACCAACAGCAGCAAAGAATGGTGGGTCAGATATCGGATGTTGTAACAAATGCAAAGATTGGGACTGGATTTGGAAATGAAATTAATTTTTGGAATTGGAAATATTTACATATTAAGAGACTTGGCTGTTTTTTCTTTTGTTAGGACTGATTTTATTATATTCATACTTGTGTGTTTACAAGGTCAGTGATTTTTTTTTTTCGTGAAAGAGTTTAACTGTGAAGTGCTTCAGTTAAAAGAAACATTTTAAAGCTTGGTAGATTTTTTAAAACACAGTATTGGATGGGTATTGGTATCGGAAAAGAAAAGTGGTATCGTGTCCTCTCTAATAATAATAATGTTTATTAATTAGAATGTAACAACACTATGTTCAAATGTTTACAATTCCACGCTTTAATATTAGTCATCTAACGTGATACATTCCTTGGTGCATGAAAAGTTCTCTAAATTCTAATTAAAAAAACAACGACTTGTCCTGACCTTATATAGTAAAGAGGAAGCTTTTTGGTATTCCGCCTCAGTGTTGGATGATGTTTAAATGAAAGACTTACTCATCTTTGAAGAGTAGTTAAAGCTGGATCACGGGTTGAGTAAGAAATGTAAAATCATGTTAGGTGTATTTGTGTGGCTCACCATCAGGTGAGAATTGGTCCCTCTCGAACACAGTTACACACAGCACATCCTGTTCCAGGTCTTTGATGAAAAACTGGCAGTTTGAGTTCCACTTGGGGTTCAGTGTGTCCTGCATTGTCTTAGTGATGTGACACTGTGAGCCCATTGTCACCTCACAGTATGGATTACTCTTACCTACACACACACACACGCACGCACACACGCGCACGCACGCACACGCACGCACACGCACGCACACGCACGCACGCACACGCACGCACACCATTACACAAACAGTACCAAAGCATTAAAATAAATAAATAAATAAATAAATAAATAAATAAGTGTGTGTTTGTGTGTGAGAGAGAGAGAGAGAGAGAGAGAAGGAGAGAAGGAGAGAGAGAGAGAGAGAGAGAGAGGAGAGAGAGAGAGGGAGAGAGAAGGAGAGAGAGAGAGAGAGAGAGAAGGAGAGAGGGAGAGAGAGAGAGAGAAGGAGAGAGAGAGAGAGAGAGAGAAGGAGAGAGGGAGAGAGAGAGAGAGAGAGAGAGAGAGAGAAGGAGAGAGATTCCTACCATGAGAGCGGCAGGGTTTCAACTCGATTCCTTCTACAATGTTGACCATCAGCCTACCAATGCCTGTAGCTCTCTGAGACCGCACTACCCACACACACACACACACACACACACACACACACACACACACACACACACAAAAGCAATTAAAACAAGTAGACAGATGAAGTCTGATGTCAGTTCAATGTCTGATGCAATGAAAGTCTTTTTCGGTAAATAGCTGGCTCAAACCTGCCTCAGTTCACCTGTATCAAAGACTTCACCATGTGGTTTAGGAGAAAGTATGATGCTGTACATTGCAATTTATAAAAATTGCAAGAACACTTTTTCTTTCCTTACTGCAATTTGCTATCAGTCTCCGCTCTACACAGCGCCTCTCAAAGATTGAACAGAAAGTTCTGGTGATGAACATTTAGTTCCGCTCTGATATTACATATCTCAAGGGTGTCATATAAAGAATTTGAGTGACACAGAAGTATATTTAGCTACAGCAGCCTTGTGGGCTCTGAATTGTAAAATTAGTTTGTGTCTTGTTATATGGCAAAATGCAGACTATTTTAAAAGGTATCGGTATATCATAACCAGTTTGTCCTAAGACGTTTAACTTGTTTGATTTATTTGTCAATGAACAAAAATTAAGCATGTACATGGTTCAGGACAGTTGCTGTATTTAGATATACTGCATGTTTCCAAACTCTGTGGTCCTGTTCTGCTGTTTTTTTGATACTAAAATAACTTACCCAGATAAGCTTTCTCCCTTTTCTTCTTCTCCGTCTCAATAAAGAGCTCAGAGGCAGCCTTGATCTTCTGCACCCATGCGGTCCTGACGAGAACAATCCAAGATCAGATCTCAACTCATCAGCACAACACTAGCAACAATAGGTTCATCACTAAATGCTTAACAGCTCCATTACTGATGTCCCAATACCAAAAAAAAAAAAATAATTACAGTGACAGAAACATGGGAGAAAACATTACCAAGCATGACAAACTTTGGCAGAATTAGTTTTGTGCTTTATTTTGAACTGAGCAAAATCTCAGCCTGGTTGTGTAATTTATTATACATTGCAGTTCCTATACAGATTTAACAGTATGGAGCAGACTGAGGTGATAAGAGGTGCAGTGGGTGAATGCAGGTCTGTGTGTGTCTGTGTACCTCTCATTGATGCTCTCTGCCCGTATGGTGTACACTCGGTCTATGTGTGATATATGAAAGATGGGCTCGTCTCCAGAGGGATCAGTAGGGAGCTTCACCAGAACCTCGTTCAGGAAGATAGGCTGTAGACACCAACCAAGAGGTCAGTCATGGACAGGCCACGACAACAGTCATCATTATTGTAGTAGATAGAACAGTATGGCTTTTAAACAGAGAGGGAGATAGCGGCTGATCAAACCTCAGCACCAGCATGATGTTGGTGAGAAAAAACAGCTTGTCTGGGCTGGGATTTAAACTACTGACTTTATGTTCACTAGCATGGAAACACTGTGCTTTTAAGGGTTTGTTCTGAACATCATAAATATCCACATTCACTACTACTAGGCTAAGCTATCATATGTTGAGCATTAGCCTTCAGAACTATAAAGTGCTCCAATACTATAGAAGACATTAGCTACTGTGCAGCAGCTCCTTCAAAGGACAACTGCATGGTACAAAGTACTGGCAAGATCCCAAACCGCACCGTTTTATACATGCGATACTGCAGATGAGACTTGGCGCTGAACACTTTGTCGGAAGCCGAGGAGCCCAGTGGCCTGGTGACCTGCGTCAGGAGCAGGAAATCGTTAAAGAGGAAGCCATAGAGCTCTTTGTTGCTCTTGGCCTTGTAGAGCTTCCCGCTGTGCAGGAACTTGCGAGGGCCCAGACAGTTGGTCACCGAGTTGAATACCAGTTGCTGAAACAAACAGAATAAAAAATTATGATGAAATTTATATACGGATCAAATCTGTCTTTCAATACTTATTTCTCTCTCTCTGAGCCGATATACACACGATACAAGCCTGACATGATTTAAAAGTAAGAAAGCTGTGATCGTCCCTGTGGCCTCACACACCTCAGACAGCCCCTCACACTGCACGTGCGCTTGTATCCACTCCAGGCGGTCCGAGTTCTCCTTCTCGCGCACGCCCTCGTTCACCTGCGAGCAGAGCTCCTCGGCCTTCTCCAGAGCCTGCCGCAAGTGGCTGTGGTCCGGGTGGCTTTCCGGAGTGTTTTCCAGAATCTAATCAGGATCGGGAATCATAAACAGTAATGCAGTAATACAAAATGTAATGAGGTATATACGAAAACTTTATTTTCAAGAGAATAAAAAGAATTAGAGAGAGTATATTGAAGCCACGAAAAGGAGAAAAAAAACCCAATGACAACTGCAGAAAAAACTGGACAAATGCCAGGAAATTGGAGCGATTGAAGAATAAGGATCTCTTTGTTTTATAAAGAACAAGGAGATTCCCCCCCCCCCAAATGAATAGCACAATTTGAAATGCAGTAATTTTGTGAGTAAATGAGACACAAAGAATGTTGCATACTAATGACAACGATGGTGGGCAGATTATTAAGTTCTTTGGCTCCCAGACTCTGTGTGCACACTTACATTTTTGATGATAAGAGGGTAGCGGGTGACTCTCTGCATGGGTTTGAGCAGGAAACTAGACAAAGGCATTCCTTTACAGCGAGGATCCATGGCCAGCCTCTGTAACACACAGTCAGACACAGATTTAGATTTGGTGTTTTACCACAGATGGGCAAAATAAACCTCTTACCATAAGACACTTGACTAATTTCTGCCACAAAGAAATGCAAATGACAAGCCAACCTGTTAGCCAGTTTGCTGTTACCTTGACAAAGTCCTTGAAGTCGGGCACCTCGTCCGTCTTCTGTTGGATGAGGGTAGCACCGTTGAGCTGACAGCTGCAGAAGCGGATGTAGGGCTGCATGTGGGGCAGTTGCGCTGTCAGTATGTCACCAATCATCTTCACAGGCATGCGCTCGCCCGACATCTTCTTTCTTACCCGCAATGCCCTGCAGGAGAGAAGAGAAATTCAGATCCAACAGTATCTCCTTGTCAGTGTGAGTGAGTTTGACAAGAAACAAAGGCCTTGAAGGATGTTCAAAGTTACGCAGTTTATTTTTCATGGTTCCAGTACATCACTGGGGTATCAACTCGCTGACTTGTTCAAGTGTAAACATAAGCAGATGCACCAAAATCTACATTTAATACTCTCTTAACCTAGTGCACAGGGGATTTCTGTCCTTTAACACACCTAATTCAAATAATCACTTAAGGACCAGGTTTAGTAGCTCTTCTAGAACAGAAATCACCAACCTGTTTTCGACTCTGGACTTTAAGAACCATAGTTGTACACCCCGGATGTGAGAACAAATCATTTCCATATAGAATTATGTACACGGGAAATGAGTAATAACTAGACTCTTTTGGAGGCCTGACCTAGTGAATCATAGTGGATTTGAAATGTGAGGTTCATTAATTCAGGATCAAGCAGCAGCAGAGATCATACTTCAGCAATTTGATGTTGCACATGATGAGCTCCTTCCAGTTGACAAAAATCATGGCCACCTCCTTCTCAGTCAGCAACTCCGACTCCAGCAGAGGCTTCTGGAAGGTCTGAGAGACAGACAGGTAAGGAACCATTACTCTAATATTTGACTTATAAGTCATAAATACATTGGCAGTTTCTTGAAGGAAATACAGGGCTGGCAAGGAGCTGAAAAAGCAAGGAAGAAAAGAGGCAGGGGGAAAGAATGGCAAGAAATAGAGAGAAGAAAGGTAAGAAGGGAAAGAATGGGATCAAAATTGAAGAAAAAAGAAAAGGAAGACAAAAGCAGCAAAAGAAGCAACTAAAAGGAAAGAACTGTGGAACATGCAAGTAGTAAGAAGAAAAAATAAAGAGGGGGAAAAAAAAACAAGAACAGAGAAAGAAAGAAAAAGTAATGAAAATAAGAGTGTGATAGTGGGACGATGGAGTCTACAGTGTGCGAGTTCAATCTTAAAACGTCAAATATACAATTTTGTAAAAATTTATCAAAACCAAAACTCGATTACTTAATTCTCACTGAAATGCTGTTTGAAAGCTGTTTGAGTGTGGTTCAGGTTAATTTCATTCCTAAATAGCGTTAGGACAATAAAAATAAGAGCTCTTGTAAGAGTGGCACAGCGGAAAGGGGTTCGCCTAATTGTCAGGAGACTGCGAGTTGAATCCTGATGATGCCACAGACACTTGGGGCTGAGAGCCAAGGGAGCAAAACTGGCCAAGTTTTCTAGGACGGAAGGACGGCGTTCATCTCGCTACCCTGTAATGACAGTGGCTTCAGCCAATTGCAGGTGGCCATGAGCTTGTGTATGAGGAAGAGGGCAGATAGCGCTTTCCTCTGAGTATGTTGCACTGCCATGTGACGCAGCATAAGCAGCAATTCATAAGATGTGGTTGGCTGGCTTCACATGTCTCGGAGGAAGCACAGTTCACCCTCCACAGCTGGTAGGTGTTGTATGATGGGGAGAGCTGGCTGGTGAGTGGGAATTGGCAAGTGACCAAATTTTAGGAGAAATTCTGGGGTGAGGGTAATAAAGAGAATTTGTAGTATGTGGAATAAGAATACAGTTGTTTCCTTGTAACCACTGTAATTACGATGATGGATGCCATACATTTGGAAACATTTAGAGTAATGTGAATTAAATGGGATGTCTTTTAAACTATTCCGGCTGTAATCAGTGAGCAGTGATGGAGAACCTTCTGTATATCCAAGTCTACCTAAGTTATTAGAGTTTACAAGCTCATTTGCATAACTTTCAGCTTCAAAGTTCTGCACACAATCCACAAAACCGTTTCTGGTCTTACCTCAGTGACTAACTGCAGGTCATTGACGTAGTTCTCCTCGGTGACAATGAGCTCGTGGATGTAGCCTTGCCTTTTCCTCTCCATCGGGGTCAACATGTCCAGCAGGTGGAGGTCAGCACACCCTGCAGACAAGGTAAAGGTCACTACTGTCACCTCCTCTGTGCACTGTACTGAAAACTTACATGTTAGGACTCATGCCAGACTGAATTCAAAATATACACTGAGCAAATATTTAGCTTCCAGTTCTTACTCCCATTCATATCCAGCGTCTCATTTATCATTGTTCTTCATTCAGCAATGTTATACACGTAATATGGTTTAAAGGTGAAATACAAAAATATAAGTGCTTACAATACAATTAATAGAGATATACAACAGAGCACATGCTGTGAATTACACACCACAGTTCAGTCAAAGTAGAATAAAGAAAGTACACAAGTGCACCATTGCCATGGAGTTCTTTAATGGTTACACGTTATTTTCTATAAACATAACATGCCACTTTTATTAAAGCTAAGGATCGGATATGATTTTCAGGTGTACATTCATTTATTTACTTGTTTCATAAAATGCTGCATCAACCAAGTGCAACGATTTTGGATTTGTTGTCTGAGTGTCGAAACCAAAGCAGAAAATAAAAACTGTAATGGATTTCATGTACATATACAGTATGACAGATAGTGAAATCGAATGAGAAGCCTGTTGTGCTTCCAGAGTCCAAGTCCAGTCAGGCGTACCAAAAAAAACAAAAAAATGCTCCGAGTTGAATCGAGATTAAGGACATGATGGACAGTCCAAAGAGTCTATAGTAAGCAGCACACTTTAATACTTTTACACTGAGAAAACAATGAGGATAGGGGGGAAATAAAACGACATCCCATTAGGCTGATAACAGAAATTACATTTTCAGTTCATTCACTTTAGAAGATATTACAATACTGCTGTGTGATAAAAAAAAAAACAAGCAACAAAATCATAGTTGATATGGTACAACCAGTACAATAAAGTTTAAGCATAAATTAATGTCATGCCTTTCATAACAAGCAGGAAAAGAAAAAAAAAAACAAAACACCGGTTTACAAGCCTAAGGACTTGCCCTTACCATTATACTCCTTTTATCAGCTGTAAACATTTTTAATTCATTACCATTTGTGATTAGTAAGTGTGTGTTACGTTATCATTATTTGTTCGCTTGTTATTCTGATGGTAGGGTTCAGACGTCACAAGAATGTTCATTTCATAGAGTTTGGTGACTTATCATTTCTAGCCACTTTTATATTTAAAAAGGGAAAGCACACATTCTAACCTGCGTGCTTTTAAAACGCTATGAATTACAATTTCTGATTGTTATAAAAATAGAACGTAGCTGTTTAAGCAACTTCACACACTCTCCAACCTGACCTCGACGATCCAAAAATAATTTCAAAAATCAAGTGTATATAAACATAGAGGAAATTATAGATACAAAACTATTCAATCTACACTGCGAAACAATTATACAAGAAATGAACATGTAGAAGCCTCAGTGGGAGACTGCAGTCTTTACATATCCAACATAAAGTGTGTGTGTGAGTATAACATAAACACTACCATTTGCTGTACCATTCTCCCTAAGTGGCAGTTGTGCAGTATTTGGTTTGTAATACCATTTTATCAACCCTGTCACACAAACACTGTGAAACAAATGAACTGAACAAAACAGTGAAGACACACACACACACACACAAAACAACTAACGAGCAAGCACGCAAACAAGACCTACTTATCCAATGTTTGGGTATGAACATGTGACAAACAACGACAAAGACTTATGTGACTGGATGAATGGAGAAGTCCCATCCTGCCCATCAACTCACTGACAGCACCTACACCTTTTATTAATAATACACACAACAGCCATGAGGCCCATTTTCATGACCAGGACCCAGGTCCTGTTGTGTTTTATCAGAGTTTTACTCACTTTGATCAAACAGTGAATATTTTCACAAACATATGAATGAACGGAAAAGAAATACATATTTACCATTTAAAAAAAAAAAATTAAAAAAAAATTAGTCAAATATGTGGTGTCGTAAACCACTTGAGTTTGTATGACAGGTATGATAAGACACAGGTCAGTTATGACACATACGTATATGTTTACCAGGTCACCGGACATGAATAGTGGGTCTTTCTGTGGTGCTGTGGGTCCAATGAGGGGTCAGGGGGTGGGGCTTGGAAGGAGCGAAAAGGCAACTGTTAGTGAGTGGGCGGAGCTTAACATCAAATGGTGGGAAGAGCCTAACGCCAAATGGTTGTTATTTTAATTGCATTAGCGAAGCTACAGAATAAGATCACAGAAAGCCACAAAAGGACCCACTATCCAGCAACCATACATATGGGTATAGTCCATATATAAGTCAACGTTGTTAATTTATTCAGTGTTAAAGAAAATGTTTTTTTTTTATTATTATTATTATTATTAAGCATTCTGTTTAAATGCAGAGAATGCTGCTTGGTAATTTTTTTTTTTTCTTTTGCATGTGTCTAGTTTCTGAATACTGAGCTTAACAACTGCGCTTTCTGCAGTATTCGGGATTCGTTTCTTCTGGCCACAAAGCCAGCTGAGAGGGGCAGTCACATGACCAATGTGAGGGGGTTCCATCTCCCATCATCCCGCTGGGCAGTGTATAGGGGATAGTGGGTCGCTTTGAGGACTTTCAAGGCTGAGTGGGAAATGGGCAACATAAGAGTCCTAGAAAGAGGAAAACACAGCACATAAGCAAAAAAACGGAGTAAAAAAATAAACAAAAAAAGAGAAATCAAGTCTAAAAAGAAATAAATAAATAAACAAAAGAATGAAAAGATACCCACAATGTGCAAACAGTACAAGCTTGGAAGACTAAGAATGAACACAGGAGGTCTTACAAGACGACACAACATGCAGGTGTGAAGACTTAAAGAGAGAGAGAGAGAGAGAGAGAGACAGAGAGACAAAGAGAGACAAAGAGAGACTGCACTTTTACACTATACGACATGCAAGTGAGGGGATGCTGGAGACGGAGGGGGGGGGGGGGGGGTGTTAGTGTGGTCGGGGAAGAGGATCAGACACGGGCAAAAACTTAAACCAACCCTCTATAAAGGTCAGAGTAGGTCTGAGTAATTCCTTAAACCCATTAAACCACAATGTTCGGAATTACATTAAAAACATTCCTTAAAGAGGTCTTAGACATTATTAATAAGGTCCTTTGGTAGAACTGCATCATCCAAATTCATTTATAATTCTCTCTTTTTTTAAATCAGAGTTTACATTTCAAACATCACCAAAATGTCGCAAGTCACAAGTTGTCAGTGTTTACAGTGGGCAGGATAGAGAGAATTAGTGTGTGAAAGTTTTTGAGGGACAGAGTGTGAAAGAGACAGAGAGATAATGGCTGTGTTCACACAGAGAGCTTAAATCTGATCGTTTGGCACAGGGAATATTTTCTGCAGTCCGAGTCACTATACTTTTTAATCAGATTTTGTGTTTTTCCCAGTGATTTTGTGCTTGGAGCGTCTCAATGTTAGAAAAAAAGTATAGCAATAAACACAGTGCCCTACAGAATTATTGGCACCCTTAATGAATGTATGCAATAGATGTGCATGATTAAAATGTTTTTTTCCTGGTCACATGACAGTAACTGTAGTTCTCATGATGCCTGTTGAAGTTCAGACACATTTTGTGAGATGCCAACAGGAAGCGCTTCTTCTTGCAACATATACAAACTGCTTGTTGTTATGAAAGTGTTCAACAGCTGATTTTGAAACTTGACAACCACAAGAATAATAATAAAAAAAAAAAAAAAAAAAAAAAAACTGTGATCTTTGGTTCTTTTTCCTTCCTTCACCATCATCCTCACTAAGTGGTGGATCAGTGTGCTCATGGGTCCAACTCCTGACAAATCCCCAACAGTTCCAGATATGTGAAACCTTTATTCTGGCCATAATTGTGCTTAATGGTATTTTTTTTTAGCTGTTATTTTTTATCCATTACCTGCTGTGTGTAGGTCAATAGCAATCTGTCTCTTTTGTGTTGAAAGTTGTTGTTTTTTTTCCCCTCCCATGGTAAGTGATGTCAAAGTGGCTTTATCAGAGGGATGTGTGCAATGCCACATGGTTTTAAAAGTTAAGAAATTACAGGTTCCTGGGTGTCAATTTGTTTGCATTTATCTAAAATACTTCAGGTGACATTTTTTTTTTGAGAGAAAATCCTGTAATTAAAAGAGTAGTTCCAATGAAAATGATTTTTTTGTCAGAAAAAAAGATAAATCATTTCTCATATTGTTTGAGTGGTGTTTATTTTATACAATCACTTTTGCTCATTTTTATGAAAGGTGCCAATAATTTTGGCAGGTCAGGAGCGTAGAGTACCTGAGTGTGGAGGGACAAAAAGTGACCTTGCTCTTTATTTGCGTAAAAGTTTTTCACTTTTTGTACACTGAATACTTTCAGTAGCGTAACTGAGCATAGCATTATCACCATGCTACTAGCTAGACAGCTAACTTTTACCTGCTCCAGACTCATCAGCTTAAGCATGCCTGTCATTATTATAACAACCAACATGGATATGCCAGCAGATGGGACTACAGCTCGAACAAACAAATCTGATTTGGTCACGTGTAATTAAAAATAAACCCGATTCGCCCTGCTGTGAGAACAAAGCCATCGATAACTAGAGAGAGAAAGAAAACAGAAAAAGTAGAAGAAAAGAAAGAGAAAGAGCATTTATTCATACTCACATTGCTGGCTGGGGTCTGTGTCGGTGGTCAGTTTGACATAGTTGGAAGGGAAAAGACCGATGGAACCGTTCAGCTCGCCTTTCCACCAATCAGGATCCTCCCTGCTCAGCACGTTGATGATCTGTCCCTTCCCAAAGGGCAACTCGTCATCGTTCTGAGCCGTGTAGTCATACATGCCGATCACCTGGCACACTGAACACACAAATGACACGCAGTTTAAAGAGCAACTCCAATGAATTCCATAGCAAATGAAACAAAAACCTCTGATCAACACTTCTGACTTTAAACAAAAGTGATCTTTAGTTACTAGAGGATTTTACAAAAAATACTGGGGGTTGGCCGCAGACATGAGTCGAAGACAGGGGACTCGTCCTGGAGGCGGAGGTTGTTTCATTCCCACACTGACTTCGCACGTCTCTCTTACACAAACCCACTCATCTACCTGACATGATGAGAGAGGACTGAAAATAAAGCTTTGTGAAAGTACAGTATTACAGGCCAGATAGTGGTGGGAGGTTTACCAGTAAGCTAGGGATAAGAACCAGGAGAATCTTTTAAATCCTGCTTCTACTGCAGTAAAACTATAAAGATGACTGATTTATCTGTCCTAATACAGAACTTCTTGCAAACCTGCTGCACACGCGGCTGTGGTTTACAAACTGTTTTCTTATTCATTTTTTTCTATTGCAGTTTTCTTTCAGCAATGATTGTTGAGTAAAACTCCTTCAAAAGCATTTAAAATCAACCAAAGTCCAGTGTCAAACAAGGAAACATAATAAATGGAGTCAATAATGCCATATAATGTGTAAATAGTTTGATTAATATAAATGGGCTTCACTGCTGTGTAAGTAATATCACCACTGTATATCAAATAAAGTTTATTAGCCCGATGAAATAAGCGTAGAATGCGTGAAGCTGCTTTCAACACGTCGGTTTAAAAGGAGCATTTATCAGAGTGCTGTTATAACACTGCAAGAAGCTTTTAGCTTCTTTTCAGTGCTCCACTGCCTCTCTTTTAAAGACATGCAGAACAAAAACGGAGACGTGAGAGAGCCTACACAAACTTAAACAGACTAAGTTTTAAAGACTCACCTACAGTTTCTGCAGTGAGTGAACAGAAGAATATAACCAAACTCTGCGATCTGCGGGGCCCAAGCTTTTTTATTCAGATTTTTTAATAGGCTCATGCTGTAATTTTGTCTGTTTGACTTGCGGTTCTCAGAATACTGGCCAAAATGTAAACCACTACTTTGTTGTGCCAACAAGGGGTGAAATTTGCTCATTTCATTTTCTGAGTAGCGGCAGAGATACAGCATTTACCTAAGGTTTGTGTCTATACTCTTTATGGTTTTGGCTGCATGATTCATTTTAGTGGAGAAAAAGACGAAGAAGAAGAAGAAGGAAATAAATCCTAACAAAAGCAATATAATTCAACTTCTTTCTATGCTTGGACCCCTAATAAGGTTAAGAAAGTTAAAAATAAATAAATAAATAAATAAAAACACCACCCAAAACAAAATAAACCTTCGGTGCTTGGACCCCAAAAAATGGCAAAGTTAAGTTTGAGAGTGCTGTATGTACCTGCATTTGGTGTAGGCAGTTTGGGTGGAGTTGGTTCAGTGGGTGTGGTCTTACTGGTGCTTGGGCTTAAGAGTTTCACATAATTAGCTGGGAACCAGCCAATCTGACGCTTCTTTCCTCTGGCCTAGGTTTAAATGAGGAAAAAAAATGCAAGACATCAATTTTAAATCAATTCTAAGACACATGACAGTCACACTAAAGGAACAAAATTGTGCCGCCTTTTTCCTTGAACCCACAACAAAAAAAATCTGATATCCTGCACCTACTATTGTGAAAAACTACGAACATTGCCAGTTTCCAGATGTTTGTTTCAAGCTTTTTGAAAAGCATGTTTGATCAGGCTTTAGACAGATTATGTTGGCTGGGAAAGTTTGTATAAGCAAAGACGTTTACTGTCAGAAATAAACAACCCCAGGCAAAATGAATAACTGAGTATGAAGCACATCAAGGCGTGCTTACTCAAAGTTTATATGATTCATCAACAGTTAATGTTGGAAAAAGGTCCAAATGGTCAGATGAGTCAGAATGCTCATTCTCTGTCTCTCCCCCCCCAAAAGTACAAAAGAAAGAAAGAAATAGAATTTTTGTTCACACCGCATTATATATAAAGAGATTATACATTTTATATATGTGTATGTGTGTGTATATATATATATATATATATATATATATATATATGTGTGTGTATGTATACAGAAAATATAAATTGTTTACATAAACTCCACATGAATTTAAAACCTGATTTTTAAGGTCTTTTTTTTTTTTTTTTTTTTTTTAAAAATCATAATTTTAAGAATCATTTATAACATTCTAAACAATTTTAATGTTTTGCTGTTTTCTCTGCGGTCGTCATCAGTGCCAGTAACGTTCTCTCGCGCAGACAGCTCATGCGCTGCACTTCTCGCCCGCTCTCTGATCCGGTGAAATCACAGAGCAAAAATGCAAACAAATGCACCCCTGCGCTGATACACATCAACTGACGTACAGCTGCAGTTGTGGTTTAACAAAAACAAAACCTTTACACGCGGCGTGCCCCTTTGCGCCACCTGGCGGTGATTTTGCGAACAAGATTCACGTGTAAATTTGTGTGTGCCACGGCGGCGGCAGTCCCCGCAGCGGTAAGGGGCATTTGGTTGCCAACCTACTGTATGCATCCACTGCAAGTTCTCAGCACTGCCTCACGGTGCCGTGTGCTGGCAAAAGTTCAGGAGTGCTCAATTTTATGCAAATGATTGTGTGAGTGTGCTTGTGACATCGCATTTAGCCAATCAGGTAAGGGTAGATGCCATCTAAGCGGGAGGATTTAATGATTATATGATGGTACTCCTCATTATCATTGTATTACCTGAAATAATAACTAGGCATTATAACTTGAAATCATATTAACTCTGCTAATGAGATAAAGCGTGCTAGCTAGCCAAGTGCATTGCTGTGCACGTCAGGATTCTACAGCTAGTTTACTGTACTCTAATGTCATTGTAATATGACAATTTTATGTGGCATTAAATAAAAATATGAAATCGCACACAGTGTACTGAACTACTTACTTCCCCAAACATGTTTGATATATAGTGTGATGTTCTTTTCTTTATTACCATAACAACAGCCATAAACTGTTATAAATAGAGAGCAGAGAGATGCCGTGCGGAGGCACACGCTAATAAAATTCGCAAGCAGATGTACACTGTGAAAGAGAGCGACAGAGACAGAAATGTGTGTGCACACATGGACTTACAGTTAAAATGACAGAGTGTGTGTGTGTGTGTGTGTGTGTGTGTGTGTGTGTGTATTTATTTATTTATTTCCAGACCTGCAGTTCTCCCTCCCACCAGCCCCCGGGGTTCTTCTTGCGGATGAGGATGAGCTGGCCAGGTGCTAGAGTCAGCTGCTCTAACCCAGTGGCAGTGTAGGGGGCAATCACCTGAGCGATCTCTGCAGAAAAGGAGACAGAAGCAATTGCATTAGCTCAAAGAAAAGATAGTGTTCAGACAGATACAATCTGGTGATAACTGCTATAAAACATTAATGATAAAAAAAAAAAGAAGCATGGCCTGTTTTATTAACATCAACCTGTGGAACACTCACCTGGTTTCTTTCCCAAACTTCCTGATTTCCCAGCAGTCCCCAGACCCTGAAGAAGCAGTGACAGACGCTTTTACAACTTGACTGTGACAAAATTATATATGCAATATATCAGGCAAATGATAAACAAGATGAAATAACAACGACCTATTAATGATAAAATAATAAATTGAATCATTTTTCTAATGATTAAGTAAGGAGTAAAACTTGACGGGAAGTGCTGTTATAGAAAAATAATCAAAGATGGGTTGGTGCGATGCAACCAGACGAGAATCTGAGTTAGTTACCACCCCAAAGGTGATATTTTCCTATAACAGCATGTCCCCAAGTGTAATTCAACAATATCGCATTTGGTTGATTTGGTTGAATATTGATTTGGTGTAGTAAGTGACATTTGGGATTTGGCCAAATGTTTTGTTTATTTTTTGCTCCGCTAGCAGAAACTGATCCTGAAGAAGCCACACTCACTTTGCAGCCTGTCGGCTAGCTAGCTCACGCTGATTAAAGGTGCATCTGGTGAACCTGGCTTCCCTTCATCCTTTTCATCTTCATCTGATGAGCCTTAAAGTTATATTCATGAAAAATGTATTGTTTGCCATGTCTGCTAATGTTGCTAACTCTACTGTAGTAACGGTTTCAGTGGGACTGCTGCTAGAATTGGAATTTTATGTGGCAAACACTGAAAGCACAGTGATTCACACAGTGAAACGTCCCAGTGGGGTTAAACAAAATACAAGCACTCCCGGAACGCCATTCGTCCAATCAAATTAGTCAACTGGAACTAACTGCTGTATAATTTCTCTTGTCTTCTCAGCAATTTGCTAATATTACTATTTTGAATTTATTAAATAATGGCACGAAACACCTTTCATCCATTTATAGTTACCTCTAATGCTGTGCAACATTACAGCTACAAACAGCAGCCTCTCTTTTTTTCTCTCTTGGAGTTAATAAGACAAACATTTTTTATTAACATGTCACTAACATAACCCTTGCAGTCTGAACAAGTGTCTATGCCATGCTGTTAAAGAAAATTAATCAACAGCTTCTGACCAATCAGAATCAAGTATTCAACAGCGATATGGTATAAATTTAAATATATACATTTTAAACTTGGACACTTTTTCATTAGTTTTCTTTATCACATAATACTTGTTACATCACCATTACAAGGTCTGTGTCATGAATGATAAGGACAGAACATTATCATAAATGATAAACGTGTTTTTTTTTTTTTTATGAAACCCTCTTGGAAACTTTTTCATCAAATAAAAGGTTATAATTCACTTTACATTTACTTATAAATTCAATTCAGTTTTCATTTCACATGCAGTTTAATCAGAATTCAGCTCCAGACTGATCAGTGATGTGCTACAGTATTTAATAAAGCCTTCTGGAGAGTGGACAGTCTCACCTCAGAGTCCTTGGGCTTGACGTAATTGGAAGGGAAAACGCCCGTCTTGCCTCCTACTGTTCCCGTCCACCAATCTCCCTCTTTCTTCAGCACGGTGATGACATCACCCTGCTGGAAGGTCAGGTCCCCCTGCTCGCTGCTTTCATATGTGTACATCGCTATGTACTCTGAGAATACACATAAAAATCTTTTATTATTAAATCTGGGTGTGTGCACTGAATCATTAAACTAGATAAGAAGTCACGCAGTAATCACTAGCTCTGGTGCCAGGACAAGCAGGTCATGAACCCAGCCAAAACATGAGACTGAGAGCATTTACTTCTCCAGTGGGCTAGCTAACGAATTCATGATTTATCCACCCTGGGTAATACTGAGTGAACACCACGGAGATCAGAGTTCTCACTCCTCTATTTGTTCTGTTTTGGAGCACCAGTGGGATTTGACCCAGCTGTAGTAACATTTCTCAGTGTTCTGAAATTCATTTAGCACCATTAGTGTGAAATCTATGGCACGAGTGTGTGAACTGCTTATGTACACTGTGAGTGTGTGACCTTACCTTCGCCAAGCTCCATGGGTTTGTTAGGAGTAGGGCTGGGCCTCTTTATGGTGGGTGGACTATCGGAGGATCCTGACTCAATGCTGAAACAAAACGCATGCTGATCATTACGACATACTGTTCACACAATCAATCAGCGAGAAACACACACTGGCATTTCCTGTCAGACTTGTTGGTTTCCATATCGGTTGTATAATTAATTTATTTAACCTCTTGCTGCTAACCATCTATCACCTCTAGATAATATCCTAGGCACGAGGCCTTTTGGTAGTTATTTTACTTCTACTTTGAATCCTCACACATACGAATCCACATACTGCTTAACCCCCCACACCTCATCGACTTGCGCACGGGTCCAGAAATGAGTTTGACGTAAGATTTGGGGAACCAGCCTCTCTGGCCCTGCACTTCGCCGAACCACCACATATCCTGCTGCTCCAGTACGGTGATTACGTCACTCTTGTTGAAGTTCAAGTGGTTATCCTTCTTCGCCCGCCATGGGTACAGAGCCTGTGCCTGCATCCCCTCCACCTTCTCTCCCTGAGAGCAAGAAAGAGAGGTTTAACAGGCAAACAGAAAAAACAGAGATTTAACAGACACAATGTTATACTGACACAGAAACAACGAAGAGTAACAGCAGTGATACACTAAGAGTTCAAAGCACAAACAATAAAAGGTGTGACGAATTTTGACCTTATATATTGACCTTATAAACTATAAGGTTTCGCAATTGTTTAGTCTTTATGCAGTACTCATTTTTATGCTCCTAGGCACATTTAGGCTCAAATGGGATCTAATTCACTATGTATGCTTACTACATAGGGTATGTAGCCCTTTTAAGACTCAGCCGACACCAGTAAGTGCCTACTGGAAATGAAGGACTTACTTTTAATATCACTTTTAGGATACACTTAATTCATTTTTATATTTAAACAGAAAATTAATGCATGATTTAAAACAAATGTGTAAATAAAATATTCTGTAAAGGACATGGATTTATTTAGACCCCTTTTCTTACATCAGGCAACACAGATCTTTAACTGTAGTTCAAGAAAGCTCAGGAAATGTGCGTTTCCACAGAATTAACGTAAAAAATTAAATGTAGATCATAAGCAAGATGTGTGCACAAGTAGGATAAAAAAAATTATAGATGATATATCCAGATGTAAACCATTTCGCGATTAATGCTGCACAAAATTGCGTATTGAAATAAAGCGTAAGCAGCTAAATCGGTAAAAGCTGAATGTCAAATCCCACCTGTCCGAGCACAGGTGAGGGGGAGGAGCCAGAGAGAGTGGCAGGAGTGAAGGCTGAGCGTTGTCGGCCTTGCCCTCCAGTTGGTACAGAAAGAGAGGGCTGTGTTGGTTGGGTTGGCCAAGCCTCCCAACCATCAGCATCCTGCTTCTCCACCACAGAGTTCGTTGGCCATCTATAGGACAACATGGGAGGAACTCTAAATGATCATGTACAACGCTAATACAAAGTGATATGTATTAGTGATTCAATTATTTTTTCGAAATAGCAGTGCAAGCTCACGTAGTGCTGAAATCTGCCCAGTTACTAGAAGCAGATGAAGACGAGGAGGCAGCGGCTGGAGCAGCTGGAGCTGTAGGGGGCGGAGCAGCCGCCACGGTCTCTGTGGTGACAGGGTGCATGGCTGTGGGCGTGGTCGAGGTGGGGGTGGGGGTGATCTGTGTACTCAGCTTGGAGGCGAAGGCACTGGCTCTCAGATTGAGAGGGACTTCGGATTCTGGAATCTTCTCTGCATAGTTAGCAGGAAACCAGCCGGTCTTTCCTTTGATCTCTCCTCCTAACCAGCCAGGTTCGCCCGTCTGAGATTCGTCCACCTGAGAGACAGGTTACAAAAATGTGACGATTCACAACTTTACTAAAATTACCATCAGGTCAATAGGCTAAAATCAGCTTTTGTAACTTAAGTTGAACTGAACAGCAGTCTTGGGCTAAAGGTATGTCTCTTACAGACGATCAGGAAGCTAATAACAAATGAGTCCAGCGTCACAGCTGCAGCCACGATGCATGGTCATACAGGCTTGTGCGATAGTCATTTTTCCCTGATTCTGATTTATCAAAAATTTTCAATTAGCCATTTTAAATGTCTAAAAACAAAACAGACCTATAAAAAAATAAAAAATAAAAAAAAAATAGGGGACAAAGTGGCACTGTTGAATGTCATTGTATAACCGTCCATAAATACAAGACTGGGACGTCTTATAGCAATGGCTTCACCTGTTGACTTCTAAAGCATCAATCAAACAAATATGACCTCCGGTACTAATCACAGTATGACATAATGTTGGAAATAATGATAATGTAATACAATTACACTTTAAAGAGGGAATCTTTGATTTCAAAATGCAAAGCGTCTTCCTTCAGTGAAGGCGAACGTTCAATGCTGTGTATACATTTGATCATTAAAGCAAAATTTATAGCTCGCTTAACAGCTTTCGTTGTATTGAGTATCTTTTCAAAAAAAAGAATTAATCTTTTTAATATTATATTGATGCTAACACTGACAAACAAGCAATACTACAAACTTAAATCAGGCCGCTTAGTTTTAATTATTTAAATGGGACTAAATTAAACTGGCCCCCTTTTGATGTGAACAGAGTAGGTTTCCATCACATTATTTTCCTCATGGATAATGACACTTTCATATCAGTATGTGTCCAACGTTTAGGCAGCTGTTTTCAAAATATCATGTCTTCATTATATCGCACAAGCCTAATGGTTCAACTTTTGAGTCAGCGGATAAAAAGCCAATGCAATGACACACATGCACGCACGGTACTTTCAGAACAGCACTGCACAGTTCTGATGATGTCGATAAAATAATGCATAAAAAATTATAATAATACAACGATGACAGACACAAACACCACTACTCCGCCATGCAATCAATGAAGAACTGACTAGGAAAGTGTTTTAAATAGTCTGTGTCAAAAGAAAACCCAGTTGTCTTTGATGTTTATATATGTATATATGTATATATATATTTTTTTTCTGTGGACAGCAGTGATGAATTTTGCTTCATGAAAAAAAAAGATGGAGGTGATGGTTTGAGTTGAGGTGTGGCAGAGTGGAAATAAAAGATGGAAACTGGTGGAGAGGGGGAGCAGTTGACCAGGACTTACCCACTCCCCTTTCACCTTCACCAAGAGGGAGCACAGATACAAAAGAGAGGTCAAACGTTAATCCCCATAAACACAGGTATGCTTTTACTGGAAAAAAAATTCCACCTACCCACAACGTAGCCATTTGATTTTTTTCCCCATACTAATCCTTTAAAGTTGAGATTAGAGATATGGCCCCCAAAATAATAAAATAAGTAGATAAATTTTTAAAAATGGCAGTTGTGGTCATTACAGTGGTCATTGCTGATCATGAACACTGCATCATTTACTTACCAGGACTATGTCTCCAGGCTGGATGCTGATCTCATCATGACTGCGGGCCTCGAAAGGGTAAAGTGCTCTGTAGTACACCACTCTTACCTTCTCCTGGTTAAAACCAGTCATGGACACCTTATCTGAAACACACACACACACACACACACACACACACACACACACACACACACACACACAGAAGATGGATCATTTAGTGAAAAGATCTGTCATGAGGTCATAGATTGTGTAATATGCATTAGGACATACAAGTTTCTGTTTCACTCATCATTCATCTCTCTATGTATGAATCCCATCATTTATGTCAAACTTCCATTGATTCATCCCTCCATCTGCCCATCCCGCCACTCTATCTGTCCATTCCAGCATGCCATCTGCAGCTCTGAACATTCCATTGATCACTGATCATCCCAACATTTCATCTATCTGACCATCCATCTCAATAATTTTATCCATTCAAACAATGCTTTCATCCATCCAGCCATCCATTTATCTCACCATCCCTCCATTCACCTATCACCTCAAACATTCTATATACCCATATGTCCATCCACTTTAAGATTACATCCAGTCAAACAATCCATCTCTCCGCCTACCTGCCCGCCCGTCCATACATACCATAAGTTAAAAAATAAATAAATAAATAAATAAATAAATAAATTTGTACACACGTTCTCAGCCTGCTCGGTCTATCCCAACATTTAATCCATCCCAACATTCCGTTCATTTATCCATCCATCCACCCATTCCAAACTCCATTCATCCTTCCATTTCAACATTCTATTCATTCATCCATCCATCACAATATTCCACTCATTCATCTATCTCGACATTCCCTTCATCCATGCATCCATTTCATTCATCCATCACATTTTATTTACTCTTTCATTTCAGAATTTCATTTCCATTCAGCCAACAAATAAATCAGTATTTCAGCTAAATTATTCATCCACTCATCCCAACATTGCATTTATTTTCTCCTCTGACCACTAATCCATCCAACCCATCCCAACTTATAGTTCATTTACCCCATGCACCCATCCATTAAAATAAAAAATAAGCTCAACCTTAACACCCAATCATAAACATATAATCTGCCCTTGCTGTGCTCTCCTCACCTCCTGTGGGCCAAGGTGACTGCCCCAGCTGTTTGTTTGGCTCTGGTTGCTGCAGGAACAGCTTGGACAATTTGTCCGGCACATCTCCTCTAGAGCTTTGGCTCTCTTCCTCTCCCAGGTGGCTGACCCAGGGTTCGGAGGCTGGTGGTGTGGGGTCCTTCGCTAATGTAGAGTCCCGCCAGGCAGGAGACACGCTGTCATCAGAACCCAAAAGTCTGGAGGAGCAGAAAGTGGTGACAGGGTCTGCTGTTACCAACAGGCCTGAATGCAGTGTAATGCAAAAACATAAAGCACACTTCTAAGGTTGTATAATTTACTAAACTAGTGAGAACCTCACAAGATTAGTGACCCAAGTACTCGCGCACACACACACACACACACACACACACACACACACACACACACACACACACACACACCTGCTCTCCTGCAGCTCTGCAGGTTTGGCGTCCAGTGGAGGCTGCAACTCCTTTTGCTTTAGCCGCTGCTGCTTGTTGTGGATCTCCCTGAGCTCCTGCAAAATCATAATGATATAGTAGAAAGAGCGCAGGTAAAGTGGCGTGCAAGGAGCCACTGGGAGGTTTCTTCTCTCCAACACAAACAAGCAAACTTAACATATCTGCAACTGGACCCTGCAGGCACTGGTCATTCAAATCCCTTTAAATTATTCACTAACCCCTTTACCTGATATGTATTAGTGCTTTTTACACTACAGCTCATTCTCTGTTTCTGTCACTGTAAGAAGAAAGGAATACACAATGTCGCTGAATATAGCTCAGGTTTTTCGCCACATGCCAATCACAGTTCTGTACTTAAGAATTTGAGGGAAGTAGATTATATTGGTCAAGACCAAGAGACACTAAGGGGCCTTTTGTCTGGTCGTAAGTTGAGTCAGTCGTATCAGGCTTAAATTTAAGAACGCCACAGAACAAGAGCATTTCTGTGGTGACTACTTTGAACATTAGCTATTCAGTATATCATATTTGCGTGGCGGCCTGGGAAAACCCACTGGATGTCGCTGTGACTGAATTCTGGCAAAACAATTTTTTTTTTTCTGTCTATAACATACTTTGACCCCTTAACTTTAAGAAACCATCAATATTTCACCAAACAACAAGGAAAAGTTCTTGTTTCCTAACATTTTCCCATAGTTGTGGTTGCACCTAGGGTAATTCCTTTCTAAAAACTACTACCTATTTAGCAGTTACTACTGTCTTAGCCAAGACCTGTTGTTGCATCCGTTCCCAAAATATTCTGGGTGACATTTTCAATATTTAGCTTTTCAGCTTTTTTAAATACTCTTGCATGGAACATATAATCCTTGTACACTATACTACATAATAGAGCTTCTGTAGAGTGTTCTTGTTAATTAAAATAATTCCACACATAAGCAAACTCACAGAAATAAAATCACAGACACTTTAATAATGGCCATTGAGGTTAGAAAATAAGAGGTTTTGATGTTAAACCAAACATGCATGCGTGCGCACACACTCACACACACACACACACACACACACACACATACACACACATACACACACATACACACACACAGCCTGTGCCACAGAGAGTGATTGGTTAGAACTCATGAACCAGATTTGTCATAAAAATACATGCACTAAATTTCAAACACATTAGATTTATCTTGACTTTTCAATTTTACTGAGTTCATCCACATAGCTATAATTCTGCTGAAATATTCAGTGTTTAGTTTATCTACCATTTTTGTGGGTTATAGAAAAAATACTACATATTTTGTCCCCACAAAATGCTATAATGTTTTTAAATAACCAAAGTAAAACGGAAATATCAGTTTGCTGGATATTGTTCTGGAAGTACGAGCTTCTATTTAAAAAAAAAAAATAAATAAATAAAAAAAAATAAAAAATAAAAAACTCTACAGTTTAAGCAAAAAGGCCTCCAAGTCACACTAGGCAGAATCAAAACAACACTCTAAAAACCCATGATCTGTATCAGTGCAACTTAATTGAAAACAGGAAATGAAAAGTCAAAAAAAACAACTAAAGCCAGTGACAACCAGGTTCATGCATGAGGCTGCTGCAAACGTTAGTTGCATCCTAAAGTCTAAGTTGCAGCCGAGGTTGGGTGTTTTGAACAGGGCTGAGGAATGCAGCCTACATTCTCAGAGGACATTTTAGAGGACACTACCTTCAACTCTGTTACCCCACACTTCTCTGCACCTGTCTGAAAGTTTAAAAGAATAGGCACAAGTGCACTAAGTTTGTGTTCATATAATGCACATTGTTCATATCTGAAAATATGAGATTTTAATTTGACATCCCATGTCAAATGTCAAACTCTACTTTTTATTAGTTTATTCCCTATATATTATAAAACATACATACACACACTGTCCATACACTGTATTCTAATTTTTTTTTTTAATACAAGGTGTAGCTTAAAGTTTTGTGTCTCACAACAATTTGTGTTGATTTAGATCGAGGTCTGGAATCACTGTCTTACTGAAAGATCCATTTACAGCCAAGTCTTAACCTCCTGGCAGAGGCAACAGGGTTTGGGGCTTAGAATTTATATGACCATCAAACAGCCCCAAAGCATTAATGACCCACCACCATTTTACAGTAGGCATCAGGTGCTTTGTCTTGTCCCTGAACATGCTGATAATATCCAATTGTTTGAGGGAAAATGTTTATTATGTGTAATTTTTTATTTCAATTATTTGCGCCCATTCGCTTGGACAATGTCAATCATTATGGAGCCGACTGTATCTCAGTAAAACACAAAGAATGGCACAGCATGTGCATGGCACTTTCTCCAGGAATTTAGAGGGGGAGGTGCAAGAAGACACAAGAGAGGAGAACAGTGTGTGGGATGTCTAAGGCAAAGGTTAGGGAGTTGTTTATATTTCTGCAGCTCAACTGCTAAAGGGAAAATTGTAAACGGTTCAAACAGTAGAGCCGCAAGGCAGTCCAGCAGCACCTCGTCCATCAAGCCCCCTGACTGTAATAGACACACAGCCACCCAAAAAAAATAACCAAAGGCTCAGAGATAAAAAGGTTAACATTTCTGTAATCTCAAATTTTAATGCAAAAATGCTAAACCTCAGGACAGTGAGTAAGGTCACTGGTGATTATTCATTTTACTTTAATATAAAGTGATAATCTGGTTTAGTGAAGCTCTGCTACGGCACCCCAAATGTGCTGATCTTTTATATTCTTGGTTATTGTGCACCATGGGCTTTCGATTTCACTGATGATGATGATCAGTAAAATTACTAGCTTAGTAGGGCTCATAGCAAGGAATGCTGAGACAATGCAGCACTGCAACCCGTTCTGTAGAGGGCAGCGGACAGCACAGTGCGGTGAGTAAGGGGTGAGGTTGGGGCACAGTTTGGTGATGCTAGTTTTTGGGGTTGGGGTAGCAGCGGTTCTGGTTGTCTACCTGTCGCCCTCTCTGCTCCTGAAGAAGTAGTTCCAGTCGAAGGCGCTCTATCCGGACAGTGTGGACCTGATAGAACAAGCCCAAGGACTGTACCACCATGGCAGGATAATAAGGGCGAGTCAGGGTAAGGGTGGGTGGCATAAGGCCGGGATGAGCGTAGGATGAGGAGGAGGAGGATGATGATGATGACCAAGAAGCAAGAAAGAATGAGCAACAGTGAAATAGAGTAAGAGGAATACGAGGGTTAAATTTTTCACCCTACGTGAGCTTTCCTGCTCTACGTTCACACTAGAAAGTGACATGAATGATCATTCATTCTCTATAGAAGTCAGCAAAAAGTAACAAATCACACAGAGATTATCAATTTTATGCAAACGAAGCCATAACCAAAACGGCAACATCTGCGGCCTGTCACCTTCTAGCGTGGACGCAGGGTTAGAGGGTTCTCTGGCTTGAGAAATGCTATAAATTTTTGAGCTGAACATTTTTCTGAGGAGGCCTACATTTCTAATTAGTGAAGAATGCCTCATGTCAGAATCCCGTACAGACAATATCTCAAAATGCTGCATAATTACTCATCCCTTAGTCTCTCCCACACACACCTGCATTAACAGAGGAATACAGAATAAAGAATGTAAGGAATACACCTACACTCTGTTCTGTGTAATCATGGAGGCCTATCTGTCTCCATTCAGGTATCTGTACATTTTTGTAAATGTGTGTGCGTTTGTTGTGTACCTTCAGCTGTGTATTAAATGCATCTATCTCCAGCAGTTTGGAGCGCGTCTCTTTCTCCACGGCTTCCAGCTGCTCGCGAAGTTGCTGTCTGGTCGCCTCTTTCATCTCCACAGCCTTCTGCAGGTTGGACAGCGAGTCCCCTAGAACACCCACACATACACTGTTACGACAAATAACTCTACTGGAATTCTGCTACTAAGCTTTTACAATAATCACTTGCCATATTTCGGCTCGTTTGCAGCTAAGCTTTTAATGTCTTATGCCTAATTGAACTCAGAGTCAGATATCAGTCTATTAGCTATGAACTTTTCGAGCTGTAAGAGCAGACAGCGATGCCTGTGAGACATTAAGAGGAATTAAATGATCTTACTATGTAGGCTGTTCTGCTGCACCTGCTTCAGCTGATCATTCAGACACTGTTTATCAGGAATCAGCCTCCCCAGCCATTGCTGAGACTCCTACACAGAGAGATGGGGAGGAAACAGAAGAAAGGAAAAAAGGAAAAGGACATAAAGAAAGGAAACATGAATATGTGAATGAGAGTAGTTGAGGAAAGAGCATAACCAGCATGCAGAGATCGAAATCAATAGGATTGAAATTCTGAAGCCTCAGTCTGGCAGCATGAAAGAAAAAAAAATAAAAATACATAAAAGTGCATTACTAACAGACGCAAAACTGAAACCAAATCGGTAAAAACAGCATCACGGTGAATGCCTGCAGTGTAGTGTGCACAGTAAGCCGGAGGCCTGGGCGGAGTGAGGTACCTGGAGCTGCTGCTGCAGTGTGGTGATCTCAGCGATACGGAGCTCCCGCGTCTTATTAGTGCTCTCAATCTCCTGCCTCTGAGTGGACAGACGGAAACGGATATCCTGCAGCTTCCCTTCCAGCTGAGACTTCTTATCATTCTAAAGAGACAGAGAGAGATAGATAGAGAGAGAGAGAGAGAGAGAGAGAGAGAGAGAGAGAGAATGAAAAGATGAAAACATCATTCAACATTCCCTCTGATCCAAGCCTTCAAAAGAATACAGAATGAGAATCAATTAACCCTTACACACACTTTTAAATCAATTAAAGTTGTGTGTGTAAGGGTTTTTGTGTGCGTCATTACCAAAGCCTCCAGTTCAAACTCCAGGGTTTTCTTGCGCGCTTTGAGCAGGACTATGTTCTCCTGTTCCCGGTTTCGCTGGGTCAGTAGCTCCTGTCTGCGGTTCCTCTCCCACTCCAGCTGCCGCTGCCGCTCCAGTTCCCGCTTTGCGGCCTACACATAAAAACAACTGCATTGAGCTCATGATATGGAGTACGGCAATCTTCTGTTTTTAACCTAATGTTTATCAAGTGCATCTCTGTTGGCTGTATGAATACCACACACATGAAGTGACTCGTTTCCTCTATTCTGAGAACCGAACTGACAACCTGTTTACTCAAAACCCACTTACAGTAGTACGTCTGTGTGATTGATTCTTTCAGGGATGTGATTACTCTTACTGAGGGAAGGACCTTAGTTTCGGTCTGACCGTGCATGGATACATGTGAAAGTCGTGCCACTGGAGACACAGTGCTTTCTGACACCTCTTAAGATAATATGCCATAACCACTGCAGGAATGCAGGAAAGTACAGTGTAATCGTAAAAATAGTTCAATATTGGCACAAAGTTCTCAAAACTAACAAATGAATAGGTAAGTAGTTTTTGTTTCTCACAGTATGCTGTCATCTACTGTTTCAGTACTGTTCTTATTTAAGAAAATAGGAAGTCATGTTCATTTTCTGCTTAATCAGTCCATGAATACAAGGACCCTAAAGCATTACCAGAATATTTTTACACATACTGATCCTTGGAGATTATTTGTTCGGGTATTTCTTTAACCTGCCAAGAGGAACAGCATCAGAAAGAATGAATAAGAATCACCCTAAAGCAGAAAACTACCATGACTTCCTCTTTTCTACCAGACCTATTTCCCTTCTGCCCAGCTACTGTACACACAGTACGCACTGCTCACCTCTCTCCTCTCGATCTCCTTGCGCCGCTCCTCTTCACGCTGTCTCTCCAGCTCTCGCTGCTTTTCCAGCTGCTTCTCGAGCTCCTGTTGTCGACGCCGCTCCTGCTCCTGGCGTTCTCGCTCCTTCCGCTCCTGCTCCTCCCGCTCGAGAGCCGCTAGACGCTCCTGCTCCTTACGCTGCTGCTCCAGCAGGGCCTGTCGCCGCTTCTCCAGCTCCAGGTTGCCCCGCTCAAAGTTCTCCCGCTTCTTGTCCTCAAAGGTGACTGTAGAGAAGAGAGCAATGGGAAAGTGGTTTAGGGAGACCATGACTATTTTTTTTTTTGGATAAACCGTCATGTTCATATTGCTTAACCTTAAAGTATCTCTGCACGTGTCATTTAAATATCAACACCAAAAACGACACTGAAACATCTGTACACTTTTACTTTCTAAAAATATGCACAGATATATCAATATGCATGATATGCACCTGCCGTCATGTCCGCTCTGTCATCCAAACTCCACCCCTTTCTCCCCATATTGTCTTGTTAAAGTTATGCTATTATTAACATGCAGCAGGTCATATAGAGACATGCGACCCTGTATGTTTGAAAGGACAGGTGATGACCTGGAAGCTTTTTCTCTGGCTCTTTCTCTTCTTCTTCTGCAGACTCCTCCTGGACTCGCTGATCTGTAGGGTGTATGCTGGTCGTACTGACGCCACTTCCAGAACGCACCCTCCTACCCACACACACACACACACACACACACACCAATTCAAATAACGTCACATCGCTAACATCATAATAAATCAAACAAATACTTATTTTATAGATTTGCATAACATACAGACCACAATAACCTAAAAAATATCAACCAAGGGACCACTACAGATAGTGTTTTTGTTAAATATTCATTCTCAGATTTTAATTCTAACCATATTGTTTGTCTAAAGGAAGATATATAGAGAAAGATGTCTAAATTTGTAATTTACATGTAAAATGATGTGTTCCTTTCAGGTGATGACGCTGACCTGAAGGTTGGGGGAAGAAGTTCAGGTGACAGCAGAGGTGGGAGGGGCAGGCCAGACATGGCCATGTCAATCAAGTGCATAGCCAAAATAAACTCCTCAGCTGTGAGCTTTCCATCCTGGTCAATGTCCGATAGGTTCCTACAGAAACCACACAGTCAGGGTACAAAATTAAGTGTTAAAAAAAGTTAATTTACATACACTAATATATAACCATTTTGCCCTTTTTGTTTTTAAAGCTGCAGTATGTAATTTTGTGGTTTAAAGATAATGTACTAGCATCATCAACAAAGGAAAAAATGCAGATGAATGACTGCAGATGAAGAACAGACACAAACACAAAAACAGCTGCTGTGCTGACCGCAAAAGCTGCAGTCTATCATGGTGGATAAACTGCAGAACAAACAACATTTAGACACAGTTAGGACACTATCATTTACATGTGCCTTGCCTATTACCTGAGGACTTTGGCTAATGTTAGAAGTCTGGTGATATGCTACTTAGCTGTTAGCTGCTGGTTAGATTGCTAACTCTGGTGCTAATGGCACTCTGACTAAAAAAACAAGGGGTGAGTATATATAAACCGGCAAGCTGTGCCACCCTTGACCTTGACTAAATTCATTTTGTAACTAAATTATCTCAGAATAGACATTATGTCAGTAGTTTACTCTGGAAAAAAGCATTCATCAGTTTTCCCCACAGGCCTTCAAGTGGTTTAATGTTCTTACACAATCCTTTAATGTAGATTAAGTTAGTGATTCATAAAGTCAACATGAGTGTGCAGTGCAACTGACATTACAATATGTAATATAATGGAGGTCTACTCTATATATAATCCTTCAAATATTTCCGAGAAAGGAAGAGCAATGCATTGTAATTCCCCCTCACCAAATGGTAGCCAGCTGGGCCTGTGGTAGACTGGACTGCATGAGAATAGTTCTAGCCTGTGGTCCTGAGAAGAGGAGAGAGAGAGAAAGAGAGAGAGAGAGAGAGAGAGAGAAATGAAGAGAGAGCCTGACAAATGCTGACTCTGGTGTGTTCAGGATCCTCCTCACTTCACTGACTCATCAGAAGGGCTGTAGTTGGAGCAGTTACACACACAGCAAAGAGACTTTCACGTTTAGTTACCGCACAGCAAGTTACTTAGGAAAACGGCAGAATCTTAGCATTCCATTCATCATTTCACAACCCGACTCTTTCATAACATGGACCGTTCAAACTGAAGGCAACAAAACCACTGGCCGTGTGGTACCTGTAAGATGGCCGCTCATCATCTTGTCATGGCTGTTGAAGAGTTGGCGATACTTTAGCCGTGACGACTGGGGCACGGCCCAATCAGTGGGTGCAGGGGCAGCAGGAGCACTTAAAAGAGAGAACAGAGGATTCAGAGGATGTTTGCAAGCGTGTGTGTTCACCCACATGTTGAAAGGAGGCTCACCTGGGTATCTCAAAAGACTGGCCTTTGGGAAGTTTGGCACTGGAGCGGCTGAAAGAAGAGCTTTTGTTGACAGCTGTGGCTGAGACAACAGTGGAAAGAGAAAAAAAAATCATAAGAGAAATACTTCATCCAAAACAAAAAATTAATGTTGCTAATAATGAATGAATAGATGTTTGCAATGGACTAGCTAGCAATACATCATGATATCTGGTAGAGTTTTCCACAACAGCCTCTCACCTGGGTGTGAAAAGCCTGATATGGGCTGCATCATCGAAGGGGCTCCATTGGCCATAGGAGGTACAGGAGGAGTCACAGACGACACCAGTGGGGGTGACATGCCCATCCCGGGCACCCCAGGAGGAAGAGGTGGGAGGGGCATGGGTGGCACTGCTGGTAAACCTGTCATGGGGCCGATACTGGGCATTCCTAAGAACAGCAAAGTCCACAGACAAGTCTCAGCTGAACAGCAATTCCAATAAAAACATTAACAAGCCTTCTCTTGAAAAATTATTTTACTACTACAGGTCTAGGAACACTTTTTAAAAATACAAACTGCACCTTTAAAACATCTGCCGAGTTACCCTGTCTTAAAATAGTAGCCAAACACCTCAAATACCCCTAAAAGACCTCTGATCTACATTAAACCACACAAGGAACCATATTTAGCCTGGAAAATGTGCTACATGTCGAAAGCAGGACCGTTTTTATACTGCACCGCTTATAAATCATGCAGAGAGTATCACAAGTCATTAAGCTAAATTATTCATCAGTTAAGATGGTAATGACTCATCTCTTTAGCATGCTGTTACCAAAAGGAGCTGGAGGAGGTAAAGAGAGAGGCGGCTGCTTCATGGAAGGGGGCAGGGTCGGGGGCAGCGGGTGGCCCTGCAGCTTCAACTTGATTAGCTTCATGGCGATGGAGAACTCGTGCATATCCATCTTGCCATCGTTGTTCATATCGGCTAGAGCCCTGAGGTACAGAAGAGCATTTAGCAAAACTGGCTTATGGTTGCTTTCAATATTCATTTATCAGTAAACCGATAATGAAGAAGACTGAAGATGTGCAAACTCTATTAAGAAGTGTCAAGATAAGAACTGTGTTACAAAGAACTACATCAGAATTTTTACAGACCTTTCATCCATAAAAACAACAGAGGAGTTAGAGGCTTTAAGGGCAAAGACAGGTATTACAGGCCAAAATGAAATTACATATTGGCTGTCCAAGTAGTTTGAAGAGACTGTCTGAACACGTACCATATCTGGGCCAGAACAGGGGCAGGTAAGCCTGACTGCAGGAAAAAATTCTTGGCCTGGTCACCTACAAAGAAACAACTCAGCATAAATACAGTTATCCAGAACATTGTACTAAGGTCAGAACAATATAAGCATGCGACTCAAAAAAAAAAAAAAAAAGAAACATAAAAGCTTTAAGCCAGAAAGTGCCACCACAGCTTTTAAGATCAATTATGATGTGAAGTGTGGAAAGTTATATAACCACACACGGTTTCTACATTGATATAAAAGTGCCTTGGCATTACAAGCAGGCTATGAATCAAGCTATCCACCCACCAGAGCTTGTATAACCACAAGCCTGCTTCTTTTCAGTTGTGTATTCATTCAAGGTCTTGGTCTTTTTCACTAGATGTGAGAAAGTGTCCCAGAGTTCCAAAAAAATGATTCACGATTCAGAGTAAATGTTCCACAACTCTGAAGAATTAAACTCCGGGGTTTACAGTATGCGTGAAATAGTTTTTGACATAAGAGGAAAAGTCGGGGCAACACTGTTGCTAAGCAACTGGGAAATATGAAAATAAAAATTTAGCCAGGTAGCACATATTAGTTCTTAAGGAAAATTAACATTTTTCTCAGATGAGTTTGTAAATTCCTTATTCTTAAACTTCTTTGTACAACTAAAGTTACACTATAATTACACCTAGCAAATTATCTGCATACGCCCATATAGAGAAAATCCGAAGCTGTCGGAAAAATAAAAAAGTAATCAATACCACTAGCGTGAACCTTTCACATGGAATATCATCATAAACATGGTAAACATAAGCTCATCTGAATACAACATTAATGTAAAAATAACATTAGTAAAATGTTGTGCTTTAAATATTAAGGCGATTTTATGTCTTGTACAATTTCTCAGTAATATATCAACAAAAGGAAATGTTGCTGTTTCGGAAATTGTGTCTTGTCACTGTGCCTGCGCTCAACTCCTACGCTTCCAGTTAACGATCTATTACGCCACTTTAGCTCAGAAATGTTACTGCTGTGCACAGTTATAGGAAAATAATCAACGATGCGGTGATGTAATGCAGCCCGATGTGAAGCAGAGTTACAGTTACCTATAACCTATGTTTTATTCCTCTTATACCACAGCAACTTGCTAATGATTATGATTTATTTATTTACGCAGCATTCTTTTGAGTTACATATAAAATGTTGTGCATTCAGTCTGTAACTGGAGACTCCTTCCAAAAATATTAAATAATTGTCTCCTCACAGAAAAGTTCATCATGTCCATGATTGCACATTTTCTGTTAAATTTTTAAATCTGTTTATTATTAAACTTTAATTATTTTGGGCAATGAATGAGTTGCTATGGAAACAATAACGCATTAAAACAAGCACACTAATGTAAACCTGTGATTTGCCTTGTACGTCAGCACTACTGTCCAAGCTGCTGTTACAGAAAGCAGGTGAAACGTATAAATCTTTATTCCACAGCGCTGGCCAAAAGGTTTTGGCCAGCGCTGTGGAATAAAGATTTATACGTTTCATATTTATGATATAAGGGAAGACAAACAGAAGGGAAACGTCTGAGCAGGCAGAACAAAGCGACTTTTGCTTCTTCACAGCTATGAGTCGAGTGTGCTGAGGGTCAGTTCCTGATCAAAACTCCGATGCAAAGACTCCAATGATGTGCGAGAAATCGTCACATCACACATATACATAATACACAGAAGCTCAAGTGTGTGTATGCATGAGTATGAAGGGAGAAGTGCTGTTTTCTGCCGTGACAATAATACTAGTAAAATGAAGATGAATGAACTGGGTGTGTATTTGTGAGCACATGGTCATGACACACAGACAGACAAACTCTCCATCCCACTGCAACAGGATGTGTCCTTGACCTCTGTCTGTCTGCTCTTTCCCGCACGAGTACACAGAGAGCGCCTTTATATTCCTCCAAAAGCTAAAACCAGCCTCTCCCCTCTCTCGGCGTGGCTGAGTGTGGGCCGGCAGCCATACAGCAGCTCTCCAGACAACACAAAGAAGATCTATCCTGCACTGGGGATCACCGTCAGGTCAACAACCTCTACTTCAGCTAAAATCTGCTCAGTTAGCAGTGCTTACTCCAACAATCTACTATCATCATACAATGTGAGACTCCATGTAATTACAGTACCGCTTGTCTTTTAATTAGAAAAAAATGAGTTGGCAGTGAGCCAGCTATTGTAACCATGGAGGTGGTGATAATTAGTGGAAATGGAATTATGATGCTACAAGCAGAAGTACATACACGAGTATGTTCTTGCAGATTAAAAAGGGGGCAAAAAAACTAACCAACACCTTTTATTTCAACTGTAATTAAATCCGAGCAGTTAAAAACTGCTCAATTTTAAAGGAACTATTTATCAGTTTTAGAGCCATCTGCTGGCTGTCAGGCGAATGCAACTGCCATGAAAAAAATAAAATTATAAACACCTCCCTTCCCCTGACTGACCCTGCCATCTCTGCTGAAACTATGGCTTGGTCTGCTGCCTTTTATGGGAAAAGGGCAGAGATTTGAGCGAAGATCATTTCTGGGCTGGGAAAATAAATAAAATCTGAAAAAGAAATTAGCCACATCCACTGCAAGGCAATATTAAAAATAGTTTTCAGGCTCCCGAAAAAAGCGCTCACCCTATCGTCTGAAGATCACGAGTTCAAATCCCGACGATGCCAGAGCCAAGAGAGCAAAAGTGACCATGCTCTCAGGGCAGGGGGGGTAGCATTGTCTTTATCCCCTATCAATCACAGCGATGCCATAGCCAATCATGGGCATCTGTGAGCTCATGCATGCAGAAGAGGGCGGATAGCGCTTTCCTCTGAATGTGCTGTGACACAGTATGAGCAGCAGCTCGAAAAGAGGCGGTTGGCTGACTTCATGTGTCTCCCTCCTGGATTGGTAGCTGTCGTACGATGGGAATAAGCCTAAATATGATGGGAATTAGCCTAAATAAGCCTAAATAATAATGACTTAATTAAAATTGGGGAAAATGTTTCTTTTTAAATAGTTCTTCCAAATATATTTTTGGATTAATATGGGTATGCATTTAGAATACTTCATATTACAAACGGTACTTTTTAGATTTTAAGTAGTCACCCCCTAGCTGGAAACCTGCAATGTTTGTGCAGTATCATGGATTATCCATGAACGGTCAATCAGATCCAATTCATTAATAAATGAATAAAATCAATCTGGGTAGTTCAGTCAGCAACCGTCTCTTAAACTAGAAAGCTTGTCTTCAAGTACTCTATCAGTGTCCACTGACACTATTTCAAAATGTGGCCTGAATTTGCATATTGTTTTACATAACATTTTGCACATGTGCACTGGTACTTAAAACAGAAAACAGGAAAGACGAGCTGACCCAAGACCCCATTTTCCTATAAGACCAGGGAGTTACTAGGATTTGGCAAAAAAAGGAAGTTGGTCCCAGATCAGAACATAAGGGCTCTGTGTACTGATGAACAGGAAGCTGTGTGTTCTTGACAGATTAACAGCCAGGATGTTCATTTTTATCATGAGCGGGAAAACTGATAAATTAAAGGGACAAGCAGTGAAATGATGTTAGGGAGATACTTCAGGATGAACTTTACTGACTGCTTTAATAAATGGGCTTGGTTTTGCTAAGGAGTGTTTGCTTTTAACACCAATAACTTCTTAAATCAACTTTGGGTCACAAATATATTCTTAACTTATTTATTTATTTAAATGTACAGTGGTGCACTTTCAATTTAAAAGGCTTTTGCAGTTTGATCTATGACAAATTTAGTGAAATACATTTATTCACTCACTGAAAACTTTATTACGAGCGTTTATTACCGGCTCATTATCCAATCACCAGATCGTGTGGCAGCAGCGCAATGCGTAAAATCTTGCAGATACAGGTCAAGAGTTTCAGTTAATGTTCACATCAAACATCAAAATGGGGAAAATATGTGATCTCAGTGACTTTGACTGTGCGATGGTTGCTGGTGCCAGATGGGCTGGTTCAAGAAACTGTTGATCTCCTGTGATTTTCACACACAACTAGTCTCTTAAAAAGAAATTACTAGAATGGAAGGATACTGTAACTCAAATAACAACTCTTTACAACTGTGATGAGCAGAAAAGCATCTCAGAAGACACAACACACTGAATCAACAGCAGAGGACCACATCAGGTTCCACTCCTGTCAGCCAAGAACAGGAATCTGAGGCTACAGTGGGTACAGACTCACCCAAACTGGACAGTTGAAGACAGTTGGACAGTTCAGTCTTCAACTGATCAGCAGTTTCTGGCAGCAACAACCATGCTGAGATCACATATTTACTCATTCTGATGTTTGCTGTGAATATTAACTGAGGCTCTTGACCTGTACTACAAACCCTGTGTGTGTGTGTGTGTGTGTGTGTGTGTGTGTGTGTGTGTGTGTGTGTGTGTATGTATATGTGTACACAAGTACAAACCTGTGATGAAGCCAGCAGGTGTGGGGGTCAGGCTATGGAACTGTTGATCATGTTTGGCTCTCTCGTCCACAGAGATAACCCACGTGTCCAGCCCCCCTATCAGACACACACACACACACACACACACACCCCTTAGATGAACTTAACTTAGGATGCATTAAATCATACACACTCTCGCAAACATACACCCACACCATTCTGGGTGTGTAATGGCACTCACCTCCAAAGGGCGTGGGAAACTGAGCCATGATTCAGTCAGTTAGCTGCACCCTGTAACACTCCTGTAACACACACAACCAGAAATATTACTCTCCTGATTTCCATCCATCGCAGAGTCACTCTCTCTGGTTTTTAAGTGCCATGTTTAGCCGCGACTCCATTTTGTTAATCGTGACTTATCCTGTAGGAACGAACAGACAAGGTGACTTTAGAGGAAATTACCGCTTGCAGAATGAATACAAACACACAAATCCGAACTCTGTCTATAATTGCCATTTACGGTACAGCTTAAACCTTTCACTCAATGCTTCCTGCTGTCTCAGAGTCTGGGTGTATGTGTATGTGAGATTTGTGAGTGTGGTTTACTTTTTCCAACGCATCCAACACCCTTATGGCAGGCTCAAGTCCTGGGAATTTATTGGCAGTGTTCATTCATGAGCAGAAGTCGATACATTACTGGAAATGTAGATGGCTGTTCATCGCAGCTCAGTTAAGGAGCCCCTGAAATTACACGTACAGGTCTCTTAGCATCACGGATACCAATGCGATAGTATATCTAGAAAAAATATCAACCAAAATTTCTCATTTTAAAGTCATAGTCCGATTTACATTTTTTGATGACTCATTCTGTACTAGTCTTGTATTCGTCCAATTAAATGCTCTCTAGAATGTGTAAGTCCCGCCCCCAAGGTGGGCCTTGCTCTACAGTAGCAGCTCGTTGGTGGTCTGTCGCTGGGTTTTTGGCTCTGCCTCTTCCTGCGGTCTATTCTCTTTTCCACCCAGACTACTCCTTTTTTTTTTTTTAAACACTCTTTTAAAATACATCATCCATTTTGTTTTGATTAGATGGTGGGTGTGGCATATCTCAAGCACTACTGGCTGCTGTGTAAATCAATCAGGCGCTTCAACATGCGGTCACCCTGATGTCGTGTTTCAAAAGGAAACACATCAACACACAGAATCAAATCACAGCTCTCACGCCATGGAGACGTTAAACATTACCATACAGAAGTAACATCTATTATTTTTGGCATCTATTATTTAACGTCTATTATTTTTGATAGACTTCAAAGCACTATTGTAAGTCGCTCTGGATAAGGGTGTCTGCCAAATGCCGTAAATGTAAATGTAAATGTTACATCTAGGGCCCAAGAATATTTCACTCTATTAAAAAACATATTAATCTTGTGCAATGTTTCCAACTTGGCTCTGACATTAATGAAGCTCGTGGTCAGGGAGAGGCAGAGCCTGCTAATGGCTGGACGATAATAACTTCAGTAAATTAGAATGAATGAATGAATGAATAAATAAATAAAATAAATAGTGCTGCATTTGCAGTTAGAGCGATGTCAATTTCTTGTTTTTTCATGATTGTTTATAACATCCTTGCACTCAAATGATTATTAAGGAGCGCCTCACAGTTTACTCTTTACCGGGAGCTGAAAAGAATGTTCTAGAAAAAAAAAATAACTGATGCATGATTTCGGACCGTACCATAATTAAAAATTCTAGACTATATGATGGTTAGGATGAGAAGTCGGCACTCAGATGCGTTCAAATCCTTTGAGCAAAGAAAATGTTGGCAATGTGGACGCTAGACAACCGATTTTTAAAAGCACTGTATTGAAAACGTACTGTTAGTGGTTCTTTTTTTTTTTTTTTTTACTGCGCATTACTGCAGAATCACCTTAAAATCCACCATCTAGCTGAGTTTTTACGACTGCCACTGCCGGCAACCAGTCCCCCGCTGCACAGCTGATATTACCCACCCTCCTACTCTCCTTAAACCTGACATGAGAGAAATGCTTGTTTTCCTGTCTTTTTTTAGGCTACTGGTTCTGAAAATATTTACAGTTATTTTTTTAAAATGGAAAATCAAGAGCAGGGGGGAAAAAAAATCAATATCGCACACACTCATCTCACATCTGCTGAAGACACTGAGGAGAAAAAACACAATGCATGTCTGGAAATTGTAGATATTCAGAAATGATGGAGCTGTTGGCTGTTGGTGCTGAGGATGAAAAGCAGAGAGCTCAGTCTGGGATGCGGTTTGTATGAGTGAATCACCAGCTGACTCCGACGCAAGCAGGCGGCGTAGGTGATGAACTGCTTGAAATGTAAACTCCAACAAATATATTACATGTGGGCTTTGCTCTACGTCACTTCCTGTGTAATGGATGGCTGTGCATTCCAGTGCTTTGTATTTGAGTGTGAAATCATTGAGACAATTGTGAGGGCGTTTCGGCTAAGTGCTAGTGAATCCTTTCCCAACTGGCATGTGTTTTCCTGTTCTTACAAAAAGAGAAGACACAGAGAGAGAAATGTGACAAGAGAGACAAAAACCAAGGAGGACAGGGAGACAATAACGGTAAATAAAAGGTGGAAGGAAAGAGAATAGCAGGAGAGAATCCAGGAAGACTGAGAGCCACAGTCTGTTAGCAGTTATCTCCCAGCTGTGTAAACACTGCCACAGTGCATGTACATCCACCCACTGTTACTCGCCCTCACATTCTCTCTCTCTCTCTCTCTCTCTCTCTCTCTCTCACACATGCTGACACCCCAAAGCACACAGACCAAAATATTCCAATCAGTGCCAGATGCTCTCCCACTCTCCCTTTCCATGAAACCCCTACTCCTCTTTCTTTCTCTATTCCTCACACTCTAGGTCTCTCTCTCTTTCTCTGTTCCTCACACTCTAGGTCTCTCTCTCTCTCTCTCTCTCTCTCTTTCCCAGCAGCGCCCCGTTAAAACCCCGTCTGAAAGAATGTGCACGCTAATCCTGTCCATATTCCTCCAGATTTGAGAATTGCCAGTGCGGTGTTTCTCACAGCATGCTATGATCACGAGGCCAAACTGCTGACGCGGTACTTTCTCCAGCTAGCACACTCAATTACACAGAGGAACGGGCGGCGTTTAAAACAACACAAAATGTGTACGTTTTGCACAATCGCTCAGCGTTGCTCCAGACAGAGTCACGCCCGCTCACTGCGAGTCATCTTGGGGCTATTACAGGTCTGCTCAGCAAAAAAACCATAGTGACCATGTGACTGGCTGTGTAAAACACTTCAAGTGCAATTTTCTCTTCCTTAAAGTTCAATGTGCTACATAAGAAAATCTGAAGTGGTACTTAGGGGTTATCTTATGTCAAATAAATCCTCATGCTCTGTCCTTAAGGATCAAATTTCCCTTTGGTAATCCCTTATGAACTGTTAAATGCTGCATAAAGTGTCTTAACTCATGTCCCTTAGGATACATTAAGGTTATTAAGGTCAGAAACAAAAACGCTTTGAGCTGAAAATGTGGCCAAGTTATTTGAGATGTCTGAAACTTTCACAATAGAGAAATCAAACGGAAAAAAAAGAGAATAAACAGGTGAATAAACAGTTATAGGAACATCACAAAACCGATGAAGAGTACCATCAGCAACAACTTTTACTAAAGTTGTGTGTAGAAATTTCTTACCAACGCTTCAGTACGACGAATCTTCTTCATTCTTACACGTGTATTTAATAAATGTTAATCACCCATAAGTTGCACGTTCATGCCGCAGCGGAATTACATTTAGTAACGCCCACCAAACTCCATAAAAGGCAAAGCTCATAGTGAGCTGAAAACGTCAGAGTGACAACTAACGATAAAAGGGCACCTCCTAGGTGAGGCATGTGCTGAAACTTCCAGTAATGCAGCTCAGCCACTGCAGCACATCAGCAACTCTTCCTCCTCTTATACGGCACCGTTTCTTTTGCCTTAACTGAATGGCTAGTTCTGTTGAAATTATTATGGGAGTTAACCTCGACAATGTAATCCGTATATGAATTAAATAAAATTAGACGAAATTAAGATGACTGACTGAGGTTTATATTAGTGATTACGTAGATTTGCACAAATTCAGGAGCTCATGCAGGATATGAATGTTTTTGGGAACTAACTGGATTTTCATTAATACGAAATTTCTTTCACATTTCTGTAAATGCGCTTGCAAATGATTTACAAATAAATTCGTTCGTACTTGGTTTGATGACTGAGGCCCAGTAAGCCTGTGTCTAAAATTTATTATGGCATTTGGCAGACGCCCTTATCCAGAGCGACTTACATTTATCTTATTTATACAACTGAGCAGTTAAGGGCCTTGCTCAAGGGCCCAGCAGTGGCAGGTGGTGGTACTGGGGATCAAACTCATGACCTTCCGATCAGTAGCCCAACAACCTAACCACTGAGCTACCACTGCCCCTAAAATATCCTTTCAACTATATCATTCTTTAATTCTACATAATACGTGCATCAGTGTAGTAATGCCTGTTTATATTTTTGCCTAATTAATATAGATTTAATTAATCTAAAGCACAATACCCAAACTTCAACCCATGTAATACAATAGGGCCTTTCGCACAGCGGGAACCATAGAACCCGAACTAAATGTGAAACTACCCATTTTTTAGCGTTTTCGCACCTCCGAAACTGGGTGTGATTTTAGTACCGGACTGCCTTTTTCGAGAACCAAATTAGCCCCTACTCCGGACAGGGTCTAACCAGCACAACTGGTACTATCTGTGACGTAAGTAGACGTTGATTGGCCAAACGCGTACGAAAACGCCCTCACCGGCCATGATTTAAAACGCCGTGTAAACACACTGTAGTGTCAACTTATTTCGCAAGTACGGAGAACAGCGATAGATGGACAGACGCTGAAGTGCAACACAGCTCCTATCACAGCGTCCTCCATCCTCCGGTTGTTTACGTTGTTCTTCTTTGTTTCCGTTGTTGAACGCTGCGCACAAATGATGTCGCTGTCGACCGGCTCATGTCACTTCCTAGTGCCCACTGTCGGTGCGAATGCAGTCCTTTAAATGGTACTGGGAAATAGTTCGCGCAAAATCACCCAGTACTTTAGTACTGTAAATTTAGTTCTGGAACTAAACCGAACTAAACTACAGGTAAACTACATGGATATAGATAGCTAGATTTTTTTTTTTTTTTTTTTTTTTTACATTTAGGAATATATTAATGCATGTGTGAGAAAGTTTTATTACTCCAGGAAATCACTGTGAGGTGTTTAATATGGAGAACTGTTGGATAAAGAGCTTCACACCACACAGACAGCATTCTGTTCTACTGATTAAACATGGCCGTAGTCTCTCTCTCTCTCTCTCTCACGCGCACACACGCGCACACACAGCTCTATCAAACACTGCAGTGTGAGTGACGCTGTCACACTCATGGCTTAGCTGGCTCTTGTCACGGCCTTGCTAATGGCAGAGTGTGTGTGTGTGTGTGTGTGTGTGTGTGTGTGTGTGTGTGTGTGTTTTGAGTGTCTGACCTACTTTTTTTCCTGTTGCACTTTCTTCTAATTCTAATGAAGCCTTGCTGGGGACAATGCTCTTAACCACAGCGCTCTAAACAAAAGCTCCAAAAATTTACTGGTCTCAGAACAGCAGTTACAGCGAGACTACGTGTTTTGCGCAATCTCATATATCTCAGTCTCGCAGAAGGCGCCTCAGGATGACACACCCTGCTGCGGAGCGGAGACCCATGAGGTGATGATGTCATACCTCTGCAATGCTGCCATTGGATGAAGCAGTTTCAGCAGGAACTACTTTAAATCAAATGGCTTCAAAAGAACACAAAGCTAGAGACCTGCTTTTTATATTGCCATATACACACACCTTTCATACAGTTATTATTACACACTGTAATACTGCATGTAAATGTGAGAGAGGTCATACTATAAGGGAAAAAAAAACAAACCCACAGTCTCAAAAGGTGTTCCTAGAAAAAAATAAACACACCCACCCACAATGTTCAGCAGCAAACATTAGTGGAAGAAAAAGGCTAAAGGTTTTTTGAGAAATAATTTTTTTTTTTTTACATTTTCAACACTATTCTAACACAAGTCATCTATTGTAATCAACTAAACGCACAGCCATGATAAACTGAGGCCGAGGTGGATGCTGAGATGTCAGCATTTTCAAAAACCATACGCTTTTCTCATCCACATGAAAGTAGTGAAAATGACCCTGGCAAGAGTTTTTGAAAAGATTCGTTTTCAGTGACCCAAAATATTGCTTTCATGTTGAACAAGAGGCAGAGAGAGAGAGAGAATAAAACAGCATTTTCATAATATACATGTGGGTAGGGCCTAAAGAACTATATAGACCTCCGCTGCATCACAACTCCTCAATTCAGGCATCATTCTACACCCACAGTGGTGTGAGACTATCTAATCTTCAGCCCTGAATGTTCTGTAAGGAACGTAGACCAAACTGAGTCATGAGATAACGCTGAAAACAGTAGCATTTCTGCATTTAATATGTAGGTAGCAGAAAGCTAGGCTAAATGACTGACACCACAGGTTGCCCTGTAATAGTTGAGATACAGGGTCTAGATCAGAAAAAATGGTGTCTGTAGACACAAGAAAATTTACATACAAGAAAAGAAGAAAGTTTAAAGTAGAAAACTTTATTATTTGTTCCTATTCTAGGAATAAGCTGCTATGTAACATAAACTAATAAAAAAAAGTGTGCATGTAAACTTTTCTACTGTCTACTGCTCAACTAAATTGGTCAAGCGACATCACAAGCGCCTGACAATTACCATAAAACCTCATATATATGCACTCTCCAGATTCGACTGTAACAGGCTTGACCATGCTGTTCCCAAAACAGTCTCGTTTACTAAGAGAGAGAGCGAGGACAGTGCTTCTTTCAAGTGGGAAAATCAACGACGAGATGAGACAGGAGATCACTGGTGCATTTGACTAGAGGTCGGAACTCGGAAATCCCAACCTGCGACCAGGAAAAACCAAAGAAGAAACCTCTCAACTAGAAATTCCTACTCAGGAACTCTGGAAGGTGTCCTCAACTCAGAGTACCTTGAGTTCAGGAAGTGACGCCAAATCAACATGGCTGCTCACAGCATCAGCAGTAAGCAAAGTACTACTTCTTTACCTTTAAATGAGTTATCCTCTATATATAAGTATTTGCTTTGGATCCATCAACATACAGACATACTCGCTGGTGTTTTGAGGAAGTTAATACATCATCACAGTTAACTGGTTGCGAAGAAAAGACGAACATGGAGGCATCCATGCTTTCTTCCTCTACTTCGCAGCATGAATACATGGAGGTAAAAATGATGTAACTCTGAGATCCAGCTTCCCACTTCCGAGGTAAGTGGAATGTTGTATACAAATGTTAGCTGGGTGAAGGGGGCGGGGCTTCCAGGGTGTCAGTTAATATCGTAGAGTTAACACACCTGTGCAACTGTCAGTCATTCCAGATTTATATGTCAACTGGCTCCTCTCTTCAGGCGTATTTTTTGAGTGATAACTCCGTTCTTAAAATACGGTTGACAGGTCTGCCGACGGAGACATTAAAGAGAGTTTGCTAAGACAGCGAGTCCTCCACGTTTGGATGGATGTTGCTGAGAACATCGTACAGCGGTGTTCTAATTTCTAGCATCATTAGAGGCTATTGTGCTCTGGTTTACATGCAGGGAGATCTCACAGAGAGGGAGGATATGGCTTCTTTCGTCTTCCTTAAATCTCTCAGACACACAAGCATTCATAAACACTGAAATCTATTATATGAAATAATAATAACACTGAAATAATTAGATGAGAAGTGTCAAACCACATAAATAGCTTTTTACTACTAGTTATAGCTCCTGACGGAAACTTACCATTGACTGAAAAAGAAATAAAACTGTCTTTTTTTTCCAAATAAGAGATTTCTGAACTGAAATTTTGGGGCAAAAATGAAAGAGAACATTATTGATGCGTGACCTATTATTTATTTGTTTATTTTTAAATCTCTTACAATTACTCTTTCAAAATGATTCAATTAATTCCATGATATTTTTAGACAAGGTTAACAGCCCTTGTAACGAATAAATGATACAAGGGCAGGTGGTGTAATTATGGGTACCATTGTTACAGTAGTAAAAGCTGAGCTAGTGATAACTGTCATATGACCCAAAGGTAGTACATAAATAATGAACAGCAGCATGCCGAGGACTGGTCCTTGAGGAACACACTGACTAACAACAGTAGTGACAGACTGGAGCGTACTGTCAGTGTCTGTAAGTAAGATAATTCTGTAACACCAATAGCTTAGAGATAGGAAGAGAGTTTATCAAGATAAACGGCAGAACAGAGATCAAGAATGAGGACAACGTTTAGGGCACAATCATCTGTAGTTAGCTTAAACAGGCTCGACTTTCTTGTAGATTTAGACATTTGTGTATACACAAACGCATACACAATTGTCTCTACTTATATTTGGCAGGTTAGACCGCTGAACGTTTTGTGAAGAGTTTGATTCAGGCATATGTTGACACTTCACGTCTTCACAGTTGGACCCACAAAATAAATCGTCTCACTTGAACGCAGCCTAAATTTGTGGGATAGTGATTAAATGTTAGCAGGGTGTTAACACTTATAAGCCGATGCTGTTAGTATGCTGCTCGACTTGACTTGAGCATCTCTCTCGGAGTACTATTTTTAGCTTAATAATGGTGCAGCATGGGGTCGGACAGTATAAGGCTATAACTAGCCCATCACTCTTGTGCATGTTCTTACAGAGAACTTCTGAAATTAACACTCTGACAACAGCAACTTGCCTCCCAGGTCCTTAGTCAGCAGTACGTGCCTCTAACAAGTGATTTCAGAATCTTTTTCCAGGCTTCAGCTGTCCAGATTTGGTGATCCTGTACCCACTGTAGCCTCAGATTCCTGCACTTAGATGATAGACGTGAAAGCTGATGTGATCTGCTCTTGTAGTCCATCCGCCTTTAAGGTTTGACATGGCCGCTTTGAGATGCTTTTCTGCCATCATGTTTGTAAAGATTGGTCATTTAAGTTGACATAACCTTCCTGTCAGCTCGAACCAGTTTGGCCACTCTCCTTCAACCATTTCCGTGATTTTCACCATTTTGATTTATTTATTTATTCATTCATTCATGGCCAAAGTATCAATTTGTTATCAAGTTCAAAACCTTGGTATCATGACAACCCTAGACAAAATGCATCAACACTCTGAATGGACAATTCAAACTCCACATTCAGAGCTATGCAAGAACTTACGAAAAACATCTTCCCAGAGGTCACCTTGAGCAATGAAAGTTCAAAATAGATCTATATCTTGTGCTGGAGAAGGTTTGCCATAGCGTGGAATCAATTAACACTGGGGTGCTGTAAGTGGAATACCAGAGAGGCCAGCTGATAGGCACTCACAAACACATGTCAATACCTGATACCTAGATGGATTACTAAAGAGCAGACAGGTCTCCTGAGCAGATATACACCCGTTCTCATTAACATCTCAGCAAGACACACATACATGACTGCAGAGAGGCTAATATCCATCAAGGGCATGACAGCTCCATTATGTGCGGCAAAAACAGGTGCAGTGAATTCAGCAGATGTTCGTATGAATAATGGGTCTTCAACAAACCCACGGCTCTCTGTCTCATCCACACACACATCAAAATATTTAGACTAAAGCCACAGTCAGATGAGTCATCTTTCACCACACTCTCAACAAGTAGCTGAGTGCATGTGAAAAGTACAGGTCTGAATTCCCGACCCCTCCATGGAACTCCTATGCTGTAACTCGCAGACGAAAGCATCACTGCAAATCAATGCAAAGTTCTTCTGCCCGATCACCTTTATCCTATCATGAAACATTGGATGGCCTGGTCTCTTCCAGGATGTCCCCAGGGCAAGAGGGCCTTCTGAATGGTTTGTTGAGGATGAAAATAATAAGCTACGGCTTTCACAGTTACCAGATCTCAACAGTTCTTGACCACCATTATTATTAGCACTTGAGGGAGGGTCTTTTGGAAGAATGGTGTTCGTCGCTCCAGTACAGTTCTAGAGACTTGCTGAAGCTGTTCTGGCAGGTCACATGACCTGGGATGTACATTATATTGATAAATGTTTGTGGACACCTGACCAATCACAGCCATACAAATCCCATTCCACATTTAGTTCCCCACTGCTGATATAATAAGCTCCACTCTTCTGGGAAGGCTTTCCACTAGATGTTGGTGCGTGGCTGTGGGGATTTGTGCTCATTCAGCTGATGTTGGGTGAGGAGGTCTGGGGTGCAGTCAGTGTTCCCATTCATCCCAAAGGTGTTCAGTGGGGCTGAGGTCAGGGCTCTGTGCAGGACACTCGAGCTCTTCCACTTTCTGCGCAGGAGGCACTGTCATGCTAGAACAGGTTTGAGCCCTTTAGTTCCAGTGAAGGGAAATTGTAATCTGAAGACAAATATGAAGACATTCTGTACAATTGTGTGCTTGCGTGCTACTTTTGGGCAACAGTTTGGGGAAGAACCACATGTGTGTGTGTGTGTGACGGTCAGGTGTCCACATACTTTTGGCCATGTAGCACAAGTGTCACTCCAAGTGTGCACACTTAAACATGAGCAGGGTCACTGCATGAAAGTAGAATCAACACTTACGCTTTATGCTTCCTCTGATCTATGATCAGTATCACTTCCACTTCTTGAATGGCTTAAATTCCTTTCATAAGCATAAAAGCCTCTCTGCTGTAGCAGCAATATAAACATTAACTAGATGTAATGTGACAGTGTCCTTATGAGGGCATGAGCCTGCCTGTGCACAATGTTACAGCAAGGTTATGGTCACCGCTGAATGCACACACACTTGAATGTGTGAAGATGAACACAAGGTTGTGGGGGGCTGTCCACTGAAACCCTCAGCTTATTAAAGAGAGAACACCAGCTGTTTTTTCCAAACTGGTGTGCAAAGGGCAGAGATATTAGTCTACTTTCTCAAAGGCAGAACTGCTTTAGAGGGAGGGTGAGGCTGATCCAGAGCAATAAGGAACAAAGACCTCGCACCCCCCCACAGCAGCCCTGTCATCCGTCCCACCTAAACAGAGCTGCTTTATCTATTCCTCCAGACCACAGCGCTGCTGAATTTTGCTCGGGATGAGCAGGGGTGGGAATGAGATGAGAAGAGAAAAAGACTGAAAGAGATAAGGACCTGTGCCTTTCAGCAAAGACCTGGGACATGGAGCAAGCTGGTCTCCCTGGGGTTACAATCTCAGACAGATGGGGATTCAAAAAGCCTCACTGGCATGAAAAAGGACCTTTAATCCAATAAAGTGGTTATGGTGTCACAGTTACACACTTAGTCATGGCGTATGAGCTGCATGACACGTTTCTTTTTCCAAACACTAATTCAAATGCATTTCAGTCTATTGCCATCGATCGGGGCTGGGCATTATGTAAAGAATAAAACACTTCAGGAAATGCTGTTAAAGGAAAATAACAACAAAGTAATGTGTTCCCTAAGTGTTTTTCCTCCTCTTATACCACAGCAACTTGCCAACCATTTCAATTTTTTTATTTATTAATGAATTACAGTCAGTTCCTTTCATCACTTACATTTCAGTAGCTATAAACAGTTGTTCACTCACAAACCTCTCTCTCTCTTTTTTTTTTTAAACAAATAAGGCAAAAACACAGCGTGCCATGTTACAGAGAAACCAGAAAGTCCTGAAGGCTTTCCTGTGGCAGAAAATTTACTGACTGCTACAAAGCGCTGACACTGGAGACTCCTTCCATAACTGTTATGTAAATATCTCTTTACAGAAAGCTTCACCATGTCAATGATTATTTGTGAAATAATAGCATGTTTTCGTAATCTTAAAGGTCCCTATGAATGAGTTGTTACTACAGAAGCTACAATATATTAAAACAAATGCTTTAATATGAGCCTGTGGTTTGAGCTGCAGCTAGCACTACAGTCAGAGCTGCTTTTAATAGAAAATTAATCAACACCTTCTGAACAATCAGATTTGAGAATTTAACAGTGTTGTATAAGACGATACAAGTATTGTGCTAAATCATACCACAATTCGTTTTATATACACTAAACTGTAATTGGTTAATTTAATTACATATTTCTTTTCTTTTTTTATTTCAGTGGTAATTTATTTTGTCGACATAAAAACAAGTTTGTTTAATGCAACAGTACTGCTTCGCTGGCAGTTTGTTAGCAAACCTATACACTGCGATGTACACTGTGTATCATAGAAATGTCTTCCGGTATTGTGATGTGATATTTCTTAACTTATTGCTCATCCCTAAACTCAGTGGTCTACAACCCAAACGTTTTGTGTTGCACTGCTAAGGCATGGCATATTACAGCCATATTTGATGTTTACTTGGTTAGCATTTCTGTTCAGTCGTTTTTGACGTTAATGAATAAGAACAAAATGTTTCTAAACACAGTGCTCTTGCCGCGAACTTCACCTTGATGCGCAGGACACAACTCGGTTGTGGTTGTTAACGGGCTGAACTATTTTCAGGCTCCACGGCCTCCGTGATAATAATATTACAGTAATACATTAGTAGTAAAATAGCAGCGGGTGGTGACCGCAATGAAACTCGATGTCCTACTTCAAAACAGCTTTAACCAGCTGAATGGGAGTAGTTTGAGCACAGAACTGGAAATGTGAAGAATTCAACTGCCACCATCACCTATCACTGTATCTTACAACATACAGAGATGAAAGCAAGGTCAAAAACGTGGGTTATTTATCCGCAGTAACTACTACGTCCTTCACAGTGAAATTTTAGGTAACGATTAATTGTCACATATGGCAGTGTTTTCTGTTCAAAGTCATGACGTAGACACGACAGAAATACAAATGAACACCGATATACATAACAGCTTTTACTGAAATACAAAAACAGATTGTTGGAAAATACATATCTATGTAGTATACACCCAAAAATATGCCAAGTAATGGACTTCTCTGTACTCGTGTACTAAGTTTAGTGAGAAAGTTGCATCTGCACTGTGCTGCATGACAAATCACAGTTACAAATAGTACTGAGATTCAAGTTTTTTAACAGATTATGATTGCCATATTTACTGACTATGTTTATTTATACAGGAAAATATGAAGGAAGCTAATGATTGATGGTGATCACTTCAATCATGATCATGAATAATGACAGAGATGTGGTAAGCTAATAACAATGACAAGTCTATTAACTACTGTATTTATTTATTTATTTAAGAAAGCCCTAGCAGGCTATAAAATAGATAATAATAATAATAAATAGGGATAGGATACGGAGTATCGTTATTGGGAATGACACTGGCTGGGTTTTTACGAGATCAGATTTGCTTTCCAATCTAATCCGCTGACGTGCTTTATCCGGTGAACATGTGTGATGGCGAATCACATGACACATATCATGTACATGAATGTAGGACACAATCTGTCTTAAAGCACATTTGCTGCCTGAGAGTCAGTTCATGTCACCGCTGGGTATCAACCAATACTCACAGGTCTGATGGTATTGTATTTTAAAAAACGGAATTGACATGTCAGCGATACGGTGATGCAGCATGATGTGATGCCACCTCACAGGTCAAGGGCACCAGGTTTGATCCCGAACTCAGGTTTCTTGGGTTTCTTCTGGGTTCTCTGCTTTCCTCCCGCCCCCTAAAAACGTGCGTAAACTGCCCCTCGGCGTGAATGAGTGTGTGAATGAGTGTGTGAATGAGTGTGTGAATGAGTGTGTGAATGAGTGTGTGTGTGTGAGCGTGTGTGTGAGCGTGTGTGTGAGCGTGTGTGTGAGCGTGTGTGTGAGCGTGTGTGTGAGCGTGTGGTTTCTCGTCCAGGGGAGAGGCTCCTGCTCCATCATGACCCTGACCAGGATAAAGCATTACACATAACTAATAATTCATGATGTCCTTTACAGTGTTTTTAATTAGGCTGTTTCTATTTCGGCTTAATTAAGTGATATTTTTCAAGTGAGTTGCTGTATCGTGAAATCAAAGCGTCAAACTGTAACACCTCTATGATCAGATGGAGGCTTGTTACGCCAGACTAAAACTAAACCAAACTACCTATTTTTTCGGTTAAGCGGTGCAGCACACTGCCGTGCTAGTTCGAATTTTTTGGCACGATAAATCGCGACAGCGTAAGAGGTTATATGGAAAAGTCGTTCTCAAAAATATCTTCTGAAGAAAGAAGAACAATTACAGGATTTGAGCTTGTTTTTTGTAATATTACACAAACACACTTTTGGTAATAAAGTTTTCCTGTCATTGGCTTATGTGTTTCTAAATTATTGATTAATACCGTGAAACTGTGATATTTTCAGTCTAGGCTATCACACTGTGTAATTTTCATCTCTAATTCAACGAAACATCTCCATGGCGATTTCCAGAAATCCCACACCTCAGTGTTTTGCATGCATTAGTATGCACCGAGACGCCCAACCTTTGCATGAGACGGAATGTAAACTAGACTTTAAAGGTGCTTTAGCCTTTTTCACCCCAAGATTAGGTGTCTAACGGTTAGGCGGGTTCGACATTTAATTAAATTCTTTTTTTTTTTTATAAAGTCATTGAGCCCATTCCCAACCATGTTCTCAATGCTCCGCCCCCAGGATCTACAGTATCTATGAAATAGTGTGTATAAAATGACTGACAGGAGGCTCAGCCAAACACAAACAAGCTTTCCGGCCCGGAGGTCAGTTTTCCAAATGGGTTTTCTCAGCGACTTAGTGCTCTTTAGTTAAGACCAGGATTTAATCCCTTGTTTGTGTAGGGTTTTTTAAATCACGTTTTTCATATCCTCCAGGTTATCGGTACAAGTAAGGAACAGAACAATTCGCCTAGTGCACCTTTAACCATGAAAACTCCCTGATGCACAAGCAGACAGATTTATGAACAGATTCTGAGCATAACTACATTAAGCACAGACTAACTTTCATTCAGCAGCACACAGCACAACTAGTCACACAGGCTCTCCGAATCAGCTGCATGCTGTACTGGCACTGTCGCCAGCCCCCAATTATTCATAGCATGCTCTTCACTGGGTCAGCATGGGCGTAGATTAGATTAATGTAGTTAGAAGTGCTCCTCACGGGTGTGTTAGCCGCTAGGTACAGAGTTAGCGGAATCCCAGCTAAGGTCATGCAATGCTCAGCTAACGCTACACATAGCTAGCCTTCAACAACACAGCAGACAACACGCCTCTGGAATACTGGAATATTTCCCAAACCTACATGCTAATGATGATCATCTAAATCTGATGAGGATGCACAAAAAAAAATGCATGCAGCTCCTAGCTAGCGTTAGCAGCTTTGCTCACTTAACATACTCAAATAAATAAAAGAAAGGATGTATCTACGTTTATTTGATCATCACGACGACAACAACACGACACAATCATCCAACAAGCCTGTTTTACGGTGTATTTGTCTCAACTTGGGTTATAAAAAAATGGTTAGCTATGATAAGCTCAAATCTCTCACGTCCAAATCCTCACCCCTAGCGCACTAAACAGTACGCAGGGCCAGTCCAGCGCTGTAGCCGCTAGTGCGCACTGCTTAGTGTGCAAGTATGCAGATATAGCCGTAGCCTTAGCCATGTTACGCAGCGCGAGCGCCACTACGGAGATTTTCTCCTCACAACGACGGTAGCTAAGGCGCTTGTCAAGAAAAAAAAGAAAATAAAATAAACGATACACGGCCCGAGAGTGAACATTTCTCTTACCTCATCGTTCATTTTCCATCTTATATCAGCTGTTCGTGGTGGGAATGAACCAAAAAAATACACCAAATCCAAAGAAATCCTTTTAATTGATGAAATATTTCTCCTTTTTTTTCTACTCCCCGCTCTCTGCCCTGCAGCCGCCGGATGGCTTCACTACGCAATGTTGGAATTTCCCAAGTATCGCGAGATAGCGCGAGACCACGACGTCATTATCACCCAGGAAGGGAAATAGGGACTTGCAAAAAAACAAGGTACTGCTGTATTTATAAAGCTGTTATGTTTGTGTTATTTAGTAAATAAGTAGATATGCCAACGCTGGATGTTTGTTACACTGATTTGACATAGTCACTTGTGCTTTTTGTCACGTTAGCTAGCCGTTTTTGGCGGTTTAACGGTGCATCAATACGGAGGTTGTATCCCAAATTGATGCTTTTGGAATGTATAGTGCACTATACAGGCTATAGAATTGTTTTTTATGCTTATGTAAGGATATAAAGGCACTGTGGATCGTTTAGGACTGTGAGAGGTCAGCCTAGCAGCTTGTCATATTTGGGTTATTTGTGTTTCCAAATCCAGTCCTGGAAATCCCATGCAGAATCCCAGACCAGTATTTCACCACTAATCTAACTCAGTGCCTCCATTCTTCAGATGGATCAAGTGGGTTAGAGCAGGAAATGGGCAGATCATGTGGTCAGTAGGATTCACTGGATTAATTGGATTAACTGTTGTTTCTCACTGAACCTTTTCAAACTTTTGCTAGAAATCCAGGATGAAAGGGCTGTACTGCAAGCTGGATGAAGCCAAGGAGCTGAAGTTTATTATACAGGAGACTGTGAGTATTGACAGCACTGTGCACTGTAGCTAGGGCTGTGCCATATCGTATCGTCCATGATATACCGGTACAGTTCTTCCCCATGATAAGAATTTGTCATCCCGCGATATTGATGATGTAGTCGATGACGTGTTTACGCTCTGCAACGTGGGCATCTCACACGTAGAACGAGAACAAGCACGGTGGAAGGTGGAGTTCCATCCCTAGAAGAGGAGGAAGAATTAATCCTCAAAAAAGGAGCTTCATCTGTAATATGGAAGTGGTTCGGATACAGAAGATCAGATGTGAATCAGACGGCTCTCAAGACTTTATGCTGATTTGACTTGTCGCCAAAAAGATAGTGTTGAATGTTACTATTTTCATATCATCATTTATATCATTACCACAAAAAAATACCATGAAATATGTTTACGTTATGTAGTTTAAGTCCACATCGCCCATCCCTAATTGCAGCACAGGTAGTTTCGCATTAGAACAAGCCTCTTTACAGGTAAACCTACTGTATAGGCTACTTTGTAGATATACAATTACTGACTGAAGCAAATCTGTCACTATGCGTAATGTCAGCCTCAGACTCCATCAATAGAAAGGGGCCTATACTTCTTGACCAGATATTATTTGGGTGACAATTTATTTTGCTTATGTTTTTGAAATTTGAAAAGCATTACTTAAAAGTATTCATTAATTAATACTTAATTAAATAACTTAATGCTTAATTAAAACTTCAAGGTATTCAGAATCCACTTTAGTTATGCTGTCCTGACTTTCAAAAGGACAATACATGAACAGTATTGCTTTTCATTACAGTAATGACAACGGTATTGCTTTTCAGTGGCATGAAGAAAATGTGCCACACTGAAAAGCAAAACCTTCACTGCAATGCTCTTAAGTCATTTGACCTCTTTCAGTGGAAAAGAATAATCAGAAACAAAACTGAATGTTATTTATCCCTTTGTATTGTGCGTCACTATCATCACTGTGTAGGAACCGTGCCACATTGAAATGCAATCTCTGTCCAATCACAGACCTAAGCAGTGCTCAGGAGCGTGGTCATGAGCAGGGACTGACTGCGTCTTGGAGCTTGAGCTTTACTTTCCAGGAGGCGTTACTTAACATATAAAGGTTCATTAGTTGAACTTTTCAAATTGACTACTAAACATGATAAAAGTCTTAATGTAATTACTGTGATTAACACTTTGATTCAAAGTATGTTTCAAAATACTCACAACTCACAGTAGGACCTAGTAGTTATATTACTTTGACTTATATTCAGCAAGGACTAGAGTCAACATTTATCAGTGAAACTGTCTGCATAATGCGATTAGCTGCAAATATACATTGTGGGGGGAATAAACATAACACAAAAAATAAATAGCTATACAGATAGCCTACACTCAGTAAGAGAAACTGGAGACCATCAACACAACAGCACAATCAACACAACACCTCAGTTATGGCATGATGCTCTCCTGCAACACAGAATGAATTTCAAATGCTTCCTGCACACTGAAATACAATGCATTGGAATGAATTCTGTTTACTTCTGACACAACTTCAGCATTTAATTCTTAAAAAGCAATACCTTGCTGATTGTTTTCCACTGACAAAATCAAGCGATGTAAAAGCAATGCAGTGAAAGTTTTGCTTTTCAGTGTAGCATGTTTTCTGCATATATTAATGATTACTTTTAATCTGGGCTGACAAGCTGTTCTTAGAGATGGATACACATACAGTCAGCATATACAGTATGTATATATATATATGCAACTGTTGTCGTTATTAACAGAGTATAGCTGCAACTATTGGCGATCATCAAGTCAAAGTTCAAGTCAAAGGCTGTTCGCTTAGTCCTGTAGACATTAAGGTGAGTGTTCACTCGGTCAGTCTGCTGTGCTGTGACTCTTTCCCCCAGATTTCACAGTGTAGAGATCACACTAACACAAATAAATCTGTCTGTTTTTCAGCTGTGTGAGGATTTAAAGCTGCAGAGGGAACATGTCCCAGTTGGTCGAGAGATAGCAGGAGTCGTGCTCCAAGGTTACATTTCTAATCTCGCCTTCACATTTTGTTGAATCATGTATAACCATTTCTTGTCATTTCAGTGTAACAGTTTTATCTTCTCAACTATGCAGTGGGGCCCAAAGTGACCTTCTTCCAGCCTGACGATGAAGTTGTAGGTAGGAACTGTAGCATTGGCCAATGTATGACTGAGAACTGTGTAATGAGCATGACATTTTTTTCACAATCTATTTTTAAATAATTTTTTCAGGAATTCTTCCCTTGAATGCTGAGATGTCTGGCCTTTGCGATGTCGTCCTTGTGGATGAATATAATTTAGGTCATTTCAGTGACGGACCATAACTAATAACATTAATATGAGAAGTATTTAGCTGCACCATGCTGCTAGTATGGATGACTTACAATAGTGTGTGGGTGTGTGTTTGGACAGTTCAGAAACCTGAGAAGGTTAGCTGGTTTGAAGCTGCTGGAGCAATTAAGGATGGTCTGAGGGCCTACACAGCGCTACACACTCTGGCCCGCATGGCTGTCGGACAAACACTGCTTGTACTGGATGGGGCGAGTGTGAGTTAATGCCTATTGTTTATTAACTAGATTTCCTGCAGGAAATACACCTTACTTGCAATGAACTAAAAAGGATGACAGAAGAAAATAAATGATAGAAAGGTAAAAGAATAAAAGGTAAAAGAAGGAAAGAGAAAGAAAGGGAGAATCAGAGATCATTAGAAACATAAGGAAGATAGAAAAGGAGAGAAAAGCACAAAGAAAAATACAACAAGAAATAGTTTGAGATAAACAGAGAGAAAAACAGAAAAGTGGGAAAAGAGAGTAAGAAAGAAGACAAACAAAGAAGAGGAAAAAGAGTAGAGGGGCCCTACAGTGTGCACCTGTACTGTGTGTGTGTGTGTGTGTGTGTGGGTGTGTTTAATGCAGAGCTACCCTTCATGAAGCTCACTGTGATATTTCCAACAGTCATTTACAATTCAAAACAGACATAACATCAATGTTTTTAGTGAGACCATCTCAAACTTTAAAGCTACTGGTAACGTTTATTCAAATATAAAAAAAAATGATGTGAGAACACAATCGCCAGGTAGTAATAGACAGATCCTTTGGAACTACAATCTAACTATAGTTAAAAGCTACAAAAAGCTTTTAATAAAGCTTGCGACGCTCAGCAAGATCAGGTTAACTTTGTCATATTTTTCCATTTATAACATTGTTTGATTTTATCAGACAGACAAAAGTAATATTGTCAGAAACTATAGTCTTGTCTTTCCAATGAGCAAAATTAAACAGGTTAATTAGACTGGTTGCTTGGGCACAAGGAGGTGGCAGGAAGGAAGTTTCAGTGGCTGGGGTAAAAACAGCCTGGAGAAAATGGCAGAATAAGAAATTCAGTCAAAAAACTGTGGAAAAAAACAATACTTCGATGGTATTTTCACTAAAGAAGCTATAGCTAATAGACAGAAAGAGCTAATTCATAAACGAGGAGCTTTAAAACCATCTGGTTCAAGCTGAATGATTTTTTAAAGGAGAATAATAATAAGTATGAAGAATAACATTATAATGCCTGCCTCGTAAGCACTGTAATAACTGAGCTACTCCAACAATTACTGGTGTTATTATAGCTAGTGGTGTTATTATATTATTTTCAGAATGGTAAGGATTTGATTTCAGTAGCTGTTTGTGCTGTTTACCCGAGTGAAAGCTAGACTCTCATCTGAGAAATGAGAAAATGGATAAAATGTTAAGTCTTGGAAAAATGTCAGCTTTGGCAGGTTGATCTGAACTTTTTTCTGCCTCTCTCACTGTGGCTCTTACTGTAGCTTGAACTCCTCTGCAGCACAGTGTGTCCCTGTACTACAGTACAACGTTCATATCGTTTTGTAGAATACTGTAAACAATAGTTATTTTATTTCTGTTTCCTCAGACCCTACATGTACAGTTTATATTTTCACTTCTTCATCTTTGGCTGCTTTCACAATTGCTTCTTTATGTTTAATCTTTTACTCTATTATTATATTTTAATTTTAAAATTTCCCTTCGTTAAATGACTATTTTCTTAAATATTGTTAATAATCGGTGTACTTGTCTGATCTGGTAAGCATGTTTAACATGTCATACGTGTGCACACACACCACGACAAATTCTTTGTATGTGTAACCTGCTTGGAGAAGTAAAGAGATTCTGATTCTGACTAAGCCACTGGAACTGCATTTTCACCTCAGCTGACATCCCATATATCTTATGTAAAATGGCTGTCTAGATCGTATCACACATCAGAATCAGTCTGCTTGTATTTATTATTTATCTTTATCTTACTGGGAGAATCTCATTGACATACAATTACTTTTCAAAGGTATCACAAAGGCTAAGAGGCTGCTGTAGCTAAGATTCTGACCAAATTTGGGATTTTTATGGTTTTAAGTGTATTCATCAAATTAAGTATATATTTGGTGAAGTTTTGAACTAATTTAAACTTACCAATCCTCTATAAGATGATTAAAGCTGTATACAGAGCTAATAATATTTCAGTACAAATTGTGATCAGATGATAATTAGTGGAGGAAAGTTTTCACTCAATCAACCCATTTACTTACCCATTCACCTCTGCATATGTTTTATGTATTTAGCCATTTGGAGTGCTGGCCATCCAGCTAGCCCATTACCACGGGGTGAAAGTCCTCGCTACTGCCATATCCCCCGACGACCAGAAGTTCCTGGAACAGCTTCGACCAAGTGTTGGTAAGAAGGTGAAACATAATTCTGTTATGATTCTTTCAAAGATAGTCCATCATTGGCTATCCTTCCTTTATCGCTGTTTTCTTTAGCTCTTTACTTTTTCCCTATCTTCTGATCTCTCTTCTCGCTTTCACTCTGTGATTCCTGGCACTTGCACAAGGTGTGCTGGAATCGCTCATAGGTGAGTGTTTAATGGTCTGAGTGCCTGATTTCATGAGCTTATTAGGAGATGGGGAAGTGTCAACAAAAAAACTGTTAGGTTATGGAAATAATGTTGAATAGGTTTTATACTTTCGCTCATTAAATTGCTCGTTTTTGTGAATAAAGCCAGGGTGATTGGAGTCTGGGACTCAAAAGTGGACCTCGTGGACTCATGCCTGGAAGAGACTGGAGGACTTGGGGTGGACATAGTCATTGATGAAGGAGGTAAGGTTCAGAAGTCATTCATTTTGGCCAGAATGTTATGTTTTCAAAAGATGTATATTGTTTAATCACATTTTTAGATAAAGTCTAGTCCTTGAGGACTTGAAGTAAACCTTGTCAATAAACCTGATCACTTGGTTTGTGTGTTTGGAAATGGACTTAAACCAGATTTGTCAAGGATTTCTCTGAGTTGTTTAGCATGTAACAATGAACAGGCTGCTCTCAGAAATTTTGTGTTTTCCTCTCCAACCAGTGAGACTTTACGAAGAGGAGCCTGAGGTCAAGAAACATCTCCCACACAAGCACGACATCATCTCTCTTCTTGCAGTTGGGGGTCATTGGGTCACTACAGAAGACAACTTGCAGGTGAGTAATTAACCACACTACTCTGACATTACTCTGAAGCAATGTCAATGTCAGCTTATATAATGCCCAACACAAACTGAGATACACCTCCGTTTGTCAATAACGTTTCTATCGCTGTTTGTTCTCTTCAGCTGGATCCTCCAGACAGTCGCATTCTCTTCTTGAAGGCCACCTCCATCTCCTTTCTAAATGAAGAAGTGTGGGAAGCGTCCAGGGCCAGACAGGGCCGATATCTCCGTATCCTTATGAAACCACTCTGGCCACTGTGCAGTTCAACCCTGTTATTCAATTTGTACTGGCCAAGATGCTCAAATCACCACTATAAAAGCACTGATCTGATTGTCGCCTTCTTATCGCTAGTTTTTTTATATCGAAAATGGTTTACTCAGTCTTATCGGATCCATAATCCTTTCCTCATATAAATATAGTTTTCTTTCATATATAAATAAAGTTATAAATTCTGTATATATTCTTATCGATTTATGTATATAAATGTGTCCTAGATCTTTCTCTTAATTTTGTCTATAGATGTTTTCAAATTTGGTGTTTATTAAAGGATGGCAATAAGTGTAAAAAAAAAAAAAAAAAAAACCCTATGGAGAACACCCATAAGTTCGAAAGCAGATAGTGTGCTGGTAATGCATGTTAGAGCTTACACTAGGCATATGGCTGAATTGTGTTTGAGCCCGGAGGAAGTTTTTGTTCTGTCCTTAGGCTGCTAGGCTACTGTTGTGTCCATGTGACAGCCTGCTGAAACTGGGTTATATGCCTTCAGTGTTTTCTCTCAGATATAATGAAGGACGTGGTGGAGAAGCTATCGACAGGGATTTTCAGGTAAGATTAAAATCAATAAGGAATGTGAATATAAGCCTGAGAGGTGTTAATAAATTAATTACATGGCAGTACATCTTCTTGAGAGTATTCTGAGTATTACCATAGTCCTAACACTTCAGCAGTAAGTTGCAGATTAGAGCTAAAAATGTCATTTTTGTACCATGAATGATGAAATATTTATGTAGACATTCCATAAAAATATCATTTCTTTTAATGTTTTGCTACCATTTAGTTAGAAAACCTAATTTTTTTTGTATTGTGTATTGTAAAAGCCTCTTGATATATTTTTGGCATTTCACCCACCATTAAATGGTACATATTAATATTTGTGTGACAATTTAAATCTTTTATAGGCCACTGTTGGAAAACCCCGTGCCGCTGTACGAAGCCACAGTTTCTATGGAGATGGTGCAGAGACGACAAGTCAGAAAGCGGGTTGTGGTGAAGCTTTAAATACCCCAGAACTACAGTGTCCAGCATTCCATGATAAAATGACTGTAAAGTAAAAATTAAATACAAATATGCTGATTTTTTTCAGCAGTCATTAATGTGTGTTTTTCCTGATAGATAGCGAAAGATTGTGACTTAAAAGAATTCTATACAAATGTTCTGATATTAAATCTTTTGTAATTATCATTAATAGGGCCACTTGTCTGATTTGTTTGCAGTGTTGATTAGAAATGCACTCTGAACCTAGTAAAAGTAAAATGGAGGTTACAAGGATTCAAATGTTTTGTATGTAAAATTGTACATTAAACAGACTAGCACAACATACTATAAGAATGTGTTTCTCCTGCTTTGTGTAATCATGCTATCCAACATCCATAATACTATAGGCCTGCTTTTCCTGACCTGTACATTTTATTTGTAGCACCAATGACCTTGTTAGAGAAGATGCTGGGAAGAAGGTACTCTACACCAATCTAGAACCAGTTTTATCCAAAACGTACCCTAGTTTATTGTTAAAATCTGGGGCTTATCAAATCATGTGTAACTACTACAAAATCTGAATTTATGTGTTGGGTTAAAGTGGAGTTTTTTCCAAATACCAAACATGGTAAACTTAAAAGTTGTAAGCTTTCGCTCAAACCAACCCCCCTCCCGCCCCAAAAAAACAAACAAACAAACAAAAAAAATTATACTTCTGTGTGACTACTTACCTAATCTACAGTCTGGGCTAGAAAGAAGTCAGCCCCAGCATATGTCATTTTCCTACAGCCATTGGTGGTACTGTAGTGCTTGGTTACACAAAAGTACAAAACAGTCCACTTTAAGACATTTGTTAACAGCAAATAATCTAATGTGGATGCCAAACAGACACAGGGGTGGTTTAGCCCTGCTAGCCCATTGATACCAGCCAGCCCTGTTCTTCGTGTCCATTCCAGCAGTTTCCAAACTGACATTTTCCTGTTTAGACCAAGTCTGTTCCACATTTGTATGATGATGAAGGATGAAAATCCAGCAGCACACAAAAAAATGGCCTATTTTTAAGACAGACACACCAAACTCCAAAGCTCCCATAGTGACTGGCTATTCTTCACACCAAGAAATGTCAAAGTTCCCTTTGCTCTGACTTGGCTTAGTTCTCTGGGTCTTGGCAGGAACACAAGCAGTGACAATATCCTCTGGCTCCTTTAATTTTCCATGTTCCAAATCCTGTTCGGTTGTCATGGCGATGACTGAGGCAGAATGTTTCGGAGAACTTGTTTGGAGCATTCTAAAATCTCTCGTTCCTCTCGTCTCAGACTCTCGACCAAGCAGAGCTGCTCCAGCCGAGCCCCGTCAGCACCGTCTTTGAGCTGAGCTATCTGAAAATACAAGCACCCTAAAGATTACACAACTATAAATCCAAGTATTTTGTATGAACGACGGTTCAAGTAGTGCTTTGATTTGTTCACTTTTTAGCAGTGTTCATTTTATAGTTGTAAGTACTGACAAAATGCTCACTGACAAAGGTTTTTAAGAATTTGGGCAAATAGAAGAAAATTCAACCCAAGTGACAAAAACAAGGACAATATTAAGGACGTTATTAACACACTAAAATCCTCTGGAAAGTCAAATTCCATGTGGCAGTAAAGCAAAAGTATTTCTGTTTGAAGTGTAAACTATTTGATCTGGTACAGAGGTCAATTTTCAGGTCATTTTTTTATGCGGGTTGAGAAACAAAATGGCACAAATGTTTCTTTCAACACCATAAACACAGCACCAACAGAACAGATGGGACAGATTGTTTGGGTGCGATCTGGACTTTACAGTCACAACATTTATTTCTCAAAATGCAACAAATCAACAAACATAAACTTTTAATCATTTTCAGTACACACTAGGTGCCATGTTTCTTATGTCAGGGGTTTGATGTGTGCTTCTGTGTTGAATGAAGAGTTTTGGATGCACTGGCTTTATGAAAACCTTAAAGCAGAAGGAAACCTTGTTTTACAGTGTGCAGCGTTGTGGTGATAAATTACAGTTGAGGTCAAAAGTTTACATTCCCCTTTCAGAATGTGCAAAATGTTAATTATTTTACCAAAATAAGAGGGATCATACAAAATGCATGCTATTGTTTATTTAGTGCTGACCTGAATAAGATATTTCACATAAAAGATGTTTACATATAGTGCACAAGAGAACATAATAGTTGAATTTATAAAAATGACCCCGTTCAAAAGTTTACATCCACTTGATTCTTAATACTGTGTTGTTACCTGAAATCTTTTTGAATTTGGGAAACATGTAACTATCTTCTGTAGCCTCTGAAGGGCAATACTACATGAAAAAATATGATATTTACGTAAAATAAGAAAAATGTACACATTTCCATTCTGTTCAAACATTTTCACCCCCCGGCTCTTAATGCATGGTTTTTCCTTCTGGAGCATCAGTGAGCGTTTGAACCTTCTGTAATAGTTGCATACGAGTCCCTCAGTTGTCCTCAGTGTGAAAAGATGGATCTCAAAATCATACAGTCATTGCTGGAAAGGGTTCAAATACACAAAAATGCTGGAAAACCAAAGAATTTGTGGGACCTGAAGGATTTTTCTGAAGAACAGCAGGCAGTTTAACTGTTCAGGACAAAAAAGGAACTCATGAACAACTATCACTAAACAAAAACACACAGCTGTGGATCATTCAGGTAACAACACAGTATTAAGAATCAAGTGGATGTAAACTTTTGAACGGGGTCATTTTTCTAAATTCAACTATTATGTTCTCTTGTACACTATATGTAAACATCTTTTATGTGAAATATACTCAGGTCAGCACTAAATAAACAATAACATGCATTTTGTATGATCCCTCTTATTTTGGTAAAATAATTAACATTTTGCAGATTCTGAAAGGGGGATGTAAACTTTTGACCTCAACTGTATATGTTTCCAATGATTTAGTTACACTTTGATAACTGTGCACATTTTCATTGACTAAAATGTTTTAGTCAGAGTAAAATGGACAGAAATAAATGAACATTACTGACTAAAACATTGACTATGATCAGGGGTGTCGGACGATGGGAAGGTGGACCTGACTAACCGGGGCCCTGCAAAAGCCTGGAAAATAAAGTTTTTGGTTTCTATAGCTGATACTCTCTATTATTATAGTAATAGTTGATATGATATGGGCAGTAATGGCTGAACAGTTAAGGTTCTGGTTTACTGACCGGAAGGTCGGGGGTTCAAGCTCCAGCACTGTCTAGCTGCTGCTGTTGGGCACTTGAGCAAGGCAATTAACCACATGTGCTCCAGGGGTGCTGTATTATGGCTGACCCTGTGCTCTGACCCCCGCTTCCTAGCAAGCTGGGATATGCAAAAAAATAAAAATAAAAACTGCATTTCTTTGGCTCTGTACTCGTACTCTGCACAATGACAATAAAGTTGAATCTTAATATGATATTTGTAGCAATAGGTGATGGCATCTTCCATGGTAAGTTCTGCTTCTGTCTGTAGTTTTCTTGAGTGAACTGCTGAAGTAAACTGCTGTTCAAATGGCCTGTCACTTCTTTACTGTATGGGTTACAGTAATTAATTAATTCATTATGAATTAATTAATTTTGTACACTCATAAAACAGTATTTTCAACAAGAGATTTGTATATACTCTTGTTTTACCTTGTGATTTCTTGGAAACCAGTAAAAAGAATATTGATGAAGTCCTAGTGATGAGGTATATTCAAAATTTGCATCCAAATAAATGTTTTCTATAATTCTTACGACCCTCCTTGATCTTCCTCCTCAAACAAAAATTTTGCCAGTTCTCGACAGATATGGTGTGGGTGTGGCATATCTTGACCTCTATTGGCTGTTGTAAGTTTTGTTGTAAGACAAACACACAGTGGTGCAATTCCAGGGTCCTCGGTTCTATCCTGAGCTTGGGTTGCTGTCTGTGTGGAGTTTTGCATGTTCTCCACATCTGCCTGGGTTTCCTGTGGGTTTCCTCCCACCTCCCAAAAACATAGCAGAAGGTGGACTGGCTACTCTAAATTGCCCCTAAATGTTTGGGTGTGCAATTCAATTGACTGGCATCCCAACCTGGTTGTGTTCCTGCCTTGCACCCAGTGTTCCCAGGACGGGCTCATGTGGATCCACCACAACCTTGAAACCATTACCAGGATAAAGCGCTTACTGGAGAGGAATGAATGAATAAATCCATCATCACCTCCCACCCTGATTTACTCTTTCAAAAGGAAATATATCAATATACAGAATCAAATCACCAACCTTGAGCCACTTCATGGCTGTTTTAATGATGAATACTCACCCTCACAAGTGCATTGCTACTGTCATCACAGAGATGCTGGCACAGCGTTTGGGCCTTGAGGATGCACCACTCCTCTCTATCCTGGCTCACTGGTGCCCCCAGGAGGATACTTTTCCAAAAGGAGCTGCAGAAAAACATGTTTTGATGTGTACATATTCGCATTTTTTGCTTTCAGTAGCCAAAACTGAACATGAAATAGGCGGTATGATGTGAGCAGACCATCTTTAATGCATCTTACTATTGTTCTGGCTTCAGGGACAGTAGCCTAAGTGCCGTCATCAGCCTCCAGGATGGCCCATCTACACCAAATGTCAGGTTTCTTCACCAGAGAGAAAGATCAGACACACAATGTGTAAGTTTGTCTTCTATAGTGAAACAAGTCATGAGTCCTGGAACTTTTCCACCAACTGATTTAAAATAACTTTTAGCACTCATTATCTGTCTCACTGATGGGAGATTTAATATTCAGTGTTGAAAAGAAAATAACCAAACCTTAGAAAATCATTGTCCTTCAGAAAGAGAAGTTTCTGCTGTAGTTGTCTGTCTGCTTCGTTAAGACACAACTTCAGAGTACCTATAGAAGACAGTGAAAGATGAAAAAATGTCAATCTTGCAACCACCCCACATTCTGCCCACTTTGCTAAAAGTCATGGCATCCTCACCTAAGTCAACGTACACCACGCTGTGTTGATTACCAGAGGCAACAAAACCGTATTCCAAAAAGAGCCGCTGGTTGTCATGGGGACCATAGCAGATGAAGGCTTGCTGGAATTTTTTACAGCCACGAACACTTCTGATCTCATAGCAACGGGACAGCTCATTGAACCCTGCATGAACCTCAAAAGAAGAGAACAAATAACAGTACTTTTGTACAGCTCATGACATCCGTCCAAAACATTCTCTTTCTGATGTGCTTTCTATGGCACGCTGGAAAAAATACAGTAACCATAGCAAAAGTGACTGCATCATCATAATGGTACACAACAACACGGAGCAAATGCTTAGACTAAGACCATTCCTCTGATTTGGTTAACCACATTAGATGAGGTTGTGTTGAAACTACCAATGAATAGGTCTGTAAAATTTCACCCCAAAATTTGATGGCAAAAATATGATGAAATGAAAATAACACAATAAACCTTATCACTACACTGAACATTTTGTGAAGTTGGCACCATAGAGGTGATCAAAAAAACAAATTATTTCTGTTCCTTCTTGCTGTGTTTGTACTGGTACAGTTTTTTCTTTTGTTTTTTAGAAATTAAACAATTGTGCAGGTTTAGTAAGACATAAAACACTTTGGGACATTACAGGTTACAGGAAGTAATTAACAACAGGGTGGTGTGGTTTAGCCGACTGCGACAGGGTCTGCAATCTTCTTATACCACAGCAATTTGTCAATGATTTATTATTTTTTATATTTTTACTTATTAAAGAAAGAGACGTTTGTATTTTTAATCCTTTCATAGTTGTATTTCATGTTGTGGAACATCCAGAAAACAATGTCACTTATTTGAACAGTTTAACTTTGTTTCTAAATTTATTTATTATTGGGCTGAGATTACATGGAATGGAAGTCCCTGTAAATGAGCTATGACTATAGAAATGATAATGTATTAGAACTTGCGTTTGTTAACGTAAATCTGTATTTTGCCTTGCAGCTGGAACTACTGTCAGAGCTGCTGTTATAGAAAATTGCTAAACACCTGTTTTTAGCAATCAATAATGTAGCACAATGTGACTTTTGATGGCACAAACACAGCACTAATGGACCACACCATTCTTTTTTTTTTTTTTGGATTTTGTTTTATGCACTACACAAGACACTTGACCCAACCAGGCAACCCCACACCATAATACCATTATTTCATGAAGGTACCAGTAACTGGAATCATTGGTACTGGACCACGGATAACTGGAAAAAGCACAGTTTGACGTTCTGGTTCTCTATGCAGAGAACCCTTCTTATACTACTGGAATAGTGTGAATACTGAAATATATTGAGAGAAATATTTTAGTCATCACTGCCACAGGTAACATAATCTGAGGACACTGCAGCTTTAAAGTTACAGCCCCAACACAGAGTTCTGGAAAGCCATAGCACTTTTTAGAGTTTAAAGTTTAGAGTTTTTTTCCTCTAACACAGCTGCTTCAAGCCATCACTTCTGAACAAGAGTTTAAATTCTCTTCGAAATACAGCAAGACAAAGCATTTATTTTACCTGTACTTCAGGACAATGGTTCAGTAAGTCCAGATAAGGTGCCAGTGCAAAGACATCCTTCTCCCGTGAGAGGAAATCGCTCTGGGCATGTTCCATGTACACTGTACGAGTATTAACACTGCACCATGCCCACCGGACTGCATCCTGAGTAAACACTACCTCTACAGACTGAGTAAAAATGGGCTGAAGGGACAAGAAGAATGGCAGCGAAGAGCAATAAAGCTCCTCAAACTGTTCTTTTTGTGTCACTGCCTTTTTTCGAACATCTAGGGGCAAGAGGTCCATGATGTCATTTGAGAAGTAAATTGGGCATGTATAGGATTTAGGGAGGACTTTAATGTAAGGGCTCCATTCTGCTGTATCTCCATAATACCTCTCAGCAATAAGGAAAGAACAAAGTGCGATGAGAGGGGATACTGGGGGCTTCCACCTGTAGAGACACAGGACAGACAGACAAAAATCTAAACAAGACCATTTGTATTGTCATCCCATCCCAATATAGTGATATTAAATGTCATGCTTCTTTCACTATAGTGCAAAAAAAAACCAAGACATGTTTATACAGAGTCTATGTAGTGTGTAATACACCACTAATCATAATCGTTTAATGTATACATTCACACTTTTGTCCAGTTCAGTATTTCTCCTTGACTGGAAAGTTGGTGGAAAAGACCATACGATTAAGTGAGATATTAGCACCTCTTTATGTATTCCCCCATGTAACTCTTCAGTACTGAGCTTGTAGTCAGCAAACACCTCTCAGGTAAGGAAATCACCAACTCATTTGCCTATAATCAGAGATATTATGACACACAAAGGGAAATCAAATCAGATTTGAAAATTATTCACTTTCCACTAAATGTAGTCAATCAGCTAAGACATGTTTTGCTCTCAACATAAAAGGCTAATTTTACTAACAAGTAAACGCTCCACATAAACAGATTTTTAAAAAGGTGTGGGTGATAGCTGATGTGATGAAGCTTTCCTTGAGGAAAAGTGTATTGAGCATGTTTTGAAGGAGTCTCCAGTGTCAGCACTTTGTAATAAGTCAGAGGTTACGCTGTTCTGACATGGGAAAGTCTTTTGCGATTTGCAGTTTCTCTGTAATATGAATGACAAGCTGCATTTTTTTTTCATCTTATTAACTTCAAGAGATAGAAGAAAGAGAGGCTGGTGAGGAATTACTGTTTATAGATGCTATGATGTAAGTGATAACAGGAACGAACTTGTTTCATGTACATTTCATAATGTTAAATGTAACTATAGAGTGAAGGAAAAAGTATTTGCCCCTCCTGATTTCCTCTATTTTTACATATTTGTCATACTAAGTGATTTCAAATCCTGATACAAAATATAAGACAAGGGAAACATGAGGAAACACAAAACAATTTTTAAATGATCATTTTGATTCTTGCTAAACTATACCTTTAAAGTATACATTCAGTACTTAAGTCTGTGTGTGTATGTGTTATACAATTCAGACTGTAAACTACCTTAATGGGTTGTGTAGCCATCATCCCTCTTCCTGTATCTGGACAAAAAAAACACACAACACCAGATTACAATTAACATCAGAACAGTGATTACACACTTCTGCTAGCAGAGGTAAGGATAGTTTATCTGTTACCTGTAAAGCTGGCTGGAATTAAACACTTAGAACTGAATCCTTTTTGTTTAAGCCATCTTCTCAAGGCCACGAAGGATGCTTCATGAGACAGTGTCACTTAAAGAGGCACAAAAATATAATGCACAAATCAGTCAGTGTGAGTCACTGCACTGGGGCTAGGCGATGTGGCAGTCCAGTATCCATACTGTAATATCACTTTTCCCAAAGTATTGTGAGAATCATCAGTACTTTTATAACACAGACCAACTCCAAATTTGCTCACAGTAAGAAGCAGCTGTTTAGTTGTTAAACTCTATTTTTGCACCAACTGATTCCTCTCATTGTCCTTGCTAATGGATTTTTGGAAATGTTAATGCTGATAAAATTGCCCAGAAGTAAATGGACACCAATTGGAATTGTGCACACAGTCATGCTAATTGCTGGCTTTCTGCTTCTATTCGTTAGCAACATAATGATAAATATTCATAATCATAATCAACTATTTCTCAAGCTGCTGGCTTGTTCATTAGGGATAAATTCATACATTTACAATTGATATCCTGAATGTATTTATTTCTGTAAAGCTGCTTTGTGACAATGTCCATTGTTAAAAGCACTACAGAAATAAAAGTGAATTGAATTGAAATTTCATAAGACACATATGGAGTATCAGGAAAGGGTCTTCAAGTAACATGATATGATATTTTTGCTTTGTATCTCAGTGCTGTTGAATTCTTGATTCTAACTGGTCAGAAGGTGTTGAATAATTTCCTATAACGGCAGCTCTCACAGTAGCGCTTACTCCTAATATCTTATCGTTTCTATAGTAACAAATTACATAGGAAGCTGTGTAGCTGCGCCACATAAACGGAAATTTGTCTAATCATTGATATAGTGAAGTTTTCTGTGAGGAGATGTTTATTTAGGGTTTTAAGAAGGAGTCTCCAGTGTCGGCACTTTGTAACAGTCAGTAAAGCAGTAAAGCTGTAAGGTTTCTGACATGGGAAAGTCTTCAGGAAGGAGGGTTTTGTGGATTTATTTTTTTTTTTTGATAATGTGACAAGCTACATTTTTGTTTTAGTAACTTCAAGAGAAAATAAGTAGAACTCAACAGGGGTGCTGATGGAGATGTCTCTGCCGCAAGTCTAGTCCTTCTTGTTGATAATTTGTATACCAGGAACACCCTTAAAATATACTTCAAACAGGAAGAAAGCTACTGAAGAAAAACTATTTCAGACATTTGACCTTGCGGTGACCTTGACCCTTGATAATTCCATATAAATCCTACAAACATTCAGCCACTCGTTCTTGAGGTATCGCTCTAATGAGGATCTCGGATGGACCGACGGAAGGACAAGTCAGTGACTTGGAGGCATAAAAAAGAGAGGCTGGTAAGTGAAGGATAGTGTACAGCTGCTACAACATAAGTGATAACACAGACATTCCACGAAACTAAATGTACCAATAAAAGGATAAAAAGTATGACGCTCTTGAATCAATAAAAAATGGTAGCGTTGGCATATTTGCTGTCGTACAAGAGGAATAAAACACTTTGGGTCATGTTGTTATTGGTTATAAATAAATAAACAACTTGGAGGTGATAACTGCACTCTGCATCACATCACCCCCATCGTTGATTATTTTCCTATACCAGCATGCCAAATTATGTACTGATGATCACTACCAATCCGTTGTTGTCCAGAACTTAAAATCTTAAAAAAAAAAACAACAACACACAAGTAAATAAGTAAACAAATAAGTTACCATTTACAGCCTCTCCTCGTTTTTTCCTTCTTTTCTTCCTTGCTCTTCTTCCACTTCTGTTCTTCATAGTGTCTTGGAGCTTGTTGTTTGGGCTACCTCACTGTTTTCCAGCTCATGTCAATAATTTTACGCTCCTTAACTAACACTGAGTCTTGATATTATTCAACTAATTGCATAAATGACTTCATGTAAGTGAAATATGAATGTACTTTGCTACACCACTCTCCTCGTGCACGCGTGTTTTGGAGCTGGTGACGTCACTGCGTCCTTTACGTGAACGCGGACTTCCTGTATGACGTAGTGAGCACTGAGACCATAGACGGTGCGGGATTCGTGTTTTTCCGGTTCTGCGCGTTGAGTTGCCTGTTGCAAGTGTCTGCTTTAAGACGCGTCCTGAAGGTACAGTACTGAATTTAAATCATTCACGCGCATGCATGTGTTATTACTGCATTATGTATTCATGTGTTAATTAGATTGTTGCATGGCGTTATAACGCTTTAATGAACATGACGCGCGAGCCAGAGGTAGAGGTGAACGTGCTCAGCATTCGGGGCGTTTCTTATCACTGATTGCAGGCACGATGTCAGCGCGGAAAGTTGCGCTCGTGACAGGCTCGAACAAGGGCATCGGGCTGGCGGTGGTGCGCGCGCTGTGTAAGCAGTACGACGGAGACGTGTACCTGACGGCGCGGGACGTGGCGCGCGGGACGGCGGCGGTGGAGGGTCTGAAAGCAGAAGGACTGGCGCCGCTTTTCCGCCAGCTGGACATCACGGACTCGGGCAGCGTGCGCGCGGCGCGTGACTTCTTCAAAGCGGAGTACGGCGGCGTGGACGTGCTGATCAACAACGCGGGGATCGCCTTCAAAAGTAAATAAGCTCACGTCCTGAAGTGCACTGAAATGAGCATGCGCACTGGGTGCGTGATCACAGTGGAAAAGGCTAGAGCAGGGATTCCCAGGGGGTCTGAGAGTCTCCTCTTTTGTTTTGTTTTGATTTTATTTGATACTATTTTGTGAAGCACAATCAAGCCACATATACATTAAGAGTGTACATGCTACTTTAGTCTTTTTCACTATCCTGACACGCAGAACTAACATACACTCCATGGCTAAAGGTTTGTGCACACCTGACCCTCACACCCATATGTCCTTGTTGAACATCTCATTCCAGATGTAGTCCTCCTTTGCTGTTATAATAACCTCCAATCTCCTAGGAAGGTTTTCCCAGTCGCATTCAGCGTTCCCGTTCATCCCAAAGGTGTTCAGTAGGGTTGAGGTCAGGGCTCTGTTCAGGACACTCAAGTTCTTCTACACCAAACCTTGGAACACCAGGTCTTCATGGAACTCGCTTTGTGTACAGGGGCCATTGTCATGCTGGAACAGGTTTGAGACTCTTAGTTCCAGTGAAGGGAAATCTTAATGCTACAGCATACAAAGACATTCTGTACAATTGTTTGCTTCCAACTTTGTGGCAGCAGTTTGTGGAAGGCCAACATACGCGTGAGATGGTCAGGTGTCCACATACTTTTGGCCATATAGTGTAAGAGTTCAGCAGTAAGCATGAACAAATTTTGCCGTCCTTCTACCTCCTCTAGTTTCTTGACAACATTGAGTGACTCTGATTCAGTGAAACAGCAGAAGTCAAGAAAATGGACTCAAAATGCTGAAACATTTCTTTAAAGATTATGGATTTACCAGGGGGCTCACAGTGGCTTAGTGGTTAGAATATTCGCTTTGCACCCTTGAGGTTGGGGGTTCGATTTCTGCCTCTGCCTCTTGTATGCACAGAGCTTGTATGTTCTCCCCATGCTTCGAGGGTTTCCTACAGGTACTCCGGTTTCCTCCCTCAGTCCAAAAGACATGCACTGTAGGCTGATTGGCATTTCCAGATTGTCCGTAGTGTGTAAATGTGTGGGATTGTGCCCTGTGATGGGTTGGCACCCCGTCCAGGGTGTCCCCCGCCTTGTGCCCCAAGCTCCCTGGGATAGGCTCCAGACTCCTCGTGACTCTGTGTAGGATAAGTGGTACGGAAAATGGAAGGATTTACCAGCAAGATGGTAAACAGTGAGGGGCTTGGCACACTGCAAAAACAGAGAACTCACAAAGATATTTCTTTGTGGTGCCATCATTGGGTGAGGTTGGATTCCACATTCTTGCCTGCATTAAGCAAGGAGTAATTTATAAATGGAATAACACATTTCGGGCCATGCTGTTATAGGAAAATAAATCCACATTGGGTTGGTAACACTCAAACCATATCACACCACCCTGTTGTGGATTATTTTCCCACTACAGCAAGCCCTATCATGTTTGATTCTTTACATTCAAAGATGCATGTGACAGAAGAGATGAGACACACCCTTTCAAACACCCTTCCTGACTCATTGAAAAGGTGTGTCAGTATGTGCAAGTTCAGGTTTTCCACTAGACTGATAAGTCAGTGCAAGGAATATTACTTTGGTTTTTAGCCAGTTATTTTACACATATGTTATAATAAAATGTTCAAATGTTACAATAGTTCTAAATAAAAAAAAAAAAGTTTAGGGTTGCAGAAAATTCATAACGTCCATTAGGGGTTGTTTGGCCAAAAAGCTTGGGAAGCCCTGTTACTGTTATTTCTCAGTGTTTAGCTAAATGATCCCAAAGCATGGCAGTATTGTTCATTCACACCCTTGCTTAATGTTATTGCATCTCTCTCTCTCTCTCTCTCTCTCTCTCTCTCTGGCATTCACAAGACTCCTTTTCTTCCCTTGAATGTAACAGTGGCTGATAAATCACCGTTTGGGGTCCAGGCTGAAGTGACACTCAAGACTAATTTCTTCGCTACCAGAGATATGTGCAATGAGTTCCTCCCTATCATCAAGCCGGGAGGTGAGTCAGATCCTCCACCTTGTTTCAACACACAGTCAAGCAGTTGTAGCACTTCTGATTGAAAATGGATGATCAAGATGCAGTGATGAAATCTCTCGAAGCAAAATCTAGAGCACAGGTTCGCAGCCTGGTCCTGGAAAACCACTTGTCCTGCACATTTTAGTGTTTTTCCTACTCTTACACACTCACTTCAACTCTCGAAGGGCCGTTAATTAGCTGATTAGTTGAATGAGGTGGGTTGAGAGCAGGGAAAAGGGTATTCCAGGACTGATGTTGGGAACCCCATGCCAATTATTTCGTAATTTATTTATTGGGGAATAAATCCAATGGATTAAGCTCTTCCTTGCAAAATATAATTCGCACCTACAGTTTTAGCCTCAAAAAATCTGTATTGTGTAAATATGCACATTGGAAAAGCACCAAACCATACACATGCTCACTCCTCTTCTGATTTAGTGCCATTGCGACCAAAGACAGCCAACAACAATGTTCTGCCAGTTTGAGAAATATTACAATCAAGATAAAAATTTTTTATTAAAATGACAGAGTGTGACCGCTGCTACGACGCTTGTATACAAGCCAACAATAGGAGGAAGGCATAGGATGCCAGAAAACTCCCTTGACAGCTGCAAATACGCTAGTGGCAATGGCGAAACATAAACAAAACTAAAATCTCACAGTAAGTGTTTCTTAAAAGAGTGCAGCACAAACACTTAACTGCTAATCTACTAGACAAGAACAGGGGTAACACATCCTCTCTCTCACTCAATCTCTCTGTTACTTTCTCCTCATAGGAAGGGTGGTGAACGTTTCCAGCGTGATGGGTTCCATCGCTCTGAGCCGCTGTAGCCCGGATCTCCAGGCTCGCTTCCGCAGCAATGACATCACCGAGGAGGAGCTGGTGGGGCTAATGGAGCGCTTCGTGAAGGATGCTCAGGAGGGTGCTCACACCCAAAGAGGCTGGCCTGAGACCGCGTATGGCGTGTCCAAGACCGGCCTGACCACTCTGACCAGGATCCACGCCCGGAGACTGACCCAGGAGAGGGCTGGAGACGAGATCCTGTGCAATGCCTGCTGTCCAGGCTGGGTCAGGACCGACATGGCCGGGCCAAATGCCACAAAGTCTCCAGACGAGGGCGCCATCACTCCAGTCTATCTGGCTCTGCTGCCACCTGGGTCCAAGGAACCCCATGGACAGTTTGTGTCAGAAAAGAAGGTGCAGCCGTGGTGAGCATGTGTGCGTTTGCTTGACAATAAGCCACTTTGGTTATAATAGTGTACAATAATGTGCATTATATATTTTGCTATATCTCTAGTATATCTATATTGCCACTTGAAAGTGCTTTAGCTGCTGAATAAATGACACCACATGAGGGGTAGTTTCCTCATTCTCCTGCGTCACTGATGCTTTATCATTAGAACACTATTTGGTATCTGTGCTGAATAAAAGAAGATAATAAAATCTGTGTCAGTCTGAATAGTTCACACAACCAGACCAGGCAGATAAGAGGATTGATGTGATTTATTGATTCAAAGACAAATTAACATACAACAATGTCATGATCATTACATTTGTGCCTTATTCTGCTTATAGTTAATATGTTTAGTATTACACCATTTATCATGTTTATCGCCATCACCAATGTTAATGATTTATATTTATGGCTTGTGGACTGTAAACTAAAATAAAGTTTTTCACATTCGTGTTCTTTTCATTCTGCAAATGTTACCATCAAAAATCTGTTTCATGTTTTAACACACTCCTGTCCATGGCTTCTGACCATAAACTAAATAAAACACTTTGCTATACAATGGACGCTTGAATTATTGGCACCCTTCATGAAAATAAAAAAACATATCCAATGAGCGATATTTTAAAGACAATATAAGAAAAAGAAAAGGTTTTCTTATAGAATGTAAGTGTTATTTCTGCAAAGGCATGGTTGCAAAATTATTGGCATCCCTACCATTAATATTTGCTGAGAACTATTTCTAGCTTAGAAGTTTATAGTTAACTCCAGAATTAATGGCACCTTTCATGAAAGTGAGCAGAAATGTATACACTCATTGACCATTTTAATAGGAACACCTATACGCACACTCATCTAATTGTCCAATCAGCCAATTATTATCCACTGGCAGCAGTGCAACGCATAAAATCAAGCATCTGGAGGTCAAGAGCTTCAACTAATGTTCATGGTTCCTCAAAACTGGATAGTTTAAGATTGGAAAACATTGACTGGTCTTTTTCCGGTCTTCATCTTCAATCGGATTCCTGTTCTTGGCTGACAGGAGTGGAAATCTTCTTCTGTTGTTGCTCATCTGCCTAAATGTTTGACAGGTTGTGCATTCTAAGATGCTTTTCTGCTCACCACAGTTGTAAAGAGTGGTTATCTGAGTTACCATAACATTCCTGTGAGCTCGAACCAGTCTGGCCATTCTCCTCTAATCAACATGGTGTTCCCATGTATGCTCACTGGATGTTCTTTCTGTTTTTCACACCATTCTGTGTAAACTCTAAAGACCCTCGTGTTTTAAAAATAGCCAGAGATCAACAGTTTCTGAAATACTCAAACCAACACCAACAACCATGCCATGGTCAAAGTCACTGAGATCACGTTTCTCCTTTCTGATGTTTTTGATGTGAATGTTAACTGAAGCTCTTGACATGATTGGCTGATTGGATAATTGCATGAATGAGCAGAGTAAAGGTGTTCCTATTAAAGTGGTCAGTGAGTGCCCCACATGCAATGAATGATTTAAGCTATGTTGAGCTTAATTAAAATACTATACAGTTTTATTTTAACACAGTACTTTTTTCAGACAGAGGTTTTTCAAATAGTGCAGATTTATGCTACAAAGGCAAGGGTTTCAAAATTATTGGCACCTCTCAATTAATATTTGGTTAAATACCTCCCCTGGGGAGAATAGCTTAGAAACTCCTCCATGCAAAAAAAAAAAAAAACCTCCTTTATATTCTTTTGTTTAAGCATGTGCACTGCCCTTTTCAGTTTAGATCACAGATTTTCACTGGTGATCAATAAGCTGTCGCAGAAGCTGCTATTTTGTCAAAGGGTGTCAATAATTCTGGAATCGACTGTAGGTTGCCTTTGTAGGCATTCAAAGTTGGATTAAGAGAGAGCAGGTTTGCATTACACTCTTTCCAAAAAATCTTGGATGACCAAGAACACTGAGAAATGTTGAAGATGCACTGATGAAAAGTGAAAATTTGATTCTAGACAGCTATGGCAACATTGCTGATAGAGGATAGAAGAAATACCAAAATGATTTTCTGCAATAGGAGTGATAATCTTTTCTGAGAAAAGATTTAATTCATGTTCTTGCATTAGTCTAGTCTCGTAGCGAGACTCTTTCCTCCCTTCCTGCCACCATGATATGGATTGTTTTCCATGTCAGAGGGAAACATGGGGAGGATTTCTCTATTTAGCTTCAGGATTCATCCATCTACTCCCCAAAGATAGCAGATTCTGTTTTCAGACGTCATGTACTTAACGCATTCCAGACAATATATGAAATGTAAAGTTACTACAAGGCTGCATTATATCAGTGTTAAGTAAAGTGGTGGGAAAAATGAATAGCTTAGAATGTGATTTGTGAATGTGAAAGGTGTCATAGTGTTATGCAGCCATGTTCACATCAATAATAGAGACTCACCCTGTATATCCAAATTCATGTTTACTGTCATGATTAGGGTTGAAAGAAGCTATCTATATCCGCACTTTGGCACTTGTTTGGCACACATCTACGTCATACATCACGTGTGGGTCTTAAAAATCTAGTTCAGTTAACGCCTAAATGCCATTAACATATTGTTTAGTATAACACACACACACACACACACACACACACACACGTATAAGCTGAAAAGCGAGTTGAACATCTTAACATGAGTCAACTTGAGATGTAGGCGAAACCCAGCAGATGTAAACACTGTTCCAAACACACAGTCCTGCAAATCAAAATGCAACTGTGATTTCATAATTACTGATATAATGTGCCCTGTCCTTGTTTTACACTGTCGAGAATCATCACAACACAGCAGCAGTTTCCCATTTTGCAGCATTTCTTGTTCATAGTATTAAAAATGTAACGTGTGTGTGTGTGTGTGTGTGTGTGTGTGTGTGTGTGTAAATGAGAAAGAGGGAAAGCAAGAACTCATGTTTTTTGATGTAGGGATAATAAAAGGAATCTAATTAGAGCCTTTGGGAAGAATGCTGAAGCTTTATTTTATTTTGTCCAACAACAACGCTTCTTATTACTTAAAGTAATTAATGTCCTCTACAAGGTACGCTTTCTGTTCTGATTGCTAATGAGAACTGTGGAGTTACTTACTCTGTCCTGCTGCATAGTCCGTATCAAAAAAGACATTTTCTTGATACATGATATGTTTTGCAAACAAAGCTCCAACAAAATAGTGGAGCCTTATTTTAAGAAAAACTGCACATTTAGATTTTCTTTTGGTCCACATTAAGAAAAATGTAATAGAAAATATCAAACATGTATTACATGAAATGTAATAAGTGAAATAAAACAAATGAACCCAGTTGTTAGTACCATTTGCTATCATGTCCTTATGGGTTCAGTGGCCTTCTGTGTATCAAATCAAAGCAATCTTGGAATGAAATGGTTGAGATGTGCACTTTATAAAGCTGCAGTGTGACGCACAAGCCCAGTCCTCCCTTTATATGCTGTAAACCTTTACACGCAATGATTCATCAAAGCATTGTTATATAAATATATTATATTTTTTATATTGTAAATATAAAAAAACATGCCATCTTTCCTTCTTTGATGTATAACAGTTTAATGTGATGTGTGGCAACATATTGGGTGTTTTATGTTCTTATGTTCTGTTAGGTTAGGTTAGGTTCAACTTTATTGACATTGTCAGAGTACGAGTACAGAGACAACAAAATGCAGTTAGCATCCCACCAGTAGTGCAAACAGCAAATACATTAAAATGAGGTAACAAGGTTATGGTGCAATAAGTTAACAGTGTACAGTGGTAAACAGCATGATGCATACCAGTAGTGCAATTGAATCTTTAAACAAGAAAATTTGTGGTCTTTTTTACAGTAATCCACTGTGATATATATATATATATATATATATATATATATATATATATATATATATATATATATACACATATATAGTTTGCATAACTCATAAGTTTGCATGCACCATGCAGAATAAGAGTGATCATAAAAACTGCATTTTGTTTTTTGAATTCACACAAATGAATCAAGCATATGTAAACTTTGGAATTGGATCATTTGTGTTAATTCAAAAAGCTAAATGCAATTTTTTTTATCGCTCTTATTCTACCCCTGTATATATATATATATATATATATATATATATATATATATATATATATATATATATATACATACACATACATATACATATACACTATATTGGGACATTTGACTTTACATGCACATGAACTTTAATGACATCCCATTCTTAATCCGTAGGGTTTAATATGGAGTAGGTCCACCATTTGCAGCTATAACAGCTTCAACTCTTCTGGGAAGGCTTTCCACAAGGTTTAGGAGTGTGTTTATGGGAATTTTTGACCATTCTTCTAGAAGCGCATTTGTGAGGTCAGGCACTGATGTTGGACGAGACGACTTGGCTCGCAGTCTCTGCTCTAATTCATCCCAAAGGTGTTCTATCGGGTTGAGGTCAGGACTCTGTGCAGGCCAGTCAAGTTCCTCCACACCAGACTCTGTCATCCATGTCTTTATGGACCTTGCTTTGTGCAGTGGTGTGCAGTCTTGTTGGAACAGGAAGGGGCCATCCCCAAACTATTCCCACAAAGTTGGGAGCATGAAATTTTCCAAAATGTCTTGGTTTGCTGAAGCATTAAGAGTTCCTTTCACTGGACCTAAGGGGCCAAGCCCAACCCCTGAAAAACAACCCCACACCATAATCCCCCCTCCACCAAACTTTGCACTTGGTACAATGCAGTCAGGCAATTACCGTTCTCCTGGCAACCGCCAAACCCAGACTCGTCCATCAGATTGCCAGACAGAGAAGCGCGATTCGTCACTCTAGAGAACACGTCTCCACTGCTCTAGAGTCCAGTGGTGGCGTGCTTTACACCACTGCATCCGACGCTTTGCGTGCATTGCACTTGATGTAAGGCTTGGATGCAGTTGCTCGGCCATGGAAACCCATTCCATGAAGCTCTCTACGCACTGTTCTTGAGCTAATCTGAAGGCCAGACGAAGTTTGGAGGTCTGTAGCTATTGACTCTGCAGAAAGTTGGCGACTTCTGAGCACTGTGCACCTCAGCATGCGCTGACCCCGGTCTGTGATTTTACGTGGCCTACCACTTAATGGCTGAGTTGCTGTTGTTTCCAATAGCTTCCACTTTGTTATAATACCACTAACAGTTCACCATGGAATATTTAGTAGTGAGGAAATTTCACGAATGGACTTATTGCACAGGTGGCAACCTATCACGGTACCACGCTTGAATTCACTGAGCTCCTGAGAGTGACCCATTCTTTCACAAATGTTTGTAGAAGCAGTCTGCATGCCTAGGTGCTTGATTTTATACACCTGTGGCCATGGAAGTGATTGGAACACCTGAATTCAATGATTTGGAGGGGTGTCCCAAAACGTTTGGCAATATAGTGTGTATATATATATATTTTTAAGGGCCAATATATATATATATATATATATTTATGTATGTTGTCACTATTTTGGGCCCTTAAAATAAGATCACTGGTCAAAGAGCAATACAGTAAGCACGCGTGAGCAATTCTGCAATACAGTAAGCACGCGTTTTGCACGAGGAACAAGATATTCTGCAAATGCAACGCGCGGAAGTGCGCGCGTGCACAGCTGCCTCTGCGTTTAGCTTCCGCGCGCGTTACTGTCGTGAACGCGCTCTCTGGAGGCGTTAAAACAAACATCTAGCGTTAGTTTGTTATATTTCCGGAGAACATGGCTACTCGTAAACACAGAGGGATACCTCTGAGCTCGGTAAGTACCCTGTTTGTGCCTTTGTGCTTGTGTCATCTTGCTCCTGTCTCTTGTCCCATAAGAGACAAACACAGTTCTGACTTCTATATTAGACACATTGCCATAAAATGTTACATTTAACATGCTATCATAAGAATAAATGCAAAAAAAGACTAATATTTAATTGTTTTTGTTTGCAAAGGTTTTTGTTTGTTTGGTATGCAGCCTTTCCCTCAATTTGTCTGAGATTTGAATAGATAGATAGATAGATATCTTAATATATTAAATATTAAGAATTACCATTAACAGTTAAAATAAAATCACTTAAAAAGCTAATTTATTAACAGTTTATACCACAGCACTGCTTGAATTCTGATTATTTATAAAGTGTTGATTCTATAACAGCAGCTATGAAGAAGTTTTCTGTTATAGATGTTTAATAAACATTTTTGTCTCTGCACTTTGTAACAGTCAGAGATAAAGCTGTAGCTTTACGTTTTCTGACACTGTAAAATCTTCAGGACAGAAGACAGAAGGGCTTTGCAGTTTCTCAGTAACATGACAAGTTGAATTTTTTGGTCTTATTAACTTCAGGAGAGAGAGAGAAAGAGAGGCCGGTGATGGAACACCTGTATATAGCTGCTATGACGTATGTGAAGAGGAACTAACTTAACATTAAACGTAACTATAAGTGGCTAAAAAGTAGTATGTAGTGCAAAACATTGTTAAAGTTGGCAAATTCTTATGGAATAGGAGACATAAAACACTAGGAGACATGCTGTTTTTGGAAAATAATCAACTTCGGCAACATCAGCGTCGGTATCATCACATTACCCAGCCCCAGAGTTGATTATTTTCCCTGTTGTCCTTTAAGGTTGTACTTTTTTTACTTTTTAGTTTCAAACTTGCTTCAGCTGCCTTCTGCAAAATAACATACAGTAGATTTATATTAAAATAATAAAAAAGTACCTATAACATGATGATACAACATCCATGTTTATCCCTTCCAGCTCAATCCTAAATTTCTTCATACAAACTCAACCAGCCATACCTGGCCCTTTAGTGCTATTGCTGAGCTGATTGGTGAGTTGGTAATCCCTCTTTACACAGATCTATGATCAACTTAATAGCATGCTAGTTAAGGCTATGAAAGTTTGAAACTTTTGTACTTTGAAAATGACACAAGTTTGCTTCTAGTTTGGGCTCAAGAATTTCATAATTACTACTGTTTTTCTTGTCAGCCTTGAACTCTGTGTTTTACAATTATATTGCAGATAATGCTTATGACCCAGATGTCCGTGCCAAGCAATTCTGGATAGATTGGACACGCATCAAAAACCTGGACTGCCTCTCATTCATGGATAATGGAGCAGGAATGACCAGAGCCAAACTGCATAAGATGCTCAGGTAGCAGCAAGTGCCATAAGCCATTTGTGACCACACAGCAGTCATGGCAGATGTTTGGAATGTGCCAGTGATGTTTGGAATGTGCCATTAAAAAAGGCCAAATATTGCCTCCAATATACACTCACCATGCACTTTAGTAGGAACATCTGTATATCTGCTCATTCATGCAAATATCTAATAAGCCAATCAAGTGGCAGCATACATGCAGATACAGGTCAAGAGCTTCAGTTAATGTTCACAGCAAATATCAGAATGGAGAAAAAATGTGATCTCAGTGACTTTGACCATGGCTTAGTTGTTTCTGCCAGATATGCTGGTGATGAGGATTTCAGAAACTGTTGGATATTCCTGCACAACAGTCTCTAGAGTTTACACAGAATGGTGCGAAAAACAAAAAACATCCAGTGAGGGGTAGTTCTGCAGCCAGAAACACCTTGTTGATGAGAGAGGTCAGAGGAGAATGGCCAGACTGATTTGAGCTACAATAAATAAATAATAATAATAAAAATTAATAAATAAAAAGAAAGGCTACAATAACTGAAAAAAAACACTCTTTACAGCCATATTGAGCAGAAAAGCATCCCACACAATACATCGAACCTTGAGGCAGATAGGCTATAACAGTAGAAGACCACATCAGGATCCACTCCTGTCAGCCAAGAACAGGAATCTGGGCACAGACTCACTGAACCTTGGGGCAGTTGAAGACTGGAAAAGACATTTTTCTATTTGCTGGTCAGATAATCGCTTGAATGAGCAGATGTACAGGTGTTCCTAATAATAAAAAAAGGTGTTCCAAGTGGATGGTGGGTGTATATACATTACTGGTTTCACCTCCTTCACCATCTTTGCATAGTTGATGCAGGACTTTTTCTGAAAGATCTTGTTTCTATGGAAACATTCTGTACCACGCTGAACTTTTATTACATCTACCTTATTATTACTTAAGTACACTGCAGTCATGGGTCTTGCATAGAACTGATTTGAGTAAAACAATGATGGAAAATGGCACCCTCAATCTACATTTAAATGCTACCTCTACAATGGAATCATTTTACATTCATCCAATATTCTTTCAGCTTTGGTTACAGTGACAAGAAAGCCATGAGAGACCATGTTCCAGTCGGCGTCTATGGCAATGGCTTTAAATCAGGTTCCATGCGCCTGGGGAAGGATGCCATCGTCTTCACTAAGACCAGAGACTCAATGAGTGTAGGCCTGCTGTCACAGTCTTACCTGCAGGCCATAAAAGCTCAACAGATCATGGTGCCTATTATCACTTTCAGGCGGGATGAACAAAACCTGTATCCTTGCTATAACTTCACTATTACTACATAAACACCATGAGCCATGGGAATTATAGAGGCATGACTAAAAAAGGAGTTTTTGAAGCCATTTGCTGTTTGTGATTTGAACTGCAACATTGACACATCTTCTCTTTCTCCCAGACTGGCCCCATTCCCTTGGCTAAAAACTATATGTACCTTTGGCCTTAGAAAAAAAGGAGGTAAAGCCTAGCAGATCTGCTATGGCAAGAGGCGGGGCTAATTTAATGGCCTGAAAAATCTAAACAAGCCTGAAATTTAGAATCTATTGTATGGAAATATTGCAAATTACACTTCGTCTAAGGTGATATACTTGATTATTGTGGGACTAGAATACAAACCTCAGGTTAAAATCAGGATTAAGTCAGATGTAATGCAAGTCAAGTGTATAGAGAATTGGGTATTTAGTGATCTCTCTCAAGTGTGTTCAGCTGTCCTATGATGTGTGAGAACAAAATAAATGCATGGTTGGCTATTGGTGCTCACCCTCTCTAGTTTTGTAGGGAAGACTTGGATAGCATTATTGAATATTTAATCGTATAATCAGTACATAATCATTAAGATAATCCTATAATTAACCATAAGTATGCAATAGCATATTCATGTATAAGGTCATGTAAAGTTCAGTAACTAACTGTGCAAAGTACAGGTGGGTATCAATGTCTGGAGGTTCTCAGTGTCTGAAAAACATGGAGTGAACGGATGTACCAAGGCCGTTGGTGAAAGGATGTACCAAGGCCATGGAGATTAGGTCTTCCGCCACAATTAAAACTGAGAATTAAGGGTGGTGGACAGCCAACAGATACTAGTTGTTTGTGTAGAGAGAAAACTCTGCCTAGAGAGATAACGTATAAAAGGCTGTGTTGAAATCAGATTCATCAGTTACTCCGCAGACTAACTCGGTTTTGTTGCTTTTTTACAATAAAGTCTATTTTTTTGGCACCAAGACCCCAAGACTCTGATAAGTTTTTATTTAAGCTGAAAGAATTCCACGACAGCATAATTAATTTAATCTCACCCTTGACTGTTAACGTCCCCAGACCAGAGGATGCAGCCAGTCTAGATGCGATCCTGAGACACTCACTGTTTAATACAGTGAAGGAGCTGTTCACTGAGCTGCGTGCCATCAGCACTGCCGGACGTACTGGCACACGGATCATTATCTGGAATCTGCGCATGTGAGCTAGCAGTTTGTCTAATATGTGTATACCAGTGGTTTCCAAATCAGTGTTTCCCACCAATCTGAAGTAAACCTGGGGGGAGGTCTGAGTGTGGTGGGGGTGTTGATGTTGTGGTTTTGGTAATAAAGGGATTGGCTATTGGAGGATCAGTGGAACAGTGGTTCCTTTTATGGCAACAAGTAATTTATTGTTACATTTACAGCCACCAAAATCTCACCTTGAAACCTGCACATGCATTTAAAGAAAAGGGATTCAGTCAGGAAATTTACTTTGACGTAACCTAGTTGTGACAAGCAAGTTATGTCTGTTTATCTAAGACCCACCTGTAATCAAGAATTATGAACATATAGGAGATATTACATAATTTCACACTCATATTCTCATATGATAAATTAGTAGGAACCCACCAACAACGTTATAATTTAGGATCAGTTAGATGACCAATGTATCTGGCCACATTTAGTTTCCTATATTCACTATATTCATTATATTGCAGGGCTACAAATGGGGAGACAGAATTCAACTTTGATGCAGATAAATATGATATTCAGATCCGAGCAAATGCTAGTGAGAGAACACGTGAGTGTCGAATCATGACACCCGAGAGTGACTATTCATTAAGAGTAAGTGCACATGCTATCACTGCCACTATGAGGGAACAGATTTTTTTCATATAGTATATATGTATATATATATATATATATATATATATATATATATATATATATATATATATATTCCTAATGATTTTCTCTCATTTCCATTTGCAGGCATACTGTAGCATTTTGTATCTGAAGCCACGTATGCAAATCAACGTCCGAGGTCAAAGAGTGAAAACCCAGCTCATCTCCAAGAGTCTTGCTTACATTGCCAATGACAACTACAGACCTTCATTCCTAGTATCCTTTAGACTATACTTACAATCTTGAATTCTACCTATTTGATATAATCACCCTACTTCCAACCACAAGTGTGTTTTAACACAGGCACCCTTGTGGCACAACTAAGAGTGATGCCACAGCCATTCATAGCCTAGAGAGCGTAACAGGTCTTTCTCTTCTGTGTCGGTTAGATAATGAATATAGAGTAAGGTGATTAGCACTGTCCTCCAAGTGTTTTGTATATAACAGCTGGGAAGGAAGCTGTTAAATTTCCTAGAGAGGAAGCTTTGGTCAGAGTGCAGGGTTAACCATGTTGCCCTAGAGCAGAGAGGGTTAAGGGCCTTGCTCAGGGGGCCAAACAGCAAAAAGTTGAGGGTACATACTGTAACCCAGGGCCTGAACCACCGTTGCTGTCATCTGTTGCAGCTGTAATACAGTCAGTAGAAGAGACTCAGCTATCAGGTGGGAACTAGCTACAAAAACAAAAAGGTGGGTTTAAAAAAAGTTTTTTGAGAAGTATTTTGATACTGAAGCTGTGTAGATTGCTGTGTCTGTGAAGATTCTTGACACATCTCACAGACCAAACGTATTCGGATCACATTTGGGTTCAACACCAAAAGCAAGGAGCATTATGGTATCATGATGTACCACAAAAACAGACTCATCAAGGCTTATGAGAGAGTGAGCTGCCAACGCAAGGTAAATAGGTTCTTGCTCGATTCCAAAAGTATCTGTAGTTGCCGTAATTAATGGATATATTTTTTATATCAGCTTCTCCATTACATTGCTGTTTCATTGTGTGATTTTTGTCTCTTCCTGAACAGGTAGAGAGAAAAGGTGTTGGGGTCATCGGTGTAATTGAATGTAATTTCCTTCAACCGACTCACAACAAACAGGACTTTGATGATACAGATAAATACAGGTCCTTACACCACATAAGCCCAATCTTGGATTTATTTACTTTGTTCCTATTAAAATTGTAGTTTCTGTTCAGTCTAAGGCATAACTGATTGGGACATGATTCCTTACAGTTTACAATGCACATAATGAGGCTGAGGTCTGTTTGTGTGCAGGAAAACCATGCATAACCTCAGCATCAAGCTAGAAGAGTACTGGAACGAGATCCGCTACAAGCAGAAGAAAGAGGACCCAAAATGCACAGTTCCCATAGAGGATACAGTGTGAGTGTGGAGATTCAGTTATGGTTTCAATTTCAGTTTACTTACAGTGTGTGTCACGGTGGTGTACCTTGATTGTGTCATTTTTGGGGTATCTTCACTATCGTATATGTCAAACCTTTGCATAATCTTTGTTTAACAGTTTAATTCATTAGAGACCTAATATTAGCTTGTTATCTAGCTAATTTTCTTCTCAGTTGTTGATGAATTTCCACACAATAATAAGTATAGTATTTACAGAAATTTCACAATTTCCAGCAAGACTCAACAGATTTGTCCATCATATTTTCCAAATTTCCTAATGGACACCTCAGCCATTAGATTTAGTCAGAATTAGTTATTCTTGGCTATGATGAATAAACAGTATGCAATGCTACCTTTGAATTTGGCAAAAACAACACATCTTCTGGAATTTCCCACCTGGGATTGATAAATCTTATTTTAAGACACTTGTCTTATATTACCTTCTGAATAGGGCAGTGTCTTTATCTCGAAGGTGCCCACATACTCTTGGCAAATGCTGACAATTCTGTTTTCCATTGTAACTTTGCATATTTCTAGATATATAAACCATAATATGGAGAAACATTTCAAAAGCTTAGCATAATCAATAAGTGCAAAGGTATCAAGAGAGCCTTCTTTTCTGAATTTGGTTTGACCTTGTGTCTTCCCTGTCTCTCCCTTTCCCTGTGAAGGAAAGTTCCGGATCAAGTCTGGGTGCAGTGCAACAGCTGTCTCAAGTGGAGAAGGCTTCCAGACGGTTTTGACTGCAGCCGGCTGCCTGAGAAATGGTTCTGCAACATGAACCATGACCCACAATTCAGGTGACGCCCATAAAACACTTTTATTAAGTGATGTCATTCCTGGACATGGAAAGTTGTTGCTTGGGAGTGTAAGAGGGAGATTAGTTGGTTATGACAAAGTTTTTGATGTGCAGCAGAGGTACTATGTCTAAAGAAAAGCAAAATAAATCACATAGAAAAAACAATGCCGTTAGTGAAGTTCATTTTCCTCAAATGTTTTGCATGACTTCTGTTGCTGGCTAGTGCCATGAATTCTTTTAAAATTGTATCCTTTATGTCCTTTAGTGTCCTTTACATGTCTTTCTATGTTTATCATGAAGACTTTCCACTGACGCGACAAACAAATACTTCTGTCTCAAGATGAAAGTGTCTCTTGCACAAGGATGCATCTTGTAAATCCTGGTTTATGTTTCATTAGAACTGCTTCTGAGAAGGTCTTTTGGAAGATTACAAGGATCTTAAGTGTCAGTCAAACAAGACGGGTAGCAAATACACTATATGGCCAAAAGTTTGTGGACACCTGGCCATCACACTCATATGTGCTTTTTGAATATCCCATTCCAGATTTAGTACCATTTTGCTGTTATATTAACCTTCACTCTTCTGGGAAGGCTTTTCATTAAATTTTGGAACGTGGCTGCGGGGATTTGCCCATTCAGCCACAAGAGCATTAGTGAGGTCAGGCACCGATGTTGGGCGAGGAGGCATGGGGTGCAGTCGGCATTCCAGTTCATCCCAAAGGTGTTCAGTGAGGTCAGAGCTCTGTGCAGGACACTCGAGTTCTTCCACTTCAAACTTGGCAAATCATGTTTTCATGGACCCCGATTTGTGCACAGGGGCAATGTCATACTGGAACAGGTTTGGGCCCCTTAGTTCCAGTGAAGGGAAATTATAATGCTACAGCATACAAAGACATCCTGTACAACTGTGTGTTTCCAACTTTGTGGTAACAGATTAGGAAAGGCCTACACATGAGTATGATGGTCAGGTGTCCACAAACCTTTGGCCATATAGTGTAACAAGGTGGAATTGTCCATAAAAGTGTTACGCCAGTTACAGGCTACTTGAGTTGAAGAAAAATGTAAAAAGGAACTTCACTGTGTGCAGTTAAATTCACTACACCTCAGACTGTATTGTGATAAAGTCATTTGAGGAGGAGAATCTCCCGTTGAATGTCCCACCAGGTTTCTTCACTCTGTTCATTCACTTATTTATTGGCCAGTCACTGAATAGGGGGTGGGTGGGTCGGTATTGGAGAGCAACTTTTGTGAACTGCAGTGACTTAAATTCCTTAGGTTTTATTTCTACTTCCGTGGATTGGTGGAAGCAGAAATCAGGCTCAAGGCCAAACCTCTCACTGAGTCATGTGGATTGATTTCAGTAGGAAAAAATAGGGAAAAAATAATATGCTAGGCAAGACCTTTTGGAGTTATATAAGTGGTTTCTTTCTTGGTAGCAGTTACCCCTGTACACTGACCTGAGCCCAACATTAGAATTTCACTTGGGATTTGGTAGTATTAGATCATACGTTACAATTAATAGCGTGTCTATTGTAATAAGGGACCTGGTATCCCGCTTCTAAGTACTTTTAACATGAACTTCCTTTCATTAATATTAAATCCATCTCAATCAGGAGCTGTCTGGTGGAGGAGGAACTGGAGGATCAAGAAGAGGAACAGAAGTCATACCCAAAACCCTTCAAACGCCAGTAAGATAGTCTTACACATATTATTTTACTATGTATTGTGCTATCTGACATTGTTAATCTACAGGTTGTGGGTCTTAACAGGAGGAGGAACAGTAAGAGTCTACAGGATGATCATGGGCGAGAGGTAAGTCATCTTTATTTCGATAAAACATTAAAAAAAAAACAGGTCAACACTCTTATGCAAATAATTTATGTGTGAAGGCTAATAGGAACACATTTTTTTTTTAATTTGTCTGTAGGTATTAGAGATTCCAGCCCTGGAAGCTTCTGTTAATGCCAGACAACTGAAGAATTCTGCATCCTGGAAGCCATCTCCTGCTGATCAGCTCAATAATAGTTCGACCGGCCCCCTACTGTCGTCTAATGGTTTGTATTTAACTGACCATTGCACCGCTGCAGTCATATTTAATTTTCATTGTAAAGTGACTAGCAGAGTGTAAAAATGACTTGGCAAGGCAAAGTGGGCAGAATGGATATGGATAAATGTATTTAGTCATTTGTTTCATTTGTTGCAACGTAATATTTTAAGAATAGACATTTGTTCTATTAAAGATATTAATGCCCTTTCAAATGCATCATGCCAATTCAAATACCAAATATTAAAACACCCTTCAAAATAACATGCATAAGGAGCACTGTCTATTAAATACAGAGCTACAACACTTTCATAGAAGTTACACTCTCTAAGAATCCAGTAAGTTTCAGATATATGTTTTCTAGACATACAGTATCAATGTCTCTTTGGGCATGCTAGCTCAACAGCATGTAGCAACATTAGCCAATTTAATCTAAGACAATTAAAACTTATCAAGGCCTTTGATTTATAAAATATAATTTCCAGAGGTTGACAAATGACAAATTTATTAGCTAGCTCTCCAGGCAAGTAAAAGCCCCAGTGTCCTGCCCAGTGCCGTTTTGGTTGTCTGGAAACCATACTGACTAGGCTAAAAAGTGGTAGCTAACAAAATATAGTAACATATGGTGAACTAGCTAGCTACTTAAGTGCACTAATACAGACTAATACAGAAATGAATGAGTATATGATCATGTAGCATATGATCATACCAAATGACAACCTATACTTTGCTAAAGTCATTAAGGAGTGGGTTTTTTTGTTGTTGAACCAGAAATGACACATTACAAACGAATAGCTCTGACACAAAATCTGCTTGTCCCAGGTGCCCGGACTACTAATTTGTCCACCCCTGATTTCAGACAAATTAACTTTTTAAAGATTCGAAGATGTCATACTACATGAAAGTCACAGACTGCATTAGCAGTGTTTAGTTGTTAAAAGTTAAAAACAAGGCAATACAAATACAATTACCAAGTACAATTCAGTTGTTTCCAAAGTTCATTGGACCAGGATGGATGAGATTTATTTTAACGTTTATTGTCTTCTTTCTAGCTCAAAGATCACCACTGCCTCTGATTAATCTCACTGCTCTCTCTGAGTCACTGAAAAGGTAATTCAATAAGATTAGGACTCATGTATTTAAATGTCTCATCATTTTGCCTATTAAGTATTTGTGGACCATTAGTGTGTTGTTCTCTCTGCCTGTTAAAGGATTAAAAGGAAACTCTCTACTGCTGAAGAAATGCCTTCAGCAGTGCATCCTATGCCTTATGCCTCTTTTCCTCCTAATGCCCCACCACAAGGTGGTATCATGTTCATTCATACACATTCCAGTCTTGCACCAAACAAAGAAGAGAGCAAATGGGAGGGGGTGGAATATGAGAAAAATGCAAAGGCAGACAAACAATTAAACAACAAGGAGAGCAGTAAGACGTATCAGGAGCCTGTTCAGGAGGAGCATGAGTGGCATGCTGGAGAGGAATCACCCAGTACAGAAACCCGGTACTGTGCAGCAGAGTCACACTCTATGGAGGAAGTGGGAGAGGAATTGCATGATGATAACGAGGAGGTGTGGAGTCTGCAGCAGCAGCAGGATGAGCTGATTGAGATGATGAAGCAGACGGCAGAGGAGAGGGATGCGTGCAGGGAGGAGCTGGAGCTGCTGCGGGATCACTGCACCGCCCTGGAGGATGAGAGGAGTCAGCTCCTCAGCAAGGTAGGAACTATCATCCTATTACACTTTCAATTAAGTTGTACATAATATGGCACAAAAATTACAAAAATCTGATGGCCAACTGTCGTGTTGCTCCGAAGTACCTTTTTGCCACGATCTTCGTAGATCTGTCTGGGAAAAATCATAGCAAGACACAATAGTTAGGGGGTATTTAAATCTACCTGACAAGCAAAATGAAGATCTGGCTAGGCAATATCTGGCTTGAATGTGTGATATGGACATTTTAGTTTTAGGGAGATGTGGTGGTGCATCCATGTGTGGGTCTTCCCCAAACTGTTGCCACAAGGTGGAAACACAATTGTACAGAATGTCTTTGTATGCTGTAGCATTAAGATTTCCCTTCACTGGAACTAAGAGGTCCAAACCTGTTCCAACATGACAGTGCCCCTGTGCACAAAGTGAGTTCCATGAAGACATGGTGTTCCAAAGTTGGAGTGTAAGAACTCGAGTGTCCTGCACACAGAGCTCTGATCTCAACCCTACTGAACACCTTTCGGATGAACTGTGCGCCAGGCCTCTTCGCCTGACTTCAATGCCTGACCTCACTAATGCTCTTGCGGCTAAATGAGCACAAATCCCCACAGCTATGCTCCAAAATCTAGTGGAAAGCCTTCCCAGAAGAGTTGAGATTATTATAACAGCAAATGGGGACTAAATCTGGCATGGGATGTTTAAAAAGCATAAATGGGTGTGATGGGAAGGTGTCTACAAACCTTTGGCCATGTAGTCTGTATAATTAATGTCCAACATTTTTAAAAAGATTATGTAGTTTTGGCTATGTCCCTCTATTTTGAAGTTTAGGTTTTTTCCCAGAATTTTCCCAGAATTTTGCTGTCTATGTTACCATTTCTGTACATTTATATCTTGGGATATATATCATAATAACATGTATTGTTGCTAGCTGGAAAGGATGGAGGAAGAGAAAGCCAGCTTGTCCACCTTGTGTGACCAACTAAAGTGCAAAGTGGAAAGGCCGAAAATAGAGAAGGAAGGAAGGTTGAGAGAAGATACCCAAAGTGGACAAGAGCAGCAGAAGCTGAGAAAGCTGCGTCTCAACCTGGGCCACCTGCTGGTCTCCTTCGTTCCCGATCTAGACCTGCAGCAGGTGGATTTCAGCAGTGACGTCATTGACGAACTTCTCGACCAGGTCTTAAAGGAAGTCACTTAAGGTCAAGTCAGCGCTGTCTTACATGTCAGGTTTGTTATTTCTTCATGGTCAGTTAACCATGATATGCCTGATGGCTCATGGTTTCACTGCTGGCTAGTCAGGGTGAGATCATCACTATATAAAAAGTATTAATGATTGTGGCCCAGCCTAGGCTTAGTGGACATCAACACTGGTAATAGTATATGTTTCTAAGTCAGTTTTATTGCCTGTTACTGCCATATATATTTAAGTCACTTGGTAAATAATATGCAAGGCATAATAATTGAATGTAACACAATATTACTATAAAAAATATTTTTTACAATGTTAATTGGTTACAAATTTATACATTTTGTTGAATGATATTGTAATAAATAATATCTTTGTAATATTAATAAGAATTCTTGTTACTGTTTTCATTATATATACTTTCAACTGAGCCATCTAATGAAAAGAAATAAAATCAAAGTGTTAACAAGTGATTGAGTTTTAGTTTCTGTATTGAATTTTTTTATGTTGTATTCTGTTTTTACTCATTTTTAGTCTAAATCCTTCAACCAGTCAATCTTTCTTCAAGCATGTTCTTGATCACTTTCTCACACTCTCTGTGTTCACCATGTTAAAGGTGTAATTAGTGATTTTAGTGGACATTTTTTTTTGCAACTCAGCATTTAAACAAAAACAGCCCATCCTTTCAGTGTTAAATCCATAACCACATCCCAACACACAAACATGCACACACACACACACACACCACTGTCTAACCTAGATCTCCTAAATGCTACTACTAGAAGTTTTGCTCTATGATGGGCAACATGATTGACAGGTAAGTAATGACACCTACTTGTCCTGACTGGTTGTTGGTGGTGCACATTTTTTATTTTTCTCCTACAGAAATGTCTCATTTCTATCTAAGAACCTCATCTCTAACACACAGCACCTTTGGACAAACTGATTTTGGACCATCTGAACAAAATCCCAGTTTAGGGAATGGTTTTGAACACAAGCTATTTATTGTCCATTTAACACACAAACCACAGATGCATGATTAGGAAAGATCACAAACTTTCCACATACAGCTGCAGCAGATCAAGTCATTGTGTATCTCTGGGACTATCTACTCATCCAGCAATCTGCCATAGTCTCAATCTGTCGCTGTCCTCTAAGCCATGTTAGTGTAAGACCCCCACCATCACCACCATGCAAGCCACCCAAGCCTAACCTAAAAGTTAACATTTGACCTTAGCATCAGTTTACATCATCAGATCCCTGAGGCTTTCTCACCTGCCCTGGTGTCAAAAGACAAGGAGACTTTGTTGATCACTAACAGGGATATTAATAGATGGGTGTGAAGAGACTGCAGTGGTACGTGTGACTCTGACCGAATTTGTGCTGCCAAAGTCTTTGGAGAGATTTCTGCTTTGGCAGTGTTGCTGCAGTATAAGGGTCAGTTACAAGTTCTTAAGGACTAGCGTGAATGTTTGGGGGTTAGGGGTAAAATAACTGTAGCTACTGTTTCCTAAGAGGCTCTAAGTTGATGAGAAATACATTACGATTTGGATACTTAAAATGATCCAACTAGTTTTTTCTGCTCTAATATAAAAAAAAGTGAAACATGCATGAAAAACAGACCTTCATTTTTGGCTTTGGGAAAAGTAACACTGGTACATTTTAACGTAAATTAATCTCATATGTATTTTAAAGAACAAAAATACACTATGGACCACACTGTGAAACACTAACCTAGAGTTCATTCTTTGCATTGAATGGCATTGTGGGTAATGTAGGAAATCATTACCAAAGTGAAAATAGTGAAAACTTTCAAATTAGATAAATGTAATTGTAAAATAAATAATTTTTCAACTGAAGATCACATGTTGATTATAAATATTGATATGCAAGACATTTAGGATGGATTTTTTTAAATACCATCTATTGTATGAAAAACCAAATTTGTACATTATGTATTTTTGTTTTGGTCATCTTACTGTATTTATGTATTTTGTAACATATTTTTGTGCTTATTTACTAATAAATATCTTCCTACTCTTCTTTATTCATGTATTTTTTATTTTAGACAAATATTTAAACATTTTTACAGTATATTATCTAAATACAACAACAATTTGTGTATTACATGTATGAATTACATCATCAGTGTGATAATGAGAAGTCTTTTTTTTCACATGCACAATGTACACTGCAGCCCCCTAGTGGACAGTGCTGGTACTACTTGAGGCCGTTAATATAGTACTTAACAATAAAAGAATAAATTAAAATAATATAAATATGTAAAAATGTGTTAATTAAAGTAATAGCAATTACCATAAAAAGGTATCCTGTAACAGTTTTAAACGTTTTAAACTGTAAATTTTATAATACCAAGGCCCTTCAAGTATATTATGTGAACATTGTATGAACATTGATGGTGTCCAAAGAAGTGAAAAACAATGAACAAGTCAAGAGAGGGAAGCAGCAGTAAAGGTACTGTTACAGCACTTAAAACATACTCAAGTAAAACTACTCAATAAATTTATAAAATAAACTCCTGAAAGTATTTTTGTAATTCACTACTTTACACTCCTGCTTATAGGCTATTAGGTCCACATTAATGTCTTTATTAGGCTTTTATATAAGCAAGTATTAATCTACTATGCTCGTAATACACACATTTGAAAACGTTTTACTCTGCAAATTGATTGCAGCACTTTTGCCAACACCTGTTGCCTTTAAATGTGTTTAATAAAGGTCACCTGACTTAACCCATGAAACTAACCAGTGAATAAAACTAGCTCTATCTTTGGTCTGGGAAGAATAAGCCTTCCTAAAGTGACCACATGATGGAGCTCAGTCCAAACAAACTCCTCTTCATTCCACCATTACTACTGAAAACACTGGAGACAGCGGCGTCCTTGCATCTTCCAGTGAGATTTTTTTATTTGATAAAAGGTTTATAAAAATTTACAGATTTCTAAGAAATGGAAAACAGGCACCAAATATTTGACCCTATTGGAAGTCACATTGAAGAGATTGAAAAGTCCAGAAGTGAGGCAACTTTTAATGGAGCTTTTTAATGACTAAAGAGATTCGGTTATTTGAAGTGTACAGTACTGGGCCTGGTCCTACGTCCTTATGACTATTTGAGCTGGCTGAGTCAGGGCAGAGAGCAGGGACGAGGATTCACTTGCCGTAATGAAGATACAATGGAGCATATTTTTGCCTCCACTTCCTGTACACTATTTCTGTCTTCAGTCTACACCGGTAATGTTACCAGAAAAGAGTGAGATGTGTGCTGGTGTGTGTGTGTCGACTGGGGAAGGATTGATATATCATACTGTAGCTCCATCTTGATTCCTGCGCTGCACATGGAAGAAAATTCAGACTGGATGCTAAGGCCAAACGTCATTCTGGTTATTTACACCTTACAGTGACAATGTGTTATAGGCTATAATTTCTATCCAAATCTTACTTTAGAATGTCTATACTTAATTAATAGACAAGTTCAAGACAAGGACCTACCAAGATCGAATCAAGACTGAGTCTTTAGGGGGTTTAGGTCAAGTCAAGACTGAGTCAGAATTGAGACAGAAAAACATCAAATCTTTTTCATGGGCAAGCCTTTAGTTCAACTAGTTGGCTTCATTCATGCATTGTGCATTGTTTTCTAAAAGAAGGAATTATGTCAAATTTGTACATGCGAAAATAAAAGACAACATGCACATTATTTTTACAAACTCTTGGTCGAGATCAAGATCATGTTTAGCGAGACCAATGCCCAAGACAAGGACAAGTCCAAGTACAAATGCCAATAAGTCTGAGACAAGTCCAAGCCAATCCAGAAAACATCTTGAGACCAGAACTGAGTCCTGGAGCTCTACTTTTTATTATAAGCATCCAGAATGTTAGTACATCTGATGTCATGCAAGCACTTAATGAAGATTAATAAATGATTTCACCATGGTACAGCATCCATATTTGTCAGTGCAATCTTTAAATTTCTGTTTTGGTCTTCTGTCTTCCGGTTCTAGAAATGACTCTGAACTTCGTTACTCTTTGAACGGACAGTGACAAAGGTTTTACAGAACATCGCACGAGCAATCACAGTGACGCATACAGTGTCCCAAATACTCACTTCTTACAACAATGCACCCTCAGTGACTCCAGGGTTGGCGCACCCTAGGTCCTTATATTGTTGATGTCATCAAAGTGATGAAGGACCACAGGACCTGAGTGCCATTTGAGACAGAGGGATCACTAGGAAACCATGAGCCACTTTAAGGTGATAAATGAGGACACAAACAGCATTATAATCAAGAAAAAGATGGAAATTTGGGACTATATTAATCTCAACATGACTAAAAGAGAGACTGATTACTGCTGATTACTATATTACTGTATAGTTTTCTAAAATCTCTCACCTGGCAGCCATTGTAAGTGACATATTCATTATAATTAACATTAAAGAAGATCTAAACAAAGATTTATGCCTAATCTCAGATCTACTGCATGGATACAGTAGGATTTAGTTCAAATCTCAAAGTCAAGTCCTGTGCAGAAGAGTCAATTGGCCAGGGTGGCGGCAAACTGATAAAACAGCATCACTGTCTAGGCAGCTCATTCAGGCTACACTAGCTCATACTCTTCCATCTTTAGCTTGACTAAGCATATTATCAAAAAAGCTAATATATAGCTTCAGAGGCTCTTGGACATATCCTCGAACTCATGTTCAAAACAAGTAAAGATGTCTTTCCCATGCATATTTCCAAACACGACAGCACGGCCCACTAAGCATGGCCCACTACCACTACCATCCTTAGCTTGACCTGATTTTGGAGATAACTGCAGGGGCTATGACTGATATTAAACTACTCCCTGCAGCTCAAACACTGACAAATGCACAGATTTTGTTGTTTTTGCATCTATTACTGGTATATTTTTAAGCTAGCAGCCATTAGACATGCTGCTGACATTTGTTTATGAAGTAGTTTGCATGCAGACTGAAGTGTAATGAAAAAGCACGCCACATTAATTGGGATCTGTGCATTCTCATTACTGTTACATTGGACATGTATCAAATCTTGTAACACATCTGGAAAGCAAGATGTATCTGATTTATCTTTAAATCTGAGTTTTAGACTGAGTGTCCGGATTGCAAATTACAGCTGACCTAATCTGATTTATTTCTACAGACTGTAGTTGTTACACAGGTAGTTTACTATTGAAGGAGGGAAAAGGTTGTTGGTTTTGAGGCAGCTGAAGTGCCACACGCGGAATGATCAAAACAGCGTTGCATGCCCAAAAATCTTGACTTTAATCGAATTTGAAAGCACAGACAGATGTATATGGCTTAAACCTGATTGAGAAAATGCTGTTTGACATTTGTGTGTTATTTTTTTTTCTGAACTCTTAAATTCATATCTGAACTGCCTGAGCGGAAGGGTCTCAAACTTTGCTTGAATAGAAGATTTCTGTATTCATAGTGTACAGCTCATCACAACCTGATCTCAGGAGAAACAGATTTGTGCCACTTCAACTGTGTGATAAATACAGCCTTAAAATTTCTTCCAAACAGGACACAGACTGAGCTCTGTCGATTAGCCTACCGTCTGGTTGCATCTGTTATTGACTAAAAAGAAAGCCTAACACACACACACACGCACACACACACACATATATATATATATATATATATATATATACACACACACACACACACACACACACACATACATATACACACACATACACACTATTGATTGGTAGATTAGACGGCTACTGAGGGAGGCTGAGAGCGCTGAAATTGCAGGCTTCGTTAAATGAAGCTTCGCTGGTGTCTTTAAATAGCTCAGTCTAGGAGTGAGAGGAGTGTTTACAGAACTCCTCCTACCACAGGCTGTGTCACAAATTCATCATGTTAAACACCTTGTTGTTTGTGACACCTAAAATGAATTATGGAGTCATGAAAATGTATAATCATGGCTGTGTTCTCTTGAAGGACGTTGCCACTTCTCTGAGTAGAGACCATAACCACATCATACACAGTAATATTTAGTGTATTACTGTATTAGTCCACCTTTTTGATTTGAGAAACTATTGATCTTTACAGTTCTCTCTTCCACGTCTGCCTTGTGCTTACTGTGACATTACTCGAAAGCCTGAATGTTTTATTGAGCTAAACTCTTTACCTCATTTATCTCAGGCATCACATTGCCACCAATTCTCAATGGAGAGGCTGCCCGCACTGGCCCCGCCCCCTCTTCCTCCTCCTCCTTCTCCTGCTCCTCCTCCTTCTCCTCCTCTCCCACATTAGAGGCGCTGAAATGTTAACTCTTTCCTCACAGGGCCTCTTCGCACCTTCATGTTATCGCAATATGGCCCCCCGGAAGCTATCGATTTCTTCAAGGCGAGCTTGTCAAATGCACTGTTTTATCAATTTGGAGTATTTTTCGCTTAATGTTGCTTCTGAAGCTCAACTGTCTATCCTGTCTTAACTTCTTGCTTTATATTTAAATAGGGATGAGAAATGAATTACAGTTTGAACAATTCACCATCAACGCACAAAACTTCTTCAGTAACCACTTTATCCCACTCAGGGTCATGGTGGCATGAGTCGGGAACACACCCTGGATGCAACAGTCCATCACATGGCACCATGTCCACACATGTTCACACACCTATTCAAATCTAGTGGCATTTTAACATAGTCACTCTCATTTATTACCATGTAATACTGATTATATGAATATAACATTGTCATATCATGAGCCCTGTTTTTATGATAAAAACCCAGTGAGTGGACATCCTTGAAAAAAAAAATTATAATCTATAATGTTATAGAAGTAAAACAGAGCAAAACATAAAAATGTGTAAAGGATAGATTTATTGAACTACATCATTGTGTGCTGAATAAAATTGAGTCGGATCTTGAAGCTCATTGAAGATTCCTGTTAATGCCAGGAGCGTAAGTCATTTCATTTTCATTTCATTTTCAAAGAATTTGGACCGATGGAAAAAACTCTTGTTTTTAGTTCTTGCATTACAGTTTTGCTTTATAGGTAATAATTACTTTTTTGTTTTTAACTAACAGTAACCCAGTGCTTACTTTAAAGATCAGCACCCTTCTTTGTAATCTTTAGCCTTTTATAGAGTTTATCAGTTGCAATGCATTATAAACTAGCATGCAAACTAAAATTTTTTATTTAATGTGCTTGGATGCATGGTATGTTAACAATGTTCAGAGAAATCTGCTCTTACAATTCCACTTTGGCATTACCACTTAGAGGAGTGTTTTTCCCCAGTGCGAAGGTGATAATTACAGTTACTCCCATATGACCTGAGAGCAGCACTTGCAGTTAAATGGTACAGAAGCATGTTTTCCTATAGAATCACATTCAAAAGTAGCAGCATTTTCTTTCTTTCTTTTTTTTTTTTTTAATGACAGTCTCCATGTTGTTGTTTTGTTACAGTAATTCCACACATGGCATCAAAAATTGCTGTTTTTCTTCCATCTCATGGCCATGGCTTTCACAAAGTTTATGCACAAGCATGGACTTGAAGGTGGCTTCATCAGCCAATCAGTGTTGTTTGCAAGTCATGTCTCAGCATTTCTAGTGTAATAAGTCACATGACATGTAGTAAGTTCATGACTCAGGTCTTTGGCTAAAAATTAATCCCCCATTAACCTTAGCTGGCAACACTCAGAACTCATACTTCTTTATGAACTATTTGTAGAGTTATTTTAATATCTCCATGGGTAATCCTTGATATGTTCGATCTAAAATTTCCCTCGATTTAATCAAACACTTCGGGTTGACCTTTGACCTATTTCAAGGCAAAACACAGGGCAAAACTTGTTTATGGTAAGGTAAAAGTCTGTTTGCAACATCTGCTTGCTGCTTCATCTGACTGTCACACATCTGCCCACACCTACCAGCTGTCATTCCTCGTTCCTCCTTCTCTTTGTCACTCTTTAACTCTCAAGGCTTACTAGCAGATCTGTCAGTTTTCATGCCTCTTAATGGCGAGATGTCTAATGGGGAACAGGATGGGCAAAATGCTCTATATTAGATATCACGTCTCTACACAGATGATTGTGTAGAGGTTAAACTAACACTTCACATTTGAATGGGTCAGAACCTAAAAGTTAGGCCAGACGTTCCACTTTCATCTCTCATATCGGGGTCTGTGGCCCATTGTTCCTAAATCCACACCTCCCCCCTTCTCCTCTCTCTCTCCCTCTCTCTCTCGCTCTCTCTCTTTCATAGCCCCTAGTCCACCCCCTCTTTTTTTCTCTCTCCCTCTCTGTTTCTCCAGGCTTGAGCTGGAAAACCCAGATGAGAGGATGGATACCGTCCCACCCAACCCCCCTCCTGTTCTCACTTTTCCTCCCGCCCCCCTCGTCTTCTGGGCTTTTTTCTCTCCCTCTCTGAGAAAACTGTGAGAGAGGGAGAAGAGCAGAGAGAAAGTGAGAGCAGTGGTGACCCCAAAGCCCCAGCAGAAGTGTGTATGTGTGTGTGTTAACACATCAGACTTTAAGGATCTCACACAGAGAAAGCAAGTGAGAGCTGAATGGTGGTTTGAACGGGTGTCTTCATGCACTCAAAAAAAGGAGTGTGTGTGTGCATATGTGTGTGGTGTGGGCACATATGTCCATGAGAGTGTGTGTGTGTGTGTGTGTGTGTGTGTGTATGTGTGTGTGTGTGTGTGTGTGTGTGTATGCTGGGAAGAAGGAGGTGGGGTGGCCGCCTTGTTTGTAGCTTGTCAGCAATTGCCTGAGACAAGCCTCCCCCTGCATGTGTGAAAGCTACTTGGCGTGAATGCCTGGACTGTACCAAGTGCAGGCAAAACGACAGGGGGGGATGGCGGCAAGAAAAACAGATCAGACCGGAGACAATAGGCCCCTCAAGTGTTCCCCCCAAGTTGCTTTGATGTTGTCCTAGCGTCTAGATGCTGAAGGGGACCGAGGATTGCAGGGAAGAGAAGCCCTTTGTGTGGATGTGTGTGTGCACTTTTTTTCCTTCTACTTATTCTACTTCTTCTTCTTCTCCTCTGGGCCGGCGTGGACAAAGGGGAGGGGGACAAAAGCTCGGGGAGAAATAGCTGAGGAGACAAACGATGAAAACCCGAACGGTCCCGTTCACGTTTTTGTGTCGGCTCTGCGTGTGAGAGGGGGCCCGAAAAGAAAGGGAGTGAAGCGAGAGAAAGAGGAGGAGAAGCTGCAGTCTCGCAGAGGGCTGAAAGAGAGAGAGAGAGTGTGTGTGAGAGAGAGAGAGGGTGAGTAGGCTGTGTCTTTTTCTTCAATGCCAACTCTCTCTTTTTTCTTTTCTTCCTCTTTTTTTTCTTTTGGGGATGGAGGGTTGAGGGGGTGTTGGGTTGAGGAGAGGGAGACTTTAAATGGGACTCAAGTTAAAGTGTGTGTGTGTGTGTGTGTGTGTGTGTATTCACCTACTATTACACACCAGCTATGGAAATGTTATTCTTAGTTCATTAGAATGCATGTGTGTGTGTGTGATGGAAAGAGAGATAGTTTGGAATGTGTCATTGGATAGTCTATTGGCTCACTATGCCAACAGTGCACCTATCTCCTTTCTCGCTCACATCAGGAGTACCGCTGGTGTGTGTGTGTTTATATGTATGGTGGATGATATTTTAAAGATAGGGACCTGGTGTGTGGCTGTGGTGTTGCTTCTTTCTCCTCCTGTGTGGCAGAGTTGTCGCTCTTGGCAGCAGGTGAATTGCAGTGATTGTGGCAGAGCGTGTGTGTGTGTGTTTGTGTGTGCGTGTTTGTGTGTTTTGGGGTGGGGGTGGTTCTATTCTGCCTGGGGGGCTCTCTGTCTGTACCCAGCATGGCGGTTGCAGTTTGCTTTCACTCCACCAGCTGTTCTGAAAACCAGCAGTGGTTCCCTCTCTCTCTCTCTCTCTCTCTCTCTCTCTCTCTCTCACACACACACACACACACACTCATTCTAACTGTCTGAAAGGTTCGCCCATCATCTCGTCATCTCTAGCCTGTCATTAGAAATACAACACACAGACATACATTCAGTCTACTGTGCAACCAATTTGAGTAAAACTGCTCAGGCAAGTTCCTGTATCTGAAGTAAGTAACCAGTGAGAAGTAGAAAGAAGAAAAGTATGTTGTTCAAGAGCCTGCAAAATCAACAGATAGTAAAATGTAGAAATATTACACAGAAGTCAAGAGGTGTATTGCAAAAACTGAAGGTGTATAATAAATCTGTCCGAATTGTGCATCATTACTGTACTTGCCATGTCCTGAGTTTTGCTCTTTGTAGCTGTTCCCTTGCACTGAGCACTTTATCATGAATAAAATACTTTTTGCCAAACATATGTATCCAATTGTGTGTGGACAGGACTCCTCATTTTAACCCATGCGGTCAACCATATGACTAACCAGCTCTACCCAAGCTACAGAAGAAGCATGAAAATATCATCTATTTTATCTTTAAAGTTGGCATCACCAATTAAAAAAATATATATCAAACACTTTTTTTACTTGGAGAAATTCTGTTCACTTTCTGGCAGCTATAAATGAAATGTCTGCTCACCTGTGGTACCCCAGCATTCATAAACAGTAGCAAAAAAAAGTAAAATGGACCACCAACACCAATCCAGTGAGGATGTGGTGGCTTCTCTAATTGCCTGTCAGTTCAGGCACTCAGGTGTAGTAGCACTCATTCATCTGGTTTGGGTGTGGACATTTTAGGTATTTGCCGAATATCTTTGAATTCTGAATTTCAAAACAGCTAGCTTCAGCAAACTCCTGCTAAAGTCCGACTTCACCTTAAATTATATAAATAAGGCTTGTGATAGTGTCATTCTCTTTTGATGTGGTGAAAAGTTTTGAAGCTTTATTATCAGTGAAGTTTAAATGTATCACACACTTAAGGCTTTTCCAGTATGCTTTAAAGTAAAAAAAAAAAAGATTCTAGCTGCGAATTTTTTTAACCCCACACAGAACACAGAGAAATGACTCCAAAAGCTTTTAAGACTAACTCCTGCATGCCATTAGACGAGTCGAGTCTCCTTAATGGAATTTGAGGGTGTCCTGAGTCCTTAACCTTTGAACTTTTGTCAAAACCAAAAGATGTTTCAGCTTCAAGCGTAGGCATTTGGTGGAAGTGAATCAGATGTGATCTCTGCCCACATGAGTCTGAAGCTCCAATTATAGCAATAGGCTTTTAAAAGTCTCAGATATGCTGATGCATTAGCCAAACCCTTTGCTTTGTAATGGTGGCGTTTGTTTACTAATGTCTGACGTGAGTGCTTACTTGTTTACTTGTTTACTAAGGGGACAAGTTGAGGTCTGTCTAGAGTTTGGCAGAGACTCTTAGCAAAAGATGCTGGGACCAGCTGAATGGGAAAGAGCCCTGGGCCAAAAATGCTGCCAATCCCAAATGCCACTTCTAGCAACATGAGATAAAAGGGCCTTCTCTGGCATTCATGTGGTCCAATAAATAAAATCATTTTGGTCAAAGTAAGCCTCAACCATACACTAATATTGAGTTAACTTTAGCTGTGTGTTCCACATCATTGCAATAATATGTTGAATACAAGACATCTGTATTAGTGTGAAGTACCATTTGGAAATGAAAGTGTACTGCATATTATTGCAGTCTTTAACCATTGTTGTACTTTACACACTATTGGGCAATCTTAATATGTAACAATATTTTGTGCACATTTAATGTATGTCTAAAAAAAGGTAATAATATAGTAATAATAATAATAATATGCTAATAATTTTGCTAATGAAAGTATGAGAGGTATATGATATCTAACAGCAGCACTCTATTTTTCTTATAATTGTTTTTAATAAAATGCCCATGAAACACTATCTACAGTGTACCCGCCTCGCACAAAATCTGCCCATGATTAGTCTGAATTCCAGTGGTGTGACCCAACACAGACAACTAACAAGGCTTCAGTAGCCTCATGACACACTCCCCCTACTCCTCCTTCTAATCACAGTTTGAGACAAACAGAACAAAATTAGAGACAGAGCGAGACAGAAGTAAATAATGGAGGATGAGACGCCCCAGAGATCTGCTGCTAAAAGGAGCAGGAAGGAGGAAGCGAGGGATTTCATCCTCAAAAAGGAGGAATGTTCTTCCATGGAGTGGGCTCTAGAGAAAATAAATGCGTTTATTCTTCACACTTGTCAAATATCCAATGCATAAATTATGGCCATGTTACAGCGATGCTTAATAACCCACAGCAAACATAAAACGCATTTAGTTAGATGACAGTTTAGTTAATGCCAGGATACGCCGGCGCACGGTCATAATTGTTTCATTATCTCACGGAGGCATAGGCAGATCTTGGTCGGTAGGCAGAGATATTCAATCGCCAAAATAATGAAGGAGGTGAGAGAGAAAAGAGTGAGAGAGAGTCTAGTTCTCTCCATTCAAAAAGCCTCCTTCTGTGCTGGTATGCGGGTTTCTGAATTAATCCAGCACATTCTCTGGGCTAATAACTTTTTGAATAGGAGAGGTGTTGTGTGTATGCCTCTGTGCCAAGATGATTGTAAATTCAGTTAAAGGTTCCTATCATACCATGATGAAGGGAGGGAAGGAGGGATGGATGGATAGATGGATGGAGAGAGGGAGGGCTGGAGAGGGGGAAGGGGGGAACGATGATGTCTTGGGTTTTTAAAGCACATTTGTATTCATGGCATGAGAGAGGAGGGAGGGAGAAAGACAGAAAGAGAGAGAGAGAGAAAGAGACAGAGTGAGAAAGACAGACAGAAACGCTTTATGAGGCGAGCTCAGGACTGTATGTCTAGTGAGGATGACGGGTGTCGTCAGCATAGCCATGATGGCATGGCGGAGGTGTAAATTCAGGCACAGCTGCATCACAGTGATATGATGTAAATAACTTAGTTTGAGATAAAAAGGACATCGGTTGGAATTTCCTTTCCTGAAAGCCAAAAAAAGCTCATCAATTAGCAACAGGCTTTTTTTTTCTTTATAATGTTTAATACATACAGCTCTGTCATAGTGACAAACTTGCTTCATCATATGGTCTCTTATTTGAATGTGAACTGAATGTGTGCTTGACTGACAAATATGCATCATGTGTTCTAAAGAAAACAAAATGTCTTTAACATAGTGAGTGCTGGCACTCGTGACCCATGTGTGTGTTAGTTTCCATCCTGGCATTCATGTGTTCTTCACTGACCTCTGAAAACAAAGCCTGGAAAAGAAAGTGGAAAAGAATGACATGAAATCCATCAAAATGGAATGAAATGAAAACATTTTGGAAACACACAGCACCATGTGATATGAGTCTGTTAACTCTTGGCATCTGTCTGACTGGATAGAACAAAAATTGTATTGGTTCTACACTCTACTCCTTTTAAAGGCTTTCGATTGGATGTGCTGTGAGTTCAATTGAGACAACCGCCTGGGACTCGAACGTATTTGTGCTGTGATCAGACCGACATCGTGTGTGATCTGAGCAAAAACTGGGGGTGTAATTTGCTTTCCCTTTGAAGCCTCAGCCACAGCGTGTCACTCACACCCAGGCAGTAGGAGATGGAGGAACCTCTACGCTGCTTCTCTTAATCTTTCTTCTCTCCTTACTGTCTCTCTTACTGTCTCTGCAGCAGATGTTTGGCTAATCTGAGTGGGTCCGTTTCATGTTTTTCTCTCTTCCCCTGGCATGTTGTACTCCTTACTGTTGCCTCCTGAAAATCACAGCTTTCTCCACACTCCATCAGTGATTGAGGACATTACCTCTCACATTCACCAACAAATGATTTCACCAGAACCCCCTCACACACGAAGGTTTGAGGTTCATTGCAGCTCACTACTGAAGCTGGTGAAGGAGGGGAAATCAAGCTACCTCTCATTTATTCTCTGTCTGTCTCTTTCTCATTCCCTCGTTCCGGTCCATTCCCCTCCTCCTTCCCTGCGTTGATCATTGATGGGCTTAGCAGCGCTGCTGAGATGGAGACTCAGGCCATCGATTGGCCTCGTAATCGCCATGGATTTCTGCTCAAAGTGGTGAAAAATTTGCCATGGCTTATGGCTAAGCAATCTCTAGAAGCTAGCTGAAGAGGACGTGGGATGAAACAATGAGTGGTGTATACCAATAATTGATATTAAGATCGAAGTGTGAACTCCAGTACTACCCGGACAACAATCAGAATTTGTCCTTGACCTCTGTTCTCCTGACTGGAAGGTTGAGGGAAATATATAGAAACAGGAGGAGAGAAAGGACAGATCAGGTGGCTGTGAAAGACACTCTCAATACCAGCCATCATAAGGCCTTGATGATAACCGTCTCATAGCTCCAGGTTCCACAGTTAGATCTTGAGCTCAGGTTCCTGGCTGTGCAGAGTTTCTTGGGTTTCCACTGGGTTCTGGGTTTCCTCCTACTATCCAAAAAACAGGTGATTGGCAGACTGGCTACACCGTGAATGATCATGTGATTTTGTGTCCATGTGATGGACAGGTGTCCCATCCAGACCCACATTTCCTCACCAGAATGATTTAAATACCAATAATGATTGATTTATGCTTTCTTCAGAAGTCTTCAGAAGGTTGGAAAAGTCAAAACAAAAATCCAAATCATTGCACCAAACTCTGCAGCAATTACCCACTACTGACTTATGAAGGGTGTGAGAACTGGGAGCTTTGATTCGATGAATGAAGCGTTGGGACAATTGTAGCCTTGGCCTCAGTTGCTCTACCTACAGCTCACAAATCATCTGATATCTTTTGTACACTTTGCTGGCCACAAACTTCAGTATCTTGAATGGTGAAAGCTTACTGGCTACCACTGTTCCACATATATATGTACCTCTATAAACCTGCTTGTGACAGGAAAGCAAAATTTTAGAGCTTTTAAGAGCAACATAGAGCTGCTGAATGTGAAAAATGTTAATACCACTACATTTATTATTAAAGGGTTTCATTTGAGACAGTCAGTTTATAAACGTGGTTGGTCATTTGCATTGTCAGAGTGGGAAGCTCTTGTCTCCTTAGTGTCTCTTTTCTCTGTAACAAAAGCCAGAGTTAAACTACTTTTATCGACCGAGTAGTAGTTTTGGACTTTTTTCTTGAAAGTCAGTGCAATGCTATTTCCTAAGGAGTCAGTGTTTACAGACCGTGCTTTGTTGAATAATTTTAAGCTCAGCTAACTACCATTTTAAACCATCTTGCCCCAAATTGCCAATATAGTAGGATTCTATATTATCTAACACAGATGAGTTCACACTGAAAACTGTAACACTCTTGTGGCCATCTAAACTTGGTGTTTGATGCACATTCTAAACATTACCAAGACCCTGAAAAAAGTCTGCACTTCTGACAAAGCATAAACCTGACTTCAGTAGTTAGCAAATGAGATCTGCTAACTATTGCAACTACATTTTGTTTATTGTTAGCCAAGAATTGTTTAAAGGAAATCAAACCTGGCCTCAGCTGAGTGGCTAAAGCCCGGTCCTGTACAGCTTGAGTAATGCAGAGAGGTCATGTGACACATATATCTGGCTTTGGCTTATCTCTCTTCCAGGTGGTTGTGCTTTTTGTATTTATCTTTGGGTTTTTTTTTTCCTGTAACTCTTCCTAATTTCTTCCCCATCTGTCCCAGAGACTGTAGTATGTGTTCAGATCCAATTTCATCAAAAACAGACCTTGTCCAGACTGTCTGAGTTGTTCTCATTAAGACCAGAGGCTCATTACTTCAAGCCAGACATGCTAAACTGGGTGCTATCTTGGTTCAAGTTATTGTTACTCCACCTGGAGCCATTTTGGCTCCAGTCACTGCAGTTGGAGCAACAGAGCCCAACTCAGGCTCTCAAGAATCCTGCAGATTTTGATTTCTACCACCTACCACATGTCACACATTGGCTTCGGAGTGAACACACCTGTTTCCCAGGTAGAAATTGGTTCATTAAGCACCAACGACGACAGAGACTTGGAGACGAGAAGGTCTCGCTGCCATCTTGGCTTCTGAGTGTATGGCTCACATGGCTGCCATCTTGGACCCTGTTTCCAAGCACCTGTGACGGTTGTGTACACACAACTCGGTGTGTTGCAAGCCTAATGGCCTCAGCGTGAATCTCAGCACTGACAGCAACAGTGATTTCATTTGATGCAACGAATGGGTTGCTGTTACAGATGAAGAAAGAGAGAGGCAAAGAAGGGGGAGGGGAAGAGAGAGAGACACAAAGATGTGGAATAGAGAGAATAATTTGGATGTAGATAAAGAAAGAGAGATGAGGAAACATAGAAACAAATGTAAAAAGCAGAGTGATCCAAGGTGCGAGAGTGACACAGAGCCACAGCACAAGTGAAACGGAGAGATCACTTATCTCCTAAGTGGATCACCTGCCTGGATTGGTGAAGAAGTAGAGTGTTGTTGCCATGGCATTGCTGGTTGCATGCTTCTGCGTCTGGCGTGTAATCATCATTGATGCTCGCACTCCCCCTCCCCTCGTCTACACCTCCCTTACCCTGAGCTCTCCTCCTCCTTCTCTCCTCCTTTCCCAGACTCTTTAGGCTCTCAGATCTAAGCTGTTCTTCAACAGATACTTCATTACAGCAACAAATTCTTCTGCTCACTTCATAATAATCAGACAATTAATGTATAGAGAAGACACACTCGAAAAGAGAGAGGATGTTTCCTCTCAAAGACAGCATGCGTAATTAATTTTACTTTGACAATAGTTTCTCCTAGGTTAATTTCAACCTGCAATCTTTTGCTCAACCTTGGCCATCAATCATCTGGTAACCAACCTTCAGAGCTGTGTTTACATAATGAACAACGCATCCATTGTGTTAGCCTGAGTCGTGCGTGGCACGTTTTGCACCCAGTGGCGTACTGTGTGAAAGTCAGCTAAATATGAGATATTTTACATGCAGTTCCTTCACAACAAATATCTTCCACTGAAGTTGGAAAATATAAAGGAATATTTCAGAATGGATACCACAACGCCATAAAAAATTTCAGTTAAATGACTAAATGTTTTTTTTTCTATATTGGTTTATGGTTGGAGTGTAATGGTTATAGTTTTAAAGTTTATATTATATGATTACGTGGTGTATTGTAATTTAAATATTTATCATCTGCCCCAACACTTTCATTATAAGTGGGTTTGCAGTAAACAGGCTTGCCATTCTCCACAAAGTACAGAGAAATATGGAGCAATTGCACATATGCTACAAATGTAGTGAATGCTAGGAGATTCTGGAGAATTTTTTTATAACCTAAAATCAAGTTTAATTTTTATGTTATGAATCAATCCAAAACTCTCACAAAATATTATGAAAATTATAATAAATATACAATATGTGGAGAATTACCATTCATTAAATTAATATGAATGAAAAGAAAAGCTTATAAAGAGAAAAGACATTGAACCGCTCTGGACGATTACACATCACCCGGAAAAAAAAATCAATAATATTTAAATATTACTAGCAATAAATTATTTTTGTATATTAATGCTGGAATTCAGCTATTATGTGAATTTACTTTGATGTAGGGATTGGGAATGTGCCCTGGGATACATTAGATCCTTAGATTGCTTAGAACACACATTAACCCCCTACATTTTTGTATGTTAATACGGAACAAATGTTCCATGCTTCATTACTTTTATATTGGGAGATTCTAGAAAATGTCTGAATCCCCTGATGAGCAAAAAGGTGATTTGATTTGACATGACTCTGTTTTAATAGATAATGTACTTTATTAGCTTCACAACAGCAGCCTAGACAGTTTGTTTAGGTTTCATTCAAACAGTCTAAGTTCTCACTTAGCTTGAATCCTTCAGAGCATAGAGGTGATTTCATTAGGTTTGTGGCTGGCTGGCTAGATAGTGTTAACCCGTAAAATGAATACCTCAGGTCACTAGTGAGCTATAACTTGATTTTCACTCAGCTACCTTGACCATTGTTTGTCAGTTAGATCCCCTACTTTCATTGTATTTCTCCCCTACCAATATATAATATGCCATTTTTAAAAAATGAAATAGTTATGTTAGATACGTGGTTGACAAAACAACAATATACAATTAAGTGTAAATTATTGCTGCATTCAGTAATATGTATCTTAATATGTGTTTGCTAATCTAGTTCCTGACAAAATGTCTGTGCACATGGTCGGAAGAACCATATTTTGTACCCCAATCTGTGCAAATTATTAAAATATTAACAAATATCATTAATTTTATTATTATACAGAATATTTATATTGTATTATTTGTATTGTATTTGTTGGCTGCTCATAGATCGATTTGGCTTAAATTCTGTAGTAGCTAAGAACCAAAGACATCAGGTGGTGAAACACTTGAAGGGTTAAATTAGTCAAAAATACACCATACAACATTAGCACAAATGCTGCCTGACTAAAGAACTGCACCATTGCTTCACTAGCTCTTGCAGTGTGGCCATCACTCTGTCCGCCATTTTTTTTTTACCTGCCGCACTTTGCCGCTAGTGCTTCATGCCTCGGGTGACAGGAATCCAATTTCACCGTGTCTTCAGGAAAGAATCTCTCAGGCTGATGAGAGCTATTGGGCATGTGGGAGATGCAGCTTCCATCTCCTTATTCTTTCATTGCTCCTGGGGACTTGGATCCTTCCACCAGACAGGTACAGCCAGGCAGGTGTTGCTGCCAGGGGTCAGGACCGGTTTTGTTAAAAAAAAAAAAAAGTTAGGAATAGGGATGTGTGGCCATAAATTGAGGCCTGTTAGAGGAAAGGGATATTAGGTGGCATCAGGCCAGTGTGGTCCATGTCTGCAGTGCTTCCTGTCATTGTCCATTTGAAAGTAGAGAATGCTAGTCTGGACAGTATGAGCCGGATGCTCTGTGTTTCTTGCAGACATGATGCAGAGAGTTTTGATTTGAATGTTCTGTAGTGGAAACAGTGAGTTGGTAAAAACTTGAAAGACATCTGTACCAGTTTATTGTTTTTTTTTTTTTGTTTGTTTTTTTCAAAAGCTAACATCAATGCTACAATAATGTTGGGTTGTATTCAACATGTTTATGAGAAGATTCCACATAAAACAGCCTGTTTTTCTGATATTCACAAGGGCAGAGACTAAATAGTTCTTATAGCATTATGTGTTGAATGTTTTAATGTTGATGTTTCTCAATATGGCTGAACCTATGGAAGTTTGTGGTTGCTGCTAAGTGTAATTACAGTGTAATTGTAGCTCTACAGAAATTTGTCTTAATAATTTACCAATACGTCTGAGGAAAATGTTGATATTCCCACCAGCTTTGTCTCATTTCTTTTGTTGCTAATGCTGTTTTCGAGGCGAAGTTGCAACTTGCAATTCCTCACCTACACCCAGTCAAAAAACAGAAATTTCAACTTGTTAACTTGCGGTAGTTAACTACCAGTTCCTTCCCTGTTTATGGAGTGACATCAAATCAACACTGTCAACAGCATAAAGTGCGTCTTTGCTACATTCAAATTAGTTTATAGCAGTATTTGGCTTTAGGTCAGTTAGTATACAGACACAGTGCTTGGTTAAATCTATAACACTGACCATACTAATCACTGTTTTGAGAAGGTAATCACCAACATTAGAGTTATAACGTTATAATGTTAGCTGGTTACCTTGTTGCTAACTCTACTTGCTATTGACCGCTGGATGGTTTGTTGCTAAGCTACTCGTTATTGTGTACCGTTGTTGCTGTGCTGCAATTTCATTTCATTCAGTTCACTATAATAGAATAGTACCAATAGCCACTCAGGCCTGTAACTACTGTAAAAGGGCTTTTAAAGTAGCTTCTTATGAGCTTTATGTGCTCTGATAGAGCAAACAAAAGACACAAAATTTATATATATGTATGTATATATAGCTCCTGCACCACATGTGCACCAGCTCAACACACACATACACTCCCCCGTATACACCACTGATTAGTCACAGTTGTGTGGAAATGATACCAAGAGCTTTATGATTATTTATTTATCTATTTCCATAATTTAGCCGCTCTGCTGGAGGAGTTTGCTTTCCATTTCACCAGTATTTTAGATGACTCTGCTGTGCTCCCTTCCGTTCCTTTATGCACAAAGCGACACAACGAATTTGATACGCGCAGGATCTTAGAAATTTGATTCTGAAAGAGCATGCGTGGGAGAGACACACACAGAGAGACAGACAGAAAAAGAGACAGAGAGAGGGAGAGAGAGAGAGAGAGAGAGAGGTGAATGGAAAAATGAAATGCGCATTTTGAAATTTGATGGTGATGTTTTTAGAGTTTGGTGGCATGTGTGTTTGGAGAGAGAGAGAGAGAGAGAGAGAGAGAGAGAGACAGAGAGACAGAGAGAGGATGCTGTGAGAGGACACTGTAGAGGTGACGGAGAAAAAGATGCTACCTCTCTTTCTCTTTTCCCTCTTCCCACTCTCTTGCTTTCTGTCATTCCCCCACTTGCTCTTCCTCTCTCTCTTTCTCTCTCTCTCTTTCTCTCTGCAGCAGTGGTCGTGTTCAGATGACAGAGGGGTAGGTGACTCATCAGGGAGCTGCTCGCAACTACAGACAGAGAGAAAACGAAGCATGGGGGGTGGGGGAGAGTGAGACGGTGAGACAGACAGAGAGAGAGAGAAAGAAAGGGAGGGAAGGAGGGAGATTGAGAGAGCGGGAGAGAGAGATAGAGAGCGAGAGTGAGACAGTGATGAATTCAGATCCGTCTTGCTTGACTGCTGCTGTTTATTGGTCCACAGAAGCTTCTGGAAAGACACTAATGACTCCTCCCCCATGAATCAGAGACAGGGTGTGTTAGTGTGAACATGCCTGTGTATGTGTGTGTTGTGGTTATGGTGTGAAAGCACCTCTTGATTGTCACTATACCCTTCCAGGAACTGGGTATACAGCAAGTGTGACAATAAAACATCACCTTGCTTTGTTGCCACTCTGTATTATTGACATAGTAAATACGTCATACTCCCTCAAAAACTATGCATCCTTTCTTGCTGATTTAAACCGCTGGAAGTAAGGGTCGGCAATGTATGTCTTAAAAAATCATGATACACAATTAATTTCAACATCCAATCACCTGTTACTGTAACAATGTAATTAATCAGTGTTATATAAATAATGATGATACTGACCAGCTCTTATTAAAAATTCTTATGGAATTGGAGTCATAGGAAAAGGTGGAGAAAAAAACCCACCCCTAGCCTTCATATAACTTATGAGTCAGTGTTAGACTATAACCACAATACTCTTTAAAAATTGCATTGCGACAAAAATGTATTGTGGCATTAATATTGTATTATATCACCCAGCTCTAGTTGAAAGTCACACTTATGTATGTTGCAATTTCGATTAATTATTTCTCATTCATAACCCATAAAGTCTTTGTCTAAAATACAGAATGCACATTCCCATCGTGTGGGTTTGTTTTTTAATTTTTAAAAGGAGAAAAAATGTTATGTCTGTTTTCTATCACCTCCATAACAATGTCTTTAAGCATCTTGAAAAATATACTTGGATTTCTGAAGGTTTGTTTTGTGTTTTTTTTCTTCAGTTTTTGGCAGCCAACAGCTACATGTCACTGCCATATTGACAAATTGAGAAAATATCAGTCAGATTTATGGCTGAATTTGTGTATAAAAAAAACAAAAATTTTGGGGTGAAGAGTGGACTTTTCTGGCAAAACAATGGCAAAATGGAATGGAAAATTCAAAGGACTTTCTTGTCGCATTGCAATTCGAGCCATAACATACCATTAATACAGTTACACAGACAGCTTAGCAAGAAGCTGTATCGATACAGCTGGATATAAGGATGATATGTAAGGACGATAGAGCTGAAGTGTGTAAGGATGTTGATCTCAGATCAGATTCTGCTGTGCATATAGATCTTATTGTGTACTCTATAAGAGTCACACTGCTTTAGAGACAGATTATTCTCACTGAAAACAGATAGATGCTGAGAAAAGGTCTCAGAAGCATCTTCCCTCAATCCAACATACCTTCGAGACTGGTCTCCCATAGCAACGCAGCATTATCTGTTGTGTGCCTGTATATGTGTGGTGGCTGGGCTATTATAGTCAGGCACTTGTGAAGGCCACCCTGTCGTTAGAGCTAACATTCACTGTGGGGTCTTTTCACAACACCAGCCATGTTCAACAAGCAACACCTGTGACATGACACCTGTGTTCGAAATGGCATAATTGTATACTGAATCAGTGTATACTTCTCATAGTACTTCACAGTCACATGGTTCCCATCAAATGTACTTGGACATAGTGGTCAGATTGGGTACATGGTTTGTACCATTAATATGTATATTTCACCTGGAAACATGGATATACATGTACATAGAGATACATAGTGTAAATTTAAAATGATTTAGATAAATGGACTGTAATTAGATTTTAGAGTATAGCTTTTAAGGCTCCTTTCTAGGGTACAAAAACTGTACCCTTTATGGCACCACCCCAGCTATAGGAAAAGTAAAGTTTAGTACTTTTTTTCTGAGAGTAAGGGATGATTAGTACAAACAATGAGCCTCATTTGTCGATTTTTTAGTAAAGTTGTGTCTAAATGTTAGTGTAAGCCAAACCGAACTAAAATTTTCCACTGGATTTACAAAAGTTTCAGAAATGCTGATTTTCTTCATGCTGAGGTGCATATGAAGTGCAAAGCAGGTTCCTGACACAGCTCATTTGCACGTAGTGACGCCCACAAAAGTCCATAAAAGTTCAAGTGCATAGACAGCTGGGAGCACGAAATGAACAATCAGGGTAAAGGCTGAAAGACAGAAGTGGAAATTATTCTTGAGTCACTTCTATGCCAATAAAAATATTTAATAATATATAATACTACTACCAATAAAAATAAGTGCTAAATCTGTCAGCCTAGGCATTTGTTTACAGCTTATGATTATATGCAGACAGACTGGCCCATCCACCATTTACACAGCACCATTTCTTTTGTCATAATTGAATGATTAGTTTTATTTATGTCTTATTAGAGTGATTAGTTTTATTTAGTTATGTCTTAATTTATGGATTTGTGTTGGCTTGCTTTCTTTATTTTCCATATTCTTTCATTAACGTCAATAATATAAATTGACTGGTTTTCACAAAATGTTCACGATTGTATTCGTAGTCCCCGCCCTAGTAAAATATCATGAGGCTGTGTTTTTGATAGAAACTCCAAAGTTCTTCTATAAGTCACTCCGGATAAGCACATCTGCTAAAAGCTGTAAATGTAATATAAATAAGCTATTTAAAATCTGATAGTATATTCCATATACTATAAAACTGCAGCAATTCATGCAATTGATATGATATTGAAGTTGATCAAGTCAAGAGCGTGAGTAGGATATGAATGTTTTTCCGAATTTACGGGATTTTCATGAATACCAAATTTCTTGTGTAAATGCTAGGATGAATGATTAATAAATAAATCCGTTCACATCCAGCTTGATAAATGAGGCAATTTTTAGTAAAAAAAAAAACAAAAAAACTAATTACCTTAGTTAACAAGTTTTCCTAGAAAATTTATAGAAATGATAATTTCACACGGAGACAAATGCTAAAATTAATCTTACACTGGCATGATTCGCCATTTTGTTAATTCCATCTTTCACTGGGTAATCCTGGTAATCATATCTGTTTTATTCTTAAGAACAGTCAAGAAATCTTGTAGTACTCACTTTGAGTATTAGCATTCACTTGTATTTAGTGTTAGTATTTACTAGCATTCACCTGTTTGCTGAGGGTTATTGAAAAATTTACATTTAAGCAATATCACATCCTCATTAAATGAATGAAAACCTAATAGAGCGATGGCAGATGATGTCTGTCATTTGGTTTTAGATAGATGGGGAAGGGGAATGATTCCCTTTCAGTCCCTCTCAGAACATACCTTGCTTGTGGATGCGGTTACTGAAGAATTAGCTTAGGCTTCTTCATTTTTCCACAGAATATTTTCAGTTGCTTTGATCCAGTTTTAGTTATCCTTTGTTGGTTAAACCAAAAACAGTGTAATGAAGCAGCAGTGAAAAGCCTCAGGGCAGTGAAAACGTAATGAAATGTGCAATGTAAATACACTAAAGGCATAACTAGCATAAATAGCTCATTTTCTGTCCTGTATCAATTAAGACATCACAGCTTATTAAAGAGGGTTAAAATATTTATTACTACTATTTATCTATTACCTACTATTAAAAATATTGAATTAAATAAATGTTTGTATAAACTGATGTATATCCATGACAGCAAGCTAACTAACGGCAGCAAGCTAATTAGTTGATGCTAATCTTTGTCAGTTAGCATTAGTTAACAGTATGAGGAAAATGTTTAGGTTTGATACACTTAGAAGAAATTATATCACAATTTAAACATGGTGTTTACATGTATAGTTGCAGTTGCTGTTACTTTCATCAGCGGTTTTTCAGATTTTGATATTAAAATGATCGTGCCATATTGTGGAATGCAGTATATCACAAAAATACTTAATTGGAAATTATGGAGGGAATATTTATGTTGATATATTGTGGAAATATTTATGTTTTCATACCGCTTACTACATACAGTACTCTTGGGCAGGGTTTTGTATGAGCCATATTCTTAGCACACTTTTTTAGAATATGGCCATAACCTGTAACACATTTTCTACATGTTCATTTAGAGGTGGCAGCTTAAGTTCTAAAGTTATTAAGATGCTTTTCGTGAACTTTTCATGAACTTTAAAGGGATAATATTATTAATTCATGAATAGTGTCATATTTAATGTATTTAATAGTTGCATTTCATAGCATGAGATTTTGGAGTTAAATCAAATGGTCGGACAGTGGCGCTTGACTTAATATTGCTCCTCGCTCAAGCTGATATCATACAGAAAAATGCACTTAAATCCAAGGTCAGAATCGCATATAACTGAGACATGCCTCTGTTTTGTTAATTCCACAACTTCTGAATATTGATTAAGTCCATAGTTACATCTGAGATCTGAATACTGATGTGCACACTTTCGGTATTAATTCCTCACTACATGTCCTTAACTGAACCCTGAATATGTTTAGTTATATACAGAAGGGAAAATATCATTCCATTACAGAATGTTCTTTAGTATTTACTGACCATAACCTGCCAATTAACTAATCTGTGTAGATAAGACATACATCAGCACACACACACACACACACACACACACACACACACAGGCGACAGATATATACACAGTCTGTTGCCTGTGTGTATGGGTTTGTTGATGTGTGACTTATTAGTCTCATACATCTCAGTTTGTCCCAGTGGCCAGTGGCACAGCGGTGTGTGTGTGTGTGTGTGTGTGTGCGCTCTCTCAAGCATGGCAGTAAATGCTTATGCTCAGCCTAGCACATCACACCAGCATCTGCGCAGCTGTGCTGGTGACTGCTCCACTGAGATGCAACTCTCACACACACACACACACACACACATACACACAGCCTCAGAATATTGGCAGGTGGCATTTTCCTGATATGACTTGATACACAAGAGAATGTTAGATTTTTTTTTGTAATCAAAAAGAACTGTTTAAACTCATTTTAAAATTTCTTTCTTGGAATTTCAGAATAAAGAGGAAAAATAAGAGCAATTTAAGTTATTCTTAAATTGGTACAATTGTCACCGTATTCATTGGAAACTTATTACACTGGATACACACTTATATACACATAGGCCATTTCTGGAGCCAGAGCCTAACTTTCCATTGAGAAATCTCAGCACCACATTGTTGATTATTTTCCTACAACTGCATGCCCCATTGTGTTTATTGATTTCTTAATCATGCCCAGCTGAATGTCCAGACACAAACCAATATATTTATTTCCCGTTCAATACATATTCAAGTGTTAACCAATGTAGTCACCCAAACTGAAAGTTATTAGAATTTAAATTAGAATTTAAGATTAGAAAAAAGAAAATCACCTGGTCTTTTTCCAGTCTTCAACTGTCCAGTTTTGGTGAGTTTGCGCTCATGATAGATTCTTATTCTTGGCGTGGAACCTGATGTGGTCTTCTTCTGGTGTAGCCCATCCACCTCAAGGTTTGATGTGTTGTGCATTCTGAGATGCTTTTCTGCTCACCACGGTTGTAAAGTGTTAGATGAGTAACTATAGACTTCCTGTCATTCACCTCTGATCTCTCTCATCAACAAGGTGTTTCAGCCTGCAGACCCTCCACACACAGGAAGGTTTGGGTTTTTTACACCATTCTGTGTAAACTCTAGAGATCAGCAGTTTATGAAATACTCAAACCAGCCCTTCTGGTACCAACATCAATGCCACGATCAAAGTCACGGAGATCCTACTTTTCCTTCATTGTGATGTTTAATGTGAACATTAACTGAAGCTCTTGACCTGTATCTGCATGATTTTTTTGCATTGCGCTGCTGCCACATGATTGGCTGATAAGATAACTGCATGAATGTGCAGGTGTACAGGTGTTCCTAATAAAGTGGATTGTGAGTGTATATAAAATGACGAAACTTGCCTCAAGCTCTAACTTAAAAGATTATTAAAAGAGTTTTTTGCATTGACCGGTGTGAATTTATCACGTTTACTAAACGTCATCACAAGGGAACAGATTGTGGAATTTAGGTGTATAGTTGAACACGTTACTATACAGTATGTTGAAATTATCAGTATTTCCTTATTTAATACATCGTAACAAACTTTCATTCATGTGTTGGTACACTGTAATTACACTGGTTCTTACACTGTTATAGAGGAACTGCAATATAAAGCATTACAGGTGGTATTATTTTCACATCTAAACACCCACAACTGATTATATAATAGTTTGGTGTTTTAAAAGGTCCACTGGTTCCCTGAAGGACTGCCTCCACTACCATCTTGGTAAAAAAAAAAAAAATGATAACACTCGTTCTCTCTTCAGTGTACCAGTCTAGACCACACTGACATTTATCCTTAAGTGCACATTGTTTAAAAAAAAGTATCAACTGGGACACATACAATTACAAACAAGGTCACAAGATACCTTCTGAAATCCTGCTGCCTTCCAAAAAGTGTGCCATTTTTAATCGTGTGTATGTGGGTGTGTTTGTTTGGTAGAAATCTGTAAGTGGGTTTCAGAGGTACAGAGGCGGAGAGTGATGCATGAACACTGAGCCATGTATACAGTGCACAGACGGGCTTTAATGGGGGAACGTCTGTGTGTATTTCCCAGAGGCTGAGTTATGTGTGTATGTAGGTGGTGTGTGTTCTTGTTCTCTAGACTAGTAGCATAGTAAAACATCACAGACAGGAGCCCTTGAGAAGGAATGAGAATCAGTTGTGTGAATGCGTTGTGAATGTCTTTGGTAGATTTTTGAAAGGGGTTGGTGATATGGCAAAACATACTGTATCACATCACAATGCTTGAAGACATTTTCACGATACACAGAATGTCTCACTATATTTAGTCAAGTACAATTGCTGAAAAAAGTACTGCCATTATTTATCACAATATTAATACCACAATTTCTGTCCCCTTCACCCTGTCACTCCTTTAACTCTTACCACGATCTAGGGAACTTCATGGTAGCTATGATTATCGAGCTCTTAACTATGATACCACCATGGATTTACTGTGTTACATTATGGTAAATTATGGTTAATATACAGTATGTTAAACCAAATTATACCACAGTGCTCTTGACTTCTCGATTGGTCAGGTGTTGATTCATTTTCTCCAACAGCAGCTTTTGCTGGCTGTAATACAAATCGCAAGTTTATATCAATGTACTCTTCTAATGTGTTGTTGTTTCTATAGTAACAGCTATCTCAGAGGGACTTGTATAGCAGAGGATCCACAAATATTGAAAAATGTGTTAGTTAACAAAAAAAAAATGTATAATCATTGATATGAAAAGATTTCTGTGAAAAGACGTTCATTTACTGTTTTTGGAAGGTGTCTCCCATGTCAGCACTTTGTAACAATCAGAGGTAATGCTTTAAGTCTTCTGATGCAGGAAAGGATGTCTAAGGATGAAGGACTTTGCACTTTGCAGTTTCTCAGCAACAAGCTCTGTTTTTCCTGTCTTCAAAAGAAAGTGAGGAAACGAATGTTTATAGCTGATAAGACATAACTAGACACGGATAGTGTGACTTTCTATAATAAAAGAAAAAATTTTAATCTTTGGAAAATTGTTGTGGTATAAGAGGAAACACACTTCGAAATTAATCGACTTCGGGGTGGTAAATATCGCATCCCACCACCTTGTCGTCGTGGTGTAGCAGCATGCCCTATTGTGTTTTCTTCCTTACATACTACCATGGTTGTATGGTGGTGTTTTAGAGTAACTATAATCAAATTCTCATGAATTTTTGTTTCAATATAGAAAGGTAAGCCCACCATAACCCTGCCATACAAGTAGTTCATATTATAAGAGGTCAACAGTTTAGCTATTACGTCTTTTATAGCAACAGTACAAAAGTGCGTGATAGTGCAAACGAGACAAAATATCAACAAAATATCAACATTTTCTTCAGATGTGTTGGTAAATTACTAAGAAAATATTTCTTTGTAATTCACTGACTGTAAAGCAACTTCCAATGATTCTGTCATATTGGAAAACACCAAAATTGCACCAACTCCTGAAGCCATAAATACCAGAAAAGTGGGCCATGGAGGTACAATCTTATATCAAACAGCAAATATCTTATAATTGATAATTTTTCTATAGCTTTTTATACTGTAGAAAAAAGCTTTCATGGTATGAATTACAAAAAACAAATCCCTGTAGTGTGGTTACTGTAGCCATCATACTATACGTTGTTTAGGCGTCACATAGTTCTCTCTTCAAACATTTCTGCAAGTCTATTCATATTTTTCCCTAAAATCAATGGTGTCCACTATAGTAATCTAAAATTATGACAGACATACCATAGTAACCCTAATATATCCTTGGTTGCAAACCATGTTGCAAACATCTTTTGTGCTAAGAATGAGCTAAAAGTAAGAATGAAACCTGAATAAAGAAGCTAGTGGCTATACTGCAGAAGGGCAAAATGATCTCCACTGTCCTTGTAGTGCTAGTGATTTGGCACTGTTTGCTGTGTAAGTGAATTGAGATGGAGATTTTTCATTATGTTTTAATTTATTCAGTTAATTCCAGCTTTGAGGATTCCTAGTTGTTCACCATTAATTCATATATGATATGGGTGATTAAAGTTCATTTTGTAATATGATAACGTAATGCCTCAAGACTCCACTTAGTCGTATACCCCTCCTCTTCTCCTTCCCACTCACTCCCACACAAACACTCTTTTTTTTCTGCTGTCTACTTTTTTTGTCTGTATATTCTCCCCTGCTAACGCACACATATAATACACACACATAGGCCACGCCACCCACACATAACTTACTCTTCTAAATACACCCATTTTCTTCCTTTCTCACTCCTACACACTCACACATACGCACACACATAGAGGGGTCTGGCTAAATAAAGGAAGACAAAGCGTTTTTTGAGAGCGTCTCAGCACAGGACAGCGCTGCGATCAATAGCGTTTCCACTGTAGCTGAAAAGCTCTCAGCACTCACTCAGTATTGGAGTGTCAGCACCTAACGTCAAAGAGCACCCTTCCCGCTTCTCTTCCTCCCAGTCCCCTCTGTTTTAGATAAAGCCAAAAGGGCCATCATTTGTCACCTCTTGTCAGTTTAGTTGTCTCACCTTCCATAGTTTTTGATGTTGACCCCTGTGTTAGTGATTACATCGACACACTTTTGAAGCGCAGTTGCCCAAAGATGAATTCTCATCTTCAGAAAACTGTACTGACTTTAGTGATCAGGCTCAATCAGTAGTGTTAAGTACAAAATGCCTGATTGGTGAGCGGCCCACATCCCTTTTTTTGAAAATAAAAATATTCTTTCCTTGTGTTGAGCGAGTTTTTCCTCCATGTGCAATAATCAAAGGCATTTGGCTCAACAGTGCTAGCGTACATCATTAATTGAAAGCGCTGTTGTTCAGAATTGATCACTGTTCAGGCACGTGCCGATCATGCTAATCTGGGCAGGGTCCGCTTCTTATGCAGTAATCCCTCCAGATTAAAGGGAGAGTGCAATTGTACATACATGGCTTGTTATAAATGCATGGAAGCCTGAAGTTAGTGTAGAGTATCCATTTAAAGAGAAGCACAGACACGCTTTAGCGTTAAAGGAATACTCTGGCGTTTTTCAATCCAAACTCTATTTTTTTTTTCATCTACAGCCTATGTGTGATTACCATAGCTATGAATTTTGACACACCTGTACATAAAAAACCCCAGAAAACCAGATAATTTACCTATAATAGAAGCTTAAGGGCAGCTGTTGAATTTCATATTCAGAGTCTGTGACTTAAGTCCAAAAGTCACATCAATATTTACAAGGGGGTCTTTGTGTGTATTCAGACTTCAGCTATGTACATGATTAAGTCAACTTTCTGGGCTCCCCAATCAGATTTTGCGAAGCACCTTCATGTAGTTCACATCTCTGAGATTGCCAGATTTTTCTTGAGTTGACCTATTTTCACTATTGTCTGGACAACCGCCTTTAAACACAAGCACATTTTTTGCTGTCAAATGTAATACAAAAGACAAAAATGAAGACGAATAAATAGTCCTAGTTGTAATTATCACATGAAGCACCGCAGATTTGGTTTAACAATATGGCTTTCACCCTCATTATTCTGAAGCTCATAAAATAGCACTTGATCCAGCATATTTAATTATTGTGCATTTTATTTTATTTTTCTTTATGAAGCAACTTAATGAAGCCACAAGATACTAAATTGAGGTTATTGTATTGCGTACATTTGATTGTTGAATTGATAAAATAATGATAGTGTTTTATTAATTCGAGTTTTTTTCATTTGAATTTTGTTAACATGACACGACTGAAGGATAATCTGACCGAGCACTCAAAGAGCGTGTTTCATAAATTTGTCCATTAAAAATCCTTAGTTTTAAAAAAGTCTTCTTGTTAAGCAATGAAAATGCGCACTTAAGTTCAAGTTCATACTTGAACCTGAATTCAAACTCTGACCCTGCATGCACATCTTCTGAATATCGCTTATGCCTGAAGTTACACCTGATGTCTGAATACCGGTGTGTGCAATTTCATTACTAAATCCTCACGGTGCACACTTAACTATGAATAAGAGTTTAATGCATAAATATCTTTGACTGGAAAATTCATGAAAGCATTTCTCAAAAATGCTTAAACATTTATTGACGGAATTGAACAACTGCCCTTAAACATCCATTATAATTTTTAATTGTTTAATAATGTTTTATGTTCTTTTTTTTCAGTAAACAGAGAAACATCAAAATTCTTGTTTGTGGTAAGAATGTATACACTACAGACGTTGCAGATAGAGATGAGGTTGAAATGCGTTAGAGTACTATTTTAAGCAAGCTTCAATAGTTTTGAAAGATTTAGTGCATAATCTGTAGATGCAATTTTAATGTTTATTTTACTCACTGTTAAAAGGAATTAAAATTGTAATTAGCTATAAAATACTGTGTAACTGCATAGCCTTCATGGTCTACTTAAGAAGGAAAAAACCCAATAATGAACAAATTCTTAAAAAACAATAACACACAAACTAAAAATGCCTCCTAGATGGTGCTTGAAAACACAGACATCTTGATAATGTGTCAGAGGTGGAGTTCCATCCAACATAACTTTTTCCACACATTGTATTTATTCAGTCTGAAGCAAACATGCCTATGGCAACCTGAGCAACTAAAGCGCAGAATTTTTTTTAATGCAACCCCCATCCCCAACCCTCCTCAGAATATGAAAACAACTCCAACTTCTGCCTCTTGTTGAAGTTTCCTCTTCTCATTAACAACTGTTAAAAAGTGCATTCGAGAGCTGATTAGCAGTCTTTTTGTCCTTCTCCAGCTGCCGTTGTCATTCTGAGCACAGCCGTGTTGCCTTTTCTCGAGCGGCCATGTTGGTTTGGCGTCCTCAGTTCAAAGGTGCCGCATTTGCATTGCATGAAGCTCGAGTCCCCCCCCTCCTTTTCGTCCCAGAGGACACGAGACACACCTCGTCCAACACCACACCGCACACACCGGCCAATCGGACGACCCGGCACGGAACGTCGCCATGACAACCGAGGCGGCCCATCCCAGATGGTCTCAATGTTGCAGACACAAAAAGAGGGGATGGGGGGAAAAAGGAAAAGAGAAAAATGAGAGAAAATAGCCACTTACTGGTGCGTTTACGCTTTGGCATGTTGAGTGTGTTTTAAAGGGAGGTCAGAGAGTGTAAAACTACATGGGGACTAAACTGGAATGGAACTGTAGTGTGTGTGTGTGTGTGTGTGTGTGTGTGTGTGTGTGTGTGTGTGTTACTCCAGTGGGGCCTAGGGAATAGGAAAAAGTGGCTGAGAAAAAAAGTTTAAAAATTGAAAGGAAGTAAGAAACGGACCATCTGAAAGAAAGAGAAGATGCTGTGTGTGCTTTATGAATGCATGTGTAGTCTTTATAAGTGTGTGTGTGTGTGTGTGTGTGTGTGTGTGTGTGTTGAGCAAAGGCACACAGATTCTACAGATCATTTTATTTGTGTCTGCAAAGGTTTTAACTGGACTTTTCCATCTCTGAGGCTTAAAGTATGGCTGATGCAATGCACTGACACACACACACACACACACACACACACACACACACACACACACACACACATACACACAGTGTGTAGAACAAAATTCAAAACAAAATTCAGCACCAAATCAGGTTTATTTTCTCTAAAACCATCTCTATCCCTCTACCTCCCCTCCTCCCTCTCTCTCTGTCCATCTTAATTTCCTAGCAAGCGATACAATGCTTATTGTATGTGCTGAGAGCCTGGTTAGTATTCAAAGTCCAACATCGATGTGTGTGAGAGAGTGAGAGAGAGAAAGCAATATTATTCTCTATATCCATTCTCCTCCTTACATTCAAAAGGGAGGGAAAGTGTGCGCTCTGTCTCCCCGCTGCTGATGCTTATCCTACTAAATGAGTTTGAGAAAGTGAGAGAGACGAATGAGGAAAAATAAAATAAACCTTTATCTCTTTCTCGCTTTGCTTCTCCATAGCACCTTGATGCTCAAAAAAAGTGAAAGATGACAAGAGAGAGAGGATTATCACAACATCGCTTTGATTTTATGTATGAGTCATTGGCTGCAATGTTTGATATTAATTATGACAAATATGACACCTCCGTCACCGGCTGTTCCTCTGCATACTGATGAGGCTCATTTGCAGCAAAGTATGCTGGAGTATCAAACATGACGATGACCTACCCAAACAATACAATGCACCCATCTAAGAAAATCAATATAATTGCCTCAGTGCATGTGTGTGTGTGTGTGAGAGAGAGAGAGAGAGAAAGTGAGAGAGAGAGGTCTCCTGAATGCAAATATCTCATAAATGAGCTCTGTAATTGCCAGCGTCACAATTATAATAACAGCTCTGCTTTGCTGTTTCTAGCCACACACAACCCTTGGCAAGGATCAATATGTTCGAATGCATGCTGTGTATTAATGTGTGCGCTTGCCACGTCTGTGCATGCTTGTGCACACGTTCGTGTGTGGCTCAGTGTGTGTGTATGTGTGTGTGTGTGTGTATGAATATAAATGCTCTTCGAGCCAGGAGGAATCTGAAGGAAGGGACGTGAGAACCTGTCTGCTACTGTTTCCATAGCAACCCAGCCAGAGCAGGGCCAGAAGTGTGTGTGTGTGTGTGTGTGTGCGTGTGTGTGGTGCTCATGGCTTCTGGAATATGGATGACTCCGACAGAAAGACAGAGAGAAAGGGAGAGAGATTTTTCCTCGTACCCTATAATAAGCGCTTAACTAACACAGCTATATGATTGTATTAACTGTCAGAGATTTCAGTTTCATCTCAATCTAGCGTGTTAGCCAACCAGCTACTACACTGTGAGCATGTAAATGAGACACTATTCCTATAGTGTATAGATATGAAGATGCATACAAATTAAACGCTATAAACATTAAGCCTAAAAGACAAACTTACATTTTTTATGACGAACTAATATAGACATTATAGTCATTGACATTACTGACAAAAGCAAATTGATTTATAAAGGTGTAACATAATAGACATGGATGGTGGTGGTGGTGTAACCGTAAGTGTAAATATAAGCAGATAAAAAAGTACTACATGTCATTCTTTAATTAGAGATTGCTGTGATATATGAGAAATAAAACACTTCTCGAAGTGCTGTCGTTGATTGTTTTTCTATAACAGCACTCCACGCCTTAGGTAGCACCTATATCGCCATATGTTATAGACTAATGTGGAACTACAGTATTACTGACCTCATAATATTGTAGCCCTAACATCCATTAACATAACAGAGAAAATGTTTTCTTGTTGTTTTTTTGTTTGTTTGTTTGCTTTTTTAAACCAATGCAGCTGCAGTAAACCTGTTTTTGAAGGTTAACATACATTAACATAACATTATAAAAATGCAGATATTCTTAATAGGATCATTTTCAACAGATGGTGACTTTCTGACCAGGAATATGTTCAAATTTTGAATTATGTTTTCATACTTTAATACTGTTTGGAAATTGTGACGGCAATGACATTTTTTGAATGTATAACTGATATTCTTAGTTATTACTTTAGTTTAAGTCACTGGAGTTATTCAGTGTCACCAGTGTCATAAGCACAGGCTGTTACACCAGTGACAGTAACACCAGTGACAAATTTCCATTAAAGATGTATTTCCCAAGATGGCATCTACAGCATCCCAAATCACACCTCATTAATCACACCAGCATATTTTTTGTTTTATTTTACAGGAAGATTGAAAGGTGTAACACCAATGACCCATCTAAATTATCCACAAGAAAATAAACAAATAACTTACAGAGTGTGGAAGAAAACTCTAATGGTGCTGGTTGACCTCTAATGGAACTTTGACCCTTGTATGACTTATCTATAACTTTTTGTGATTTCAAAATATGATTTTCTTTTATTTAAAAGAATAGCTAACAATAATGACAGGAAATACAGAAGCTCGTTTTTTTAATTATTTATATTATTAAAGCTTTTATTCTGTTAATTCTGTTATATATTTGAGAAGCCTCATCCTTATAGTCACACTGTGACATTAAAATGAATAAGTAATATTGAGGAAATATTATATGCAAGAGCCTGTAAAGCAGTACAACTGCCTTGTGGGACAAGCTGTTTTTCCAGCATTTGGCAGAAAATGTACACAATAATAAAGAGACAATTTTTATTGCTTAGGAACCTTAATTGTACAATGATTGTCATGTACGGCTTCTTAAAAATTTGACCAATATGTTAAGGGACAGATTTGTCAATAGACAAATGTCAATCTATTTATAAAATTATAATGCAAAATTCCAAACTATATAATTATATATTCACGAAGATCTAACATTATATACAGTGAAACCATTAACATTATAGATAGAAAGATTCGGATCTATTTGTGAAGCTTTAATATTCTGGATCAATTTCAAATGAGGGTTAATTTATGCAAATTTAGCAGGGCTGCATCCTAATGCGGCTGTAGGCTGTGTGCTCCCGGCATATTCGGCGGTGCGAATAATATCAAGGAAATGAGATTCAACTACAGATGCTTGTGACTGAAGCATGTCGCTGCGAGAATACACACACACACACACACACACACACACACACACACACACACACACACAGCATGTATGGTTACCAAGAGTGTGGGGGTGCGTGAGCATGCATCCATGCGTGCGTATGTGTGCTCGGGCATGATCATGGATTATAGCCTCGCACACCATCCCTCCAGCTGTGAGGCATTTGCCGTGCAGCTGTGAACCCGCACACACACAGACAAACGCACACACACACACACACATTCTACAAAAAGGCGAAAACAGAGACGTCATGGTGTGTCAAGCTGTCGAGGGGGGAAAGCTGCTTATCCTATAAATAGAGATGGATTTCTTTAAAGAAATGGGAATGTCCAGGGTTCTACCACGTTGTGACTTTGCTGCACATCACTCCAGCATTAAAGGAATAATCCAGTGTTCTTCCACCTGTGCGGATAAATAACACAGGCAAGAATTTTGACCAGGGTCCGTGTACTGAGAAAAGAGCAGAAAAATACAAACATTTCCTTGAAAGTTTGCTTGAAAGTCTCCTGCAGTCTCAGTATAATGGCAGTCATTGAGGCAGTTGTTGAGAACTTTTTTTTTATCTTTTTCTGTTTACAAGAAAAAAGGTACTTAACTTACTGTCTGTGTTTATTGCCCATACTGTTTAGATGTGATGTATGAAAATTAGTTTGAAGAATGCTGGGGTATTCCTTTAAGATTCAAATTAGTTGTTTAAAGGGTTCTACAATTTTGTTTGTTTGTTTGCACTTCACTGATCAACATCTTCAATCCATTTCGATTCAGAAATTATTACACAGATACAAGTGCTGTCAAATCAGAGGAATGATACTTGTTGAGAAATTTTCATCCTTTCCTACTTACCAGGAAAAATGTATTGAACCTGTTGTCTGTGTTAATTGTGTACCTTTAAGATTTATAAAAATTAGTTTGAAAAACACTGTATTGTTTTAATAGTGTTGCTTCAATATTCAAATATTATTTGTTTAAGGCATTGATTTTTGTTCAGTCTTTTAAAAGAGTGAGATCCTAAAATACAAAATAAACACACACACACACACACACACACACACACACACACACACACACACACAAACACAGGGGACCAGTCAAGGCATTTCACTGGAGACAGTCCAGCACAGTATAGCTAAATAATTTAGCCTCACTCATCACTGCTGAATTGGCAGGACCAGCCCTTGGGCAATAGGAAACACACACACACACACACAAACACACAAACACACCCCCACGCATAGGCAGACATCAGAGCACACACACAAAATAAACACCTACACACTTCAGGATACACACACTTTATCAAACTCCCACATCAGCCTCCTCCAGCTCTCTCCATTCATTCTACCAACTTGTCTCCTTTCTCTAATTCTCTCTCTCTCTCTCTCTCTCTCTCTCTCTCTCTCTCTCCTTCCTCATCTTCTGTCTTCTGTTCCTGAAGTTCCAGTCCAATCCCTGCCCATATTCTGGGTCTTAAGTCACTTGATCCTAAAGGGAAAGAGCAAGAGACAGACAGACAGAAAGAAAGACGGGGGTGGGGGGTTGTGAGAGGGCGGGCGGGAAGGAGCAGCTGCATATGGGGGGCCAGTATCAGGCTTCAGGCCACTGAGCCCGTCAGTGCACGCACACACACACACACACACACACACACACACACACACAGAATATTCCACTTTATCCCACCTTCATGATCCCCCACCTCTTGTATTTCCCAAGCAAGGAATGCAAACCCCCTTTCTGCCTTTTTAAACCCATAAAAATCACAGTTTTCCCATGATGTGAGTATAACAAGTCAGTCAGAAATTGCTTTGGAAAAGCTTTTTACAAATTATTAGTGGAAGATGTTTAAAACCATATAAAAGCGTATATGCCATTTTTCTTTTTTTGTGTAAACAAACAATAGTGTGGCAATGACAGTAAAAATGTAGAACTTTACATAACTAACTGTATATAATTTTTGTTTCATTTAAAATAATATTTTACATCAAACTGCATTGCATTTAATTATTATTTATAAAAATTTAATTATATTAAAATATATATTAAATTAATGTCATCTGTATAGTTAGGATTATCATCAGTCAGTAATTTGTCACGCTGATCATAACTATGTGTACATCTCTTGCCAAGATTGTATAAATGGAGCAGTATAATTGTATTAATATATCAGTGATATACTGTAGATCAAATGCACCAAATATAGTAGTTTTATCCATAACCAGGATCAAAATTTTAGTGAGGTCTGCATGTGTACTACATCATTTTATAATTTCTGATCTCTGTTATGTTATACTTTCCTTCTTCCATAAACCTCACTTCTGGAATCGATAGACGTGTCCTCGCATTCAAATAATGTCATGTCATATATTCATGAATAACTCTGAGATGGTTACAGGTAGAAACAATCCGAGAAAATTATACAAAATTATTTATCTTTTGTGCACCTGTTACTTTAGGAAGTATCAATGTTTATTCTCTTGAATATGCAGTATATGACCTATTTCTGCATGTACTTAGGACACAGGACCTGTGAACTCTGCTGAATTGTAGATAAAAAGAAAAGGTGAAATGTCTAAAATGTCTGAAAGCTGAGGCTGTGCTGAAAAAAAAAGATACCAAACGTTGGGTGGTATAATACTGCAAAACTGAATCTATGGCATTCGAAACTACCTTATTCAGACATACATTCAAAACCATCTTAGACTATAAAGGGTTAAAATTTAGACTGTTTAATTTTACTGAGTTAAATATTTTGGTTTAGTGTTATCCTGTTATTAGTTTTTAGAGTTGATAAAAATTTAGATTTCGTGGGCTCGTCCTCCTTTTCTCTCTTGCTTCTCCTCCAAACATAATGGCTGATTAAGGAGTCAGTTTAGAGCCAATCATCACTGCTGATTTTGTAGTCATAGAGTGCATGTTTTTCCACATAGTGGACTACATTCTGGCACTACATTATCAGGAAGGAGATAGGCAATGTGGGTTCTGGAACTACCGAGGTCTGGACCTCAGTGTCCTCATAGCTAGTTTTGGCCATGGCTGTATCTGTATTTATATAGTTTTAAAGAGCTCTGAAGCAGACATTATTTTTCAGACATACATGGCTCTAGAGCTTCATAAAAATTCAAACTAACATTTCACAACTGAATTGGGATTCAATAGTTCAATAGACAGACATTTTTGGGGCTCCTGATTGGCGTAACAGAAAGGTTTTGGCCTGTTATTGGGAGATCAAGAGTTCAAATCCCGATGATGCCACAGTCATCTATTGAACAAATTTGGCCATACTCTCTAGGTGGGAGAGATGGCATACACTCTCTTCCCTGTACAGCTCAGTGACACTAGCTACTCACAGGTGTCTGTGAGTTCATGTATGAGGAAGAGGGCGGATAGCGCTTTCCTCTGAGTGTGTTACACTGCCCTGTGAGCAGCAGTTCAAAAGATGCGGTTTGCTGGCTTTACGACTCTGAGGAAAGATGTGTTCACCCTGTTAGTTGCCATGTGATAGGGAAGAGCTGGGTGGTTTGGCAGATAACAAAACTGGGGAGAAAATATGGGGTGCCATTTTTCTCCCTTTATTTCACATTCCTGTGAGTGCTATGCTAATTGCAATAGACTGACTAATTAGAACCTAGAGATTTAGTTTACTTTCTCTCAGTACACGCTAGCAGAAATGGTGTGCTTGCCATGACCAAGAATAAGTTTCCTCCACCCACAGCAAACCATGTGTAATACCATTACATTAAACTGCAGAAGTGGTCCGAGCTTGATGTCAAAGGACAATGTCACCAAACACTTCATTAGCTAAACCTACAGCATATGAGGCTGCCCTGAGAACTGCCTGATTAAAACCAGCTTCCAGGCTCAGAGAGACGTAAATGTGTAGTGCACACCAAACAACATATGGAATGACTTTAGAATAGCATGTCGTGCACAGGCAGTGTAACTGAGCTAAAGTGTGAAGCAATGTTTAAGTAAACACAGTAGTTGGGAGTGGTCTACTAATACTGCACAGTAGCCAAAATATTCTCAGATGCACCCAAATGTGGTGATTTTGGTGTAAAGCAAATAGACCCAAAAATGTTATTCACAATGACACTAATGATTGGGAATATGAGCAAAAAAAAAAAAAACAGCTTTTAAAACAAAGCAATGACAGATCAGATGAAGACTAACTGAAGGAGCATCTATTATTTTTGTCGATTTTCTCTGAGAAGCTCTACATTGATGTGAGAGTAGATGATCCTGCTGTTCAAACAGAGGCCTCATTGTGGATGGATGCAATTCTTTAAGAGAACGAGAGAAAAAGTAGGTTAGAGGGACACTGAAAACAGTGTCCTACCTTCTTTTTCCTCACTCCCTTTCCCCCCACAAGTGAGATATACCACGGCCAGACGATGTGGAATCTGAAGAATCTAATCTGGTGCCAGAACCACTTAGAGCAACATTAATGTAAGATGCAAAAACCTTTTTTTTTTTTTTAAACTTGCAGACTTTCCAGGGTAATTTCTGGCAGCTGGACACTGAAAAACAAATGTTGATGAAACAAGGGTTTGAAATTTGCAGCCGTGGAGTGGACATTTCACACACTGATGATAGATAATTGATTCTCTAACTACGGAATGATGAATTGCAGTTGCTTTGAAGTCAGCAGGTTTCCTCGCCGGCTATGTTTACATGCACATTTTGTCAATATGAATGAATTCATTCTGATTGCAGAGCCTGAATGAACAGTTTCTATGCATCCTACACTCATGTGCTGAAAATCTTCAAATACATGCACATTACATGTAATAGAAACCAAATTTTTCTTGCATGCAAGGAGCAGCTTGTGAGGAACGTCAATGTTACCATAACAACAAGAATCATGTCCTATCAGAGTGTAACCATTAGTTAACACTGGTGCCTGCTAGCCGAGTTTTCCTTTGTTATGCCTGTCAGTCTCAGCATAAATATCCTCCAAAGGCACTTAGGAGAAGAAGAACTCCAGCATCATTCTGCTTTGACATATTATGGATCCCAATCACACTGCTTATCCAATCTAGCAATAATTATAAATTGCATTAAAATTTGTCACATGTACGCACTTCACTACTTTCTTAAAGGAAAAAAGGGCTTTTCTGCATCAGTAATGTTGGTCATATGCAAGGATCCTGATTGCGAAAGTACACAAATAAAATTCAAAATGGTGTTTATACCTTCACTTATTGGATTAGTAAATGGATTATCCACCTCTTGTGATTAAATAGAAATGTCATTTGAATTTACCTCAATCAGTTTATTTTATTCAGATTTACATGCTTATAAACACTCACCATCCACTTTATTAGGAAAACCTGCACACCTGCACATTCATGCAATTATCCAATTATCCAAATGTCAATCATGTGGCTGACTCTGATGGTTTTCTTCCAGTCTTCAACTGTCGAGTTTTGGTGAGTCTGTGCCCACTGTAGCCTCAGAGCCTCAGATTCCTGTTCTTGGCTGACAGGAGTGGAACCTGATGGTGGTTGTATTATAATGAGGTTTAGGACAGATTCAAAATGGCCACCTTTTAGACATTCTGCCTCTGACTGACAGTGCAGTGTGGGTGGCTGCAGTTGTCACTCAACACTGTGGGCTGGAACACAACTGCTGAGATTGAGAGACAGTCAAAGCAATGCATCATGGGATAGGCCTACGTAAGGATGTCATTTAGTTGTGGTGACTGTTTGGTCATATTTCATTAGTATTCAGTATAGAATATTTTACAGAGGGCCATTAGTTTCTATTGCTTCAGTATCATTTACAGTACTACCTTCTACTGACAGTGAAGCAATCATGTGACACTGGAAAACAGAGATTTAATAACCAATTAAGAACAGATTCTCTGCTCACATGTGTTTGGTTTGTGTGTATGTGTTTTGTTATTGAATGAGAGAACAACTTGCTCACAGGAATCAGAGAGCATTGCTCGGCTTCCGATTACCATCACAGCAGTAGCGAATGGTGACAGAAATAGCACATGGAGGAGACATTTAAGAAACTCAGAACAAATCAGGAGCCACACACACACACACACACACACACACACTTAAGGAGTAAAACTGACTTGAATAGGAAGGTAAAGAGGAAGAAAATAATAATTGAGAACAGAGGTAAAAAGGAAAGATAAGCATACAGCTCTTTTACACCACACATTGCATGTTATGGTAAAAAAAATCTCTCCAATATTTTGATGTTATTTCACTAAGAACCTGTGCTGAACTTGGTTAACCTGCTTGCCCGGATGCCAAAGGTACTGAACAGGCCATATATTTGTAGAAATAGAAACAGTGCAAGCATTAACTGGTCAAATGCAAGTAGCACAGAATTGTCACTCAGAGGACTGCAATTTTGAAAAGCAAAGCTGCTGGGAAGCTCCATATCGCACTATTGCACATCAGCTACAATGTGGGGAGGGTGAAGGCTAGCACATGTTTCCTCCAAAATATATGCATGTTTGCCACCATGTCTGTTCAAACTGCTGTTCATGCAAGTTGAACACACTTGGAATAAAGAGCTAAAAAATATCTCATTGGACTATGTTGCTCTGATTGACAGGGAACTGAATAATTCCACTCCTTCCACCCAAAGAGTCCAGCCAATTTCACTTTCTTGGACTCCCAACCATGGACGATTGTGGTATTGGTGGGATTCGAACTTACGTTCTCCTCACACTTTTCTGTTCGCATACTATTTAGAATGATAAGCGTTATTTTATTTGGAACATAGCTTAGTTAGCTAGGAACCTATGGCATAGCAATTTGATAACATTCCCATTGAGTTCAATGGAAAATTTAGAATATTCTGTTTGGTTGGTTCTTGCATAAAGCCAAATTACTGTTAGTGTTTACTACAAATACTAGCATTGCATAGGAAGTAATGTCACCAACCACGATCTCCAGAGGACTAAAGAAGTAGGTAGCTATTTTTTGGGTACCATTATTCCATGGGAAACGTTCACAGGCAAAAAGAGTTCCAGATTGGTAACTGCTGTGTACCGTGCTGTGGTTGACTCTGAGGTGCTCCCTGGTAATTAAGAGAGACCTGGAAAGCTGAACCTGGAGCACCGGACTCACCACAGTTTATTTAACACACTTCTCTTTCTTTCTCTCTTACCTCCCTTCTCCAATGCTTTGGTATTCCTGTTTCCATACCAACACTGCTCTCGATTGCACAGTCAAACTCAGCTGTATGGCAATCACCTTAAATCACTATACACAACACCAACCTGAAACACCCAATAAAGCTGAACTGAACTCAATTGAACTGCCCTACCTACATTACCTAGCTAGCGATGCTATCTGTATTCTGAACCAGCCCTCTAGACTGTAGTATACTTACCATTGGGAGCAAGCGGAGGACCACATTTCTGAATATTATTATCCTCAATAATTAGCTCTCCGTCTTTGTAGTGCTAGGTGGCGTGTGTGTTAAGTATGTGTGTGTTCATTCCCACTGTGAGCCTAGTGAACTGACGAGTGCCACCGGCAGAGACAAAACCCTAATGAGAGATTGATTCATGGGGGAGCATACAAGCACACAATACCCACCCATACATCCACATTCACACACACACACAGACACAAGAGGGAATTATAGGAGGGATCTGCGAATAAAACAAAGCTCAAATGCCCTTCCTTCTATAAGGACACTTTGCCTGATCATCAGTGGAGAAACCAGCTCAGATGTCCTTGACCATAACCTTTTATTGCTCACTTTCCTTTCCTTTCTTCCATACCGTGTCTGCAAGTGTGTGTTTGTGTGTGTGTGTGAGAGACGTGTTTTCCTGTTTACCGTTTCACTGGGTGGGTAATTTGTGCAGATGTCTGGCTTCTTTCTTTCTTTTCCCTTTCCTTCTCTATCTTTTTTCTCTCTTCTCACTTGTTCTGCAAGAAAGGCAAATCACATTTACACTAAATCAGTCCATTCCAGCTGCTGCCCCATATAATAACTTGCCCACCAGTTGTTTTTCTGTGCTGCTTTCGCTGGGGCTTGCGTTAATTTGGGCCCCTGTGGATCAAGAGAAGAGAGATGGTTCTGAATATATTCATCTCTTTAGAAGAGAAGAGAAATGAAAGGGGAAAAGAGAGGAATGAAACCGAAGATCACAGGACAAAGGCTATACTGGACCAAAGGCCAGAGAGATACAGGATCTGCTCTGCTGTCTTTCACATTACACCCGTGTGAGAGAGAGAAACAAAGAGAACTAGAGGAATAGGGAAAAGAAGAGAAGATGAGGGGATGAAGATGACGAGAGAGTAAGGGAGTGTATCTGAAGGGCCAATCTGTGTGTTTAAGAGAGAAAAAGAAGGAAAGAGAGAGAGAGAGAGAGAGAGAGAGAGAGAGAGGAAAGTCGGTCAGGCCCCCTCCTCAACAGGAAAAGAATGCAGGGAGGTGGAGGAATGTGGAATGGGTCTCTGGGGAGGTGGGGTATAGTCGAGATATAAACAGTGTGTGTGTGTGTGTGTGTGTTATGGTTTGTGGCTCAGTAGATTTTCAGTTTAGCTGGTTATATCACATTGCCTGTGTGTGTGTGTGTGTGTGTGTGTGTGGGGGGGGGGGGTATGGGTGTTGGGGCATGTTTTTATATCTAGTTGTCCCCACAAGGATAGGAATATCTGGCAGGCTTGACCTTGTGGGGACATTTGGCTGGTCCCCATGAAGAAGGATTTGTCCTATGACTGCAGGATTTGTTTTAAAAACTAAACAAGCTGGATTACTAAAAGAAGAATAAAAGAACAGTTTCCTGTTGGAAAGGTTTTCCTTTTTGAAAAGATAAGGTTAGGGTTAGATTTAGTTGTATGCATAATATCAATTAGCTGCATTAATAATTATGTAAATAGAAGGTCTTCATAAGGATAGTAAGACAAATGTGGGCATGTGTGTGTGTGTGTGTGTGTGTTTGCACTCCTTAGGTAGGCCACCTCTCAGGAATGGCTCCCCTTCTCTGATGACAGGTTTGGGCCGATGACATGATGTGGAAAAGTACTGGTCCCCACTTTTATCCCCACTGATCTAGGACAAGTTTCCCTTACACCAATCTAACCTATACGAAACTAAAGGCAATTAATGTTAAAACTAAAAAAAAACATAACAAAAAAAACATTATGTTGAATTTGACAACAAGCAAGCATTTAATATATTATTATACCACAGCATTGAGAAATTCTTGAATCTGATTGGTCAGAAGTGTTGATAAATTTTCTATAACAGCAGTTTGACTGTAATTCAAATCACAATTTTATATTAATGCACTTGTTCAACGACAATGTGTTGTTGTTTCTATAATATCAACTCGTTCACCAAGACTTGCATGGTGGACATGCCACATAATCTAATCAATTAAATGAAATCAATAGTAAATGGATTAATTTAATTGGTAGAATAGAAAATAAAATGTGTAACCATTTATATGGTGAAGTTTTCTGTAAGGAGACGTTCATTTAACATTTATGGAAGGAGTCTCCAGTGTCAGCATTTGGGAAATTTTCCAGAACAGATGACCGTCTTGTTTCTTGGTAATAAAACAAACTGCGTTTTTCAGATTAGCATGCAGTTTTTGCTTTCTGGAACACTTACCCCAAAACTGCAATCGAGTGAAGTTTGTAACATCATAAATTTACCTTGTACTTAACATTCCCTGAAAGTACACTGAGAAAGTTCGTGTTGTGAATGGAAACATTTGACTTTTGCACCATGTTAACAAATTTGACCAAAAACACCACAATCACAATAAGGAGGTAACTATTTGAGCCATTTAAAAATCATGGAAAGTAAAATGAGAAGTAAGATGCTTAAAAAACAGTGCAAAACTAACATTAGATCAGTGACTGTTAACAACCTCTTGCTGTGACTAAACATCAGACCTCTCAAATGAGCAGAGCTGATGTCGGATCAGGTTTCAGTGCGTGAAGAGCACAATTCTATGAATGGTGAAAGCTGATCCGTAATCAGTCATGCGCTTGAAAGTCGGTCCTGCCTGATCTGTACTGCAGTGAAGGTAGTGTATATAAAGATATATAGGTCTAGGTGTTGAGCCTTAGGCAAGGTTTAACCAGGGTGCTACTTAGAGAGGTGTGTGTGTATGTGTGTGTATACAAGCGGAATTTGGGGATTTGTGGGGATTGAAAGTGAGAGCGATTGATGGTGCGCACAGTGTCGGCCAGTCGATAGATTTCATACTCAGGAAATAAACAAGGCAATAATGAGAGAGACAGCAGGCGCAATGTATGTGTGTGTTTGTGTGTGTGTGTCTGAGAGAGAGCGTTTGTGTCTGGGAGCATGTGTGCACCCTTCCCCCACTCATCCACACTACTCTATGTGTGTGTTTGTGTGTGAGGGATATTTTTAGTGTGTGCTCTCAGTGTGAGAGGGTGTGCTGCTGGAACAGCGTTCTGGTGTATTTCGGGAACGAGCGCCACAGCTAACCACTTAACTAGCCTGAGCTCACGTACAAACACACACATACACACACGCAAACACACAAACAGCCGAGCGAGCTTTCCTAAAAAGAGCTGTAATATGTAACAGTCAGTCCATTTAAAACCTCAGTTTCCAACATTGCTTTTACACATCTGAGGTACATCTGAGCAGCCATTTTGTTAGCAATTTTATATCATCACACTTCACAGATTTTTGTAGAAGGACCAACGCTAACCACTTTATAGGGCTTGGGAATCAATGTCATTTTGCGTTGCATTATGGGATCATTCCACCATTTTGGTAAGGTTAGTTCTTCAGGCTTCAAACACATTCGCACACTTAAAGAGGTGCTTAAAGAGGTTGCTGTTTTATTGTTGTTTTTGTTGACTTCGTATGGTCAAAAGCAAAGGAGAAGTAGTCTCAGCAAACTCCAGACGGATGCCAAGCAACGGCATATGGATAAAATTAGCCTTACTGACAATCCATACGAGTAATGCTCTGAATATGCAACCTCCTCTTACATTTCCAGACCTTGTTTCATATGTAGTGTGTTGCTTGAGTGCCTTTTTCCTTTGGGCAATTTAAATATTTCTGGTCACTCAAAACTCAAGTATTGTTTACAAATGAACGAAGATCTCCAAGAAGCCAAACTGTGAAAAGTCATTCAAACTTTTGTATGCAGCTAACATTACAGTTACACTGCACAGTGATTTTATTAATGGTTGCTCTACTGTGTTAATATGTATTTAAATAAGCGTACTATCTCTGAAACTTCCATGAAGCTTCCCGAGTTACAGGATATTGGTAAAATGATCTATTTGAGCATCAGCTATCATGGGTGGTTTTGTGGCAGTTTATAATATAACAGTAGTCTCCACCATAATAACTCAAACATTCAGTTCATATGAAAACTCAACTTGCTAGACTGGCTATCTAACTAGATGACTGATTAACCTTGCAAAAATGGTGGCTCACCCTTAAAACACTATGTCATGTCATTCCCAAGTTATCTCCATATCTCTTTTTCTTTACTCCCCTTTCTCTCTGTTTTTTTTTTTTTGGTGGTGCCAATTCCCTCCCCTATCACACAACAGCTACCAACCGGAGGAAAACACATGCTTCCTCTGAGACATGTAAAGCCAGCCTCCACATCTTTATGAACTGCTTCTCATCCTGCATCACAGAGCAGCGTAACACACTAGAATGAAAATGCTATCTACTCTCTTCCACATACATGAGCTCACAGATGCCCATGATTGGCTACTGTCTTTCTAACTGACAGAAAAAAAAGATAACATATTCTAAACAGTATTTCTAGATGTAATGTGTCTATGGCTGTATCAGTAACTATTATATTACAGAGGTTAAAGTTCAAAATAAAATCACATTTCAGATATTTAAAAAAGTAAAGATAGCAGCATCCTGATGATCATCTATATAGTATTTAGACTTCTTGTTACATTTCATTTTTATGCCATGTCAGTTTCTGAATTGATTAGCTGATGCTCTGGTAAGAAAAATCTCTTTATATGTAAACCATTTACAATAAAAAAAAACACATTGTAATCTACAAAACTGGCCTCACATTATTGTAAGAGGTGACTTCTACCTATCCAAATGACACACTGTGCACTTTTCCAGCTCAAGGCCACAGGAAGCTTGTAAGCATTAACCTTCGACCTCATTTCCCTGGCTATGCTCAGGATGGTTAATTATGCGGGCCTGGTCAAGCTCTGCGTGTGTGTGTGTGCTTGAGAGAGAGCGTGTGAGTGAGAGGGCACAGGCAGACAATCAACTCCTTTGCAAGCTCTAAATAAGCACTAAATCACAATCATGTCAGTGCAGTCCATAAACAGGGTTGCTCCAGGTCACTCAAGCTCTTACATACATTTACAGAGGTCTCCTGGCCCTTCACCTCCAGCCACGCTGCCATCCTGAGCACTCATTGGCTGACCTGTCTCCATGGCGATGCTAGCCACACCTTCCTGTAGCCACACAAGAAGCTCCCTGCGGCTCTGTTTACATCTCATTTGCATATGGAAATCTTGTTGCCTCATGTCACTGTCACAACAACGAGTTGGGCTGCGAGTGCACTGCCAGCACTTACATGTACAAACACACACAAACACACCCACACACACCTATACACTTCTCATATTCACTGGTTTTGACATGTGTCATCACTCTTCATAAGGCGTCATTATTATTTTATTATGTCCTGAATGATAAAGCTAAACCATTCACACAGTCTTTTCTGTAAACATTATAGTCATTAGAAGATGACTGCAAAACACCCCATTATTAGTAATAACATTCCCAATAATTTTCTCCAATCAGAAATGTTATTAGCCAACCATCTTATGTGTTTGCTGCTTGCTTAACTGATTATTGTGTTTCCTGGACAATAGTAATTAGTAATTGCAATAAAGATTATAAGATGTCATATTATGTTTAAATGGCCTTATCTTATTTCCTAAAAACATACACAATTTACACCTATAAATAATATAAACGTACCACCACAAGATATTTTTAGTTATTTAATTTAGTATTTCAACTATTTTGTGGGAAAATTACTTACTTATGTAACTTACAGACTTATGGAATTCTGGATGACAGATTTTTTTTATAACATTATTCACAATGCTATACAGCTTTCTCATTTACCTACTTACAATACTCCTACGGCGTCCTACAAAAGTTGCAGACTGCAGCATCATATTACAATCACTTTGTATATACACTGATCAGCCATAACACTAAAACCACCTGCCTAATATTGTGTAGGTCTCCCTTGTGCCACCGAAACAGCTCTGACCCGTCGAGGCATGGACTCCACAATTCAAATCAATTCAATTCAATTTTATTTAACAATGGACAATGTCACAAAGCAGCTTTACAGAAATAACTGGATTAAATATATATTGTAAATGTGTGAATTTATCCCTAATGAGCAAGCCAGAGGCGACGGTGGCAAGGAAACTCCCTGAGACAATATGAGGAAGAAACCTTGAGAGGAACCAGGCTCAAAAGGGAACCCATCCTCATCTGGGTGCAATGGATAGTGCATTTATAAATAAATAAGGACTCCACAAGACCACTGAAGGTGTGCTGTGGTATCTGGCACCAAGACGTAGCAGCCTTTAAGTCCTGTACGATGCAAGGTAGAGCCTCTAAGGATCGGATTTGTTTGTCCAGCACATCCCACAGATGCTCGATCGGATTGAGATCTAGGGAATTTGGAGCCCAAGTCAACACCTTGAACTCTTTGTCATGTTCCTCAAACCATTCCTGAACAATTTTTGCAGTGTGGCAGGGTGCATTGTCCTGCTGAAAGAGGCCACTGCCTGTTTAGGTTGGTGGTATGTGTCAATGTAACATCCACATGAATTCCAGGACCCAAGGTTTCCCAGCAGTATATTGCCCAGAGGATCATACTGCCTCTGCCAGCGTGCCTCCTAGAGTGCATCCTGGTGCCATCTCTTCCCCGGGTAAACGATGCACACACACATGGCCGTCCATATGATGTAAAAAAAAAAACGTGATTCACCAGACTAGGCCACCTCCTTCCATTGCTCTATGGTCCAATTCTGATGCTAACGTGCCCATTGTAGGCGCTTTTGGTGGTGGACAGGGGTCAGCATAGGCACTCTGACCGGTCTGCAGCTACGCAGCCCCATATGTAGCAAGCTGCAATGCACAGTGTGTTCTCACACCTTTCTATCATAGCCAACATTAACTTTTACGGCAATTTGTGCTACAGTAGCTCTTCTGTGGGATCAGACCAGATTGGCTAGCCTTCACTCCCCACGCACATCAATGAGTCTTGAGTGCCCATGACCCTGTCACCAGAGAGAGAGAGAGAGAGAGAGAGAGGCATGGCTATCAGTATTTTGCATTTTAGATACTAAAGAGTCAGCTCCACACACTGCAAATGAAGCCACTAATGACATTTCAGCCCCCTCATCACAGTTCCTGCAAAGCATGTGTGTGTACTCATAGCTGTGTCTTTGTTTAATCACGTAGGTGTGTGTGTGTGTGTGTGTGTGTGTGTGTGAGAGAGAGTGTATGAGGGGGAGGAAAGACATACACCACATCAATACTGGTGTGCATAGCTGAAGAGGGTTTGGAGAAAGGTATTGATTTCCTAATTACCACCCCCCCCCCCACCCCCCCCCCAACACACACAGACAGACACACACCACCTCCCTTTCCTTAAAAGCCAAGTGTAGATAGTTGGCTCTATAAAGGTTGCGGGAGAGGAGGGAGAAAATAAACCTCATTGATATTCAAAAGCTTCTTTATCAGGGGACAGAGTGCTGGCACAAAGTTGAGAGAGAGAAAGAAAAAAAGAGAGAGAGAGAGAGAGAGAGAGAGCGAGTGTGTGCATGTGTGTGAGCAAGTTTATAAATGTGTGGTTTTAAGTGGGACCTTGTGTCAGTGGAGATGGGGGGGGACTATGAGAGCATGTGTCTATTCGCTGTGCATTTACTATGTTAACGCGAGCCTGTGTGTAAATGTGTGTGTGTTAGCAAGTTTCTTGGCGGTGCTGTGGCTTCTGGCCATGCTCCAAGCTGGTCTTGGGGCCCAGCAAAGAGCAGACTCTTTCATTGAAGTGGGGAGGAGCTCTTTATTTCCCTCAGTCCCTCTCTCTCTTTTCTACCTGCCCCTTTTCCACAGGATCCCTTGCTAGTTGGTAAGTCTCTAAAAATGAAACTCTACAGCCAAGCACTTCCCTTGCTTTTTTTTTCACTGAGCATGCAGTATATTTCCTTCCGCCTTTTTCACGGCCCACCCTAATTCGCTTTCTGCTTTCTGATTTGCCAGCACTGGCACACAACGTGGAAAGTTCACCTGAATCTTTTAGATTACTGTAGAGAAAAGTTACCACTACAGTCTAATCATCACAGTGTGTCCTCTGTCTATGCTACTCAGTAGTTGGATTGGAAAAAACTTTTAGAGGATGGGGGTTTAAATATCTGACAAGTTAGGGAAATAGCTTAATTTAAATCCAAAGCCCTAAATTCATAGCTTAAGCAGGTGTCAGATATCAAGCTACATGGGCAAATATCCAAAACCCACATAACTGGCTAGTTAGCTGGATAGTGAATGTAACAATCTACTTAACAATCTACATAATACAGGTATAATCAAATGTTGAGACAATCCACCAAGATTATGCACCCAGTTCTGGGCATCTTTTACTAGACATGATACCTGTTTATTTTATGTGTAAGGACAGTCAGTCTGAAGGATATTGATAGGAGATGTTTTAAATGATATAACATAACAGTGCTGATCAAAATGACATGGAAGGGTCTTAGAAAGAGAATTATTCCCCCCCCCCATGTCTCTTAGATCAAGCCCTGATGCCGCTCCAATGTGCCACATCCTGTTCCTGACCCAGTGGTAGACTGGCAGGAATGCTGACTGGGAGAGCCTGAGGTTCTGAAAAAGGTTTCTGAAATCAGGGTTTGGTTATAAAAAATAAAATTCAAAATTTGAACATCCCATGGGGCACTTTGCCTAGAGGAGGCCAGCCGCCAAATGTCAGTGACCAGGTAAAGAGGGGATTAAGAAGCAAACAAGAGGCCATGGGTAAATTGCTACCACCATCATGCTTCACCGTTGAGATGGTCTTCTCAGGGTGATAGAGAGTGATGGACTACTGCCCTCCATAGCACTGTTGTACCTAAAAGTTCATTTTTGGTCTCATCAGACCAGAGAACCTTTTCTACCTGTATTGTGACTCTCCAACATGGCTTTTGGCAAACTCCAAACATGATTTCATATAGCTCATCACTCTTCCATAAATCCCCAGCTTCATGGAGTGCTGTGGTTGTCCTGTGGACAGCTTCTACCAGACATTTATCTTTTACTTTACAGGATACCTGTTTATTTTGTGTATAATGATAGTTAGTCTGAAGGTTTTTGATAACAGACAATTTAAATGATATCACATAATGACATTAATACCAAATGAGATAGAGGGGTATTAGAACGGGGACTATTTTTGTCATAAACTCATTTTAAATCGAGCACTGATGTCACTTCAATGTGTTGCTTCCTGCATGGGTTGGCTCAGCTGGCACGATGACCCAGTGATAGTCTGGCAGTAATGCTAACTGGGAGATTTGGAGGTTCAGCTTGTAGCTCGACTGAAAGCACTCTTACATGCTGATCTAAGAACTCTGGGCCCAACAATCACATTGAATTGAATCTTGTTCTTGTTCCATTCACAATTTTCTCATTGACACAGAAGATTTCTATGTTTCTATGGCAATAGAATTGCAAAATCTAGTTAAAATACCCAAGACTCTTTAAAAAGAATAGAAACAGACACATGTTTGGGGGAGTTCCTGATGCCATTGTGTGCATAGGTGTGAGTCCAAAGAAAAGATGAAGAGAATGTGGCAGGCACCGAAAATCACATTTCTACAAAACTACTGTCCACCACTAATCAGGAGCATACTAGAGCATCAAGGCCTCAGTTATTGAGCCATATGATCAATTCAGTGAACACTTACATTCAGCACTGTGACATTCAGCACTTCGAAATGTAATTGAGAGTCGTGTGATATTCGTTCCGCTACAGGGTTCCAAATTAGATTCCCTACAGTCCTACAGTCTTGGAAAGAAAATCACTCCAGTGGATTCTTGGCATATGTCTATAATTTCTATATTAATGGAACCTACAATGTTACGTCCAGCCTCTTTTCCTTCTATCTCTTGTTGGTAATAGGTGGTATTAAGCTATGCCAAGCATGTGACCTGATTAGAGCAATGGAACTAAATGAAATTAAGTGTTGTAGAACAATGTGGCTACATGTTAAATTTGGGAAGGTGAGGGAACATAATGTATGTTAAAGACAGGACTTTTTCATTTATTGTTCAACTGCTGTCTTTGACTCATGTGCATCATGGAAACAATTCCGAATACTGCTTCCTTGAGAAGGATTATGCAGTAAATCCTCATAGATTCTGTGAAATTCAGTATTACTAGTTAGTGGTAATTTGTCTCACAAAATGATCACTGAGTCACTCTGGTTTTGTTTGTTAGCATCGGATTTTTTCTGTGTTCTTGTTGGCTAAGTGATGTGAAATATCTAGTTTTTAATGAATGAATGTGTCCAGAAATCCCCCCGGGGTGTTCACCACACACCACAATAACCTCAAAACATGAAAAAGGAAAAAAAAAACCCACTCCTTTCAGCTTTTTGAATTGTTGTTCAGGGTTCTTTGTGGTTTAAAAAACCAGGAAGACAAATTTATAGTTCTTTAAAATGCAATAATGACTGTGCTTGAGGTACAATAGTGAAATTAGTGAAAGTTTCAAGTTTATGGTACATTGAAGCAATAAGATTAAATCTGAAAATCAAAAAGTTTTATTGGCCTTCATTTTAACACTCATTTATCTACCAAGTAACGTATGTCTCCAAGTTATGTTATATTATTAGGTTTTAAAGAACCCTTCAGTTTGATGTAGCATCATTTATTGGTGGCTTCTTGAAGAACATTTTATGGAAGCGTCTCAAAAATGTCTCTGAGATGCTTTCCTGCTCACCATGGATGTAAAGAATGGTTATTTGTGTTAAGCCTTCTTGTCAGTTCAAACCAGTCTGGCCATTCTCCTCTGACCTCTCTCATCAGCAAGGTGTTTCCACCAACAGAACTTCTGTTCATTAGATGTTTTTTTTCAGTAAACTTTATAGACTGTTTTGCATGCAAGAGATCACACTTTTTCCCCATTCTGATGTTTGATGTGAGCATTACCTGAAGCTCTTGACCTGTATATGCATGATTTCATGTATTGTGCTGCTGCCATATGATTTGCTGATTGGATAATGGTATGAATGAACAGGGTTACAGGGGTTCCTACTAATGTGTATGGTGGAAACACTGTAATAGTCATAGTTGAGCTTTGTTTGCAGAATACTTTCTTAATCCACTAGATGCACTTAATACATTTCCCAGGCTATGCCTGGTGCATGGCTCAGAAATGGAAATAAAATCAATTGGGTTGCTGCAAGCATTTCCGTTCTTGCTCTCCAACCAAAATATAACATTCCCAAACCAAGGTAGAATAAAATGAAAAATGGTTAATATAATTCCTTTATCATACATGTATGCCTTGTATAATAAAATAATATTAATATTAGATATGGCAGCTTTGTTTGTATGTATAATGTCCACACAAACACACACACACACAGAATTTTACTGTTTTTGCTCCAATGTATAGCTATGAAATAGGCCAAAAAACTAATTGTTTAAAACTGCAAAAACATGCTAGCTACCTAAATGCCCATCCCTAGTCTCATCCCTTGTCTAATCCACACTTTAACGTTTATAGAAAATGTTCATAGAAAATGTTCATAGTAAGTGTAATTTACCTTGTTTCTTAATCCTTAAACCGAAGCCATATAACATTATAGCCTGTGCTGCAAAATGATATACTGCATGAAATCATGTGAGACGTGATGTTAATCTAAAAAAACTAAAGCTAAAAAAAATAAACAAAAACATTATTAAACTGTAAGTGAAATAAAAAAAAGTTAGTTCTTTTAAAGTTAATTTAGTTATTATTAAGGATGATTTATTGTTGTAGCTAGCACGCTTTGAGATAATTTATAAAGTTCACATGAACTTTTCTCTCACCCTGTTCTAGATTACTTTTACTGCTGATTAAGGGGCATTTTTAATCAAGTCCATGCACCATAACTGGTTGAACATGACATTCATTTTAATATATGTTGGTATCACTTTAATGCTCATGAAAAAAATGTGCTCATAAAAAAAGACTAGGCTTTATTCATGTCTGCCTTTGTATCTTGGGCACTAAAAGATAGATGACAGAAGGGACACCTGCATCTTTAATGTGGTATAAAGGTGGCATGCAGGTGGATGTCATGCCAAGAATCCACCACCATAGCTTTAAAACAAACAAAAAAAAAAAAACACTCAAGTTCAGTGTCTGACATCTGCAAACCCCCTATAAACACCACCATGGTGGTCTGGTCCTAAACTACTACTGAAGGACTTATACATCCATCTCTCTAGGGTGTAGGGTGTAAGATAATATCTTGTGTCTCAGGAACAAGGGCTCGGAGGTTGGTGAGGACGTGTTGGAATGCTACACAATGCTTACTGTTTCTGCAACAAATCGGTTGACTATTAGTTTATCTTGGAGAAGACAACAAACGTGAGCATTGTAGGTCTGGAATAGTGTTTGTGTATAATTAATGTTGAGATGTCATGTCGTGTGTGAATGTATGTTTTGAGTAGGGTCTGTGCATACTTTAGTCTCTGTTATGTAGATGTTGTGTAGTGTTTGTATGGTCTTGTGACAGTGTTTAGTATCAGGTGGCTTAGTAATGTTCCTGAATATTTCTTTGAAAGAGTGCATTCAGTATTTATTCAACTGTGTGTGTGTGTGTGTATGTACTGGAAAGAGAGAGAGAGACAGAGAGAGAGAGAGAGAGAAAGAGGGAGAGAGAAATGTTTTCTATTACAATGACAGAGTGTCCAGCAGAGTGGAGCGAAGCAGAAAGAGTCAGAGTGAGAGTGAGAGGAAAGATGGATGGAACAACTGAGCTATGCACCCTGCCAAAATTGTAGGAAATTAATTAAAAGGAAGAGTGCGGTCCAGGCAGAGAGTTTGTTTTGCTGTGACGTTTGTGCCGAGTCAAAAGATTTTGCGTCCTGTTCAGGCAGATACTACTGCTCCAACAAAAAAAAAAAAAAAGGAAAATAGAGAAAAAATGTCCCACAACCCAAAACTTTAGCCAAGAGCTGAAAGCACTGTTTAAATTGTTCCCTTATTGGGAGAGGTATTGAAACAAGAAAGCTAGAAACCCCTCATTCACATGGTTCACTTCTGCCCGAATTAATATTTAATATGTTCAATTGCAAGCCAACCACAATTCACACACTCAGGTTAAGTGAATGTATGATTTAATTTTGTAAACAGCAATTATACAGTAATTCGTATTGATTCCTTTTTTTGTGTGTTTAATTCATAGCCTTGATGCGCTGAATAAATTATGGGGTCTGGTTAAATTGATTGTTATTAGGAGGCTTGCTGATGACAAGCTAATTGATATCTTTTCAATTCATCAGTGCATTTCATTCAGCGGACGAGTTTCTAATTGATATTTGACCCCAGTAGGCAGGGAGAGTATCCAAGCACTTAACGGCAAAGTAGTGAGGAGGGGTGCACTGAGAAGAGGGAGGGTATAGAACCATACTGGTTAGACTGGATGACTCTGGATGAGATTTTTAATTTATATTTTATTTATATATATATATGCATAAGGAGAATGGGTACTGGAGAACTGCAGTTTTTCCTTATTTTGATGTGATAAGCTTTCTAATGTGATAATGGCAGTCTACAGCTAACTTGCATGAATGTAGATAATTTCCTGTCAAAATCTTCATATTCAACTACGAACCCTTATTTACAGTAAGAATAGGAATTATCAGGATAGATATAATAGATTATAATTTAAAGTACAAAGTAATAGATTATAATTCATTTCTCATAGAAAGAAGTTTTCTTTGGTCATGGCACCACAAACTAAACTTTTTTTTACTTTAAATGCATTTTACTTTGAACACAAACTCTAAACGCATTTACAAAGCACTATACCAGGAATGTAGACACAAACAAGCAGTGGTAGTGAGAATAGAAATAGAAATTTCACGACATAAAGGAAACAGTTACAGACGGAAAAAAATGCTTTTATTACCGTAAATATCGCCAAGAAGAGAGGATAAAACAAGTTGCGATGGCGGGACAAACAATAGTGATCAGAAATTGGTTGACGAGAACATTGGCTCACACAAGCACAACTCAGTCCGGCTTTACACACTGTGATGTGAGCTGGAGAGTGATATCGAGTGCAGGACTGTCACTAATGTCCACTTCAAATGTCATTAGATTTGTTGCTAGGACCTTTTTTGAAATAAAAATTCACTAAAGGGGTATAAAAAGTTGCAAAATCTAGTGACTCCAAGTTGGCAACAATGCTTGGGTTAGTGACTCTGTGCATGTTCTCCCCATGGACACATGGGTTTCTGGTTTCCTCCCAACTTTTTAAAACACGTGAATAGATGGATTGGCTAAGATAAATTGCCCCTAGGTGTACATGCTGCCCTGTGATGGACTGGTGTCCCATTCAGGGTGTATTTCTGCCTCACACCTAGTGTTCCTGGCTCTGGACCAGACCCTGTGACCCTGACTACACCTAGTGACCCTGAGCAGGACAAAAAGTGAGTGAGTTATATAGTCGCAAGTTTAATCGTCCATCTTAGCATAATATCATAGCCTTACCAACAACATATATATATTAATATATATTAATAACAAAATATATTTATGTATACATAATACAGGGTTCTTTTAATGGTTAATGGACATTTTTTAAAATCAACCCTCTCTTGTAGGCTTTTGTAAAATATAACTGAAAAAGATGAGGGCATGAATTGACCCTTATCTTTCTCCTTGCTCTACCTGAACATCATCAATGGAACCTGTGTCCTAGAGTGCCGAGATGTACTTCTGCTCTAGATCTAAGAATTTATTTATTGATCTAACTTCAGTTTCCCTGAACCAAAGGGCACAAAAACCTTCCCAATCTTCAGTAAAAAGGAACTTTGTGACACAGAACAGAAGCTTATAGACAAGATTTTGCATGGAATTATTTTCCCAGAAAGCCATACTCAACAAAGACATACAAACATCCGAGACCATTTTCAAGCAAAGTGGTAATGGCTACGTTTTCTGATCTTCACCGATGGATTCACAGTGTTGAGCATCAACAGACGTTTTCATTCCTTTCAACAAGGGAGCATTTTTTATTTGTATTAGATGTAGGGGGAAAAGAGCAAATGGATAGCCTATATCCATTTCTGGGGGATTTTGCGTTGGTAAAAGTAGTGAGAGCAATTGCAGGAAAACATCTTGGGGAATAGTGTATACCCTCAGATGGAGGAAGAGAGATGCTGAGGTTGTAGTTGTTTATAGTTTTTTTTTCTCCTGTCTGCTCTCCCTCTCTGTCTCTTGGGTGGATGTAGTGGTAGGGTTCATGTTCAGGATTCGATTGCAAACAAATGCAGTTAATCCCATGAGCTCCCCACATCCTGCACATTTACTATTCCACAGAACGAACTGCAGACACTGTCACCTGTGCACATGCACATATGCACACCCTCACACACAAACATTCAGACCATTCAGTTACCATTTTATTGTTTGCAAAATAAGAACAAATGTGTTCCCTTTTTCCTTGTTCCCCTATGTGTCTATTTCTAGCTAGAGATATCTTGTTGTTTAAATAAGTAAACACCTTGCCTCTGTTGTGTTTTGCTCCGTATTGTTTTTTTTTTTTTTTTTTTTGTGAAGTGTTTTCTTATAAAATCATCTCAGAGGAATAGGCTAATGTTAGGACTATGTGTTGCAATATGCAGTAATGTAAAATATTTAAAAAAGGCAACTGTTGTTGGGTAGAAATTCCAGCCTTCACTCGTTAAATAACTATTTAAAAAACAATGAAAATCAATAATAAGAAAACAATTCCAAGCAGTCCTTCAGTTAAAGCATGTGAGTGCTTGTTGTGAGTCAGTCAGTCAAGAAACTGAAGAAGTAAGTCATTTGCAAGAAACTTAAGAAGTAACTAACTAATAGCAAGTGAGCCCATAGGTGCTTAGGTGAAGTTAAAGGACAGGAGAGTAAGACCAGATGTTAGATGGTCATCTGTCCTGAACAATCTGCTGACACCTCGGCTGTAGCAAGGGCACATTCACAGTCTTGCAAGTCAATCTTCTAGCTATCACTAGAATCTGGAAGTAGTCGGCCAACAACTCCCTACTCTCACAGGGTGGATCATTTGACTGACATTTCAAACAACCAACTACAGACCATTGTTTTTCTGTGACATATAAAGGGAGACAATTTGTGACCTACTAATACTCACCCAATCACTTTCAGTAACCACTTACCTGGTCAGGGTCACGATGGATCCACAGCATATCCCAAGGATGCAGTCCTTATGCAATGCTAGGTGCAATATGTATTTTCCTCAACAACTACATATAACTAATCTTCAGACAGGGCTTTATATTCTGAAAAGTTAATCTTGTTACATGTAGTACTAGTAGAATAAATCTGTCTGGAAGGCAAGTGAAGGGATGCTAATAAAGGAGTAAAATGATTTTAGGGGTGAATGCTAATCCCTGTGAACATCACAGATGCTGTATTTACTGTATAACTGAGCAGACTACTAACTCTTGCTCTTATTTTGAGTACTTGTTCATTTTCTCACCTGGCCAAACCAAGTTGCATGATGGGCTGCATGACTGATGTCTGTTTTTGTGACTGATCTAACCTGCCATGCTGGGGCATTAGAAAGGATCACACACATTAGCAGTCAATACTTCTTTAACTTTAGAGAATACCTATCATATGTTTGCCGTCTAGCTTACTTGTAAGACATCCACATAACTTCATTTTCCTGTACTTCCGGCGTTCTTTTGTATTTCCCCCAAAGTCCTCCTGGCTCACTGTGCGACATCGATGGTTCGGCAAAGCTCAAATGAACACAAATGGGTGTGACAGCAGCACTGTGTTTAGTCCATCAGCCATCATAAAGGACAAGACTTTTAATTTGCTATCAGCCATGAGAAGAGAGGGTAAGAGATTTTGCAGCAGACTCATGGCATGAGCAAAGTTTTGTGCTGGACATTTTGTTTTGGTTCAAACCAAGCAAACCTCAAAAGGATGGGGGGTGGGGCGTTTAAGGACAATTTGCAGATTGTTTACTGTGGCACTACTGCTTTTGTCAGCTTTCATGCTTTTTTTTTTAAGATATGACAAAATTAAAGAATTTAAGTGAGTTTCATAAAGACTGAACATTTTAGAATGGTTGAGATGTATCTTGCTAAGATATCTTGCTAAGAAAAGTATACCAATCTCAGAAAGTCAAAAAGTTTGTTTCCCACTGAACTCACAAAAACTGATTAAATAATTATAATAGTTGTGGCCTGCTATTTACACAGACATAGTGAAAGGCTTATGAAGTTTATAATACATTGTAGAAAGAAAAAAAAAGAAAGAATTCCTTGGCCAGGAGTTTGAAAGAACGCAATAGGCTCTGGTTGGTATGTATATGTGTAGGGGGGATCAAAGCAACTTTAGCTAATCACAAGCGTCTGGGAGTTCATGTGTATGAAAGGGCAGTTAGTGTCTCCTCCAAGCATGTTCAGCTACCCTATGAGTAGCATCTTGAAAAGAGGTGGTGCCTTCATTTGTCTTGAAGGAAGGACGTGCTATTGTCATGCAGTAGGAGCAAATGTAAATAATGGGGCAGGAACTGGAATAGGGTAGGCATTGTCTATGACTAAATAGGAATAAAAATGGGCTAAAAAATATTTTACTATACTTTTCTCATTCAAGAAAATATTGCATTTTCTTCCCTCCCACACCCCCACCACATCAGTATGCACCCAAACTGAGGGAAGAAAACTATTTTATTAAAAGATTGTGCTCATGGTGCGGCACAGTCCCATGTGTGTATTTGGGTTTTTATTGTGCATATTCATTAGATCTTTTTCATAAAATAATTACCTAGGAGAAGGGATGAATTAATTAATCGACACAAAGCCTGAATATATTTCAAACAATTTCAGACTCACGTGTAGTAAAAAGAGAAAGGGTTGCACACTGAAAAGCAGCGGTATCAAAGGTACTGGTATATTTCGGTGAGAAAGTGGATTAAATGCCTCCTTTACGTTTTACTATCTACCACCTTTTAGTCATTATCAGTCCTGTCTAGATGCGCTGAACTTAGTACTGTGCTGAGGCATGAAATACAGGACGTATATTAATTAGTGACGACATGAGGCATACTTTTAGGGAAATATCGATATCATATAAGCCCGTATATCGATTTGTGTGTGTAGACGTGACCCAGAATCGCTACGTACAGTGTGGACTGAACCATCAAGGAGGTGTGCGGGGGGAGCCAGTTCACGTCAGGAGGACTTTCCCAGCTAAATAAAGCCAAGTTTTGTGCTGTGAGCTGTTTAATTTTTTTTTTTATATAGCAAGGATCTCACAGGTAGACTGTATATCAGTGATTTGTGTAAGCGACAGTAGGATATAAACAGCACATTTCCGGTGTAGAGATGATAACGTGGTGTCTCCGTGTTTTTGTCGTCGCACAGCGTCCACGCTGTAAAACACGGCAGTTTCTCATTTAGTGTTAACATAACATAACAACATAACAGTCCAGGGTGAAGGGATTGAGGAATTGCTTTTGGAGCGTTAGGAATTTTGGAGGAGTGCCTGTCTTTTTCAGCTCAAGTTGCGCAAGAAGATTGCACAGATCGAGCCATTCTTCCTCAAGACACAAGGACTAAATATATAGCCTATGCATGTTACTAGCATCAGTTCACAAGCATCCCGCTGCAGAATAATCAACAATTATCAGCTGTGTTCACTGGTGTGTGTGTGTTTTAATGATCTGATGCCTAATGTAACAGTGTAGCAGCCTGCTGCCATATTATTTGATACATTGCTATTTCTGACATCGCAGTCTTGATATCATCTGTCTCTGGCGCGAGTGCATTTACAGACACGGATTTAAGAAACAACAACAACAACAACAGAAAAAGCCCGAGTTAAATCGCGATCGTTTAAAAGCTTTGTATTTCATGATCGCCGCCATTTCCACACACACTCACACTCACAAATATCCAGGCTGAGGTTGTAGCTGGGTTTTTGTGCTCTCGCCTGGGTTAGTAGGAGCCTGCTGTTCAGCAGCACCCCTCCCCCAGCCTTTGGCGAAACAGGAACAACTTCTTTGAGAGCGAAAGAGAGCGAGAGAGGGGAAAAAAAAAGAGAAAAGAAGAGAGGAGAGGAGAGAAGGCTCCCCAAGTTTTGGAGTGTTGGAGTAGCTATGTAGCCTCCACTTGGTTTTCCATTTGGGAGCTGAGATTTATTTGTCGCTTATTCTTCCGGATTTTTGTTTTGTTTTTATTTTTTGCAGCTGATCTTTGTTTGTCGTGAACAAACCTATGGTTTTCTTGTCTGTTTCTTTTTTTGGGGAAAAAATGGGCAACTTACCTCGAGGATTATAATTGCTGGTGGAGGGGGGAGCTCTCGGTTGTGGAATACTTTACCTTTTTTTTTTGCAGAGAATGGAATTAGCGGAGGAGCGACTAATCGACTAACCGCCGTGTGCTTCTTGATCCTTTTTTTTAATGGCACCTGAGGAATGGAAGGACTTTTGTCTGGAGTAGCTTTGTGTACGAGTGTCTGTCTCGATATGATTATGATATGATATGGTAAGACTCGGTTTTGCTTTCGATCCCTTTTTGAACCGTACTAACTTTCTGCTCCATGCTCATGGGCCGGTAGTCAACACGTTTGGCTTCGCTCCCATTCAACTCAGCGGCCATGCACTTAGAAATCCTAAAACACTGAAATGACGAGATTTTCAACATTGTGAACATTCAAAACAGGAAGATATAAGTGTCACAAGTTTGCTGTGTGCTTACTAGTTCAACCATGTACCCTACAGGCCTCTTTTTTTGGTTTGTTTTTTCCTTTTCAGAGTTTAGGTGAAGTAGCGTTTGCAAATGGCCCGAGATGTTAAAGGAAGCACCGTTTTCGCTTCTTTTAACCACTTTCTTTAAAAAATAAAATAAAATAAACGTCTCCATATTGATAATCCTCAATTAAATAATGTGAAGTATCTCAGTTGTTTTGCTAAAGTAGCTTTCCCCGTATTAAAATGACTCACTTCGCCGCTTTTTCCTCAAGTCTTTTTGTCCCGTTTGGAGAATCCCGTCAGGTCTGAAGAGGAAGTCTGAGGCCGTCTCTGGATTTGGTTACTGCTCTTCGTTGTTAACTTCATGTCGCTAAAATTTTTCACAACGTTTTATAGCTACACTTAGTTACAAACCAGAACAGTTGTAGTGAAAGACTTTTTTTTTCTTACCTGTGTGCTTGAAGTGGAATGCCTGCTTTGAATATTGCTTTAGCCTAGCTTACAAAACAAACGCTGTTTTGTTGCGCGTGGCCCCCTCGTCTCGAGAGTATTGGCATGCTATTGCTAACTCGACCGTTCACAAGATTTATGTAGGCTAGTTATACTTAATTTATTGCCTAAACTGGACTGTGATGATCAAGCATACGTGATAATACAAAAATATACGCTTCACAGTTTATTTTAGTCATCTTTCAAATAATGTTACTTAATAAACTGAACGAGACCAGGATTGTGTTGAGTGAGCCTGTGTGTTCCTTACTTACAGTATGTGTAACTAGTTTTCATTTGGAAAAGAAACCACACATTTGTGGGGTTTATTATTCTAAATTAATCACATTTAAAAAGGCCTAGTTTGAATACATCACCTCCGACTCTGTCCTATGCAAATTACAGGCGTGTGTGGCTGCAACCTCTGGTCATCCTGCTGGTTTGGCCTCTGATACAAGAACAAGCTGTTCATACCTTTCCTTTGAGGTGAAAAGTCATCTCTCATTTAGTATTTAGCTTTTTACTCCTAACCTCAGCAAAGATTGTGTGATTCATTGAAATGTCAGACGAGCTAATTTTACACAGTATGGCAGAATTATTTGTCATTTTTCCCAGTAAATGTTATTGTAGCACAGAGATTTGGTTTGCGGAAGTAAAGGTAGTGTCACCATTGTAAATCAGGGATAACGTCATAATGTTATTAGTGTAACTGTCTTTGTGTGTGTAAAATGGCAGCTACAATATGTGGTAGCTTAACAGACTTGTGCCCTGGTCCACAATGAAACTGTGCTTAAAGGAAAAAATCACGCAGAATATTTGAATATTAATCTTTATGGTTAGTGATCTTCATAGGCATCCAAGATTTTGTTTTGTAATGACATACTGAGTTCACTTTTTATGTTTGAATGTCTTTCTTGACATGTTGCTCTATTTTGGTTAAAGTTTCCTAATTACTCACAGTGCCATTTGACTGCTAGCTAAAGAGAGCAGTGCAGCAGCGCTTTAGTCCTTTGGTCTGTCCAACTCTCCCTAAACAGATTGAGTTTGAAAGCTTTAGGTTTCATGCTAATACCGCTGCCAACACTATCATGCTTGTCATCTCGTAGATGCCTAAGTAGCTGAGCCGAGTCTCTTCTGTGACTCTTCGCAGCCGTGCTGTATTGCTGCATTGCTTTTGAATCCAGAGTTTGCTTTCCTCACTATTGCTATGATGGATTTCTCCTTAATATGATACTGAACATTGCTGGAAAATGGTGATTAAGAAAAGAAACTCTTGCTCTTCTGTTTTTAGGAGCTAACAGTGAAACCTGACTTTGGGAAATCACATTGAGATTTGTTGTTTTTTTTTTTTGTTTTTTTTTTCTTCTTCTCCTATTAAAGACCATTGTAACTGTGCTAACAATGTTCTCCTGTGATGTCAGCGTGGCACACATAAGCTAGCTTTTCACAGGAATAATGAAAATACAGCACCAATCAACAAATTAGCACCAGAATCATAAAACAAATCACATATATTTCAATATAAACATATTTACCGTGTTTTATGGGGAAGTTGTTGTTTAAGAGTACATAGAACACAATGCTGTGGTTTTGTGCATATTGAGATATAAGCTATCGCATTGGTAAAATTCAGTCTTTTGCCCACTGTGTTCTTTTTACAGTAAGATATAGTGTTGTTAAAATATTGATGCATATCTGTACAACATCTATATTGTTATAGCATAATGTTAATAAAATAACTATTTAAAGTTTCTTGGTTATGGTATACCTTCACACCCGTGCTTGAACATTTTGTTTGCTGTGTTCTGTTTGTCATGATTTGAATAGCAAAATACCCAGATGACAGCGTCTTAGAATGCATAAGCCATTACTTTTTTCTAACTGAAAACAAGTAAACCTTTTTCACACTGATAGATACTTGATGATATTTTAATCAAATCAATTTTGATTCAGTCCTTAGAAATGAAAAAAAATAGATAGGAAATAATAAGGTATGGAAATGACAGGCGTGCCCTGCCCATAGAATTTTCCTACCAGTTGTTCCTTATCATATTACGCAAGATCTGTTTTTTTTTTTTTTTTTTTTTTAAATAGTTTATATCAAAGCCAAAGGAGTGCCGTTTGTTTCTGGTTTGTGTGCATTGTTGAATGGAATACCCACTGCATCTATCCACAAACTGAGTCATATAATTGCTGCCATAGCGTTTGGTTTTGGAGATTAGTATGTGGTGGAATATGTTAAGTGGGTTCAAAAGTAGAGAGTTCTCCGGGGTTTTCTTCACTTCGCCTTGGCACACATCCTGACGTTTTTGGGGTTCGTTTGGCCATGGGCACATTGCAAGTTGGCCCTGTAGGTCTGTGGGTCTTACATACATGGTTAAAACCGCTGTGTGGACTGGACTATGTAGGCACCTCATTGGACCTCTAATGTTTTTTGACACTGATCTGGAATAGAGCATGAGAGAGGACAAAGCCTCACCCTTAATCAGTTTTTCTAGTCAACTTATATTTTTAAGGATATAAATTTGTGTCTTGGTGCATAAGGACATATGTTGTAGGTGCATGATTATTTCGGTTAATTTTTAGCATCTCTTAAAGTTTTATGGACTTTTCTGAAATGTAGTAATCTCTGCTGTCTTCTTGCCTTGTTTTGATGTAATTCCATATTTGTGTACTTATCTATTAGAAATTATTGTATCTCAGTATTATAATTAGTGGTCAAAAATGAAGCGTACATTTTTTTTTGTGTGTGAATATTTCTATATAGTGAGTATTTTGTTTAATGGCTATGATGGCCCTGCAAGTCAAGGGTATATCTGTTGCCCATCCATGTAAACAAACCTTGAGAACTTGGAATACGAGGTCCTGTTCATGTTCTCTGAATAACTGTGTATGTAATACATGTGGCAGCTGAATTCTATAAAAGTTAATGTGTAAATGTTCATAATAGCTTTTCAGTGCACCACATCACTAGAACGGAAAGCTGACCTTACTTTATTTATGTCTTCCACAGGTTTATCAATAAGTGAGAGAAGTTGCAATCTACACACACCCTGATTCTCCGGACCTTTGTTCTTTCACACATCAGTTCAGACACTGGTTTACTCTACATCCCCACACGCACACAATAAAAGGGGATCTACTGGAAGTTGCTTCAGATGTGGAGGAGCCGGAGATTGTGAGACCTCGGGGTCATTTAAGGTAAAGTAACTATGACAACACGCATTCAAATTCAGTCATGTGCTTGACGAGGGCCTGAATGTTATGTATTTGCATTCAGGCAGGATTCTGTAGAGGAAGAGTGAGGCACAATGCGGAGCATGATGTGAATCATTTAGACTAGGGAGGCATTGATACCATTTTTGCCAAACTCAGTATATGTTTTTTGGTACTACCTGGTACCGATACTGTGTAACCTACGTCAGGGACATCATGGAACATTTTGTTTAGTGATGTTTGTTGGTTGCTGCCATGTTCTGCTAGCAATGAACTCCTCATTCTAAGTATTATGTTTGAGATGTTATGTTGTTTAAACAGTACCCTTTAATAGAGTGTGTGAGGGCGGCTGGCATGAGCACACCTTGCAAAGTGTAGACCCTGGTGAAATGAAGCACACGTGTCTCAGTGCTCGCAGAACTGAAGTGCGCACACCTGCAACAGTTTCTCTGCCTGCTCGCATCACTGCTCCTAAGTCAGTAGTTATGAAGTTGTGTTGTATGATGGTTAAAGATGAATTGAAGTGTATAGTTAACTTTTAGAAATATGTAGTTTTCTGTATGCTGTCAGATGTTTTAAAAATGGTGGTTGATGATAAGCCTTCTTTCATCAATTTTCCTGCCTTATGTCAGAAAATGACATGGCTGTCTTTCAGAACATGAGAAAAATAATAAAGCAGAGTTTCAGGTGAACAGAAAAATGACAAAGATGAGTTTTAGAAGGAGAGAGAGGAAGAATGTGTATGGGGGGAAAAAAGGATTTGCTTAATTTTTTGGAGAAATCAGTGTCACATATTTAGCTGTGATTAGGTGAGGTTAGCAAAAATGGCTGTATTCGAGAGAAAAAAATCACTTGAGACATGGTGACGTTTACTATATCTATGACAAGTTTAATTAGAGTCTGTTAACTAATTTTTTTTTTGTTGTAGTAGTTATTAACATTGTTTACTGTGAGGTGTGTGCTTTGGAGACGTTTGGTCCAAATGTGTGTGTATGTGTGTTTACAAAACTTTTGGTGTGTTTCTGGAAGCCTACCTCTTTGTTAGAAGGTATATCATGAACCATATCTAGAAGGAAGAGCCTGCACGTGCTAGTATGTGGAGGGACTGAAGTGTGTGAGCGTGTGTGGGGGATCATTCGCCAGTGGGGTTGAGCACCCTATGGACAGTGCAGACTGTTTCTGTCTGCAGGTCAGTTCCAAGGCCTCACCCTCTCTCCTGCATCCATTCATTACTGTCAAACACACACACACACAAACATTCCCTCTTTTTCTTTGCCTTTTTCTCACAAGACATAGGTTTAATCACTGTTACTGACTTTCTGCTTGCTCCATCCTCAACTAATGGTCCTTCGTGCGTGTGTGTGTTTCTAGGCATAGTGGGAGGTTGCATGGTGTGTGTGCTAATTGCGTGCAGTTTCCGTGTAACGCTAGCCTCGTTTACTTCCATGCTCTTTGATTAACTGCATCACTCCCATTAAGGTGTTTGTGTTTAGGTTGTGGCCAGCAGTCGGCTTTGGTACAGCTGCTAATTAAAGGCTATTATAATTAACTTGCAGGAAGGAGAGCTATATTAGCCCACTGCCTGCAGTAAGACCCTTTAACAGCTTAAGCCAGAGCTGTAATCACTGGAATGTTCTTTGTTTGTATCATTGTTTACAGTAGTACTTTGACCCAACAACACGTAAGAGATATTCGTTCTTCTCCTTCAAAATGATGAAAGGCATGTTTTGTTTGGCTCAGTTAAATCTGCATGCATGGCAGAAACCAATTTAAAAAGCTCACTTATCTGGGCCTGCTTCTGTGCATACTTGGAGGTTGGTGTCAGCTAGTCACGCTAAAATGAACCAATTTTTGCTGGAAGAACAGAAATTCCATTCGTAAAGGCTGACTCAGGCTGAAGAGGTTTTTCGAGGCTGCCATGAATTCATGCACTGATAGGACTCCAGGGTCAAACAGGCAACGGGTTTAGCTTCTTCCCCATGTATTATCAATATACAAATAGAGAATATACTGTTTAGAGTGCACTGATCAATATGGATTTAAAGGAATTGATGACTGAATTGAATGGTGCTTTTAGATCTGACAGTGTATGCATATACCTGTATGTATGCATGTTTTCTGAAATGTTGTTAACGGAAATGGTTAAAATGTGGGATTGAATATATATTAGCATTGTACGTGAATAGAAAGGCAGAAAGGTCTTAATAGTAGTAGTATAGTACGTTTATGTGTAACATTAGCATGTTCATCAGTTTTTTGGCATCAAAGTGCTTTCGAAGCTGTAAGAAAAATCATTAATGTTAAATGATTCTTTGATAAATTAACTACCTGGCACACATTTTGGTGCACACATCTGTTCTGCCAGAGAAGAGCTTTTCATAGCTACACTCGGCACGCAAAGCTTAAATTACCATGCTGTTGCTGATAGTTTGTTAATTGGCATGAGGTGGCAGCGAGCTGCTTGGCTGAAATGCATAGTTGCAAGTTGCATAAGAATGTCCTCTGCTGAAAAAGGCAAAATTTCACCTTATTTTACACCGAGCAATGATAACATTAAAATCACTGACAGGTGACATGAAAAACATTGATTTATCTTGTTGCGACACCTGTCAAGGGGTGAAATATATTTGGCAGCAAGTGAACAGTCAGTTCTCAAAGTTATTGTATTGGAAGCAGGAAAAATGGGCAAATATAAGGATCTGAGCAACTTTGACAAGGGCCAAATAGTGATGGCTTGATAACTGGGTCAGAGCATCTCCAAAACGGCAGGTTTTGAGGGGTGTTCCCAGTATGCAGTGGTTAGTACCTACCAAAAGTGGTCCAAGGAAGGACAACTGATGGACTGGCAATCGGGTCATGGATGTCCAAGACTCACTGATACGCGTGGGGAGCGAAGGCTAGCCCGTCTGGTCCGATCCCACAGAAGAACTACTGTAGCACAAATTGCTGAAAAAAGTTAATGCTGACTGTGGCACCTCTTCATGGCAACAGTATTCCCTAATGGCAGGAATGGTTTGAGGATCATGAGAAAGAGTTCAAGGTGTTGACTTGGCCTCCAAATTCCCCAGATCTCAATCCATTTGTGCATCTGTGGGATGTGCTGGACAAACAAGTTCAATCCATGGAGGAGGTCTCACCACATAACTTTCAGGACTTAAAGGATCTGCTGCTAATGTCTTGGTGCCAGATACCACAGCACACCTTAAGAGGTCTTGTGGAGTCCATGCCTCGATGGGTCAGCGCTGTTTTTAATGTTATGGCTGATCGATGTATATATTAAATTAACAATTTTAGTGAGTGTTGAACTTATTTTAGTGAGACCAGCTCTTTATCTCTAACAGAAGGTTTGAAGCAGGGTGATGTTTCGAAGCACTTCAGCAGGCTTTCACTAATTGTACATAGATTTGTATATAGACAGTAAAGACTGACTTCAACTTATTCAAGAAGTCTTAGTGTGGACACCCCTTAATTTGTTAGCTAGCCTGCAGGACAAGTGAAAGCTCCAGGCTGCTGTCCAGTTTGATGTTTTGGCAGCCCTGACTAGGCTAAAAAGTGTTAGCTAACATGTTAAAATGTATGGTAAGCTAGGTCACTAGTTAATACAGAGTAAGAAAAACGAACCCATATGTGGTTATTATTCTCGTCTAATACAGTTTCCAATGTAGCATGTTGTGTTTGCGCCCTCAGCAAAAAGTCAGCCAGTTGTTGGCAAATGTTTTGGCTATGGGATTTGATGTTCTGTCCTTGCAGTGCACGTAATAGATATTATTTCAGTCTGATAAGCATTTTCACTTTCTCTCCACATGTTGAAAAATGAAGGAACAGCATGTATCTATATGACAGCTTTGCACTTAACTTTATTTTGCTCAGATTTGTCAGTGTTTAAATATACACTTTTGATTCAGAAAAGACCACCTGTCATCCATGCATGCTACTGTACTGTATCTGCTTATTAAAAATTGTTCTACTGACAGCCAGATTGTGTCTCGTGGTGGTGGGTGGTGGGATTCGAAATGATTTGTGTGTGCTATAGTTATAACATGGACATGTGTCACACCACCCTGAAGCTTGAAATTCTTTTTCTGGTTGTTGCTGGGCAACTCCAAAAAAAAAATTGCCCTGGGCACCTTGGCAATACTTATTTGCAATAACTTCATCAGTTATATTTTTTTTGCTTATATATTGCTCATTGAAAAAGTATGAAAGAATTTGCAACAATCATTTAATATGAACAGTTTCATAGCCTGACATGGTGGCACATTGACCTAATCAGCATTACGTTACAGCAGCAAAGAACTTGCTTCTGGGTGAATGTTGCTGGTAGTGCCGCAACCAGGATATCTGTTTTCAGTGACCTTGTGAGTAATGATCAAAATACCTAGACATAATGTACTTTTAAATATACACAGTTTGAGAAATAAGATTCTACTGATAGTTTATTGTTGAGATTAGAAAAACTGCATTCTGCTAAAAGTGTTCAAGTTGGCTGTTAAAGTCTGTTTTTAGAAATGGTTCTTCCCAGTTTATGATGAACGGGATCATATGTTTTTAGAATCTGCCCTTATCTTGTATGTTATTAAAACATTATTATTCTTGTATTTTTGTACTGTAGATATCCGATAGTGATTGAGGAAAGTTAAACTTGTCAGAACATTGTGTCCAAGTGAGGTCAACTTTACACAAAAGCAGACACTGACATTTTTACACATTTGACAAAGATTTTACAATTGTTGTCAAATTCAACAAATCACTTTTTTTCTGTACCATGGAACTGACAGACCAGGCAGATAGTGCGTAGTGAACAAGAATTTGTACATAAATAGTGAGAAAGAAAATCAGCAGACAGACAGGAGTTGAAATTTGGACAATGATAAGAAACTAAACCTAACTGGTTGTGTACAGGTGTCCATTTGATGCTACAACCCCAAACACAAAAAGATCGCAATCTTGTGTGTAATCTCTTATGTTCTTATTTGTCAGTATTTGCCTGTAATCTATTTGGAAGTACAACTGTATGTTACATATATGCTTATAAGCATTCTGATTTGGTCTATAGTGTGGATTTAAAAAAAAAAAAAAAAAAAACTTCCGGAAACTTTTAGGAAGCCTTTAAGATCGCACCAAAGGACCCAGTGATTTTAGTTCCTCTGCCACGCTTCCAGGAAGCTTTCCTGTTTCATCCCTAGAGACAGCACTGTTCTTTGGGCTGACAACTACTGGGGTGGAGCTTGCCATATGAAGATGTTGCTGAGTGGTCAAATTCATGCTATGATCAGTGAAAATAGTTGAACTGTGGAAATAGTGGAACTGTATCTTTTATGAATTTCTATTGTACATAATGGTCATGGTTCCTGTAGTGTGGAGTTCCCATCCATCAGCTAGCTCTCCCCTATCATACAACAGCTCCTAACAGCGGAGAGTGAAACAGCTTTCTCTGAGGCACATGAAGCCAGCCAATCTTCTCTTCAGGAACTGTTGCTCATGCTGCGCCACAGGGCGGTGTAACACATGGAGGAAAGCGTTATCTACCCTCTTCCACATCCATGAGCTCACAGACCCCCATGATTGACTGGTACTGCTGTGATTTGACAGGGGAGAGAGGGTCTTCCATTCCTCCTACCCAGAGAGCTAGGACTAGATAGCTGTGGCATTGTTGGGATTCAAACTGGTGATCTCCAGATATTGTGGCGAAGGTCTCTGTTTTGCCCCTCTGGAAAGGAGCGGAATAGTTCTATTTCAGGAGTGATTTAGAACATTTCGTTCTTCAAATGGTTTTAGAACTCTAATGGAAATGTGCCTATTGTCTCACTGCTGACCAACTAACCTCGCCCTAACCTAGCCTAGCATCTTCTTATTGAGCTCTGCATTGATGTACTTGAGACAGATGTTGGCGTTCATGTCCGTCAGTTCCCTTGACAACGCATGTATTTTTGCTCTTGTATAAACTCATTTTAAAAAAAACAGAAGTTCATCTTAAAATCCTCCTCTCTCAAATATTCCCATTTGCTAACAAGGCAGATTTCTCCTTTCCTTTCCTCACCCCTCTTTCCCCAGTCCCTCTGATGGAGGGTGTGTGTGTGTGTGTGTGTGTGTGTGTGTGTGCGCGCGCGCGCCAACCTCTCTGGGTTGTGGAAAGGTCCAGCTGCGCCAGCGTGTTCTCTCCATGCCAGGAGCAGGTTGTGTCACTTCACCAGTGTGCCAGGAAGTAAGTATGTGTGTGTGTGTGTGTGTGCGTGCGTGGCCAGCTTGCTAACCGGGCCAGGACTTTACCGGTTTTGCCGGACTTCACTGTGTGTATTTTTAATTGTGAACACTGCTGTGCCTGTAACGTGACAATTATTGGAAAGAACCAGTTAGCTAATAATTTCTGCTGGCCTACAGACTTGAACACTTGCTTTGCTCTGGTTCATTCGGTTTAGGCCCAGCCATGTCTGAACACATCCTCTGTGTCTCCTGATGACTTCTGCTGATACTCTTTTTGTGAATGTGTATGTGTTTTTCATGCGAAGGGTTTGACTATAAAGAGCATCTGTGAAGCACGCTTTGGAGAGAGAATAAGAGGGTGCATGTGCGTGCACAAGCGCACCGTTACATGCCAGTGCACATCACCCCTCTCACCAGCTGGCCGCCTGACATCATGCCCGCGTGGCGCCAAAGCCTTTGGCAGCCCGTCTCTGCCCACGCGCGGGAAGGAAAGGAAGAGTGGGAACGACACTGGGCTCACAGACACTTGAGTGAACAAAGAAAAATGCGAGGTATTGCGAAGAATGAGGGAACAGAGAGGAGAAGGAGAGTACAGTCATCTCCTGGGGTGGGTGAGTTCACTTCTGGTTTGGGCAGCTTTCAGCAGACATGTTTGGAAAATCTCCAGGCTTTATGAAGCAAGAAAACACTGGGAATTCTAACATCCTCGGCATGTTGAATAGAGGAAGTACTAACAGGGAGGGGGTGGGGCAATACATGCTCACTGTCCTCCTTTTTGCATTTTGCTGGGCTTCCTGGGAAATAGGAAATGGAGCTTATCTTGGAGGAGGGAAGTGGACATTTCTCTCACAAGCCCTCAAGTTTCCAGTCTTATTAAACCAAGTGTTCATTAACTATTGTGTTTTCATTCTGTCAGAAGGGAAGTGCAGACAGTGAGTGACTAGATATCTGAGAATATCAAAAAATAAAATAAATAAAAATAAGATATCTTTGCCCACTTAAATTTTTGGCATTGTCAATTCTTCCTAAAGCTTCAGAGTTTCAATATACAAGATATTAAGATTTTATATTAAACCTCTCACATTTCTTTAAAATTGTATTCAAAGCTGATCAAACAAAGCAACATAACGGTGTTAATACAACCCTCGCTTGTTCTTTTTCTGTTTCTTCCTTCCCCTTTCCTTCCTTTTTGTCCTTGTTTTCTTTCTCCTCCTTTCCTTTCTGTCTTTTCTTACCTTTCTTCCCATTTCCTCCATTTGTTTTTTCCTTTCTTTCTCATTCCTTCCCCTTTCTTTTCTTTTCTTCATTTCTCTTTCCTTCTTTTTTGCCCTTTTCTTTTTCCTTTCCCTTGCCTATCTTTTCTTCCACCTTTTTCTTCCTTTCCTTTCTTTTCTTTCTTCACTTTGTCGTTTTCTTCCACTTTTCTTCCTTTCCCTTTCATTTCTCTTCTTCTGTTTTTCTTCCATCCCCTTTTTAAAATTTCTTTTCTTCCCTTCCTTCCCATTCCTTTTGTTTTCTCCCTTCTTTACTTTCTTTCTTTAAAAAATTCCTTCCCCTTTCTCTTCTTTTCTTCCTCTCTTCTCCCACCATCCTTCCACCCGGCATGTTTTTGAGATGTGGGAGTGAACTGGAGAACTGAAGAACAGTAAAATGTGTGGTAAGGAGGTACTCCAGAATCAGGACTGAGAGAGACTTTTAGGCAACCAGGATCGGCGTAAAAATCAGCCACGTTCTAAACTGAAATTTTTCTTAACATGGGATATGAGACCAATCTCGTACCAGTCACATGCCAACATTGTTCTCCTCTCTCCATCTGTGTGTGTGTGTGTGTGTGTGTGTCGTGGAGATGTACTGGGAGAACGAAGAGGATTGGGATAATGATGAAGACGAATGTTGGCTGTCTAGTGGGCTGACATCCCAAAAACATGGCTTTAAGCTGCTGTCAGTCCACAGGCTGCTCTGTCAGTTTCCCCTCACACCACACACAACTGTTCTCCTCCTAATGTTTGACTCTCCATCACTCTGATCAGCCATTTTATCATTCATCACTCACATTCCTTTTGTTCCTTCAAATAACTCACCTTTCTTTCTGCCTTTAACCGTGTGTATCATTTCTTCTGTTCATTTCTCCATCTGTCCATGTTTCAGAAGCAAAGGTAGGGATCTTAGTAAAGACTGGATAATGTCTTTGTCTCTCTTGGTCTCTCGCTGTCTCTGTGTATCTCTGTCTATATATCCGTTTGTCTGTCTCTCTCCCTGTCTCATTCTCAACTCATTTTCTCTTTCTCTCTCTTGCTGTCCCTTTCTGTCTGTTTCTGTCTTCATCTCTGTCTCTCTCCTTGTTTCTCTTTGTCTGTCGCTCTTCTCATTCTCTTTTTCTGTTCCTCTCTTACTGTCCCTCTCTCCATCTCACTTTCAGTCTTTCTCACTTTAAATCTTTCCCTGTCACACACTCTTGTTCTCTCTCTCTCGGCTGAACAGGTTTGTTTGAACGTGTGTGGAATGCTGTTGTGAAAGCACAAGGAGAGCTTCATTTTAACCACATCAGTATGCGTCACTCCAGCAACTCGTCAGACAGTGTTTTTTTTTTCTTCCCTAAATTGCATGTGCATGTATGTGCATGAGGACACTTGTGTCTCAGTTCATGCAGATTTTAAGCCTATGCTGCAACAGTCTGTCAGTCAGACAACTAAACCTATCTGTCATGTTGTCATGTAGTTATGATTCAGGCCACACCTTTGTGTGGTTGTGTGTGTTGGGTGGGGCTGGGGGAAGAATATCAGTAGGTGATTATCATCTGTCTGATTGGACTCATTAATGCTTTTCTTTGGAGATGTAAAGCATTGAGACTACTGTAATATCTAGCTCACAGGTAGCATAGAGGAATGTTGAGAGACTAGTGTGTTGTACAGTGTAATAATTACACACGATAGGAATAATTGCAATACAATACTATCTTTATTCACTGGTAACGTCCAGTCTCATTTACTGTTTAGGTATTTGAGAGCATACTGTTTAGGTATTTGTAGTTACTAGGACTTTTTAATGTTGTGTTTTAAATATTATTTTCTTAAAAATATTTAGGATTTTTATATATTACTGAACAGAACATCAGCAGTAGAACTACACTGTGTTTGTATCACATAAACCACTACAGAGTCCCATTCAAAATCCCATTGAGGCAATATAATCTTTTTATTGTAAATATGAATGTTTACAGTTGTTATTATAGTAAAAACAATAATGTTTAATTATATTTAGCTACACTTTACAATTCTTAAGCCATTTTTTGACTGCGAAGACTATTACTCTTAAAACTGTAAAGATGATCCCAATAAAGTCATGGGCCAATTCTAGAACAGACTGTGCGGTAATGTGTTCATGTCAAATTATATGAGTTCTGATATGATGAGATCTTTTAACGATAGATCTGCCATCAAAGATTTTCTGTTTTTGCTTGTCATCAGTCAGCATGCGTTTCATGCTGAGTTTGTTTCACAGTGAGTTTGAGCTAATGAAGTTTTTTTTTTTTCCTGTCCATTACCATATTTTGTTTGTGTGTCAGGATTGTCATTACTATATTTGAAGCTATATTGTGAGTTACGCGTCATCCTAGCCCGTCCTACGTTTGGTGGCTTCTAGATGAGCATGGTAGCAGCTAACACGAGCAAAACTTTGTTGTTGACTGTCATTGGTCAAAGTGGTGCTAAATTGGCCATCAGAAAGCACATTATATCTTTGGGACGAACTGGGATGCCAACTGTACCCCAGACCTCCTCACCCAAAATCGGTGACTGACGTCACTAATGCTCCTGTGGCTGAATGAGCACAAATCCCCACAGCCACGCTCTAAAATCTAGTGGAAAGCCTTACCAGAAGATCGGAGGCTGCAAAGAGGGGACCAACTTTGGAATGGAATGTTCAACAAGCACACATTGGGTGTGACTGGTCAGGTACTTTTGCTGATATAGTATGTTAATGTGTTCTAAGACCACCGATCCCAACTCATGAAAAAAGAATTCTTTCACAATCTGTGATTTTTGTCTGAGCAAAATCAGATAAACATTCTACAGACATTTGGGTTTGAGATCAAAAGATGAATATTAGACGATAGTTTCATACAACACAAGAATTTCAGCTTTCATTTCCTGATATTTACATCTAGATGTGTTAAACAACTTGGAACACGGCACCTTTGGTGGCAGATCACCCAATATTTAGGTGAGAAAAAATATTGGAACAGATAGTCTTAAAGTAAATAACACTTAATATTTGGTTGCATATCTCTTGCTTGCAGTAATTGGGTTTTGCCTGTGAAGACTGCTTTTGTTGTTAAAAAACCAACATGAAGACCAGAGAGCTTTCCATGGGAGAAAAACAAGCCATTTTATAGCTGAGAAAAGAGGAAAAATCTGAGCCACTGTACAAGCATTGGGCATAGCCAAAACAACTGAGGGTATCAGTTGGGGTGAAGATATCACAATCCACTGTTTGAAGAAGACTTGGAGAAGAAATCAAAAAACCATACCCCAAAATGCAAACCACTCATCAGCATACACCATTTGCAAAGAAATACAGTAATGAGCCACAAAAGTCCTAGAACCAAGGTCAACTTCTACCAAAGTGATGGAAAGGCCGAAGTGTGGAGTAGGAATGGATCTGCTCATGATCCAAAACAGTTTTGTTCTATGTGGTGTTGTAAGTTCACAGTGGAGATATTGCCATGGCTTGGGCTTGCATGGCTGCTTCTGGAATAGGATCATTAATCTTTATTGATGATGTACCTCATGATGGTAGCAGCAGAATGAATATAGAAAACTACAGAAACATTTTGTCTGCCAATTTACAGAGAAATGCATACAATCTAATTGGGAGGAATTTGATCATGCAGCTTCATTTTCAGCTTCAAGTCAATGACCCAAAACACACTGCCAAAAACAAAGGACTTCATTGGCCAAGTTAATCACCAGGTCTTAACCCAATTGAGCATGCATTTAACCTCCTGAAGAGGAGACTGAAGGGGAAAAACCCCAAAACAAACAACAACTGAAAGAAGCTGTGTTACAAGCCTGGAAAAGCATCACAAAAGAAGAATGCAACAGTTTGGTAATGTCAGTGGGTCACCAGCTTGATGCAGTTATTGCAAGCAAAGGATATGCAACCAAATATTAAGTGTCATTTACTTTAAATAAGTTTAACACTATCTGTTCCAATACTTTTGCTCACCTAAAAGTTGGGTGGCCTGCCACCAAAGGTGCCATGATGAACGCATCTAGATGTAATTATCAGGAAATAAAACCTGAAAGTCTGAGATCTTTTGATCTCAAGCTCAGATGTCTCCAGTGCATAGCAAAAACAAAAGTATTGAACTTGCTGTTCCAATACTTTCGGAGGGGTGTGTGTGTGTGTGTGTGTGTGTGTGTGTGTGTGTAACACGCTCAACTGGTGCTTATGATTGAGATGGTGTTAAAAGAATGGGGTTTTATTTTTGTTTGGGTGGTTGCAATTTGCCACTGGTCCATTTGCTTAGTAGGCAAACACGCACATTATTTATTTATACTTGGTGGCTGGGGAAAAGTGATGTGTGTTTGCGGTAGGGGAACTGTTAAACAAATGCATGCTCTGCCAACACGTGATTAGTAAAATGCTACAGATTTAACAGGAAATGTTTTGATTGTGTTGAAAGCATCGGTTAGTACAGTGGCGCTGATTTCCAGATAGTTTTACCAAACAAAAGGTAAAATGAAATAATAAAGTATCATATTGCATATCCTTAAAATCTGTTTAAAGATTGTGATATGTTTCAGGATGTTTAGTTTTGTGGAAGGTAAGACGTACATTAATTAGCATAATAGACTCTAACATCCAGCTGCTTATTGCTGTGCGGTTTAATTTGACAATATGACATCACCGTGAAGCCACTTCCATCTTGCTATTGTTTCGGTTGTTAGCTTTTTTGAAACATGTAGTTGGTCAGTATAGTAGAGGTACTAATGATGCTCTCAGAAAAAGGTTAACACATTCTTGCGTTTCATGTGATGTCAGTCATTTTGTGCTACAAATAGGGCCATGACTGTATCGATGTTACAGAGTCTGTGGTTATTAAGAAGAATTTTCATTTATGCTGATAATTGAATGAAACAATAGACTACAGGCAATATATCTTCAATAAACAGCAGTGCAGTGGTTCTTCTCAGTCATGTTGTCTTGTAGCTATGTTAGGGGACAACTGTGAAGTTTATCTCTGCAGCAAAATTTAGGCTAGTTAGCTGATATCGACATACCCTCTGTATAACGGTTGTGAGTTGTTGGTTTTTTTTTTTTCCTTTTTTCTTTTTTTCTTTTTTCTTCTTCTTTACCTGATGAAACACCCTGGGATTATTTATCCACATGGACATGACAAGCTGGTAGGCTTCTGTGCTCTTAATTCGGGCAGCGTGTATAAAGATCACAGTCTGTTTAATCGACTTTGTCAAATTACCATTCTCTTCTGAAGTAAGGTAGTTTGGTAAGTTAATTTAGCCAAGTTTCACATATAGTTTGCATTTTGCAGTGAAGCCAGAAATTCTGTCCCAAATCTGGCAAACCTTTGATGATAAATCAGCCTAAATGGTAAATGCCATATTTTTGTGGAACCTCTTAAAATAAAGCTGAAAGTCTACACTTTCAGGGGGGGAAAAAGATTAAATCCTCCTATTGTTTCTGTCTGTCTGCAAGATAAGATATCTGTAGTAATTATGATCGATTCTCCTGGGAGAAGTGATATCTGTATGTGATGGGAGTGGCATATAGGCATGGTTGTCGCTAAAAGTTTCACACGTACTATTTGCGCATCATATCTTTAATACAAACCGGTAGCTTTGACCTTTGTTATAAGTACTTGTAGGGATTGTGGTTGCGCAAGTTGTGCTTTATTAGTAGGTCACATGATATGTCTATAAGCTATGCATGTGCTAGGAACTCAGTAACGTACCTGCCTATAAGTGTTGTTTGTCTGACATGTCCTATTAAAGCAAAGTGTATATATTGTATTGTTTTGTGTTTTAAACTCGCCGAATACTTTTATTTAGTTTTGATTTCAGTGGGAAATAATAGAAAGAAAAGAGCAAATGCTTCCTGGAGTGTCTTTATACTGAAGAAAAAGTGCAGCACCTCTTTTTCCACAGGATATAATAAACTTGGAATGGAAAAAGACCAGGCAGAGTTTTTCCAGTCTTCACCTGTGCAGTTTCGGTGAGACTGTTCCCTCTCTAGCCTCGGATTCCTGTTTTTGGCTGAGAGGAATGGAACTTCAAATGGTCTTCTGCTGTAGCCCCAAGGAGTTCAACCTGTTCTGCATTCTGTGATGCTTTTCTGCTCACCATGGTTGTGAAGTGTGGTTATCAGCTCAAACCAGTCTAGCCATTCTCCTCTGATCTCTCCTCAACAAGGCATTTTTCCACCCACAAAATTGCCACTGATTGGATGTTTTTTGTTTTTCCACACCATTCTGTGTAAACTCTAGAGACTGTTGGTGAGATCAGCAGTTACTGAAATACTCAAACTAGCTCTTATGGCACTATCAACCATGCCGTGGACAAAGTCGTGGAGATCACATTTTCCCCCGTTCTGACCTGTGATTTTGATTTTTTCCCCCCCGTTCTGACCATGATTTTATGTATTGTGCTACTTTTTCTACTGGTTATTTTATAGAAGTTTAAATACGGAAGATAAAAAATCAGTATTTTGAAAAAGTCAGTGAGGTAACGATCCTATAGTACACCATGACTAACCATGACAATCCAAGTGACAAGATATGATTTGCATAATTAGACACAACTACATCTTGCGTATCTTTCCGTTGCTGGTCAGGGGAAAGTCAGGCTACAGTCTGTAACTGTTTACCCATACGGTAGGTTTATCTGATAACATGTCCAAATGTATAAAAAATTAATATCTGAACTACAGCATGGATTCAGTGCTCACTTCTGTAATGATAATAAATATATAATTTGGGGCTGTACGTGACTTTAAGAGTGCGACTCCCATTAGCTTTACTTCCGTGTTTCTGTGACACATTTAAAAAGCAGTTCTGTAGTTTCAATGCTTTACTCCACACATGGTTTTTAAAGAGGCGTATTCATGGAGCCTAATGAACAGTAGTGGGATGCCCTTGACTGTTGGCCCTGCTCCAAGAGCCGAAGTTGGCATTGAAACAGTTTGTTTTTCTCTTCTTGTTTATTAATGAAGAAAACGCACTGCTGCTTGAGGCTCTCTCTCACCCTCCCCTGAAGCAGGTTCTCAGAAGGCGGCTCCACCCTTGTCGTTGCTTGCTATTTTTTTGGTGGCCTGATTCTCTCTCTCTCTCTCTCTGTGTGTGTGTGTGTGTGTGTGTGTGTGCGTGCGCATTTGTGGCCCTCAGGTGCTGGCAGTTGAGTGATCCGTGGGAGACGTTTAGCTGAAAGTGGAAGACAGACGCATGTATCTGATATCAGGATTCTCGTGTGTCTGTGCGTCACACTGTAGTTAATGTTTGTTCTCATAGTCTCCATTTGGACAGTTTGGCATCAAATTGAATCGGTTTAGTTTTGGATTTCAGGAAATTTCACTGATTTCGTCACTCCTTGTATAGTGAAATGATTGGCTAGAATGTCGGATTTAAAAAATCCTCCTTGATTTAGCACTAAATATTGTGTAAATCACTCAAGGCCCTTGAATGGATTTAAGGGAAGCATATTTCATGAGTGGTAATGAGTCCAGTAGGACTCATGGATGATAGGGATGAGCCCACACCTGGAGCTGATGGTTTACACCATGTGTGATCTATAAACCCAAGCTGAGTATCAATGTGAACACATGTTAGTGAGGGTTTGTAAAGTCATTAAAGTGTAACAGTCACGTTTGGGTTATTTTTTTTTTTAATAGCAGAATGAGATGCGTCATCTCACAGTGCTCTTTGTGATCAAACACAAAAACTGGAAAAATCCTGAACAGTGTCTCATTTGTGTATCTATTTAAGGGTTGACTCAACTCTCAATATCTATCCACCATCTCGCATGTTTGGTGTAAAATGGGCTTTATCTCTGACTGACACATTTTATTACCATAACCACAGGAATACCATAAATCCCCTTTACTGCTGTTACTGCAGATTTTTTTTTTTTTTTTTTTTAAATATAAAGTCTCTGTTCCCATTGATGTCTTGAGAAATCTGTTATACTACTGCTGTCCCTATTCCCATGAAGTTTTGCTCATGAAATGTATTCATACTGAAGGAACGGTTTGTCCAGATTTCATTAAAAATTAATATAATTTCACTTGAAATTTTGTTGACTAAATAGTGATTGGGCCTTAAAGGCATTTATAAATTTCGTAGAATAATGATTAAATACTATTCTGTGCTGTTTTGGTTAAGGTGAAAGAAAACAACCCTTTAAAGCCAGTGGGAAAAATAATGAGCCCTTAATGGTCGTAGTGGTGGGTGACATGGCACAAATATTACAATCATAATTATGATATAACATAAACAACATAAATATGGAAAAAAAAAAGATATTATCCAAGACCAAATGCCTTACCATTTTCCCACTTTTATCATGATGGTTGTACACAACTCTTCCTTTGTTTCATATTAATACTGCTGTCAACGCCCTCATGTTTCTCATGATGTATGTTACTAACTAGCTGAGCCATGTCTCTACTGTCCGCACTATTTCTTTGTTGGGTTTCTCATTCATAACATGGTATTAAACGTCACTGGAAAATGGTGTGTGAGAAAAGCAGCTTTTGCTCTTTTGGTGTTGGGAGCTAACAGTGAAACCTGACCATTATGCCTTATGTTTGAGATGGTGTAACTGTTAAACTACTATTGACTACGCTAGCAGTGCGTCCCTGTGACGTCAGCGTGGCACACAACCAATGACTTCTCACAGGAATACTGGAAATACAGCATCAACCAACAAATTAGCACCAGAATCACCAAACACATCACAAATATTTTTAATATAAACATATTTAAAGTGTTTCAGGGTGGAGTTTGCCTTTAAGGGATCAAAAAACATGCTTTGGTTTTCAGTTATTATAAGATGCAAGTATACGACTATACTTTTACTCAGTTAAGTGAAGAAAATTCCCAGCTGCACATATGGAGTCATGATTTCTGTTATATTTACATAATCATTGTCTCTCTTTCTTTGTGTGTGTGTGTGTGTGTGTGTGTGTGTGTCTCTCTTAGATCATAGAGTGGTGTCCCGTTGCAGTGCAGAGACAGCCATGGCCACGGCTATATCGTGACACACAGAGACATGGTGAGTACTGCTGCTGCTGACATCTCCAGAGCCATGTCAAACAAAGGTCCCTCTGCAGGGGGCCCACTGTGAGAGACAGAGCCATGTGTGAGAAAGTGGGATGGGGGTTGGGGGGGCCGAGGAAAGTAGGGAGTGCAAGAGGCAGGAAGAGCCTAACTGTGTAAACGAGATTCCTAGTTCTCGAGGACTTGCAACAAATCCATATTTTTGGCTGTTCCAGCTCACACTAGTCTGGTTGTTAATGCTGTAATTAGCATCTTGACTGAGGACTGATGTGAAGTCAGAAATCCCAAAAACATGGATTTGATTGTGGACATCTGTTGTGGAGACTATAGCTATGGAGGGAGTAATATTTGGATGGCAGAGGATAGAGAGCGAGGGGAAAAAAAATGGCCCAAGGGGTGGGTTGGATTGGAGTAACCCCTGTTTAAGGCCTCCAAATACTTAACAATCCAGAAACTCAGCGTGCATACACAGGGAAGGGAAAAGAAGCACTTTGTGAAAGACACAAAATAGATGACTTACGGAAAATCGCTGAACACTTGGCCCCCATGGCTGCGCTAGGCCTCATGTCTCTTTCATGTCCCCCTTCACTTCTTTCCTAGCTTCAGCCGAGTATCAGAAATAAAACAAACACAATATCAATTGGTTTCATCTTGTACAGTTTCTAACTGTTTAAACACTCGCTAAAGATTTTCCCTCCAAGAAGTTTTTGTGTACTTCAGTGAATTTTTACAGCCCTTCTGTTTAAATAAGCCATTCTGTCCATCAGAAAGGTTATTTTTTTTCTAATAAAGGCCGGAAGTGTTTTATTCCACTTAAAGGTGCGTTGGTAAGATTATTCATTTTTTTTCTTTTTAAATAAAGAGTAGGTCTCTAACAGTTAGGTGAGTTCTACATTTGAATGATTCCCACCCATGTTCATGAAGCTCTGCCCCCAGGATCTATGGTGGCCAGTAGAGAGAGTGTAAAATTACAGTAGGCGCATCCAAACACAAAGAAGCATTCCAGACTGGAAGTCCAATTTCCAAATGGGTTTTCTCAGTGATGTAATAGACTTTTGCTAAGGCCATGACTTAATCCATTGTTTTTTAAAATCATGTTCTACACATCTTCCAGGTTACTTGTGCAAAAAATTGACTATTGCACCTTTAAACCACAGCAATTTGCTAATTCTTACCATTTATTTATTAAAGAATAAACAGTGTGACTCTTTGCAATGGTAGATTCTTATTCATTTATCTGGGCTTTTGTGTGTTTCTGTAATTAACAATAGAAATCTTTAAATACAGCTGCATGTTGTATTTGATTGTCCACTTACAAGCTCTAAATCTTTTATTTGATAATTAGACGTCTTGTCTACTTTATTAATGCATTGATTGAAGGCTTAATTTGTTGATCTAAATAGATGTTAGATTCTAACTGCCTGGTGTTGGAAAGTTAAGCTTCTTAATTGGATACCTTTAGGCTGCAAACATAACACTGATTATCCGATAAGCAAGACCACATAAACTATCCAGAAACAAACATTTAAAAAAGTAATTGAATCTTTTTCTGTGCACATATACCTGCATTAGGCTGTAGTATGTGGTTAATTCAAGTCCAGCAATGTTCTAGTCCTATAGTTTAGCCTTTGGCTGTTTTGTGGACTGCACTCAAGGAACCTCTTTGCTTGTATTGGGTTTAGTTGACCTATGAAGCCAAGCTGGTCAGATTGTGTCAGTTCTCTAAATCTGAATCCTGCCTTGAGCTCTCTAAAGCCAAAATTATACTCTTCAACATGACTTCAAGGTGTTGTGTCAGGATTCACAAACCTGTGGGAGTGTTTAGTGTGTTGGAATGGATTTATTTATTTATTTATTTATTTTTTTTACTGCCTTGTGTTCTCTTTCTCTCTCTCTCTCATTGATTCTTTTAAAATTGCAGTTGAATTCTCATATGAGGCTCATATGATTCCTGCCTGTTACCAGTAAGGGGAAGGGGTGTGAGGCAGTGTGACCTGACACAATTTAATTTTGCTAGCACCAGAAAATGTGAGGTAATGTGCACTAAAGTCCTTTATCTATTGGGCAGCGAACACACACACACACACACGCACGCATGCTCATGTCCTCGTGCTTCTATGTGTGTTCTAGACCACTAAACATCATGGCTTTTTATTAGACTGATATTCTGCAGTTCTACCGGAAACGTGGCTTTACTGTAAGGGTGGGAGATACAACAAAAAATATCACGGTACTTGATATGTATCATGGCATATAGGTTTATTTAACATTTCCCACTGATTATTACAGTTTTAAATATTGAAAATGTAGCTGCCTCCAGTCAACATTTGTAATTATGAAAATTGCCAAAAAAGAACGTTTAACTACAATATCTCAGAAAAGTGTATTGTGATGGATCACAATATTGATGTATCCTTTTTTTGCCCTCTGTAAATACTGACGTTACAGAGTCTTTCATATTCTTTATCTTCTGCTTTTGCTTAGATCAATACAGATATAGTCTGGGCTAGTGATGGGACGATCCATCAGCTATCAGCAGTAATCTGCCAATTTTTCGGTCTAAACATAAGATCAGCCGATGTTTCTTGCTGAAAAGGTGAGCCAATCACCGACACAAAACATGCGCATCAGAAGCTAGCAGGACTAGTGAAGACGATTAGTGCAACACCGGCAATGAGCCCTCAAACTGTGAAAATGTATAACGGTTTCAGTTAGCTAAAGGAATCAAGAGCAAAGTGGTGGAATTTATTGCTCTAGATAACACTACTTGGTTGTTGTTGAGGATGTAGGAGCCTGTCGTTTAATTTCTCACCTGAAGCAGCACTATGTGCTTCTCAGACGGAAATTCTTTTCAGATGTTGCCCTTCCCAAGCTCTATCAAACATTTTACACTCGCATAGACCACATTCTGCAAAATAATGTTACTTCAGTGAGCTTTACAAATGATATGTTGAATTCTGACATCGGTCACACGTCCGTGTTAAGTTTAACAGCTCAGTGGATTGATCTACTGATGCTGCTCAACAATAAACCCTGAATCAGTTGCATGTGCTTGTAGTACTGTATAATAACAGACTTAACAACAATCTTATACACTTAACACTTTTGTTAAATGCTATTGAACTGTTTTTTTTTTTTTTGGTTTGTTTGTTTGTTTAAAAGACAGTGTTTCTGGTCAAAGTTGTGGCTGTCCTTTCCAGTACTTTACTGTTACATGAGACAGTTATAGCTTTGATTATGCCTGGTCTTTGCTGTGATGATTTTGGAGCATGTTATCTTGGGGAGCAGCTAACATTATCTAGTTAGATAGAAGCTATTATCTCAGGGAACAGCTAACCAAAGCTAGGGAGATAGTAGCTAGTATCTCAGGGAGCAGCTAACATCCAGCTAGTTAGCTAGTAGCTATTATCTTAAGGAACAGCTACCACTGGCTAGAAGCTAGTTTCTCAGGGAACTGATTACATTGGCTGGTGAGCTAGCTGCTAGTAGCTCAGGGAACAGCTAACATTCAGCTAGTTAGCTAGTAGCTATTATCTTAAGGAACAGCTAACATTAGCTAGTTGGCTAGTCTGGTGAATGACAAGCCATATTAAGTATTTAGGTATCAAGCAGCATTTAATGAATACTGAGGCAAAAGTCTGGTGAGGGAGCTACATAACAGTTAGTTGTTTCTTTATTTATTTGGTTTTTTTTTCTCCTCAGAGAAGGCACTCTTGCCTAAAGATCAGCTAGATGAAGTTGAACGTATCTGAGGTGAAATATAATTTCACCAGTAGCAAATTCTTTGTGGTGTTTGTCTCTTTAAATTCCTTTTTTAATTGATAAGATTTTGCACTCTGTCTGCTCTTACGACTATTTTTATCGTAATATTTATATTTTTGATATTTGGAATTAGCTCAGCGCAAAGGGCTACAGACAAGGCTTGCTGTTTATAGGGACTATTTATATACACCATTGTTTCTAAGATAGGATTTTGTGTGTATTACAGGAATGTAAATAGTATGCTGTGGACGCTCTATTCTATTCCACTATTTAATAGTTTGCAGCTTGTTCATGCTAGGCATTACTATGGAGAGAGTTATGGTGAAGTTTTTGAATTTTAATTACATTTATACTGCCCTACCATGTATTAGTGAATGCTTAAAACCTAGCTATGTGCCCATATTAAATGTTAATATCTTAATAATTGTGTAAACCTCTTAAAACTGTTTATAATATTACATATTATAATAGTATTAGTAATTACTTTATATTGTGACTACAATTAAAATTAAATTAAAATAATATTTCATAGAACTCTCATTTGGTGAGCAGAATGATTTAATTTCCTTTTCTTTTTTAAATTTGTCCAAAATAAGGCTACTTGGAAGACAGCTGGCTGTATACTGCCTTTTGAATGGCCAGACTTTATTTTGGGAGCACAAACACCACCAGCAAATGGTGTCTGTCTGGGCAGCATCTAACTAAATCGAACATGAGTATACTAGTAATATTCATGATTTATGTGTTTTATGATGTACATGGTAAATATCACAATATATTGTATGACTCTTTGTCAACACTGGCCTATTTAAATAATTTAAATAATTTTTAAATAAAAATGTGCATACAAGACCAAAGAAAGCACAAGGAACTTGAAGAAGTTTGGCTGATTGGCTGATAGGTGACTTGGACTATTTGGGACTGATTACTGGAAAGCTGATAACAGATACTACGCCATTTCATTGAAAATGTTGGGTATCAGCCAAAAGTATTAAGATGGCATTTGCCATGCAGGTATTTTTAAAAGTTAAGAATTTTTAAATGCTACAGTTGACTTGCCGATTCAGCAGATAATATCCACTGCCTTGATACAGTGAATGTTACAAGTACATACAAATTAAACAGACATATTTATAGTCAAGATTATTACTAGGTGTGTTTATATGTCCCATAAGTATTCCGTGTAACGCTGCAGCCAGTTTTAGAGGTAGGTCTGTGTGTGAAACAAAGTGAGGTAGGGAGGAGAGAGAAATTGAAAGTGTAGAGTTCTTCACTAATCATTTGTGACTTAGCTTCAAAATGGGATTTGCATAATATGCCTGGCCTTTTTAAAGTGAGCATAAACAACGAGGACTGTGTGTGTGTGTATTTGGTGGTGGGGGTTGTTTTTTATTTATGTCTGTCGACTTTGGCGCTTGAATTCTCTCACTCTCTCTGCCTCGTGTTTGCTCTCGCTGTTGTTCTCTCAAATGCTTTTAATTCATGGATTTCAGTTCACACTGAATCTTCAGTGCCTATACTGTCTGCTCTTTGCCAATATTATTTTCAGCCCTTCATAACTCGTTTCATCTGCTTTAATGCTGTTTGCACTGATAAGCTGTCAGTTTCACTATTTGTCCTGGCCAAGATGTAGATGAAGCCAGTCATACATCAGCGTTAAAAGACCTCTCATTGGGATTTGTGGAAATTATGTCTCTTCTTAGACCCAAAACAATTTGGAAAGCCTAAGCTTTGAGTGCGTGCCTGAAATAAGAAACCTGAATGATTGTTATTTTCCGCTTCTTGTTTCTGAGTTGACAGACTTTTCAAGTTGAAGCAGGTTTTTGGTGAAAGAAAGAATTTTGTTTTTTTGTTGATGCATTCACTTGTACACTACATACGCCACTATTGGACTTGTCTGAGAGGCTTTAGTTGACTCAATTTTTCTTTAAGTTTCCTCATTTATTGCTGCCATAGCAACAAGTTGCAGTGCAAACTGAGACTACATTAGCAGTAGTATAATATAAACCATGGATGGTAAAAATAGTCACTTCCTTAACAGAATTATTTACCACAGTAATGTTTAGTTAAGCTGAGTCCCATAGCACACTACAGTACATTAGCATTTTAGATCTGAACTATTAGAAATGAACTATAGAAATTCCATTTTCAAGGGCATTTACATTCATCGTCCAAATACTTCTGAACATATATATATATAAATACCACGTTTACAGACGGGTCTTTGTTTCTCATGCAACAGGAAAAACTCAGCCAGGCAAAACAGAAAGCTACAGTACAGCGTCATCTTTCAGCAGGAAGGAGACGTGGGAACCTGTCAGACAAACGCCCAGATGTCACAGCAGCATATGTGTTGAAAACGGGGCTTTCCCAAAACATATGTACAGTCAAAACAACTGTTCCAGTACTGTGTATATAAGTGTGCGTGTGTGTATATGACAGACCGCTTCATTGGAAACTCTTTAACAGAACTGGTAGTCATAGGCAGTAGGAGTCTATAGTTTCTGGACTGGTAAAAACGTGGGGTTCCCCTCACTTTTTTTTTTTTTTTTTTTTTTTTTTTTGGTAGAGCAGCCATTACTATTCTTCTCGCATGACAAAAACATTAACCTTAAACATTAATAAAGGAAAGTAGAAATCTGGTAGTGTTGTGTTTGGATTTTTTGGTTGATTTCTTTGCCATTGATTGAACACTTGAGCCTACTGGAAATGTTTGCAGACTCTGAGAACTTTTCTCTACTGAGAGCTGTGATTTTGAAGTATTGGACCCATTTTTGCAGTTTTGGCAAAAAGCATGAAGGTGTGGTGTCCTGGGTTTCATCGACTTTTATAAATTGTAGTTTTGTTGTGATTTGTACTAGTGATTTCAACTCGCACTCTGGATTGTGACCCGTTCTTTCTCTTCAGTCCTGAAACCTTACCTGTCCTTTGAAGATTTTTTTTTCACCATATTGATTTTGGCTTTCTGGTTAACGCTGCAAGTTTGCGGTTGCCATGTCCAGTATTTTCACCTCTCTTCCCACTCGCAACCCCAGAAAATACAGGAGCTGTGATTGCTGGTTGTGATCTTATAGAGGAAGGCTATTCTAATCTATTATCCAGCAACAGATCCACAATGAACCTGTAATCACAAGGTTTCATGGGTAGTATAATAATGTGGGGGAAAACTATTATGCACATTTAAAGGTAGACAGCTGCATTTGTAATTTCTAAGTGTTTCAAGTTTGTAACTCTCCACTTGCTTCCTGCCATGTTTCCTCATGTTTCCTGTATTCTGTTTATCCCCTAAAGGAATTTAGAAAAAATAAACATTGATAGAGTAAATAATCCATAAATAATCCTTGTTTGCATTCATTACACATGCATTTTATGTGTGCGTGTCAGTGGATTTAGACGGGGTGTACACAGAAGAGCTAATGTCATTAGTGTGGGTTCCCAGGTTTCAGCTATATTTCCTAAACTACATCACAAAAACCACACAAAAGTCTTGAACCTAGCCCAAAAATTTCAGGCACTGGAAAAAGGAGACAAATTTTCTTCTTTTTCTCCGCCTTTGTTTGGGAAACCAGGACACCATGGTGTACATGCATTTCTGATATACTGACATTGTCCACCCCATAATACCCCTTTCCCTCTCCCAATTTTTGCAATATATCTTGGGTAATATATATGATTCTGTACATCATAGACACACTTACACTTTGCCTTGTTTCTGAAAATGTATTTGATTTAATGTATTTTTAATACCTACCCCCCAACAAATATAAATAAAAGAATTAAATTCCTAAATACTTCTGTAAATAATTATTGAATTTTTTTGTCTGTCTGTTTCCATGCTGACAGATTCTTTCATCACTCACTGGCTGCGTTACGGGATTTTGCCACATGCCGATGGCTGCGAAAACACTGGGCCGTTAATAATAATTACTACCTCCCTCATTTATAATGAGCAATATTGATAGTGTTTTCTAACATTTGAGCACATAAAAGCAGTGAAATCTGTAGGACAGATTTCCTGCACACATAAATATTGAGTGCCTTCTGGGAGATCTCATAAAAAGCACGCCTGCTCATATGAAACAAAAGCTAATAGAATAATCACTGTAGCTGTGAATGTCGGCTAAATATTAATATTGAACGCGCACTGATATGGGGGATTTAAACAGATATCTGTACTAATGTTCTTCCCGCTGATGGACTCGGTGAATTAAGTCTTTATTACTTGATTTTGACTGTGGAGATCTTTTTTCCACCTTATTGGATCAATACAGACTTTCTCCAGCTTTATTTGAAAAACTGGAGGTAGATTTAAAAATAATAATAACAATAATTGGCTTTGCAGCTCTACCTCTCTGATTCGCTTATGAAAACCTCTAGATGATGAAATGCGAAAAACACCTACTGTGGGTGTGTGTCCAAGTGCATGTGCATTCTAATTCGCTTCACCTCAGAGGTGTGTGTGTGTGTGTGTGTGTGTGTGTCTTGAGGCGGTGCAGCTTCAGGGCCCTGTCCGTGCGTGTTGCCGTGGCAACACTGTCGGTGGGCTTGTGTGCGTGTGTGCATGCGCACGCCTGTCTCTGGCTGGGCTGCGGAAGAGCTTCAGCAACCAAGCTGTCTACTGCTGCTGGAGCCATACAAAATAGACTCACTGTGACTGCAAGCATCTCATTATGTGCGCCGAGTTTCGTGTGTGTGTGTTTGAGAGAGAGAGAGAGAGAGAGAGACAGCATGAGGAGTGGTGGCAGAGCAATGAAACTGCTCAGTGAATCACAGCAATGGCGTTCTCAGCCTCTCCCCTGAGGCATTGTGGTTGTTGGTCTAATGATGTAGCTTGTATATAAGTGTTTCTGTTTGTATATTTGATTTTTTTTTTTTTTTTTAATAAACCAACAACAGAGTACTATTTGTAAAAATCCTAATTTGGTAATTTGTGTGTCTGGGTGTTTTGAGCAAGCTAACTACCATTTATTAAAACGCTGTCCTGTTAAATAGGCCTTATTGGTGTTGCTGGCAAATGAACAACTGCAGTTTAAGTAATTGTAATTAGTGGTCGACTGATATGGGTTTTTTAACGGCCGGCACTGATAGTGGTACTTAGAAAGCAGTGAAACCGATGATAAAAAGCTGATATTAGTTTGTAATCAAATTCTTGCAAATAGAAATTAGAATAACTCTAAAATTGCATGTATGCTCTTACACTGACGGATACAAAACAGATAATATGTGTGTGCATAGCACACAATTTGCCTTAAAAATGCTGTCATTGAGCTTCGTGTAACTTGGCAATAGAAGCTTGCAGTGAGTCCCTCAGTTACCAAGAGGATGTGTATAATTAACATTGCTGAAATATTTATTAAAACACAAACGCAAATTTAAACACATACAATTTATCTACAAAAAACCTATTTCAGATCTGCATGGTCTGTAATAACATATTAGGGATGTATCCGGACAGATACAAATACAGAAACATTTTCTTATAGGAATTTTACTAATAAGGTTTCTAGAGTGGTGTGCATCGAGGTGCAAGTACGCAATCAGATATGAAGCTTGTGGGACGATCACCACATTTGTTACACATGAACTAAACTGGCAGCATTCATTCATTCATCCTTACTAACTGCCTGGTCAGGGTCGACATGGTTTAGATAAGGCTGCTAGTTTATTTATAATTTGGGCAACAGAAGCAACTAAATTAATTAGAAAAAATCATGTGCAGGTGCAAACAAAAATAATAAATGTGCTGGCATTTCTACCTTCTTAACAAAACACAAACACACACACTCAAGAATATATGTCGTGTGTCTGTTCATTAAGTCACCACGCTTTTGTTTCACATTGAAGATGCTGGGAGTCAATCCCAGTCGACTTCATGATTGCAGACATTAAAACACAAGGGTCAGTCACACTCACTGAAGATGAGTCACCTGGTGCAAACATGACAAACAAAATGAATTTGGCATCTGAGCATTTCTGTTAGTGATACAGCCTGTGGATATTGGTGTTTATTTTGAAGATAACTGGTAGAATTGAACAAATCATGGCTGGCTGGATTAAAAAAAAGTGGTCTACATATGCATAACATATGGATAACATCCTCATTCCATGATGGAAAGTATCATATTGTAGTTAGTGACCGTTTATTTTAATTAATCCTAGTTATTTAATTAAGCCTAGTTTTGTAGTAGTTTTAGCTGACCTAAATGCTGGACATAAATATTTTTAAATAAAACATATTTTTGGTTTTTTATATATGTTGTATATATTTGAAATAATACAACTAACTGACTAATTGCAAAATAAAGTAATAAACAATTATCAAAGACATTAGTTGCAGCCCAATTAACATAAGGTTTAACATTCAGCTTTAAGATGCTTTTGTGAAGATGTGAATGTTTCCTGAGCCTTTACCAGTTGTAAATATTAATATGGTGGTGGACAGATTTAACATTTGTACTGT
>CM041000.1:9661403-9675460 GCA_022985145.1 Pangasius djambal | reverse complement strand
AATTTTTTTTTTTTTTTTTTTTTTTTTTTGGTGTGTTGGCCAATAGTAAAAAACAAAACACTCACAGTAATACCTAAATAAGTGACTAACAATTAGACCAGCTAGTGTATAAGCTTCCACACTTCATTCTGCTTGCTATTTTATTTAATCATTTAATGTGTTAGTCATTCCTCTTTCAAGATCAAACATCATGTGATATTTTGGATAGATTGTGGAATCTATTGTTTATTGAATCTATTCTAATCTAAGTCTATTGAATCTATTGTTTTATCTATCTATTTTTTTAATCTATTTTTTTTTTTAATCTATCTATAGATTATGGAATTTTTTAAATTTTTTTATGTGAAAGCTTGATTCATATAGAAGCAGTTAACACTAGCAAGACATGTTTTTAGGCAGCCTGAGCAATTGTCCTGTTTGGACGAGTTTTGTTATGTTCATTGTATACAATTGCTTTAAGTGCCTTGTCAAAAAGTCATTTGCTATTAATTTTGATGGACATTAAAACCTTTAATTATAGAACAAAAATCAGAGCAAATCATGGTGCCTTGGACTCATAGGAATACTGTCTCTGTTTCAGTTTTGATCTTTAGTTTATGGTAGGTAATCTCGGTGCAGTGAGAGAGAGAGATGGCTGATATTAGATCATTGATTGTGCATGTCAATCATTTATGACATAGCGATCATCTTTGAGATACTCTATAATGAAGTCTGATGGTCTGGAGTTAGTAGAGAGCGGTTGAAGTGCGTTCCTGCCCTTGGTGTCAGTCCTCCCTTTTCGCCCGAGGGGTGGCAGGCAGCCGCTTACATCATTTGTGTTTCTTGGAAGCAGTCCTAAATATTTTGTGCATGACAATGGAATCTGACAGTGCAGCTTTATGAAATGTTTCTAATGTTTTGACCAGAAGGCTATAGAGCAGGAGTGTGTATCTGACCATAATCTTCACAGTTCCGGGAAATTTACAGACTAACTAGAGCTAGTCAGGGATCCAGTCGTGTAGTCGTGTTGACTCCTGTTCCTGCCCCAGGTGTTTGTTAGCAAGCACAAGGGTCATGTAAGGTTTCGGGTTTGTGGTTGAAACGCCTTGAAGCAGTTGTAAAGTTATGCTGCTTTAGTGTGAAATGTTAGACAACTTTTAACAAGACATTAACACACTTTATTTATTTTGAATTTTTTAAATGCATTCTAATTAATGCTGAGCTATTTACGATTTACTTAGTTATTTAGTCAGGTAGTGTATGACACAAATGATAAATACAGTTTAGTTGGTTGTTCTATATAACATAATGATAGTCTATCTATAAACATATTTATTAATGTAATAGTTTGTTTATATGACTTTTGTCACTTGCATTGTTGATTGTTGTAGGTTTTGTCGAAAGCCACGTTTGGCCCCTTAAGCATGACACTAAATATCTTTGATAATTGTTTCCATTTGTAATGTTAGTGTTTTAATGTGTGGTGGCTAGAGGATGGTTGTATGTGAAAGTTTTGCGTGTGCTCAGTCTGTTTTGCTAAAGGGCACAGTAGACGTGTGCTTCAGCAAACAAAATCTTTGTGCGTGATTAATTTCTTTAAAATTCTAAAGTGAATTATTTTTAATAGTGTGATTATTTTATTGCCAGTAGTAACCTTATTAGAAGCAATTTGAGGTGTATTTATTTAGTCATTCCTTTACAGAATGCCAGCTTATTCATTTTGGCATTTTGAATTACAATTTGACTACAGAATGTGTCTCTTCGTGAAGCTTGCCTCTGAACTTGCACTCTTCCTTTTCTGTGTGTGTGCGTGTTTAGTGTGGCCAGGGGCTGTGAGGGCTCCGTGGGGAGATGCTGGAGGTGCAGGAGGAGCGAGCAGGAGCAGCAGCAGCGGGAACGGGAACGGGAACGGCCAGTGGAACGGCGCCGGGCGCCACGGCCAGGAAAGAGCGAGCCAAAGACCGGCAGGAGGAGGGCCAGGACTGCAGTGGCCCTGCTGCAGCCGCCAGCGCCGGGTCCCGCAGTGCCCGGGCCAAGGCAACGCCCGCCGCGCACTCGCACACACACACACACTCACACACGCCCAGCCCTCACCAGCACACTACTGCTTCAGCCTCGGTAGCTCTGGGACTGTCGTCAATGCATTCCAGCAACCCCAAAGTGAGAAACTCTCCTTCAGCTAACACGCAGAGGTGAGACGCAAAAAAGGTCCATTTGTTAAACATGTAAGCTTATTACATGTAACACTTGAAAATTGAACTGTGGCAATCGAAAATCTTATTGTATTTTATTGGTATATTCTTTAGTATTTAGCTATAGTATTCTTTGTTATAGCAGTTTGCTTGCACAAGACGTCACTCATTTCTGTCTCGCCAAGAGTGGTGGATTTCCAGAGAATTATGACGCAAAAGAACATTATCCCTCCCTACTCAATTACTCCTACTCTTTTTAAAAGATAGCTCAGTTAAAATGACATGTAAGCAGGCTTTTATGGAGAGGAAAGCAGGCAAGGTGGAGCTAACTGCCCTTGCAGTGTGTTTTTTGGGGGAAGGTACCCTAGAGAAGCTTTTGGAGTCATTCCAATTGTCTGCTTCAACGCCCATGAAACCGACCCACACAAACTCAGCCAGAACTACTGCTTCATTCGTCCTGTCTCTTGCCTGCAAGTCTTGTCCAAAGCCAAAATGCCAACCCTCTTGTTGATGTACAGTCAGGTCCAGAAGTATTTGGATAATCACAGAGTTTTCGTGATTTTGCCTTTATACACCACCACAATGGAGTTTAAATAAAACAATCAAGATGTGATCAAAGTGTAGACTTTCAGCTTTATTTTAAGAGGTTACACACAAATATGGCATTTACCATTTAGGAATTATAGCCATTTTCAACAAAGTACCTCAATTTTCAGGGTATCAAATGTATTTGGACAAAGTGACATAATTGTAAATATAACCATAATTTTAATACTTTGATGAAAATCCTTTGCAGTCAATGACTGCTTGAAGTCTGGAGCCCATGTTCTCAAAACTCAAATTCTGAGTTTCCTCCCTAGAGATACTTTGCCAGGCCTTCACTCAGCCACATTCAGTTGCTGCTTGTTTGTGGGTCTTTCTACCTTCAGTCTTATCTTCAGTAAGTGAAAAGCAGCTCTATTGGGTTGAGATCAGGCGACTGACTTGGCCATTGAAGAATATTCCATTTCTTTGCCTTCAAAAAGTCTTGAGTTGCTTTTGCAGTATGTTTAGGGTCAATATCCACCTGAACTGTGAAGCGGCATCCTATCAGTTTTGTAGCATTTGGCTGAATGTGAGCAGAGAGTATAGCCCTATACACCTCAGAATTCATCCTGCTACTTCTGTCAGCAGTCACATCATCAATAAACACCAGTGAGCCCGTTCCATTGGCAGCCATACATGCCCATGCCATAACACTCCCTCCACCATGTTTGACACATGATGTAGTATACTCTGGATCATGAGCTGTTCCATTCTTTCGCCATACTTTTCTCTTCCCATCATTCTGGTACAAGTTAGTCTTGGTTTCATCAGTCCAAAGAATTTTATTCCAGAACATGGGAGGCTTTTTTAGATGTTTTCTGGCAAAGTCTAATCTGGCTTTCCTGTTCTTGAATGTTACCACTGCTTTGCACCTTGTTGTAAACTTTCTGTATTTACATTCATGAAGGCGTCTTGATTGTAGATTTAGACAATTATTCACCTACCTTCTCCAGAATATTCTTGACTTCTGTCGATGTCGTGAAGGGGTTTTTCTTCACCAAGGAAAGGATTCTGCAATCATCCACTTTAGTTGTCTTCCATGGTCTTCCAAGCCTTTTGATGTTATTGAGCTCACCAGTGCTTTCTTTCTTTTTAAGAATTTACCCAACTGTTGATTTGGCCACACCTAAGGTTTTTGCTATCTCTCTTATAGATTTAGGTTGTTTTTTTTCCACTTGCATTGAAATCTGTTAGGACTGCATACTGGTAGCTCCAGTCGAACAGCTGCCGAATGCCAACTCAATACCTGATATCAACTCCAGACCTTTTGTCTGGTTCATTTGTCTTGAAGTAACGAGGGAATGGAGCGCACCTGGTCAATTAAATTTGTCAGTCAACTGTCCAAATACCTTTGAGCCCCTGAAAATGGAAGTACTTTGCTTAAAATGGCTGTAATTCCTAAATGGTAAATGCCATATTTTTGTGGAATTTCTTAAAATAAAGCTGAAAGTCTACACCTCGATCACATCTTGATTGTTTTATTTCAAATCCATTGTGGTGGAGTATAAAGGCAAAATCACAAAAACTCTGTCATTGTCCAAATACTTCCGGACCTGACTGTATGCTTCTGTAGCCAGTTAAGGAATGGGCCACTGGCCTGCCAGGTTCCTGCTGGGCTTGTCTTGCACCACAACTCATAGCCATGCTGGGCCAGGTCTTGCCTTGGTGCAGGTCATCATCTGGCGGCCATTTCTGGATCTAGATTTAATGAAGTTGCCAAATGTTGTACCTAATCGTTCAAATCAGAGTGGCAGTCGAGAGACCACTGCCTTTGTTTAACTACCATGATGACTGGAAATGTGCAATATAAGCAATTTTTAGATCTTCTTGCTGATCCTGCAGTGTTTTTCACTATCTGCACTCCTACCTAGCTTGCTACTGCCACTGCTACTTTCTATAACTCTGTTAGCTCAAATCCCTTGGATATGTGTACACCTTCACCATGGTAATGTGACATGAATTCAGGGCCTGGTCCATGGTTTTCCGGTGGCCAATCTGGTTAAACAAGGTATTTTATTAAATATTAACTTGACACTCTGTCAACAGAGAGGAAGAGAAATGAAGAGAACAGGTTTCGGACATAAGGGCACTGTAAGTGCGATTGGTCTATCGCCTGGTTGCATTAGGGTTTCCCTTAGATGTTCCAGTAACATTTTTCTTTAGGGTGGGGTGTGTATGCCAGTGTGACACAGCAGGAAAACTGTCCTCATTCAGGTGGGGATAAAATGCTGAGTTGGACTGAAAGGTTCCTCATATTTTTTGTCTTTGAATTATTACTGGTCTGACAAATGGTTGATTAGGACTGTAGTGTCATGAGGTGGAATAACTTTTCACTAATTGTCTAGTTCCAGATGCAGTAACTGAAATTTGTTGTTAGGGTTTGTTCCTGATTATATGGAGGTGGCAGGTTCAACAGTAGTACTTGCAGCTGGAGGTAAAACCAGTAACTTGGGTGTTTAGTTATGCATTGAAATGTCATTATAATCATATGAACATTTGATCCCTGAAGATTATTGTCTCACTGCTTCTGTTCTCCTTTTCCTCTAGCAGTCCAAAATCCAAGCAGGAGGCCATGGTGCGCTCACCACCCGTGATGTCTCCTTCCAGCGCCGCCCAGATGGACTCCAAGCTGCCCAATCAGGGGAAACAAGGAGGTGCAGGCAGCCAATCGCAGCCGTCTCCCTGTGAGCCCAAGGCGCTGAGTGGAAGCCACACACCCAAAGGCCCTCAGGGTTCTGTGGGTAGCATGGGACTCAAAAATGGACAGGGCCTGAATTCTGGCAACGGAGCAAAAAGCAAGATCAAGAGGGAGCGAAGCACTTCGATTGAGTCCTTTGAGCAGAGGGATACAGGAACGCCTAATAATGAGGGGGACCAGAAAGGTAGGAAAATCTACCTATATTTGGGGAAATACTAATTTTATCAGCTATTGAGTGATGAAACTCAGTAAATGCTGACTTGCTCATCCAAAGCTGTATTTTGTCAATTGTATGGAAACTTTAGGTAACATTTTGAAAGTCCTGCCTCATTGTTTGGATGGCTCAAGTGAAGGAAAGTATTATCTGTAGTTCTTTCCAAGTCCAGGGTTTTCCACTGGGAATCCACATTTCCATGTAATTTGTGTCTGGAAAATTCTGTATTTAAGAGAAAAAAAGTGGTTTAAGAGTTACTGATGATAGTATATAATCTATTTAAACATTTGTGTGATATGCATTTCAGGATGTTTGTGGTATTTGTGTGAATCCTCCAGGCGGTCGTTTGATAACCCTATTATTCCCTTGGTTTTGTTCTCTTATGCCCCTTCAAGTGTTATGATGTTAAAACATGAACAGAATATAGCCTAACATTGTAAAACCCCCAAGACACAAATGTGCAGTGTGTGTCACTGCAGTCACATTTTCACTCAGGCTGTTTTTCTGGCTCATGAGGTCGTGTGTCTTTCCTGCTGTCCCCGAGCACGGTGCTCAGGACTGTACTGCTGCATAAAGACATCCACACCCCCCGTATGTCTCCTAGTGGAAATATCACAGTGTAGAGGTAGGAAGTGCCAAGGAATGTACCATCTTGCCTTCATGGAGCAGGGGCATCCCCCCCTTAGTCCCTGTGCTTGATTGTCATAAGGACCCCTGCTGGTGGTTAATGCCTCTGCATAGAGATTATTTGCCTTGAGACTAGCCATTTAATTAACCATGTGTCAAATATCTTCTGCATGTTCACCCAGGTATTTAAATCGGAGACAAATATGGTCTATTATGAGTTTATATAGACTTGCATTCATTGTTCCCTGAGCTTACCTGAGGTATATTTAAAGAAAATGCATTTATGAGGAGGCAGCCAAAGCTGTGCAAAGCATAAATGAGCCCCCACCTGTGTTTGTGTGTGAATGTGAATGTGCTTCATGACTCAATGGGAGGTAAAGGAGTTAGCTTATAGGTTGTTTTGTGCGTGCGCACGTCTCTATGAGCCAGCCTGCTAGGTTAGTTTTGTGTGTGTTTGACTTTGCTGTCGGGAGTTTGCTCATGGCGTTTGTTTGCTTGTGCAGCGAGTGTATTCTCCACACAGGAAGTCCTGTTATGCTCTTCTTTATTCCAACTCTATTATCTGACTGGTGGTTCTAGACACTGCTGTATCCTGGCTACAGGGAAGCGGTGTGTATGCAGTATACAGATGGTGCTAACTGTCAGGGTAGTAGAGCACAAGGTCATGGGCAGAAGCAGCAAGAACTTAACTGCCCAGAAATGGTAAAATTTTCAAAAGAGCCTTTTATTTACTTCAGACAGAGCGCAGACTCAGAGGTTGTCATAATACTTACATTAAGATTTTATGAAAAAGTTATCCTGAACTAAGAAACAATAACTGTTTATAGTCCAAACAGCTCAGTAGGTTTTATTTGATTATAGGCTACCCCATTTATGTGTCTGTTCATAATGGTTTAAATAATACAGTTCACCTAATGAAATAAATACCCCTTCACCAAAGGTTATTCATGACTCTTGATGAATAAAATTGTTTTTGTAGGAAGGAGAGTGCTAATATTCCTTACTTTCCTCTTTCCCTGCAGAACTAGGCAGTAGGGCAAAGAGGTTATGTGTAGCTGAACGACGACAGCCGTATAGTGGAGCTGACTGGTGTTCAGGAGGGGAGAGTGATGAAGATGACCCAGGATTCTTCAGTAAGTGACCGGCTTTTGGAATTTTGGAACGGCTGGGATTGTCATAAATGAGAATTGAGAACTGTGTTTCCTTTCATAGCATATTGTAGCTGATTCAGCTCTGGTAATTACTAAGCATTAAGTTGAATAAATTGTCCTAGAGCAGAAACAACACAACTAAAACTGTATTTGCCACACCACTTTATTTTTTTTTTGTCTGTTTAGAAAAATATGCTTAGGTGTTCTCCAAGGTGGGTCCACTTGACTTAGAGCTTAGGGTTTTTTTGTTAAAATGAAAGAAACACGATTATTGTCAGTGGAGGAAAAAAGTTCTATAATATAAAAATATAATATAAATATAATATGATGTTTCTGAGCTGCTGTAAGCCACCCTGCCAGTTCCTTAATAGTAATAGGTGCTAGAAGATAGGCCAGTCCTGTAATAGTAATACGTGTCTCATCAGTATTGGCAGGGGATTTGTACGCATGCATGGTATACCAGCTCAGATACATCAAATGACATCATGTCACAGCTTTAGGCATGAAAGAAGTCTGACTGTCAGTATGACATTATACTATATTTTCTTACTGAACAGTTAAAGTATTTATTTATTCTCTAATTGGTGGATAAATATACACATCATTAGCGACTAGATATGATCGTTTTTTTTAGTGGGTTAAAGTTAGTGGTCTAGACCATGAGCTACTTGCCACCATTTTTATTTGATTTCAGGCAATTATTCTCTTTAGTACCTAAATGACATGTTTTCCCTATTTGCCTTCCCTTCACCACTCAGACTGTAACTCCAATGACATCAAGCCAGATCCGAGCACCCTGGCAGCCTCCACGCCTACCCACAATGCTGTTGGAGGACAAAACACATCATCAGATTTGGGCAGCAGTCAGAAAGCTGGATCAAAGGTTGTTTATGTCTTCACCACAGAAATGGCAAACAAGTAAGACTTATTCCACTTTATTTATTTGTTTGTTTGTTTGCTCAGTGTCCAAAATTTTTTTGTTCAGTGTTCAGGCACAACTGTCATTGTATCAGTCTTTTATCAGAACATAACTTTAAGTTCCTTTTCAAGAAAAGTGTATTTCTCACATTTTCAGATACTGATTGAATGACATTGCGCTGTGTTCATTACTGAGCACAGCCAGTATGGAAGACTGCTTTGTTCAGTATTTGACTCTGTCGCATCAGATTCTCTCTGCATAATATGAAACGTGTTGTTTTCTCATGTAAAAGTGTTCCATACTGGTGTAATGGTAGACACAAAATCCACACCCTAAGAAGAATTCCAAACAGTGAACCAGGGCCCGTATTCACAAAGCTTCTTAGAATTCTCTCAGAGAGCTCCTATCTTAGCCTAAAAAGTCCTTGCTGGGAGTTCTAGACTAAAAGTGATTTAGGAAACTACAAAAAGTACAAAAACCGCTATCTTACTGAGGAGGTATGGTTGACCCTGTTGCTAGGGATGACGCAGCAATTCAAGGACTGTGATTGGTTGATTAAAAAAAAAGGTCTTAAAGGTCTTAAAATGCGCTCTTTGTGAAAATGGAATATATGATAATAGAATGGACAGTGAAATCATAAAATGTTTGTATTAAGAAATTGTATACTCATTAATACAGGCTACTTTATGCAAAGTTTCTGTTATAGGCTAAATATTTTAAAGTTAATTAAAACAGCCAAATGTTGAAAATGTGTCTACTTTTGAAGCAAACAATTTCCACGCAGTAGTTACTATATTTAAGTTCTTACATTTATTTACCATACTGATTTTATTACTAATCCATTTCAGATTGATGGGAGCAAAATGGCTCACCTTTTACCAATTTACATGATTGCAGGGCAGTCTATTTAAGTTGCACATTTGGATGGTATGTAGCCAACAATCCAAGAGAGATGGAGTAAGTAAAAGAACAAGAAAACCAAATTGGACAGAAGAGCAGTGTTTGGAGAATATTTCTTCTTTCCGCCATTTTGTCCTCTGCTATAGAAACTCTTAAGCCTCTTAAAAGTCCTCCTCTCTACTCTTAACAATTTTTACCTTAGGAGCTGTTTCTAGGGCTAAGATGTTTCATGAATCATTTTTATCTTTACTAAGATTTAGTCCTAAATTTAAGGGGAAATTCTAAGAAAACATCATAATTCTAAGAATTTTCTTAGAATTTCGTCACTAGGAGCAACTTTTAGGCTTAGGAAGCTTTGTGAATACGGGCCCAGATCAACAGCCATACCACCAACTACTATATATGTGAATCTACATGAACTCTATTGATGTTTAATAATTTTGAATTTGTATGGAGATGTAAAACCCCTCATTTACACCTGACCGATGCCAATTAATTCCCCTTCAAAAAGAACAAATAATCAGTGAATGAAGCATATCTTTTTGCAATGTCTGGCTCTGTGTTCAAAAAGTGAGAAATGAAAGTTAGTGTCATTGGCATGGTAACAGAGACTGGTGAAACCTTTAGATCACAATCAGCAGGATTCCAAATGTCAGTGACACAATCTATCAGGGATGCATGCTGTTGCTATAAGGACCGTCTCCCACTGAGCGGCATGTCATTACAGAGGTGATGTTACTCAGGAAGGGTGATGAGCCTGGTGTCACAATACTGACTGAGACTGTTTAGCTTCTTCTATTGCCTGTGTTGTAAATGAGTTGAGTTGCGAATAAAAACTTGCAAGCCAGCACCCTGATAACCAAAGAGGTACAAATGTAATTTACCAATTAATACTCTAAATGGGTGGGATGAAGCGATAAACCCTTGATTAGAAATTGTAATTTAATGAGGTGCCTCAGCTGTATTAGTTCAGTATGGTGAAAATTTTGTCTTTGGGCATAGTTGTTAGTTTATGAAATACTGATTCTTATCCACTGAGTGTGTCTGTGTTCTCTTTGATTTCCAGGGCTGCAGAAGCAGTAATCACCGGCCGTGCAGACAACATAATCACTTATCACATGAACAATATTTCTAATGGCAAGGGTGGCAAGCCACAACTTCCCTTGGTAATAAACAATTTACATTTTAAACATTTTATTTTTAAACCTTAAAAGTTCATTCATATCCTGGAAATTCCTCTTTTGTCTGTTTCAGAACAATCAACTTGGGCCACACAGGAATGACCCCAAGCAGCAAGGGGCACAATCCCAACAACAGCAATCTTCTCACTCTTCTGACCAGAACCATCAAGCAGCCTCCAAAGCAGCACAGCCAGGCCAGCCACAGCAGCAATCTTCAGCGCAACCAGTCCAACCTCAGCAAGCAGCCCAAGTGGCTAAACCAGCCAGCCTCACTCAGGATGGCCCACCATCAGGAGGCATGGATTCTAAGAGCCTCCCCAGCAGCAGCCCCCAGGATGGTGCTGGATCACATGATGGTAGTAATCCTGCAGGTACGCCTGGTAGTCAGGCTCCCAATCAGACTCCAAATGCTGGCCCTCAGCAGAACTTCTCTTCCCTTGACTTGCCCAAAGGAGCAGATGTTAAATTAACAGCCCAGCACCAGCAGCAGCTTGCTCATGAGATCATGTCAAGCATGGGGGACAACCCTGAGGGTCTTTCCCAGGAGCAGTTGGAGCATCGAGAGCGCTCCCTACAGACTTTGCGTGACATACAACGTATGCTTTTCCCAGATGACAAAGACATGGCTGCCATGGGGCAAGGGAACATGGGTGGACCCCCACCCAATGCTTCCATGATGGAAGGTGGTCCCAAGAAGCCTGAACAGGGGCCACTTCAAGCTATGATAGCTCAGTCTCAGAGCTTGGGGAAACCTGGTGGTCCGGGGGGTCCACGCTCAGAAGGACCTCCCTTTGGGCCGCCAGGACCCAGGGACATGCCTTTTTCACCAGATGATCTTGGGCCTCCTCCACAAGGTCAGGGCCCCATGAATTCACATCCCGGACCTGGTGGTGAACATGGTGACCACATGACACCAGAGCAGATGGCCTGGCTGAAGTTACAGCAGGAGTTCTATGAGGAGAAGAAACGCAAACAGGAGCAAATGCAGCACAGACCAATGGGAGACATGATGCTTCATCAGGGTGGCCCACGGGGCATGATGCGCGGGCCACCGCCTCCCTACCAAATGAATCCTGGTGAAATATGGGGACCTGGGGCCCCAGAACCATTTCCTGAGCAAATGAACATGGGCCCCAGAGGAATGCATCCACACATGCAGAGGATGCCAGGCTTCTCTGGAATGATGAACCCTGATATGGAGGGAGGGCCTAACCCCATGCCTAGGCCTGGCATGAATTGGCCTGATGACATGCCCAAAATGGGAGATGGAAGGGCATTTCCACCAGCTCAGGGGATGTTTGGAGGTCCAGGTGGGCGTGTGGAGAGATTTCCCAATCCTCAGTCTGTACAAGAAGCTATGTTCCATCAAGGCATGGGTGACAAGCAAGGTATGGGTCTACCACCAAGCATGATGATGGAAATGAACAGAGTAATGGGGAACCAAAGACCCATGGAGCCTGGGAATGGAGGTGGCATGATGTTTCCCAGAATGTCAGGTGAAGGTCCCATGAGCCCCTCTTCAAGGATGGAGTTTGTGAAAGGTTTGGGGCGTGACATGGCTGAGTTTGGAATGGGACCTGGCAATCTCAATGTCAACATGGGGCCCAGTCCTCAGATGATGGCTTCCAAGATGAGAGAGCCACAGATGAACATGAGTCCAGAGGAGATTATGAAAATGAGGCATGGTGGAGGTCCCATGTCTGAGGCCATGGCTCCACAGCAGAAGATGATGCAGGGACCTCCATTTCCTGACCAGCCTCATCCAGGTGACTTCAACATGGCGCCAAACCGACAATTCTCAGTCATGGGTCCTCAAGGACCTGGTAATCAAAGAGGTCCCAGGGGTGAGCCACCTTTTGCCACTGATCAGCGAGGAGGCAATGTAGGTGGCAATGGTCGTCTCAGCCACATGCCGCCTTTACCTCCTAACCAGCCTCCCAACAGCTCAGGCCCCCCACCTAACCAGAGGAACATGGGTCGCAAACCCTCAGACTTGAGTGTCCAGTCTGGCCCAGCCAATTCACCCAATGTAAACCCACTTAAATCCCCCACCTTGCGGCAAGTCCAGTCCCCCATGCTAGGCTCCCCTTCGGGTAACCTCAAGTCTCCACAGACACCTTCACAGTTGGCCAGCATGCTTAGTGGGCAGCCAGCAGCGGCCGCAGCTGCAGCAGCAGCGGCTGCCTCCATCAAATCTCCTCCAATGATGGGTTCAGCAGGGGCATCACCCGTCCATATGAAGTCACCGTCACTTCCTGCCCCTTCCCCTGGCTGGACATCCTCGCCCAAGCCGCCCATGCAGAGTCCAGGGATCCCCCAAAATAAACCTCCTCTTAGTATGACCTCACCAAATATGATGGGCAATGTGGAGCAAGGTACAGAATTCTGCTCCATTAAGTTCTTTTTCTTATATTAAACATGTATGGATTCATCATACAATTGTTGTAAGGCTTACAAGGCATTCCATTTTCATTTGTAGGAATGTACATCTTGATTCTGTGCATGGAAAAATACTGTTGTTTGTATCATTACTAAGCTGTCTACCCATTTTCTCCAGGTGGAAGTGCTCCTCCCTCCGCACCCCCTTCAAGTAGTTCTACCAGCCAGCCGGGCTCTATCAACGTCCCAGGAAGTCTTCCGTCCAGCAGTCCTTACACCATGCCACCAGAACCCACGCTATCCCAGAACCCTCTCTCCATCATGATGTCGCGTATGTCCAAGTTTGCTATGCCTAGCTCCACACCCCTTTATCATGATGCCATTAAAACTGTGGCCAGCTCAGATGATGACTCGCCACCTGCAAGATCGCCAAACCTTCCATCCATGAACAATAATATGCCTGGTAAGACTATATTAATGTCTGATTGACTAATATACAGATAGGTGACAAATTAAAGGAACAACCATTGGCTCTGTTATGCTGTGGAGACCTGTTTTACTTCCTTGAAACAGGTCCGTTTGTCCCTTTAGTGGGGAGGATCACTGCAAATCTATACAAAGTTATTCTGACTGATCCCCTTTATCCTATGATGATCCATTTCTGTTCTGATGGGAGTGGTCTCTTCCAGGATGACCCTATCCCCTTCCACAGAGCATGAGGGCTCACCGAGTGGTTTGATGAGTATTAAGATTAGGTAAATCATATTCTTTGACCACCACAGTCACCAGATCTCAACCCAAGTCAAAATCTATCGTAGATTTTTAACGGGCATGTTAGCCAGCGCTCTTCACCACCACCATCAAAACATCAACCAAGGGGATATCTTAGAAGAACGGCGTTCCTCTCTCCAGTACAGTTTCAGAGACTTGGAGAATCAGTTGTTCAGGTGGCTCATGGTGGCCCAACATCTTAAAAAAAAAAAACACTTCTATGTTGGGGTTTCCTTCAATTTGTCACCCTTCTGGATATAATGTACAAGCAAGTGGCAACTTGAATGCTTTAGTAGCTAAGAAGCAGTAGTTATACTAAAGGGTGAAATCCATTTCATTACCCTCTATGGCATGTTATGAATGGTGCTTATTAATAAGATCACTTCACATATATATATATATATATATATATATATATATATATATATATATATATATATATATATATATATATATATATA
>CM041000.1:9587869-9652441 GCA_022985145.1 Pangasius djambal | reverse complement strand
ATATATATATATATATATATATATATATATATATATATATATATATATATATATATATATATATATATATATATATACACATATATGTATATATATGTATATGTATATATTTTAGTATGTATGTATACAGTCAGGTCCGGAAGTATTTGGACAATGACAGAGTTTTTGTGATTTTGAATTATACACCACCACAATGGATTTGAAATTAAAACAATCAAGATGTGATCGAAGTGTAGACTTTCAGCTTTATTTTGAAGAGGTTCCACAAAAATATGGCATTTACCATTTAGGAATTACATACATTTTAAGCAAAGTATTTCCATTTTCAGGGGCTCAAAGGTATTTGGAAAGGTAATTGTAAATATAACCATAATTTTAATACTTGGATAAAAATCCTTTGCAGTCAATGACTGCCTGAAGTCTGGAGCCCATGTTCTCAAAACTCAAATTCTGAGTTTCCTCCCTGGAGATGCTTTGCCAGGCCTTCACTGCAGCCACCTTCAGTTGTTGCTTGTTTGTGGGTCTTTCTGCCTTCAGTCTTGTCTTCAGTAAGTGAAGAACATGCTCTATTGGGTTGAGATCAGGCGACTGACTTGGCCATTGAAGAATATTCCATTTCTTTGCCTTCAAAGAGTCTTGAGTTGCTTTCGCAGTATGTTTAGGGTCATTATCCACCTGCACTGTGAAGCGGCGTCCTATCAGTTTTGTAGAATTTGGCTGAATGTGAGCAGAGAGTATAGCCCTATACACCTCAGAATTCATCTTGCTACTTCTGTCAGCAGTCACATCAATAAACACCAGTGAGCCATGCCCATGCCATAACACTGCCTCCACCATGTTTGACACATGATGTTGTATAGTTTGGATATTGGATACTTTTCTATTCCCATCATTCTGGTACAAGATAATCTTGGTTTCATCAGTCCAAAGAATCTTATTCCAGAACATGGGAAGCTTTTTTAGATGTTTTCTAGCAAAGTCTAATCTGGCTTTCCTGTTCTTGAATGTTACCAGTGTTTTGCACCTTGTTGTAAACCCTCTGTATTTACATTCATGAAGGCGTCTCTTGATTGTAGATTTTGACAATGATACGCCTACCTTCTCCAGAGTATTCTTGACTTCTGTTGATGTTGTGAACCCAACTGTTGATTTGGCCACAACTAAGGTTTTTGCTATCTCTCTTATAGATTTATGTTGTCCTTTCAGCCTAATGATCTCCTTGGACTTCATATTGGTAGCTCCAGTCGAACAGCTGCCAAATGCCAACTCAATACCTGATATCAACTCCAGACCTTTTATCTGCTTCATTTGTCTTGAAGTAACGATAGAATGGACCACACCTAGTCAATTAACTTCTTGTCAGTCAATTGTCCAAATACCTTTGAGCCCCTGAAAATGGAGGTACTTTGCTTAAAATGGCTGTAATTCCTAAATGGTAAATGCCATATTTTTGTGGAACCTCTTAAAATAAAGCTGAAAGTCATATATATATTACACACACACATATACATGAATCATGTTTAGCTCTTTATATTCTACCAGCTCCTGATACAGATATATTTTGTGGAATACATTGTGCCTCATTTATCAAGCTGGATACAAATGGATATATTCGGAAATGTTTACAAAAGAGAATTGGTATTCATGAAAAACCCATGAATTCGGAAAACATTCATATTCTATTCATGCTCCCGAGTGCGTGTAAATTTATGCATAGGAAGACTAACTAGTGTTAGTCGACTTGATTGAATCATATAATAATTTATAGTTCTGACAACTGCAAGTAGTATGTTTCTCTTCTTCTTCTCTTCTCAAACAGAAAAAGTTATGGCTTTTTAAAATCTGGATATCTCCAAAAGTGAAAATTGTATTTAAAGATTTAATTCTGACTGTGGTGTAGACATTTTGACAGCTGATATCTAATTACAAACTGAATTGATTAGGCTTATGTCCATTTCTCTATGGCACATAGCCATCCAGCAACTTGATCAAAGCATGACATTCACTATGTGAGGAAATATAACTTAGCAGGCATGTTTATGCAGACTGACTGTTTTACTGTTGTGTTTGTTAAACTGGCTCATTAACCAATGTGGTCTCTTCAGGCAGAAAGCCAAGGCAAGGTTAAAAAAAAAAATAACGACAAACATTTTCACATTACTTTGTGAAATATATTTATGATTTCATAGTTGAGGGGTCAAAGTATGTTATAGACAGAAAATGCAGTTTTGACCAAAAGCAGAGTTTTCTTTTATGGCTGTTTTCCAGAATTCAGCCACTGTGACATCTGATGGGTTTTCCCAGTTGGCCTTTCAGCTTTGGGCAAGCCATCATAATATAATTAGCAACCTGGAGGAGAGGCATTGCAGCCTTTTTCTACAAAGGTCAATTGCAGCTTATCAGGGACCCAACTTTATTGGTTTTAATGACCAGTGACAACCTTTCAAGACATTCTATATTACTCCATATTCTATATTCTACATTACTGCTCTTTAGTCATGCTGTCAATGGGGAGCAATAGCAGTTGCCTTTTCTGCCTTTGGTTGTGTATCATTCAATTTTTGTCATAGGACCGGAATGTTTCCTGTACTTTCAAGCATGTAGGCTATTTTACGGTATAATGTGGTTTTTGGTTGTTCTATCATGGCCTTTGACTATATAATAAGTACTTTCTTTTACTATAAAAAAAGATTTCTCTCTCTCTCTCTCTCTCTCTCTCTCTCTCTCTGTCTCTCTCTCTGTCTCTCTGTGTTTGTCTTACTCCTCAAGGGAGTTGGTGGGAACAGTCTGGGCAGAATACTCTCAAACCCATACTTCTACTCTTCCCAGTGGGGCTGTCTCTATTTTAGGGATATAAAATTACTTGCCCTTTTTTGTTAATTTAAAAAAATCTTCCATATTTCCATTTCTTTTTTTTCTTTTATTGCATGTTCAGTAACTGGTTGATCAAAGCTAAACCACTTCGTGTTTAATGGAGTCAGTACATAAGAGTATTTCTTTTACCATGTAGATATGAAGCTTGGATATCTTTGATGCCATGTCAAAGTGTTCATCATAAAATGCATTTACCTCTAGCTTAATATTTTGTGATTTTCTTTAATAAAATCTAACTAGAATGCAGAAATCAAGTGTCTGATTTACTACACTGTTTACAAATTCTTCCCTTAGCCAACCCCAGAAATGTGTCCCCAAATATATCTGGGCTCTAAACTTTAGCTCGTATGGTGAGACACATCTCTACTGGAAGTCATTTAGAAATAAAAATGAGCAGAGGAGCATTTACATCTTCCCATTAGATGCTCTTGTAAAAGTCTGTTTGTGTCTGTGAGTAATGAATCAAACTGGACGGCACTGACCAACACCTCAGCTTAAAAAACCATCCATGTTAAACGGCTTTCCTGAGCTTGTCTGTCTCAGGAAACATTTCATTTTATACATCCACATGTTTAATTGCATCTGTCAGATGACTAAAATATACTGCCATGCACAGAACCAACTTTTCACCATACATTAAATGTGTAATTATGACTTTTAATGGGGATTCCATGATTGGGGTGCCTTGGAGCTTGTAAAAACAAACTTATTTTTTGAATCATTTTTCAACATTGGTTCTAAGAAAACAGTTGCTGGATTTTGTCTTATAACAGGGCTGTAAGTAACAGGTTTTTAGCATTGAATTAGCAAATATGCAAAATGTGTTTAGCATCTGTAATCTAGTAACAGAGAATGTTCTTCCCATCATCTTCAGGAAATTTTGACTTCCTGTTGAGCATCTGATTTGTACAGTAAGGGTTGAAAAAGCGTTGAGCGAATGTTGCGGGACACTAAAATGTACATTTTTCATAACTTATAATGGAAGACTCATCGAAGAGGATATTTCAAGCATGAGATGTTAAATGCATTAATGCAAAAATAATGAAGTATTTAATGATTAAATTTCAGGTGTAGTGTAGATATGGTCAGCTGGATCAGACAAAATGCTTTTCAAGTGTTGTAAATAGGTTTTATTAATGTTTAAATTTACAAACATGCACATAGGTTGTTGTGAGGGACACTTCATCTGTGCTTAAAATGTATTTTACCCTTACCTTACATACTTATTTTTTTAAATATAATATCAATGGGACACAAATGGTATCTGAATCATGGACTAACCCTTAAGATACTTAAGATATTATTATGGAAACTCCAACTCTGGCAGCGGAACCATCGAGCAGACAGACTGGTGGCACGGAAGCCCACTTGGAGCCTCCATGTATGGGGGGTAAGAGCCACTGTTCTGCCCCCTCCCATTGGAGGAAGCAATCTCAAACAATATAATTTCCCTCTTACACAGGACTTAAAAGGAAGCTAGCAGGGTTAGAGACGATAAGGCCAAAAAGGGCAACGTTTAGCACTTCAACAAACAAAGAACCCATGTAAATGTCAGCCTTTTGTTTAAAAGAAACAACTCTTATACAATGCACTTGGCACATATAACATGTGAACCGCACTCTAATTCTCAAGCCTTAAACATACTAAAGAAAGAGTTTTCCCACTTAGTGACTCTGCAATAAATTCCCACATATACTGTATACAGGTTTGTGTGGAATGCTCTCATCAGTAGCTATTATTTACACTATTGAGATAATGGTTTTTCCCAGATGTCAATACCTCTGAAATATTATTGAGAAGGGTCTTCCTAAGAAAAAAAACAAGAGGAGCCGTCTTCAAAAACATTTCCTTTTAGTCAGCTCTTTCTTTAATGTGCTCAGAACCAGAACAGCATACCTATGAACCCTGTGCATCTAGGAGAGGGACAGGGCGAACCTCACACCCATCTCCTTTACTTGTTTATCCTTCAGAAACAGAACAATGCTCTTTTTTGCAGTAAGAGAGGCTGCAGATAGGGATGGGGGCTGCAATGTGCTGAAACAGCCTTCTGAAAACAGTAGCAGAGAAACCAGGCACTTCCGTTTTCTGTTTGTCTGGGTTGGACTCACAGCAATGACAATAGACACAGTACTTGGGAGAAGGGGTGGGTTTAAATTAAAGTTGTTTTAGCTTCTGACTCATAGTCATAGTCTGAGAATAATTGATGAGAATAATCAGAATAATAATCAAGGAACAACTCAGGATAATGCTAGACTGTGACAGTCCAGAAATAACAAGCTTACAATGTTCTGCAAACATCTGCTGTAATAATGCTTTGCTTATCAGTGTTGTTAGAATGTTGTTCACACAACATTCTCAGTCTGACAAAACTAATATTATAGAAATGTTTGTATTAACATTCCTACAACTTAAAATGTTTTAGCAATGTTGAAGGAGTTCATGTTTACAAATGTTAAATAAAAAATGTTCTCAGAACATCCAGAAAATTTTATCCAGAAGCTTTTTTTTTTTTTTTTTTTTTGAAGCAAAAATTTTCAGAAAACATTCTAGCAATCTAAAATTATTAGGTGGGTAGCTGCTTATTTTTCATGGATGAAAGCAATCAGAATGCGTTCACAATAATACTGTTTATTTACTTGTTAATGTGTTTTTTTTTCACCCAATTTGGTCAGTCTGCCCCTACTAGCTAGTCCGGAAACTGCTGCTCATGCTAAATGCAGCTGGACACATTCTGAGGAAAGTTCTATCTTCGCTGTTCTACATACATGAGCTCACCGATGCCCATGATTGGCTAATGTTGTTCTGACAGGAGAGAGAGTACTCAAGCTGTTTATAGGAATGTTCTCCAAAATGTTAGAATCGTTATGGGCCCAGGTTTCCAAAAGCATTGGAAAGTTAAGATCATCTTAACTAGGAAAGTGAGTTCAATGAGATGCTTGCTGTACCATTTACCAATGATGTCTGTGCTACAATGATTTTGGAAAATGCCAGTTTTTGTCAAACATTATCAAAATCTTTTGTAATTTACAACCTCTTCTGAGAAAATTTGAGGGCTACAGGGGACTGATTTGATTTCATGCAAAAGAAGTCATAAAAAAGTTCGAATTTTAACCCTCTCCTAACCGTAATCTTAATCTGTCTAACTTTTCATATGACTGTAGCCATGCAAATTGACATTGCAAGGGTGAATCCATGTTAAATTCAAAGCACACTTTAATAGCTCGACTATTTAGCAACTATCCAAACCTTGGACTATATGTGGTGAAAATTAAAAGTTTGTTAGATACAAATATTATATACAGTATAGCCATAAATCACTGTATCAGTAAGATCACTGAAAACATGAAGGATCAAGTCCTAGATTGGAATTGCTGTGCTGAAGTGTTTTAAGAATTATGTTTATTATTTTGGAAATAGCTGAATATTGCTGCTATTGCAGCCTTTTTTGGATATGGAAAGATCATTAAAAACAGGAAGTGTTCGATTTGACTTTGACTTGACCTGAGCAGCAAAGTGGCACGAGATTGAGCTTTAATATGGAAATGGATCCTGGCCCATCCTTCTCTAGCCAAACCCTAACGCAAATCATAAAGGTTTCCCAAGACACTTTTATTAGATACGCTGCTCTAATAAATATTTACACAGCGTTGTCTTACTGTCCCAGTCCAAAACCCTTTTACAGTAAAACTACTGCACATAGGGAAGAGTTGGAGGTTATAAGAAGGAGTGTATATGGGTGTGGGTGTTTGTTAAATTGCTGAGATGCTGATTTAAATAGCTGTGTGGTGTCTGATTACTAATTACATCAAAAAAATACACACAGTTAAGCTACTGAACATGCTAGGGTTGTAGTTAACACAAAGGTGTGTGTGTGTGTGTGTGTGTGTGTGTGTGTGTGTGTGTGTGTGTGTTGTTTGAAGTATTCTCTTGAGAACTGTTACAATATAATCTATTTTCAGATGTGTGCCTGTTCTTACAATGTCAGTTGAAATACATGAACAATCTTGACCTAAAGCCAAAGTCTGATTACACCAGTGAATGGAAACTCACACTGATGTTCATGTAAAATATAATGTATTCTGAAATGTAAGAATTTTCCATTTATGTGACCTAACCTGAATCTATCCATCCATCCATTTTGTGTACTGCTTCTCCTACACAGGGTCCCGGGGAGCCTGGAGCCTATCCCATGGGCCTCGGGGCACAAGATGGGGCACAAGATAGGGCACACCCTGGACAGGTTTCCAACCCATCACAGGGCACAATTGCACACAGTCACACACAACGGACAATTTAGAGATGGCAATCAGCCTTCAACGCTGATTGTCCTCTTTGGATGAGGGGAGGAAACCCGAGTACCTGGTGGAAACCCCCGAACACGGGGAGAGCCCTGTATGTGCAGAGGCGGGAATCGAACCTAACCTGAATCCTTGTTTAATTAAAGTGTGAATTGTTGAATAAACTTATTCTGTAATGACCTAATATGTTTATATAGTCTGTATTCTCTGAGTAATTATTTTTATGCCTTTCTATATTCTATATCCTATGCACTTTATAGAAATGCTTTCACTAGTGCCACCGCCACCTACATAACTGCAGTACCAAAATAAAAATTGAAAAATATTATTTGTGCCACACCTATTTGACTCCTTATTCATTTCATTACCAGTTCTACATTGTTGTGCTAGATTCAGTGTGTAGATGTATATAATCCTCTGCAACCATTTCATTTTAATTTTATAAACATATGTATCAATCATTATTGAAACAAGAGGTTGTATACCCTGATGTGAAGCAAAATATAGTGAGAGTTGGGTTATAATGATCGTTTATAATATTCAGTTTATGTTTTTCTCAGTTGGGATTATAATTATATAGTGTATATAATACTATATATACTATATGGCCAAACGTATGTGGACACCTAACCAATCACACCTATATGTGCTTTTTGAGCATCCCATTCCAGATTTAGTCCCTCTTTGCTGTCATAATAACCTCCACTCTTCTGGGAAGGCTTTCCACTGGATTTTGGAGTGTGGCTATGGGGATATGTGCTCATTCATTCACAAGAGCATTAGTGAGGTCAGGCACTGAGATTAGGCGAGGAGGCTTGGCACACAGTCAGCATTCCAGTTCATCCCAAAGGTGTTCAGTGGGGTTGAGGTCAGGGCTTTGTGCAGGCCACTTGAGTTCTTCCTTACCAACCTTTGCAAACCATGTCTTCATGGACCTCTTTTGTGCATGGGGCATTGCCTGCTGGAACAGGTCTATGTGAACAGGGCCCCATAGTTCCAGTGGATTTCCATGGAAATCTGAATGCTATAGCATACAAAGATATTCTAGAATTTAGTGCGCTTCCAACTTGTTGGAAACAGTTTGGGGAAGACTCACATATGGCTGTGATGGTCAGGTTTCCACATGCTTTATATATGCATATTTTATACTGTATACTATGCTAAATAAATCTTTCTCTTATGTGTTCAAGTGAAAGAGCTGATGAATATAAAAAAATGATACATTCACAATACATAAATACATAAAATGGGCTGCGAAACATTTCCCATGTGAAAACGTGAAAACTCCAAATAACAATTTAATTATAAGTTAATTTATGTAAAAACTCCAAATAATAATTTTAAAAACATGCATAAATACTCTGAGATTACTCTACTATTGATGAATTCCTCTGGGGAAATGGGCAGAGATCTTTGTCACCTCACTGCTACGCCCTTATGAATATGCAGTTTCTGTATTCATAGCAAAATTGCTCCAGGGTACCTCACATTCAGGACCCAATCTGTTTTGACAGTAAAATATCAATGAAGTAGAATATCAACTTCAAAGCTCCAAGCTTGACCTATCTCTTACCTCTGCGATGACTTGCCTTAGTACAAAGATCAGGAGTTGCCTGCAATTAGTGCCTGGAGAGCAACGTTTCTTGAAGTGCAGATGTCTGAATTGAGATGTCTGCTTTATTAAAGGCGGATAGAATTTGGTGGACGGGGTCTTTTTATGTCTCTAGTCTTGATTAGTAGAATGATATGCTGGTAGAAGCCTGGGAAATGTGGATTGACTCTTGCTTGCTCTCTTCCTTTAAATTTTTTCCTTCAAAGACCTTGTGATCCACAGATTGATGGATAAGTCTGAGTTTTGGTTCCTCTAGAGGAGGTTTTCCTTCACTATTGCAAAGATTGAAAATGGATATCTCACTTTGGTTAATTTGGAGGGATCAGACCTCTTTCTTTCTGCTGGTTGGTGTCCTTCCACCTGGGCGAGCAGCAAAACTTCCTTATGTTCTTGATGGCAGATTTCTCTTATCTGTACCAAAAGATATCTTGATCTCTTTGCAGAGACAGACTGTTAGATCTTCTCCTCTAGTATGCCTGAGGATGAATCCTTTGCTTTCTTTCCCTTGAAATACCAACTCTAGGATCTCACTGTTGTGAGCAGCTGAATGGAGGTGTAGACTTGTCCGGAAGAAGATAGATATAGTGCAGATGGTGCTAGATCTCTATCAAACGATGAACAGGAACAGCTGCTTCAGGCCGCAGTCCAGAATACACCAACAGGCATTGGGACACTGGAAGAAATACCAGTGAACTTTTCCTCCTCCTCTGCACTCCTTCCTAGCACTCCTCCCTCCCCGTCTCACTCACTTTCTTGTCCACCTCCTCCTTCCTCTAACGAGTCACAATGCCCCCCGTCTGCCTGCCTGGTACTCTATTTTTGTTTAGGCGAATATCTCCACATCAGGACAGGAAGTAAGATTTGCATTGGGAAAACAATTGGGGTTCCACCTAAAGGTCTGAGTCCCATGATAATTATTTCTAGCTTCAGCTTACTCAAGATACACGCTGTAGCTGGACAAGCATTATGAATATGCATTAAATTAATGCAGTAACATCTGTAAAGAATTTCTACATTTTTTACAATAAAATGTGTTCACATCAGTATGAAACATTATATGTATTTTACAGTAGGTATTTTCCATTATATTTACAGAAATCTTGTATTAATACAGTTTACACTACAATGCTGTTGAATTCTCAAATCTGACTGGTCAGAACGTCCATATAAACATTGCTTAATATGGTAAAGCTTTCTGTAAGGAGATGTTTATTTAACATTTATGGAAGGAGTCTCCGGTGTCAGCAATTGTAATAGTCAATATGGTTTCTCGATAACATGACGAGCTTTTTTTTTTCTTTTTTTGCCTCAATAACTTGAAGTGAGAGAAAAAAAGAGGCTGGTGTCGCTGCTATAACGTAAGTGATAAAAGGAATTAACTTGTCCCCTAGACATTCCACAAAATTAATTGAAACTATAAATGGATAAAAAGTATGAAGTGTCATTCATTAATAATTTAAACATTTTAAACGTTGATAATTTGGTGCAGCATAAGAGGGAAAACACTTCTGGACATGTAGTTAGTGGAAAATAAACCATTTTTGTTGTGGTAAAAGTAGCTCTTCTTTGTGGTGAGCTGCATTAATGCACCCTGTCATTAATTATTTTCCCATAACAGCACACCATGTTGTGTTTTATTCCTACCAAAACACACAGTATCATTAACGTTACTGTAAAATAGCACTGAAGCAGCAAAGGGCCCTTTCTTGTGACTATTTTTTGTATTTTTCTGTCTGTTATTTTGTTTTGTTTGTTTAATAATTGTGATAAATCAGTATTATAATTTCAATAATATCAGTGAACTAGGGTATGATTAAACCGGGGGTGAAACTGTGCAGGAGATTTAGCAGGAGAGCTGTTAAGCTAACTACAGTAGATAGCTAATGTTTGCTATACATACCTGAAAGCCTGTGAGTGTAAATAGATAAACCTTATAGTTGACAGTGCAGTACCTACCTAAATATAAATTACAAATACAAATTATTACAAACTTTAAATCAGATAATGGATGCTTTGACTGATAATGAGAAAGAAAGTAGTTACATCCTAACAGCTAACAGGTGAGCTTTACCATATTACACAATGTTTATAAATTTATCTTTTTTAAAATTGCAGGCACGTGATCACTAATTTGGCCTTAGGTATAGCAAGGGAAATTTGTGACCTTCGCACATTGTGAGCTCGTGGGAGAATCATATACATGAAATAAAGTTCAGTTTGTTCTATTTTTGTCTTTTGACACTTTCCTGCTCATCACACATACTATGTGTATCTTTATACTTCTACATTGCCTACTGGCTTTTCTGAAAAAAGCTTAATATTGACAAAATATACATATATTGTATACATATATATATATATATATATATATATATATATATTAGCTTAGCAATCAGTGCCATTATTAAGAAGAAGAAGAAATTATTTGTGTTAATCTTTGTCACATTTTTCCTTGTCACATCTGCCCTAATCCAGACACGCAGCCAAATCTAGTGGGCTAGAGAAATAAAATAATGTGAAGTAGTTAAGTTTCATCTTACCCGCTGTTTTGGTTACAAGAGCTGAAGTGTGACCACAGCACTCCTGCTTGTCGTCGACACCTCCAACGAGTCTAGACACCTTGTTTATCATGCATCTCCAGTCCTGGTCACGTTGACAGTGATAAAATGCCTTCTCCTTCATTTAGTACCCCTGTCAGTAAGAGTGTGAACAGTGTTGGCCCATCCATGCACCCAAAACAGGCTTTGATATGACATGGGGGGTTTAAAGCATTATATTCATTCATTCATTCATTCATTCACCTTCATTATCATTCATTGCGATGGATTCAATTCAATTTTATTTGTATAGTGCTTTTAACAAGCTTTACCGAAATAAATGCATTCAGGATATAAATTTTAAATGTATGCCCCCTATCCTTAGTGCAATTATAAATAATTCCCTTCTATAACTGTGTGCTACATGGTCAAATAGTGCAACTAATGGATTCAGAGCTTATCCCAGGACCACTAGGTGTGAGACTGGAATACAGTCTGGATGGGACACCAGTGCATTGCAGTAGTGTTACATGTGGGAAACATGAAAATGATGACATCTGGTCTTCCTTTGGCCAACCTCTTTCCAATGTGCACACACAGTCAGATTGTCCCAAACCCATTGACCTCCACTGAACTCAACTGACCTTTCAGTACTTGTGTTTCTGCATTGCACCTGTTAATTGTATCAAAAAGGCAAACTTTTCTTTAGATTAGATTAGATTAGATTCAACTTTATTGTCATTGTTCAAAGTACATGTACTAAGCCAATGAAATGCAGTTAGCATCTAACCAGAAGTGCATAAGTGACATATTTACAATAAATGACAAATAAGGATATACAACTATGAGGGTGATATGTACAGGGAAATGGACAGATGTACCTTATGTACAGAAGGTGCAGTGGGTATTATAAATAAGGATAAATGTGATCTATATATATGTACAATCAGTGTACAGTGGTGAAGACATGTTAAGAATATGATAAGAATGTGAACAGGATATAAAAATGAATATAAACAATGAATATATACATACATACATATTACATATATACACACACATATATGCATGTATGTAGGTGTATGAGGTTATGTCCTCATCCTTTTGTTTTTCTTGGAGCTAGTGAGAGGATTAGCCCACTCAAAAGCTAAACCAAATATGTCTTTAATGTCTTTTGCAATTCAGCAAAGTAGAAAAAATCAAAAGTGGAAAAACTCTTGGTGTTTTTCTCTGCCTTCGTCAGTATGATCATCTGTTCTTTTCTTACTTTTTCATGACGATGTCTTACTCGGATAATGGCTGTGCTGAAACATCTAATCAATACCCGTCTCCCAAAAACTGAAACCTGAACCCTGTTTTAAGTAATGAAAAGGTTAGAGGTTAAAAAACTGAGACATGCAATGGTTTCAGTGATATATGAAGTGTTAAAATAAACTGTAAGAAATGTCGGCGTTTAGCTAAATCATAGTTTCCCATTTTAATGAGGAATGCAATGTGAGTGATACTGGAATATTTGGGACACTTTGGTGCCTCATAATAGGTTATGAACCTTCATCATTGTGGTTATACTTGTCAATGCAAGTAATGTTCATCAAATCACTGCTTATTACGGCTTTATTTAAACATTTCTTCAGACCATAAAGGACCTGCAAGGAGTCATTTAGGAAATAAATTTTTTTTCATTTTAAACTGCTTGTGTACAGACTCTCACATCCCATGATCCCTTTGATAGCCTCTCTTTAAGAGTGTACATTTATGTTTATACTTCCCACAATTCCTCTAGCTGCTCCAGCATGAGCTGGGAATGTTTTCGGTATGCTATTTATGTGCAGGATTCCACAACAGTGCCTCATACATTTCCATAAATGCCAACTTAGACTGAGTTATTGGTTATTTATCTTGTTGAGTATGCACCAATGCAGTGTTGTCCCCAGTTTTATTTGTGACAAATTAAACTGTCAGCTTTGTTTCTGTAAGTTGCACAGTAATACTTCTGAGGTGTGAAGGTTGCTAAAGCAGGAGCATATGGGTGAGATATTTTTAATTGCTGGCCTCATGTGTTGATTTTTCCCTGTGTGATAGTGAAGGGGAGTGTGAAATAAACCACCTATTTTTAACGAGCTTCCTGGCAATGCAAAATGCTACTGTGTGATAGCAACACCCAAGAGACCAGGGCTATCGTCTGACAATGTGTGTCCCCATCACTGATGTGCTGTCATACAGAAGCCTATATCTCATCCCTGGCAGAATCCTGGCCTGGAGAGGGTTCAGGAATGACCTGAACCCTGAAGATGAAGTCAGTCTCACTTGTAATGATGCTTTTAATAGATTGAACACAATTAACAATTTCACATTCTTCCTTACTTTTTGTTGTACTCATTCCCTTCATGTTGCTTTGTGATTTGCAAATTTTCTCCCATGCATCGCCTTTCCTCTTTGCCATTGTGTTGCCTGAGGCCTTTCTTCCCTCCTGCTGCACCCTCAACCCCATAATCAACAGAGGAAGGCCTGAGTCCACTTCCTGTCAGATTGGTGGAAACAATTTATTACCATGTCCCACCCCTTTTGTCCCCCATGTAGCTACATTCATAATACTGTAAGCTCTGGAGACCTCAATTTGCTAGTCAGGGTATGGTGGATGGTCATCGGTTGCTTTGATTACAGGAACAGAACTGTATTTCAATGTCAAAAGGATTTAAAGGATTGTATTCAATATGCCTGATGTAACCTAGCCTCTGGTAAACTCCCAAATGGTTTGGAGTAGGGTGTCCAGTCATACTCACAAAGGGAATATGTGGCTACAAGTCTGGTCCATGGTTTGGAGGAAAAATATTTTTCTAATGAATAAAATCAAATGGACCAACACTTTATACCACAGAACTATCGAATTCTTGATTCTGATTACTCAGAGAGTGTGGAATAATTTTCTATAACAGGACAGTAGTTCCATCTTCAAGGCAAATCACAGGTTAATGCGCTCATCATTTCTGATGCAGGAAAGTCTTTAGGATGTAGTGTTTTATGGTTTTATCACAAGCTGGTTTTATGGTTTTATCACAAGCTGCATTTTTGGCTTAGAGAGTTTGGTGAGGTAAAGACAGCTTATAGCTGTTATAACGTAAGTGATAACAGGAACTAACTTGTCCACAACCTTAATTGTAACTATAGCTAGATAAAATGTATGATGTGTAAATAAAGATCTGTGGTATAAGAGGAATAAAATATGACAGGTCAGGCATGCTGTTATAGGAAAATAATACATGACACATTATTACATATATTAATGCATCGGGCACACCTCCCTGTTGTTGATTATTTCCTTATAACTGCATGCCCTGTCATATTTTATTCCTTCATTAGTAATAATATCAAGCATGAGTGCCACTTATTGACAAGCAGCAACGTTTGGTTGTGATGTCCTGTGATCATTTGGCCTCCCTTTTGAGGTGCATCACTGGTATCCCAGACATAACTCTTATACTTCGTTAATATTTGAGAATTTTAACTGCAAGTGATTTGTAGTTTCCATTTGCATTTCATTCATGCTTTAACTATGAACACGTTACTAACATAGAGAAATGTGATAATCTAGTTTAAAGTATAGCTCAGTTTAATTACAATTTATTTATTAATATTTTTAACTAATAGCATTGTCAAAAAGCAGCTTTACAGATACAGTATATGGGTCTAGATCTAGAACGCAAACTGTGAAAGCCAGAGATGAGAATGACATGGCAAAACCCCCTAAGGCACAATAAGAAAGAAACCCTGAAAGAAACCAGTCGCAAAGCTGGGTGAAACCACAGAGTAGTCAAAGACTTTAAAAGTCCTCAAATGAAGTACAACCTCTAAAAATGGGCACAGTTACAATTGTACCAATCAAGTATGAAATGTTAAAAGACCAACATGGGACATTGTTTGAGAGAAAATACATGAAGTGAAATATTATTCATGGACATTGGCTTCACAGACACAAGACTGCACAAATGAAAACCATTCACAGTCCTCAGTTCACTAGATGAAATGGATGTGGACTGATTTGGGTAAATCCTTCTTATTGTAGTTGGTATCTGTGGTATGCACAAAGGACAGAGAAGAGAGGGACCCACACTGGAAGTATTAAAAGACTCGTACTGGTGTAGAGATTAATGGGGATTACTGCAGGAGAGTGAGATGAGGGAAATCCAGTATCACATCCTATAGGAATTCTGTGCTGGGAGCAAGATTTAGTATGAGATAAACTGTGGTTCAAAATCTTATTGGTCATAATACCAGAATCATGGTTGTGACACCATTTTAGAGAGAGAGAAAAGGGACCCTTTAGTAATAAATGTTAGAGAAGAAAGTAGCAGTGGTTTACCTAACCAGTTTGGGGAAATAAAACCACTCAGGTTCTGATATGCAATATATGCTATCTTGAAACTTCCACAAGACATTTGACATACGACGCTTTGCTCTTATATTGTTCTTTCTTCAATAGACAGAAATTATATGGTCTGATTATTTAGTGTGATATATAGTCGCACTGCCATCCCACACTGATGCTAACTGTCTCCTGCATCCTATTTCTATGTACTTTTAGGATCGTCAGCTATTTTGTCCCTCAAGAGCAGAAATCGTGTGGCGCGACAGCACGTAGACAGATAATAAGATAACTTTGTTTCAGGGTTGTCCCTGTGTTTAGCTATAGCCCGAGGCCTGCTTCATTGGCACAATCTGAGATCACGCCTCAGTGCATGTGCTCAATGGATTCAGTGTGTTTCATCATGACATCATGCTTTTGTGTGAAAACCCTGCACCTATTCAATGCTCTGCCGTGAGTTTAAGCCACTAGCACCTACCGTACCGACCACTAGTGCCTTTGCAACTCCGGCTCAGATAAAACCTTATTAGCAGACTTCAAGAGTCAGTACTGGAAAGCTACTTATGTTAAAAAAATTATAACTCTTTTGTATTGTTTTTCTGCATTCTTCTTTTCTTGAGACAAATACGTTAATTGAAATATCCGCAGCTTGTTCTCCAGATTTATCAAGTAATAGGAATCTACTGCATGCCATTATTATATTCCTTATGTGGTGCCTTTTCTGTCCCTGAAGAAATTTCATATTAACAGTGAAACAATTTTAGACTACTTTAAAATATTTAATTTTTATATTAATAGAATAATAGAATAGAATAATATATTTAATATAAGCTTTTATTTCCTGCATTTTTCCATTTTTTATTATAAATATTTAATTCTAATGAGTTGTGTTTTTTTTCACCCCAATATTATTTTCCACCCTATTAGTATGTCATACTTTGGCTTTAAGAAAATAAATCAGCCTACTCTGACATCACTTTCACGAACTGACATCATATTTAGTGGGTGTCTCAACTTGCTAAACTGTTAAAGTCCTAACACAAGTTTCATCATGACAGTCTGCATATTCCTCTCAGACATGCTCTAAAATGGATACCAAGGAATGGCCCCTGTCCTACTGAGGAGACAGTAAACTGTGAAACTGAGACAGTTACTGTTGTAACTGGGTTTGCCATATTTAAAAAAAAAAAAAAAGGTCTTCAAAACAAACTTTGGTGTCCTTAAATACACTTTTTGTTTGTATATTTTATATTTTAAAAAATGCATATTAAATTAATCCAATCAAGTTCCTTCAGGATTAGAAGGGCTTTCACCACAGACTACTACAACTATAAAAATTTTACTTTTGTCCAGTTTTATAGGTAACTATACTAACAGTATTTGAAAAAAGTGTGTGAGGGTTTAGCATACTTTCAATATCTATTAGCTATGTTCTCCTAATACAAAACTAAGTACTATATTTATTCTCTGCCCTGTCAATTAGAGAGCTGCTGGCCAATTGTGGGCACCTGTGAGATGTACTGTATATGGAAGTGCCTTAGCATCTTAGCATTATGAAAATAATATGGTATACAGATTTATAAATTTATACCTCCACTGTGTCTTGGCTGTTCAGAGACATTTGTTCTGGTACATTTTTGTGAAAATCTGTTGTGAGTTAGAGTTTCCCCAAACCATTGCATTAATTTATTACCTATTATAGGTTTAACACATACACTGCTAGTGATTGGTTGTACACATATACCAGTGTTAACTCCTACATCTAGCTGCATTCATTTCTACTTGATTAAACAAGATTTTCATACTTTTGGGGAACCACACAGAGACAGTCATATTCATTATTGGCAAACTATACATACATTAGCAAATTTTGTATCAAGTCAATGGTCAGCATTCATCACACAAAATATCTCGTCAATTTTCTCAAACCTTATTTTGAGTCCGACCCACTTTCTAAAGTAAATAACAGCATGGTGAAGTCCTTGATATTCTTTGCTTAGAAAAAAAAATAGAAGCTAATATACACTATAAGAAATTTACACTACCAAAAACTGCTCCCATTCCCCCAGATAGTTTCATACGTCCCCATTTGTGTTTGTGGGTTCTATTGTCCTATGCGTCATCATCTGTCGCCTTCTGAATAAAGGCTGTCTGGCTCCCAGCTTAAATATTGAAGCAAACTAAAAACCAACCATCAGACTGGATTCATTCACTTCTGCTCAGTGGTGCGACAAGCAGAGGGGGCCTTAGGTGGGAACCAGAGAGCAAAATAGTTCACTTCATACCACACAGTGCCAAGAGAAGGGGGAACACGACTACTCTGGAGCTCTCACGGTGGCAAGTTGCCCATTTTATACCAACCTATTGCTGATAGTTTCACTACGATTGCCTTGGTTTGGAGTGGTGCAATTGTAACAATCATGGGGTATTTTTTGGTAATTTTAAAATTTTCACTCAAGATGATAGAGGAAAGTTTTGAGTTTGGTCTTTAAGGCAGGCATGACAAGGAGTGGCATGACTGGAGTTAGTGATTAGTTTTAGATGGCCTGTATATATACTGCAAATTGTAGAATAACCTTTGTTACCAATTGCGACATTCAAAACACTCCAACGCCAGCCATGGGTTTAATGCAGAGCTAGCTTTTTTAGGGTGACATGCTATAATAGGCCTCAATGACTTGCTTTATTGACTCACACTTGACTCCCTTTTGCTCTTCTTGTTTATAGTGTTGATTGTTGACCATGGGTGACTGGAGTTTCTTGGGCAACATCCTTGAGGAAGTCAATGAGCACTCGACGGTTATCGGCAGGGTGTGGCTGACTGTACTCTTTATCTTTCGCATTCTGATCCTCGGCACTGCGGCAGAGTTTGTATGGGGCGATGAGCAGTCGGATTACGTCTGCAACACGCAGCAGCCCGGTTGCGAGAATGTCTGCTATGATGAGGCCTTCCCCATTTCACACATACGCCTGTGGGTTCTGCAGATCATCTTTGTCTCCACGCCATCACTGGTGTATGTGGGACACGCCGTGCACCATGTTCACATGGAAGAGAAACGTAAGGAACGTGAGGAGGCAGAGCTGAGCCGGCAACAGGAGACAAGTGAGGAGCGGCTGCCAGTTGCTCCTGACCAGGGCAGTGTCCGTACAGCCAAAGAGACCAGCACCAAAGGCAGCAAGAAGTTCCCCTTGGAAGGCACACTGCTCAGAACCTACATCTGCCACATCATCTTCAAAACACTCTTTGAGGTAGGGTTTGTTGTGGGCCAATACTTCCTGTACGGTTTTCGTATCCTGCCTCTGTATAAGTGCAGCCGCTGGCCCTGCCCCAACACAGTCGACTGCTTCGTGTCAAGGCCAACTGAAAAGACTGTCTTCATTATCTTTATGTTAGCTGTGGCCTGTGTCTCACTCTTCCTTAACTTTGTAGAGATCAGCCACTTGGGCCTCAAGAAGATTCACTTTGCATTTCGCAAACCAGCCCAGCCCCAAATTGAGGGATCTGGTGCAGGTGAGAAGCCTTCCATAGCTGTGTCCTCTATTCAGAAAGCCAAAGGCTACAAGTTACTGGACGAGGACAAAACAGTTTCACACTTCTTTCCCCTGACTGAGGTGGCTGGCATGGAGGCTGGGTGTGTGCCAACATCCTATAAACCATTTGGGGAAAAAACAGATGGAGCGACAGCGCCACGGGAAGACATGTCGAAGCTGTATGACGAGACGTTGCCCACTTATGTCCAGACTACCATGGTGGGGCCCAAAGGAGCTACTGGAGTTATTCGAGTGGACGAAGAAGAAGATGTGGAAGCCAGCGAGACAATAGAGGACAACAGACCCCTCAGTAGCCTGAGCAAGGCTAGCAGCCGGGCGAGGTCAGATGACTTGACAGTATAAAATTAGATTAAAATTCAACAATAGGAAAATGTAATCCTACTGAAGAAAGATATAGAAGGTCTTAAGGCAGTTGTAATGACACGTGTAAACATCTTTCTATTTAAACATGCCATGCAATTTTTCCCCAAGAATACTTGAGTTCATTAATCCATTATAGAGCAGTAATTTTGTACTGTCTTCATCAAATGAATTGGAAACAACTAACTAACTAACCAGAAGAAAGATTCTCAGTAGGATTCATGTGGTGATGAGCAATAAGGCATGTTATATATTAGCAAAAAAAAAAAGTTGGTTTTTTAAAAACCACATTTTCTATCCAGAATTTTAATTTTATTCTAATCCAAGTAGTCAAATTCTAATGTTTACATTTTTTCCATTATCCATTTAGTTCAATATTGTATGTATGTTTTATTACTATTGTTTTGGGATTTCGGCAGATTATTTCTGCAATGCTGTCAGGGTAACATAATTTTCACCTCAATAACTCATCCAAATGCAAGTACAACAACTGATCAGTAATGGTTTCGCTCTGTGTGCGTATTGTGCTTCCTGTAATATCCAGCTTGGTTTATATATATATATATCACTATAAAAACAATATAAAGTAATTGTTATATGTGTGGCATAATACCTTGATAATACCTTGTTTGCTTTTACTCTCTTACGGTTTAACCAGTTTAGCCAAAGAAACAATTGTTTCTAGTCCCTCTATGCATGCATGTACGATGCTGAAAAACAATGTGCCAAAAAAGCACAATGTATTGTTGATGAAGTAGCAGTAAAAAAAACATAGCCACCGTAGACAAGCAGGCATCCTCGACTAAAGAAAACAGCATTCTACAATTAGCTGTATAAGACAATTTATCCTGCTTGATATATCAAGTTACTCCAGCTGTAGCAATAAACATAGAGTATGCTTGATGTGTTTTGGATTATTGGTTTAGGTAATACTATACGTTAGTATTTTACTTTTATTTTTTAAAAAGTATTTCAAGTCTTAGATCATTGTTGAGCACTATATTCAGTATTATTTAATAATTAGACTTAATTTTAGACCTCATCATTTTATTTGGTGATGCTGAAATCAAGTTCTTCATTAAACACCAAATTTTCAAATGGAAAACTCACTTCCTTTCAGTGTTACGTGGAACTATCCTTATTACAGATAATAAGTACATGGCCTAATGTTTTCGCATTTCTTTGCTCAGTATTGTTATAGATTGTTCCTGTTGTTAAAATGAAATTTCTTATCCCTGTCAGGAAAACAGATGAAGCATACCTATATTGTAAACTATGATTAACCCTGAAATCAAATTTATGCAGAGAATCCTCAGTGTAAATTCCTGATGAGGTGTAACTTGAAAAAAAAAAGCCCTATTAAAGACTTGAATTTAAACAAATAATTGTTTTGTGTGTTTTTTTTTGTTTGGTGTTTATGTATTTAATCATCAATTAATAATAATATATTTTTTGATGACTGCTCGGGGTTCAGTACTTCTACATCAAGGGTTGTCAATTAGATTTGACCCAGAGCAAATACTCTTTGGGACATAGCACAGAAAACAATGGGTGTGACACCCTGAACTGGAGACCAGTCCATTACAGTATCAACATTCAATCAGTGATTATTAACTTGCATTGAAATGTTTCATTTTGAAAAAAATATTAGAACTGTGTTCATACACTATGTAGTGCATTAAATGTAGTACACAGCAGTTGATATTCAACCACAGAAAAAAACTGAAATAGTTATCATATTTAAATCTGATTACAATGTGCTTCCATTTTTTCTATTAGTTTCTTCTCACTAATATTTTTGTTCCTCAGTTTTTTTTCCAGTGCTTGGTGTCATGCCACTTGTCTTTTTCAAGCTCTAAGTAAACTAAGTAGGACAAGAGATTATTGCCTAAATGTAGTTATACATTCAAGCAGGTCTTTATGGTAGGACAGCATTCAATCCCTAACACGCCAACCACCCCCCTCCCTTTAAAAAAATCAAATTCTACATAATTTTAATGTAACTGAACACATTGATGATCTCAGCTGTACAAGCAGCGCTTCAGGCATAAAGCTTCCTGCGTATGTGGTTTGCTCATTGGCAGCTCTGTTTCACACCTTCATACTTCATGTTCTGTACTTCATATATTAACGTAGCCACGATAAAAAAGGCTTCATCTTTTCATTTCAACGGCTGCATTATCTAGTCACACTAACTGTACTCTTCAAATACTATGCAAATAATCATGGGTTCTGGTTCTTCAATGTGAAATGCTGTTTTAGTCAAGATGAAATAAATATGTAAAAACGCCTATGATGTAAATAGTAAAAATGAGTTAATGCAGCAATACATGCATAAGCTTTTTTTTTTTATTTCATAATGACATGTTTATTTCCTTCTGTTGTAATCTGTCAGTAACCATAAATGAATTATGTGAATGAACATAAATGAACATAAATGAACTCAGTTCAATGTTTCAGCGTGAGACATGAACTATATGGCAAAATTACGCTAGCTTTTTGGCCGATGGAACCACATAGAAGGCCACAGTGAGCTCGGAAATGCTCATAATCAGTAGATCAAAATAGCTGATCAAACAGATAGACATGATTTAACAGCTAAGGGCTAAGCCCCCTGTCATTCAAAGATGAAAAACATCTATATAGAATGGTATGAAAAGTTTGTCACTATCATTAGCAGTCATGTTACTGTCACAGATGTAATGAACATGTACTCTATGTATAGAGTATTTGCTCTATAACCCCCCCCTAGTTATCACAGTATTTATACCAATTTTGAGGATTTTCAGTGGGTAGTGGTAGCTCCATGGTTAAGCTATTACCAGGGCAACTGATTGGAGCAACTGATCAGGGCAACTGATTGGAAATTTATGACCAACACCACCAAGACTGCCAAGCTACCATTGTTGGGCCCTCGAGCAAGGCCCTTGGCCCTCAACTGCTCAGTTGTATCCTGTCTCAATTGTAAGTTGCTTTGGATAAAAGTGTCCAAATTTACTTGGGTTTCACCCTAAAAAGTTTTTCATCATACAAAATGTACAAAATGAATGCCTGCTTGTTCACCTGTACCCACTAATAGCAGACATTGATTTCCAACTAAGTTATCCAGCTAAAGTTGCATTAAATGTATGCTGTGTAGTGTTTGTGGCACAGACAGGGTTCAAACCAGTCACAGCGGATCTGGATCTTATACCTGAAACCCTGGACGTGAGACAGGAATGAACTCTGGACAGGACACCAGATAAAAAAGAGACCATTTATTCCATGGACTATATCCATAGGACTTTATCATACAATGCAAGATAAAGTGCACATGCATGTAATACCATAATAAGTACTGCGCTAAAACTACAGTAGAAACATAAAGTGCAATATCAAGAATGTGTAAAGCACAAAGGTTTCCTATGAATGATGGCTACATCTAAATTGGAAATGCTGCATTATCAGTGCTAGGCCATAAGTGAGATGGTGACCATGGTGGTTCGAGTCTGAGCTTTGCTGCAACAGGAAACAAATTTGTCATTTTTTTAAATGACTAGTGCCAGTCATTATGACAACTTTCTGCAAAATTATCATTACACTTTTAGTATTAATGTCATGGTTAAGTTGTTTTCTGTTTTTATTTGTTGCAGATGCACTGCTGTGCGTATGTACTAAAGTGTGATAACACCTCCATTTCCTTTGCAGAAATGTCAGTTCAAAACCACGTTCACCTCAGATGTTTGCTCGCATATTATCCAGCAGCTGTGGAGTGATACAATGACCACTGGTATGTCATGCATATAAATATATACCACTGTATATTATTTGCTGTAAGATTTTGTTTAAAATGATTCAATGCAATGAAATCATTTGCTGTGCTCTGTTTTTTTCTGTAAGTAAAAATTCCACTACTTCCTTTTCTCTTTTCTGTGCCATGCAAATATGAAACAGCAGCCAACAACTCAAGTTCAGGTAGGTACTCTAACAAATAAAGGAGTATAGATTATAATAATGAATGTCTAATTGAAATAAAAAATGCAAAGGTTAAATAAAGATAAGAAAGCATCTACTGTTTTAGTTCTGTTTTCTATATTTACAGCTCTCTTCTTCCTCTTCAACTCCTTTATACCCTTCTAATTGTCTCTACAAGGCTTACGTTTGGAAGATTTTCCAAAGTTTGTCTTCCAGTGTCTGACCTTATCATTTATCCTGGTTCTACTGTATGCACTTGGAGTCTTTCTCTGTAAAGAGATATGTGTATGGTGAGTAACACAGGTTCATAAAAACGAATATCTTTTACTAATAACGTTTGTGTGATAGGTTATCATGTTGTTGAATTTTGCCATTGCAGGAGGAAAAGATCACTGAACTCCAATGGAAAGGTAAAGCCTGTTATATATTATGCAAACAGAATATTTTTCTAATATTTCAGATAATTTCAGATCATGTGGCAGTTTTCCAGAATTATTAACTAACAGATAATGGTGGACTGACATTATAGAGGTTCTCAATCCAGTCACTGCAAAACCCAAAAATTTATTCTGTCCTTTTTTGGGGGATGGTGATTAATATTACCTTTAAATGTAGACAGTAATACGTTATATTTACTTTGTTATATTTACTTTGGCAATAGTTTTTAATGACCATTTGCATTTTACATTCAGCTATTTTCTATATATTCTATATTCTATATATATATTCTATATATTTCTATATTATATATTTTCCATGGCTGAATCGTAAATGGAGCTCTTTTGGGCATATAGTGCACTACGTAGGTCTAAAACTATAATATTACCAAAAGAGGACGGGCTCCCTTTTGAGTCTGGTTCCTCACAAGGTTTCTTCATTATCCCAGAAATATTCTGTATAATATCCCATGTCACCTACCTAACCAGCAGAAAATGCTATCTATCTATCTATCTATCTATCTATCTATCTATCTATCTATCTATCTATCATTTTTTGAATGTTATTATGATGGAAATGTACACTGTTAGATCTATAATGTTATTCTATCGTGTTGTTTTGTTGTTGTTTTTTTATTAAGGTTTCTGCAAAAACAGGAGCGACAACTAACAGACGGCACACTTATAAAGAGAGAATAAACTCAGTCTATATGCAATGGACACCTGGCGACAATACATCAGTCTAACCAAACTACGCATACTATACTTCACTGTTGTTCCCATTACATTTATGTATATATCTGCAACATATATCTGCAATATCTGTAATCACAGTATATTGTGAACTTTAATGACATAAATTTCTGTACATTCCCACTTTTGACTTTTTTTTTTAGGTGTCATTAGAACTTTATTGGCTCACTAGGTGTTATTAGAACTTTTGCCAATAGAGAGTGAGATTGCATTGTCTGGGCTAATGAGCAGTTACTTTCTGATACACTATTGCTTTACTATAGGTTTTAACAGCTGAACAAGGTAAGTAAATATATATTTTATGACATTTAGCAGCAAAATTGGTAAAACCTTTACCCAGTACCTACTACGGATGGCTTTTTAGCTCATAATATATACAATCATTATAATATATTATATGGTCTAGGGTTGCACAGGTTAGACAAATATTTTGTATTGAGCATACCCTAAACACTGTACGTCGAGGAAAAAAAAACTAAACTAAACTAAACAGTCCCATAGCAAATATCAACTCAGTACCATACCAGTTCTTTCTTAATTTAACAGTGTTTAAATTGGGTTTGGATTGTGTTTAAAAGAGGATTCCACATGAGGTATTTGCAATAGAAGCCAATTTTTTAATGATAGGTTAATTTCACATGGCCACATGAAATTGTGCTATTGTTTTTTTAATATGACTTTTAGAAATGTTACCGACACATCTGAGGGAAATACTTGCTGATATGGCCTTCCATGGTGAAGCATCCACTAAAATTCCATTTTATTGTTTAAGTAAGAAGTAATCAATGTAGAAAATTGTTACCATTGGCAAATTACTGTGGTATAAGAGGAATAAAACACTTCAGGATATGCTGTTATAGAAAAATAATCAGTGACATGTTGGTATTGCATTAGTGTCCTAGAACTGGCAGATGCATAAAACGTTCACTGAAGTCAACTGGACATTTTCAAAGGTTTATGTGTAAGACATTACAATAAAATCAAGTCTAAAGAGGATAATTAGCCTGCCACAGGCAGCTTAGGGTACTATTTTTCTAGTAGGCTAGTGTAGGGTTTGGGACACAGCCGGTGTTGTGCGCGAGCTTTTCTTCAGATCTCGGCGTCACAGCTGGCGGTCGAAGCTACAAAAGCTTGAAGCACGCGCTCGGATAGACTCAGAGCACGCGAGAGCGAGAAGTCTGACTAAAGTAAGTGACTTCGTGTTCTAGCAAAATCTTTAAGAGTTCATATTTGGTGTAAGTTTGAAGGTTTGACTCGAATTATAAAGACTTTTTTCTTTTACAGATGTTGAGAAGCGCATCTTTGTTCGTTTTGTTCGCTGTGGCTGTCTGTCACGCTGAGGTGAGTTGTTTTTTTTCTTTTTCTTTTTGGATAAACTTTGATTAGAAAAAGGAATTTATTAGGATTCCCAGTAGTCAGTCACTCACTCACAGTCAGTAAATAGTCAGTTGTTTCATTGCACACCTACGCTCCTGGGCAAAAAAAAAAAGAGGCCAAGCTCAAAATGACAAAATATTAAGGTTTTTAATGGTCTTAACAGCAAATCATTGGTCAGAAAATGCGCAAGAATTAAACAGATGCACTCCTGAGAGCTCCTGTGCCTCCATTTGCTGCTTTACTTTTGCTGCCGTGAACTGTTTGTTTGGGGAAAAGCAAAAACTCACTTATAGTTTTCTTGTACACAAAGGTAAAATCATGATAATTACTGAAATGTTTGATGTCAAATTGTACAAAAATTTCCAAAAATATCTTCTGGGATTTTTTTTTCTTAAAAGATTAGTCATTATTATCATTATCTGGTTATCTGCCACACCTGATGCAGCCCATCAAGAGCCACAAGGCTTAGTTAAAGAAATGAAATTAAAGAAGGGCAAAGCTATCCCATACTAAGTTCCTTTATCAATTTGTTTAATTCTTGCTAATTTCCTGACTAATGATTTGTTGTTAAGACCATTAAAAGCTTAATATTTTGCCATTTTGGCCTTTTTTTTTTCTTTTTTGGGTAAGTTTATAACAAGATACTGATGCGTTGGTACCTTTGCCTCACTTTTCAGTTTTAAAATACTCTTTAAAATATTTTAAACGAGGTTATATGAAAAAAAAAAAACCATGTTATTAATAATGTCACAAATGACCACATGAACCCATTCAATCCAGCAACTCACGAACCTTAAAGAAAAATATCTATTTGCACTGTATTTTCACCTAAAACATGATGGAGCACATTTTACTTCTTTACTTCTGCCTTGAGGCTAAAATAGCTGAAATAAGAAACAACTGAAGCATGTGACCTCCAATTAACATTGTGTGACTTTATCTAGTAAATATACTGTTTGTATTTTTTGACATTTTTAATACAAATCTGGGTTCTTACATCAGTCTAGAAAATCTGGAAAAAGTACGGAATTTAAATAATAGGCATGAAATTTCAGTATGAAAACTGAGAAAATGTTTCAGGAAATATTTATCATCTTTAGGCTTTTGAATACCTAGATCTTATGTTTTGATTTTCTTATGAGCTGTAGTCTTTCTTTGGTCAGAAATTGACTGTTGTTTAATTTTCTAAAAAACATCTCTGACTATAATGCAGACTGTAATTCAAATCACAGGTTTAAATGAATGCCCTAATTCTAATATGCTATCTTTGTATAAGTAGAATATGAAGTTGTTAACAGGACTTTTTTCCGGTTTCTCAATAATATAGCAAGCTGCTTTTTTGTCTTATTATCTTCAAGAGGGAGAGAGGAAAAAAGAGAGACTGGTGAGGGAGCTACAAAATAGTGATAACAGGAACTAAACTGGTTCACAGACATTCCATGCCATTAACAATGTAACAATGTAACAATAAATGGATAAACTTTCAGTTTATTAATTGTTAATTAATAAATAATTTGTAATCCTTAGCAGATTGCTGTGGTATAAGAGGAATAAAGCACTCTTGGATGTGCTGGTATAGGAAAATAATCAACTTTGATGTGGAAATAGTAACTCCATTTGGCCACATTGCACCACCTTATCATTAATTCTTTTCTTTTAACAGCATTTTTTTTTATTCATTACATAGTGACTATTAATACCACATACCAAACTAAATGATACAGAATAGCAGTTAAATAAGGAAGCATTCATTTTTGTGGAATTCTCAGATCCTTATGAGTCTCAGAAAGAGTTCTTAGTATTAAGTATTAAAATGTAAAATTTTAGGGTATTTAAAATGATGTCATTTAAACATAAATGCTAAAATTTTGAGAGTTCAAAAACTTTCAAAACTTTTCAGTCACTCCCTAATGCACATTTTATGTATTTATTTTTCATAATATAGTTAAATATGTTTAAAATGAGCAAGAAAACCACACATAGGAAAGAATTTTTTGTGAGCACAGGAACAACAGCTCTGTATAAATATAATCAAGTGATTCAAAATATTTTCCAAATATTTAAAGGCAATGTTAGAGAATTAGTTTAACTGAAGGAAGCCAAATTTTGGATACTAAACATGGCTTGGTCGACTGAGTACATTTAATGAAATTTTGGATAAAAATTAATTGAATAAACTTTAGTTCAGATTGCTTTGAGTGAAACATTTCACGCTTGTTGGTGGTCTTTTCTCGCCACTGTGACTTTATCGCTCTGTAGCTTGACGGCCAAATTGAAGATGTTTATTTAGTTAATGAACATGTTGTGTGGCCTCAGGGTCGCTCAGCTTGACTGTAAATGAACTCGCACAAACAGATAAGTGTAAAAGCCAAGCGGAAACCCAGGAGGCTGTAAGACAGATGTATACAGCTGGTGTTTGTCCTGGCACTGACGTATTCTTATGCCGGCAATTAAAACCATTATCACCTGGGTGGTACAGAGACGTTATAACACACTGAGGCTTTTCCAAACACTGGAGTATGCTGTTGTCTTTGAACATACACTAGACAGACACACTGTGGCCACTAATGATGTGTTTGTGTGTCTCTGCCACTTGAACAGCTGCTGGTGAGTCAGTCAGCTGGCACTTTTTGGCATTCAGGTGTTGACAAACATGGCTGAATGCAGCAGATGTGCTCGGCTTTTCATGTGTGCGCTGAGAGGCCCTTTAAACACACACACCTCACTCGTTCTTTTACCACGTAGAGCTCGAACCATATGAAGCATGCTTGAGTGCTTGAGAGGTGAGGATTGTGAGGCTAAACAAGCACAAATCAGACTTGAACAAATGTTTCCAGATCTGCTGCTAGAAGCTGGTTATGTTTTTGTAACTCTTAATGACTTATCTGATTTAACATCTGATCAGGGATCAGTTTTCTAAAAACATTGTAGAGTGTTCTCTTGCTCAACCATGCTCTACCAGACTTTCAAACATTTCCAGTAATGTGAACAGTTTTGGGTAAATGTAACATGTTTATCAAAGACATCCCCTTGTCCCAGTGTCTTCATTATTTGCCATTGTTTTATACTCATCTTTCAGCTTTAGTTGTTGGTGGCCATGCCATGGTGGCCTTACAGGATTTTGAGTTGTGATCTGTCAAAAACTGCCTCTTTCCTTGATTGACAACTCACACTCTAGTCCCACCCTCAGGGCTGATCAGTTTCAGAAAATGTCAGCAAGTTTCTGAATTATTAAAAGTATGACACAGGCTAGCTAGCATTCTTTTATCAAAACCAAAAGCTGATGTAAAATTCATGAAGCAGGAAGTGCTGGATTCTCAGAGGCTGTTAACAAGGAGCGCATTACCACTGAAAAATATCAGTTATTTGCTAGCACAAGAGAAATAAAATCGTGAGCTTGGGATCTATATTATGGAAAAAATAGCATCTGTGAATAAATGAACAGTATTATAATCATACAAGCCAATACTCAAACAATATCGCACAAGCTAGAGTATTGCTGTACTGGATATCAGCACGGCTGTGGTTCAGTCACAGGTAATCACAACAAGAGCACAATTGCGAGAAATTAATACTGTGTAACTGACATTTCAGACACAGTATGGGCAAATATTTTATTTATTTTTGCTCCACCAACAAAAATAGTTCCCAAAGAAGCCACAGCTAGATAGAGCATTGCATGTTGTCATGCCAACGCACAGACTGACTGACAGCTCATAACTGTAGTAACGGTTTCAGTGTAAAGAACTATTGTTAGAATGGGAATTTTATGTAGCGCACACAGACAAGAGGAGTGATACAAACACTGAAACGTACCAGTGCTGTTATACTAAATACTAGCACTCCTGGAACATTGCTTGTCCAGTCAAATTAGTGGATCAGAATTAAGTGCTGTGTAACACAGCATGGTTAAATTCTCAAATCTGATTTGTCAGAAGGTGTTCATTATTTTTGTATAACAGCACAGCTCAGACAATAGTTCCGGCTGTTACATGAAGAATATATTAATGTTAATGCTCGTTCTAATACGTTCTTGTTACTGTAGTAATAGCTCATGCACAGGGACTTGTATCTTATGCTCCACATAATCTAAGACTAATAATAAACTTTTTTTTTTTCAGCGTGTTTAACAAATAATTCTTTTTTGTTATCAGGCATTTATGTAATATTTATGGAAGCAGTCTCAGGTGTCAGCGCTTTGTAACAGTCACAGTGGTTTGTAAAGTTTCCCAGCATGGGAAAGTCTTCAGGACAGAGGAGATCACACTTTAACAAATAGCTATGGTATAAGTGTCGGGATGTAGAACACCACCCAAGCATCAATTACATCTGTATAAGCACAAGCTCTGCCATGTGTTATTCCTTACTGTACACAATACCTGCTTTATTTACCAACAAGTACCAAGTTATTGCATGCCATAACACAGCAGTGGCATACTAAATTATAGAGTAATCTTTCTTTCTTTCTTTCTTTCTTGTTTGTGTGTATCCATTTCTTTCTTTCTTTCTTTCTTGAGCATGTTCCCTATTCTTACTTAACCAACATTATGAAGAGCAAATACAAGTTGAGTGTGTAAGAGGAGGAGAGAGAAAGCTAGAAGGGAAAAACTGACTGCCAGCACAACTCTGTGTGATAATTGCTAGCAGGAGTGAATGATGTTGTATCATTCAACGAGCATGTATGCCATGTGCCTGTAATTTAACGTGGCCTTGGCTGCACTTTCAGTTTAGAATTTTTGAATGATGTGTTTGAAGAAATGAAGTTGTCAAATACATCTTACTGTACTGTCCAAGCATGTGGATAAAACGAGTCATTTTGGTATTATGAGGCAACAAATGTCCTGGGATAAAGAGAGACACTGCAAAAAAGCAAGATTTGGAATAGTTTCTGTACTTCGGAACATCTGTCAGCTATTACTTCCAAAGCTCCAGCCTAGCACAGCAAACCTACAGAGTGAGAACAAGGAAGGAAATTCAATACGGAGAAAAAAAAAGCAGTAAGTAAAACTGAACTGAGGCCACTGAGGCTACTCAAAGGATAGCGTGACGTCACAAGAATTCCTTGTAAGATCTTGTGAGACACTTTTATCTTTCCCCAAAGTGCCGGTATTACATTTTGATTCAAGATTGACATCTCACTGACATCGTTGTTGTCTTGATTGATTCACCACTGATTCATTTTTGTATCTTCTGAGATGTTGGCATCTCTTGTCTATTCTCCTCCTTGTCCTTTCAGCTAGAGAACAATCCGGTGAGACAGGCTAATAAAGCTCCATAGCATGGGCATTAATAATTAAGATTCTACTGTAAAAAAGATTCAGTTCATACAATCTGAAAAGCAAAATGAAGTACTAATGAGCGCTTGGCTGAGAAATCTTTGTTCTATTGTGTTTCCAAGGGTAGTTAAATATGTATGTGTCTACTGTAGTGGAAAAGAGTGGGTTTTGTCTTATTGCATGAGACTCAACAGATTCATAGTAAAAGACTAGGCATTAGATTTGACACAGTGTTGTTGTTTTTTTTTTCAGATTTATGCATAGTGTAATAATGATCTCAACTGTGTTGCTGTGACTGTAACCAACACACACAATCTGTGAAACAGCATGTCATCCTATTGGTTCAAGTTGTGTATGTGGAGTTGAAAAATGCTGAGCTCTCCACCCGTCTTTGTGAAAGACTAATTAGAAACATATGCGTGCAGCCAAGCTTATCTCCATGTTTAACAAGCAGGAGTCTTGATTGGTGAGGTCCTTTTACAGAGACCAACTTATCTCAACCTTAACAGATACAAAAAAAAACCCAGAGCTGGTCTCATAACAACCAAAAGCAAAAAGTAATTCTTCTGCTAAAACATCATATTGAGGTACCACTTGGCTCTGAGTCATTTGACACTCTTAAATCAAGGCAGGCAAATGTACAAGAAATAGTCTTAGAGTATTATTGTATCTTTAACTCCTTTACGCTTGGGTGTATTTTTGAGTAACATGCTCAAAACGAAATGCTTATTATTCAGAAACTACACCACCTTAGTACCAGTGGTTAACCTCTGATATGTTAGTGGGTCAAGACGTTCTTATTATGCCTAACTGATGCTACACAACTTTCAAAATCACAGAATTGTTTTACTGCTTTTTTTTTTTTCCCGGAAATTGTGGTATGCACACTACATGATCTCAGACAAGGCTACACGATTCACCTGGAGAGAGATTCGAGGTGATCCCTAAATCTAACTTTCTTACAAATATAAACATATGAGCTGTGTGCAGTTGGCAACTGGCTGTTATAGTTGTTTCTGCACTGTTTTGTACAGAAACAAGAAAACGGAGAAATAAGAGAAAAATGGGGAGGAAGGATTGGATGGGGAGATTCGGGTAGCAGGGACTGTCTGTTGTGCAAAGAGAACTGGAGGTGCAACAGTACAGTTTATCACAAATCCCCAGAAGTATGAGTTTCAAAAGTTCAAAAAGTTTGAATGCAGACTAGGGAAAAACAAAGAAAAAGCCCCCTCACTTTGGAATTCCTACTCAGAAAGTCAACAGTAAATAAAATATAACTTCACCACTTTGAGTTATAGTAGTATTTACTTTAGATGTACTTACTTTATTTTGAGAAAGTAAGTACATCGCCATCTCATGATTACTAATCTTAGCTGGCTAGCTTGTTACTAACAAAACACACATTTTCATGGAGGCATCCGTGTTTTTTCTTCACTTTGCTCTAACGTGCCAAGCTCGAAAATTACGGAATTCCAAGTTCAGACTTCCCACTTCTGAGGTAAATCAAACACAGTGCAAGTCTGTGACAGGCAACTGAATTATTATCCTTATTAGAAGTCGTTGGGACATATTTCAGGTTTCTGAATCATCTGTTCCTTTTGTGTAGAACAACACACTCCCCCTCCTCGCAGGATGCTGGGCTGCGCTTTCTTCCATTCTCTTTTCTCTCAGTAGCCTAACGCCAGCTGTCCTAGTACAAGTCGGTCACACCCCAGGTCATGGGGTCTGAGTGTCAACTCACTCTGCATGTGTGTGTGCGTGTGTGTGTCTGGGAGGGGGTAGCTGGAAATCACCATCTACCATCTGCAGTAGCTGATTGCCAAACACTAATGGATGCACACACACACACACACACACCTCTTCAGTAAATGTAATGTCACATCCTACATCCTTTCTCAGTTACAGTGTAAAGGGTTAGGCAAAGTTGTGCATGTGTTTGTGTGTGTGTGTTGTCATGCCTTTCATCCTAGGGTCTTTTACCCCTTACACTCACCAGACCAAGCTTGGAATGTGAGGAATGCACCGCCTGCTCTTTCATTATGGGTCACAGCTCACTGTCTGTTGGTGTATGTGTCTGTGTGTCTGAATGTGTTTGTGATACCCCCTCAATGCAAGAAACTACATCCCCATTTTCACTACTCTATCTGCCAGGACTGAGAAAACTGTGAAAACATTCCTTGTTATTCTGTACTGTGGTTGCCAGATGCAGTCTTTTAAACCCCCAGTGTGAAGTAACTTACTTACTTTGTGTATCACAATGACTCCTTTGGCAGGGAGGCATTGCGGCTTAGTGGTTAGTCCGTTTGTCTCACAGGGTTGGAGGTTGGTTAGAGGTTGGTTGGAGGTTCCCGCCTCTGCCTATGTTTGACTTTCACCATTTATCAAGTTTATCACCAGTGAAATTGATTTATGTTTATAGCTTGGGGACTATAAACTAAAATAAAGATTTTCATATTCATGTTCCTTTCATTTTACAGATCTTATCATTAAAAATATATTTTATGTTTTAACACACAGGGGCATGGTGGCTTAGTGGTTAAAACTGTTGCTTCATACCTTTGGGGTTGGGGGTTTGTATCTCCCCTCCACCCTGTGTGTTTAGTTTAGTTTAGTTGTCCTCTAAATTAAATGCTTTTGGAGTTTGGTAGTCTGGTTTCCTCCACCAGTCCAAAGACATGTGTTGTAGGCTGATTGGCATCTGTAAATTGTCCATAGTGTGTGACTCTGTGTGTGATTGTGCCCTGAGTCCCCTTGGATAGGCCCCAGACTCCCTGCGACCCTGTGTAGAATAAGTGGTACGGAAGATGGATGGAATGACTCTTGTTATTCTCTTTTATTATTAGCAAAGTTTAGTTTAGTTGAATTAGTTAGGTCCACCCTTCCACGCTGTGATCTTTGTGAACCTTATAGCACTTGCAATTAGATTGAGGATGCTGTGGTTGGTGACATGCTTTCTGTAGAGCTTTTCTGCACTTCCTGTCTTGTTTTCCATTTTCAGATGTGTTCAGCTTTGGGAGTCCAATTGAGTAAGACCATTAACATGCATTTAGTGTGTTGTATGTAAATTTAAATTACTACAGTTTGTTTAGCAAAAACGATCATTTTCATACAGACATAGGGAAGTGTGCTGCACCATACTGTCCACTAGTAGCCAAAAAATAGAGCACAAGAATGATTTTAGAAGCTTTTGATTGGCCGACTGTCATAATTAAGAGTTAACCGAGTGTGCAACTGTGGCTGTATATTCGAGACAGTGTTTTTTGCCCTTGATACCATGGGGAAATACAAGCAACTCAACCAAGTCCTTAGGAGCAATTTACCAAACAACGGAAGGTACCACGAGCATCTGTACAAACAATTAAATGCAAACATAAAGGTCTTGGGATGACACAGCCACTGCATCACTCAGGAAAGAGTCCAATCCAAATCCAAAGAACACCATCTCACCTGTGAAGCATGGGGGTGGCAGTATCATGTTGTGGGGGTGGTTTGCTGCAGAAGTGACTGGTGCACGTCAGAAAATAAATGGCATCATGAGAAGGGAGAATTATCTAGAAATACTTAAGCAACATCAATACTTAAGACATCAGCCAGAAAAACCTGGTCACAAATGAGTCTTCCAGCAGGACAGTGATCCTAAGCATACCTCCAAAGCTGTAACAAAATGGCTTAAAGGCAACAAAGTGAAAGTATTAGAGAGGCCATCACAAAGCCCTGACCTGAATCCCGTAGAACAGTTGTGGACTGAACTGAAAAAGTGTGTCCAACCAAGGAGGCCCACAAATCTAAGTTACACTGGTTCTGTCAAGAGGAATGGGCAAAAATTCCAGCAAAATATTGTGAGAACCTTGTGGAAGGCTACCCCACGCATTTGATTCTGGTTTAAAAAAAAAAAAAAAAAAAAGACAATACCACCAAATACTAACAAACTGCATGTAAATGATCCACTGAAAATCTGATATAGTAAATAAAATCTGAAATAAATCTGTCTTTTAGCTATTATTTTGTAATTACCTCTTATGGAAATAAAATAGATGCCCTAACTGACTTAACACTGGGAATGTATGGTAACATGAATTGTGTGGAGTTGTGAAAAAAGGTCATTCATGTAACTTCAGTCTATCCTACATTGAGGAGTTGTAAAGCTGCCACCATTTTTGTGCTCTTAATTTTCATTAGCTCTGCACACATTAACTGCACACATTCAGATTTGAGGCAAACAGCAGAATCGACGTTTAATACCGGAAACGTAATCAGGAGCCTGTTTTTTTTCCGTGCCAGCCATCAACTTTGACTGCCTACAAATTGTTGAACTGTGGTGACTAGCACAGACAAAGCCCAGTCATGAGTGAAGGCTAATTGAGCTATTCTGAAAGGAAAATTTGCACTTTCTCATCAAATGTTTCCTTTACCTCTACCGGAATGCTTCATACTCGCATTCTTCACTAGAAAAGCACGCCTTCACCAGTGTGAGGTAGAAAGAATTAAAGATAATCTCAGGCTGACACATGTCTGTAATTTGGCTATTTTAAGGAGCTGCAGGTTGTGTCTTGTTAAAACTGTGATAATATCAGAGACCATTTTAGACTCAGCTTATCAGACATGCAACCTGAAGATAACCCTCAGGTAACCGTGGTGTAACTCTTATAGTTTTGACCAAAACTCAGACCTAGTGATGAATCATCTACAGAAATTAGCAGTGCTGCTGATGGACAAGACATAATTTCACACTTCCCACACACAAACAAAATGAAATGAAGACTTCAGACTACTGGGGTTGCTACAGAGGATGAAAAAACAGCATCTGAAATCTCACATACTTGTACACTTAGGGGTAATTAGGGATAAAAATATTTAGCTTTGCTTGTTTTTATGTATGATCATACAACAAGGTTATCAGAAAACTCTTTGTATTTATGTATTCAAAAGAAAAAGGAAAATTCTGCTTTTATTTATTAAAATTACTCCTGTATGAATAAAATGGTGGATTTGTATGTAGACTTAAGGTAGTGCAAGAAAAAATTACAGTGGTGATAAGGACTCCAAAACATCAATTTATGACTAAATAACGTAATTTACTTTGCTTTGGAAAATTAAGATTTTCACCTTAAATATTCAAATGCATTTTAATACTAAATTAAATCATCCTGGTACATTTTAAGGATTTTAAATCTTAAATATTAAATCTAAAATCAACTGGTTTTTGTTCAGTGTGAAGCTAGATAAGGCTACAGGTCTGTGAGACTGTATATGAGCATGAGATTTGGAAAGGCTCCTACATTCCTCACTTCTGCTCCAGTGGGAGAATATTTGCTCTCTCATTTCCTCACTTTTATTGTCTTTATTCCACACTCATGCTGTCTGGGGGCAGGTCCAGAGAAAATGGCTCACAGAGTATGAGTGTTTTTGCTTTGTCTGAGGGTGAGACACAGAGTGAAAGTGCCATTTCATATCAAGCTGCATAATTATGTTTTCATTTATTTCCTCCTTCTTCTCTGAGAAAGGTGCATGTCTTCTCTCTCACCATGTCTCTGTCTTCATTGTCAGCCCTTTTCAGTGATCACATTCATACTATCTTGTGTGTTAAGGCCAGCAGTTGTCTTTAGGCCTTTGACCAAGTGTGTGCAAGCGCCCTGAGTACATGATACCTACAGTATCACAGAAAAGTATATACTGATGTAATTTATTGCAGTATCGATGTATCGTCTAGCCCCTGGGCCATAAACATGCTGACTGTGTATGCTCTTGAAAAAAACGAAATTACTAAGAACACAAAAACCAGCTGACGGTGTGTGTGCCATCTGTTCTGCAGAAGTGTCGACCTCTGTGTGTGTGTGTGTGTGTGTGTGTGTGTGAGGGCATGTGCAGGGCTATTATTATGGTAAGCTCCAGGCTCCAGACTCACTCCCTTTTACTTAATGGTCAAAGGTTAACAGTTCTGAACCCCATCTGGAGCTGAGTTAAAGAGAGAACAGGGCTCTCAGTGTGTGTGTGTGTGTGTGTGTGTGTGATACAGCACTGCAAGAACAGCACATTTCAGTGTATGTATGTGTGTGTTTGTGCACATTATTGTGTGACTCATTGGAAAAGACATGACTAATACTAACTAGAGCTATGCTGTTTGTGTGTGTTGTTTGTGTGCATGCACAGATTATTAAGTGTGATCATGATCAAAATGGCTGTGTGTGTGTGAGAGAGAGAGAGATGACTAAAGCTTGCAGCTTACACTACATGTCATGATGGAGCACCTTTAAATTTTGCCATTATTATAAATTTCAAAATGTAAAAAAAAAAAAAAAAAAAAAAAAAAAAAGTTTTAAAAAGTGTAATACATTTTAATAACACTAGATGGCAGCAAATCAGTTTTTTTTTTATTATTAGCATATTGAAACATTTGTATGTTGTGACATGCCTTATACTAGTATATGTAGAAAAATGTCTCTGTGTGCTAACGTTTGTTTTGTGTGTGTGTGTTTCTTTCTTTATCCAGCAGCTGAAAAGTAAGAGTAAGGTGTGTGCAAATGTGTTTTGTGGAGCAGGACGAGAATGTGCTGTGACAGAGAAAGGAGAACCCACTTGCCTGTGTATTGAGGTGATTGAAATACACACACACACACACACACACACACACACACACACACACACACAAAACATAGACAAAAGAAATACAGAAGATGCCCCATACACTCATATGTCCTGATATACATGCAAACACACACACACAAACACACACAGTCTTTTCTTTATTCATACTCATGTTATCTGTTACATTTGTTTCTATTTGGGAATTTTTAGTTCATTAAAATGCTACCTGTATTGGAGGCAAAATGTTTGTATGATTGCACACCTCTACACTTTGTGAAACCTGCTCCTACATTTACTTTGCACACATCACTCACAGAACACATGTTTTTTTTTTTTTAGTGTTAAACACATATACAGAGGTTTATACAGACAGTTTATCAGAAAAACATACTTGTGTGTGTGTGTGTGTGTATGTGTGTGTGTTGGTGTATCTGACTTTTTAGCAATGTAAGCCTCACAAGCGGTCAGTATGTGGCAGTAACGGCAAGACGTACCGCAACCACTGTGAGCTTCACCGTGACGCCTGTCTGACCGGACTCAAGATACAAGTGGCTTATGATGGACACTGTGAAGGTGTGTGTGTGTGTGTGTGTTTCTTTCTTAATGGAGACCAAATATCTTCATAATGATACAGTATGAATATGTGACACTTTTGATTTGGTGTGGAAGGCACGTGTAGGCATACTGTAGCATTATTTATCTACAGTAACATAAGCTAGAATTACACGTGTGTGTGCGTGCGAGAGAGAGAGAGATTTGGGATCTTTCTACTCTCTACTATTTTGTTCATCTAATAATTAGTATTTGAAATTGCTTCATATCTTCTTTCATCTGAGACGAATCTAAACCCCATTTTTAAGTTTTCTAATAATGAATTCTTACATGTGTTTCACCCTGCTAAAAGTTTCACTTCTTAGTCAAAGGAGAAGACAGGCTGATTTTGTTTACTCAACAGTGCTCCCTTTGAACTCAGTGCTCTCTTTTTTTTTTTTTTTACTGTTCCTCATTTTAGAGAAAAAGACAGACAAGGTCGCTGCCAGCCCAAGTGAGTACACACACCACCCCCGCTCTGTGAAAAACCATGAAAAACCTGGAGCTTGAATATCTAGAAACCTAGAAATATCTCCCAGTGCAATATCTGTGTGCTGTCTTGTATGAAGGGCTCACTTCAACTTCATGAGGTTTTCATAATTTACTTCGATATATTGAAGGACTGTTTATTGAAAATACTTTCTCAGGAGCTGAGATTTTTCCTAGGTATGTTTTATTCATTTTTATTAGAAAGTATATGAGAATTATGAATTCTGAAGGACAGTAACGCACCATCTGAGATTTAGTGAAAAGCGCCAAGCACCATGAGACATTTATGTCCATATTAGGTATTAGAAATTTGTGATAATATTAGCCATAAAGGCCCTAAAAGTCACTTCTGATGACCTATATTCTGTCATTTATCATTTTATTAATGATTCTAAAATTTTTTCATTTCCTGTCGGTTAGTTGTGTGTTACCTTGCGGATCGTAATGAGCTGAGGAGCCATGTGATCGAGTGGCTGCAGACCGAGGTGGTTCCAGACGGCTGGTTCAGCAAAGGCTCCAACTTCAGTGATGTCCTGCTTAAATATTTCCAGGTGTGTGTCTGTGTGTGATGGGTTTTTTTTTACTTGCATTGTAATGACCGGATTGAAAGATCTGAACATTCTGCCTTCCATGAGTAATATTTTATAATGAAAACCCCAGTTTTCATCCTGTGGTTATACATGAAACATTAACAGCCACACATTTCTCCATATGAATGTTTGACATTTTACTACCAGTGGCAGTTATGCAACTTTAGCTTCGGTATAATGTAGTTCAGTGGAAAACTGTGTGTGTGTGTGTGAAGGGTGAATGTTGAATGGATTCATTTATCCAATTTAGTGACCTTAAGTCTGTATGCTTTCTGTGTCGTCATGGCTAGTCTTTTTGAAGCTGTGCAAATACTGCTGAATCACAGTGAGTGTGTGTGTTGTTGTGGAGGGATTAGTCAGGTCAGTGTTTTAATGCTGTTTGGATGACAGAATTGTAGATTATGTTTTTAATTGATTGAACTGTGGTAAAATTGTTAACATGTATATATAATTTATATATTAATACCACAGCACTGTGGTATTAATGTATAAGCACATTATTGATTCTAATTGGTCAGAAGGTGTTAATTAATTTCTATAACAGCGGCTCTGACAGTAGTTCCAGCTGCAAGGTTTATATTAATGCACTCATTTCAATGTTATAGTCTCTGTAGTAACAGCTTACATGGTGTACAGATTCTTCCTTCTGAAAAAAGTCTCAGAAAAGATGGATTACACAGATTTATTTACAAAATTTATTTATTTACAAAAACCTCTTACTGAAGAATTAATGAAAGGTCTCCCCAAAAATGTGTTCTGTATAAATGTTTGCTGCCTTTCCATTACAAGTGAGTTTTGAGTAAACATGTTTTCGGTTCTTTCTGAAGGTTATCATTCATGCCAATCACACATACACTACAGGTGCAGTAGATAGAGATGAGGTTGCAAAACGCTGGAGTAATCCTTTGCTGCTAATACACACCACTCAAGAGAGCATATCAGTGAAGACGAGAGCACTATAGCTGTAAGATATAAAATAAGTATGTGTGCCATCTCCCTGCAGAACTATGATAATGGAGATGCTCAGCTGGACTCTACCGAGTTCCTGAAGTTTATTCAGCACAACGAGACAGCCATCAACATCACCTCGTATGCAGATGAGGAGAACAACAGATTGCTGAGGTAACACACACACACACACAAACTAACTCAAAAACATTCAATACAATGCAGTTTTTCAGTATTCCCTGCGGATTCTTGTCTTTTCATTTTGCCTTCTCTCGTGCTGTCTCAGGAAATTACCATGGAACATGGCTTAGCACTTAACATACACGCTAGATCTTTTCTGCTCCAGTCTATTTGGTGATGATATTATAGTTAAGTCTCTTACCCTCAAGTCCAATCAAATCCCCATCACTCTTATTTTTCATCTTCTTAAAGACATTTTGGTAAAGGTAAATTGGTTTCAGATAGTGCACTTGTAGATGTATTACTTAAACAAATTGTATTTTTTATTAGGTAGGTTTTGGTCTAAACCTGTTTTTTTTTTTTTTTTTTTTTACTTAAAATTAACTTACAAAGAGATTCATGAAGCAGGTTCATACAAAAAGTGTGCAAAACTTCACCATAAATACTGTTACGAGTTTAAAATAATAACTAGATTTGATTTGTTTAACACGTTTCTTTGTCACTACATAATTCCATTTTTATGAGCAGCAAACTTTTGATTGGTAGTGTAAGCTGAGTCCAAATCAATTCTTGAACGTGGTCCTCGGAAGCAGAAACACCAGTCAGAACATGCAAATATCAGTAAATGTCCAAGTTAAAGTCTTTATCTCTTAAGCTAAAGTCATAGATAAGTGAGTCCAAGTCAGCATTGAGTTGAAATTTCAAAAGTTCAAAACTCACTGTTAGCGAATCCATAAGCTGTTTTTTTTTTTTTTTTTAATTAAGACCCATTCTAAGACTCCATTAGTATGTATAAGGCTTATTTTGTGTATAACAAGTATTACATATACTGGTGTTCAAAGCTCTGAATATAACATTTACATCTACACTTACATCAGGTCTTATATTTTTGTCATCTGAGCAAATGTGAATACAGTATATGCAATATGAAATAAAAAAAATCATTAGAACAACAAACTTTTTTTTTGAGTGGTGCAATGTTTTTTATTATAATAATAATAATAATAATAATAATCATCATCATCATCATCATCAGTAATTCTCTCTAACCTTGCTTCTCTGTTTACCTACTTCTTGTTAAATATGTTGACATATTTAAACAAGTAGTAGAGCTTTTGCTTCAACACAGTTTTTTTTTAAATATATTATCTCAGCTTAATGAAAGCAACACACAAGCACATCTCCTCTTATGCTGCCTTCACGCTTATATGCTTTTTGAAAGTGGTGCACTACCAGAGAATCCGTGTTGAGGCTCCTGCTAGTGCTAGTGTTTTATTAGCTCTATTAACATTATCTCAGTTGGCTGTGCTGTCTTATTGCTTGTGAGATATTTCACAGATAACGGAGTTTACAAACCCTACAGCTCTTTTTTACACAGATTTTCTTTCACCACACACAAGATTGACCTGTTAAGGTTAATTTTTTATCTTTATGATAGTACTACATTTTTATTATAGTTTAACAATGCACTTGTTTATTGAAATACAGCTTTCTGAATTAAGGTTAAATTAAGGTTTGCTTGTATATTGTATGTGTGTCTTTATCAGGAGTCTGTGTGTGGATGCTCTGATTGAGCTCTCAGATGAGAATGCTGACTGGAAACTGAGTTTTGATGAGTTTCTCAACTGCCTCAAGCCTGGCTTCAATCCTCCTGAGAAAAGTAAGCTACCTACTACCTCAAGTATTTGTGTTGTATGTTAATCCTAATTGTACACATTATATCATGCAATTTTACCTTGTACTTAGTAGACATACTGTATATGAGATGAAGATGGACTGATCCTATGTCAGCCTTGAGAATGATACTTGTTCAGGGCGTATACAGAAGGACCAATTTTCTATTTGACAGTTCTTGTGTGCTTAATATAAATTTGCACACTGTAAATTTAGAACTAAAGAATGTCAAAAGCTAATTCATTTAAAACAGTACTATTTTCTGGTCTTTCTGACTTTCTCAGTGCCGTTGCAGCCCATCTCTCTCACCCTGCTTTCTCCTGTGGAATGTGAAGAGCTCTGCCGTGGCTTTAAACAAATGCAGCCTAGCCTGCTATCTGTGTGTGTGTGTGCTCATCTGTACTGTCTTTGCTTCTCTCTACCTGCTTGTATTTAATCCATAGCTCAGCATCCCGTCAAAAATTAAGACGCACATTAGAGCATATTAATTTGTGTGTTACTCTGACAGATTTGGCAGCAGATGCCGGAGAGACAGATTAAACTGAAATCTTTTTCTAAAATTAGAAAATACAAATCCTATTACAAATATGAGTCCAAAGAGAGAAAAAACCTCTTAAACATAGATGATTTGTTACTGGTACATTGTGGTCTGTCATGCAGCTACATGCATTTAATAGCTACGTAAAACTTTTACATTTAAAGCATAAATTCAGTTTAGAAGTCTATATGTGAATGTGGGGCTACAAAGAGAACCCATCACAAACTTGTAACTGAGTAGAGCCACTAGATGTGTTTGTTGTTATTTGTCTCTTGTGTCATATGCAGAGTGTGCACTGGAGGATGAGACGTATGAGGACGGAGCTGAGATGCAGGTGGAGTGTAACCGCTGTGTCTGTGCCTGTGGGAACTGGGTCTGCACTGCTGTGACCTGCGACGGTTAGTGAAAACTCTGATCTGATACCGTTTGCCTTCTATCTCTCTCTCCTTCACTATCGCACAACTCAGATGAGTGCCAAGACAACAAACTGGACAGTTACCCCAGAGACTGTCAACACTCAAACACCCTCAAACTGTTTAAAACTCACCTGCGCTCCAATGATTAACTAGAAGCACTACTCTTTCATTCAAACCTCATACAACTTACAGTTCTGGAGTTTGTCCTTTTGTGTAATTTGTACATTGATTGGAAAATGTTTGCTTAGTCTTTACTTCTAGTTTCTCAGATGGCATTTTGAAAAATCAGTGATCGAGAAAGTAATTCACCTCGTTCATGTTTTATAATACTACCGTATTTTATGTGCGCCTTCTTAATCTCTAATAATGATGTGTTCTTGATGTCACAGCGAAGCAGGCAAAAATAAATCAGCCCCAAAGCACATGAAACCTAGGGGGAATTTCACTAAGTGTGATCACTACTGCCAGCAATAGGCTGTGTGACTCTACAGTTTGGGCTACAAAGAAATCATGCGCAGCCTCTACTACATTCCATTTTGTGTATTAGTTTTTTATACTTACTTATGACTTTGTGAAAATTATTGACCCTTATTTTTATTTTATTGTATTGTTTCCTTGAAAGAAAGGAAGTGCTTGCTCTGCTAGCTAATTTATACCAGTTGGCCCTATATGTAGAACTGTATCTAGGTTGTATCATGGATTGGTAGTCTGTATGATTTCTGTGTGTACCTTTATGCTAGAAAAATAACGCATGTCTGTGTTTGTAGGTTCAGAGAAGTTGCCTGCTTTGGAGGAAATGGATGGAAGTGATAAAGAGATGACAGAGGAAGAGTGGATCCGCAGAGTCGCTGAGCTCAACAAACACCAGGTGACTGTAATCATAGCACATTACAATGATCTCTCATTACATTCACTTAAATAATAGTTTACTATATTGCATTTTTTTTTATAAGGCATTATTATAATATTTATGCCAGACGAATTGTAGAAATGGGCTAGCAAAGTGTTCTTGTGCAAAATGTTCTTGTTTAGACAACTCATGATCCATATTTATTCATTTTATTAATGCAATTAATTTGTCTCTTTAGGAAACTGTAGCAAAGATGAAAGTGAGCACCAAGGAGGTCTAAGAGAAGCGCGATGATGCAGAAGAGCAGATAAGAGGAGGATGAAAGTGGACGTGAATAGTCTACCACTCTTACTCAGTCCACTGTAGTGATTTCATTTTATTGTCCACCAAAAAAGTGTGGTTTTATTTTATATTTTTTCATATCACTGTGTTAATTTTTCTAAATATCAGTATGTACTGTTTTAATGTTAATCTTTTGAGGAGATCTCATAGAGACCTACTCTAGGTTTACTATGACTTTGTTTTTTTTAGAAAATATATTTTATACCACCACTTTTAAAATGGTGTTGGAAGATTCTTAGCAGTTGGGAAAGTTTGAGTGAATGTGTGGTTGTGCTCACAGTACTGATGTATGAGCTATATAATCACCTTAATGAATACTTGAAAAACAACAGCAAAATCAGCATGAAACGCTACATCACTGATAAACAGCGCCAAGGCACTTAAGCTCTTTATCAGATAACTTGTAAGGTGTACTGTAATTTTTAACGTCTCACGTTAATAAACCACCAAAGGACAGGCCAGGCTGTGCCATACAGGTCAGATTAAATACTTTATAGTCAGCTTACATTAACACACCAATTAAACTGATCAAGGTGTCGTAGGAAATTCTTGAGTATTTCCACAACAACAGACCCAGCCTTGGGGAACAAATCTGAGAAGAACAGCTTTGTGAAACTGTAGATTGAAAGTAGATTAAAAAGATGAACAGGTAGAAACACCTTTTTTATGAGTGGGTATTCCCTTCTCTGGCTGAAAAGAAATGAAATTCTTTCTATATTACTGATTATATGCTATCAACTATTATTCTAAATTATATGCTTAATTATACGTCGGTTAATCAGTTGACATCACTGTCTCCCTTTTGATGTCCCTTTTGATAAAACGATCCAGTATGATTCAGTTCCATCGATTATAGACCTTTGACCAGTATAAAGATATCTTCTTAATCCGGTTATAAATTTATTGATGTACTGATTAAGGGAAGTAAAGTAAATTATAAATCAAGACCCCTTCTTCACTCAAGTAAGATTTTACTCAAGTAAAGAGTAAAACGAGGGGATTGTGTCACTTTTACCACCCCAAATCCATTGTCCCAATGATAATACATTTTTCTTTGTTAAATAACAGCACATTTTTAAATCAGTGTATCCATTAGTATAGTATAGGCAGTATAGGCTTAGATTATGTGGATCATCTGCCATACAAGTCTCTGTGTAGGTTGTTGCTATAGTAATTCTAATACAAATGACATCTGTAAATAGAACAGCATGTACTGTATGTACACCAGATACAGGATCTACTGCTGAATAATGAATCTTGAGCATTTATTTGATTTTTGGGAGGAATTAGATATATTGTATGGTAACTAAATGGTATTCAGGGACATTTCTGGTCTCTAAGCCTTACTCTCACACTTCCTGAAATGTAAACTCAAATGTAAAAAACTCATTGCATTGTTGGGTATCTCAGTGTAATTTATTTGCTTTGTATTCTTGTACACTTTGATACACTGCCATTGAATTGTTCATTTGCAACAACCAACACATCTGGCATAACGCCAATAAACCATGTACTGTATCAGAAATTATGAAACGGCTTGGTATATTTTGTTTCTGTTTACATTTTAAATAACATTTGTGAAACAGATATGTTGACAAAAATAAAGAAATACCTTATAATATTATTTTTAAACAGGATAACAATATTATATTAATATCATTAATTACATGCTCTCATTGCCAGTAAACTTACCATATACTGTAGGTGCAGGTGTAGGTACGTGTAGGTACGTGTCCTTACTGGCTGTTGCGTGGTGCAATTTGTGATGTCCACTGATGGAAAATGACAAGCACTGCCCAAATATTATTTGGATGGTGGCTGAATCCCAGCATAGCAGTGACATAGACATGGTAGTGTGGGTGGTGCTGCACTGGCTGATACCCGTATACCTGCACAACAGTACCACATGTCAGGGTCACTGCTGAGAACAGACCAGCATTCTGAACTGAAATAATATCTGGTCAGCGATTGTCTTATAGTGGCCACCATTACTGAAAAATAACATACACGGGAGTAATATGCCAAAAAAAGGTGCGTTTCACCATGCCCCACGTGAACTTAACACACACCATTAATACGTGATGACAGGTGAAAAAATTAACATGGAAAAGACATGAATCACGTGACAACATCACAAAAACAAAATCACACGCCATACATGTGAGAAATGGCATTTTAATCACATAGAAATATGTGCAAAAATCAAATCACATGCCCTACATGTGCACAATTAATATATAAAAATGAAAGAGTCACGTGAGAAAATCACATGTGGGAAAAAAAACAAAAAAACAAACATGTCCTACATATGACAAATTATCCTTTCAGAAGGAATTAATAATGGGAGAAAGTACTCACTTGGCTCGCGCTGATTCTGACCAAAGATCGTGCCCGACGTCACGCGCTGCATATAAAGCGCCCGAGTGTGCGCTCGTGCCTCAGCTCCAGACTGTAACAGAGCTGCACATCTGGACAGATTTCTCCTGACTTTCCCGAGCAGAAGCTCGCGCGTATCAACAAACCGCTGCACCTGCCCAGCTGTGGTGTTACAATGTAGCCGCTGTACGATACACTAACAGCTGTCCTTTTTACTGCGCGCGGAACCATGGAGTCTTTCCCCAGCTTCAGTGAGGGAAGCCCGGTTTTAAACCTGTCGCATTTGCAGCTGGCCGACTTGAACCTGGAGCACATCACGGAGCCTCAGCGCAAACAGATCCAGCAGCTTCACCTTACATACAACAGCCTCACGTTTCTCCCCACTTCCCTATGCATGTTTTCCAGCCTGGAATACCTGGACATAAGCAACAACGCGCTCACTGTTTTCCCCGAGGACATTCTGCAACTCACTAAACTAAAGACGCTGGTCGCCAAAAACAACCAGCTGGACGAAGCGTCGTTTCCGAAGCGGTTCGGTTCGATGCCCATCGAGACGCTGAACTTAAGCGGGAACCGATTTAGAGAAATACCGAAGCAGTTCCTGGAACTCAGCCGACTGCAGTCCCTGTCCATGGGAGGAAACAGATTAAAAAGCATCCCAGAAGAAATAGGCAACCTCACCAGGCAGGTCATTTTTATCACACTTGTGTATCCAGCTTGTGGAAAAGACAACAAGAGCAGACAAAATTATCTATAGGACAGGGCTTGATTTGTTCTTTGGTGCATTTGAATACCCATGAACACATTACTGGATTGACTTTATAGCTCTATAGTTCCTAAAACACAAGGATTTGGGTCCAAATACCATTATGATTTAAGCCAACATTCATTGAATCTTTTATCTCTTTGCATAGATAGTAGCCTAAACATCACAGAGATGCATGCAGGGATCTAACTGGGGACTCTGTGACTGAGGCAGAAACCCTGTACCGCCATGTCCCCTCACATCTCCAGTGTCCTCAGTTAGATCCTGAGCTCAGGTTACTGTCTATGTGGAGTCTGTGTCCATGTTTTCCCCTTGTCTGCATGGCTTTCCTCCAGATTCTCTGGTTTTATTCCCACCGTCCCAAAAACATGTTGGTTTGGCTACTCTAAATTGCCCCTATGTGTGAATGTGTGTGTGTATACACAGCTGCAATGGACTGGTGTCCCACTCAGGGTGTGTTCCCACCTCACGCCCTGTGTTCATGGGATAGGCTCCAGATCCACCATGACCCTGACCAGGATAAAATGAAAGTCTTCAGGGCAGAGCTTTGTGCTTTGTTTCTTGGTAACATGATAAGCTGCTTTTTTATCATTAACTTAAAGAGAGAGAAAAAAGAGAGTGGTGAAGGAATGGTTGTTTATAGCTTTTATAAGAGAAACCAGGAAATAACTTGTCTCGCAGAAGTTCCACAACATTAAATTAACTATGAAAGGATAACTTATATGACGTGATATTATTTTATATTTGTCAGTGTTGGCAAATAGCTGCGGTAAAAGAGGAATAAAACACTTCATGATGTGCTGTTATAGGAAAGTAATCAATCTCGGTGTGAAAACGCTGTCATCACACTACCTTTCTGTTGAATATTTTCCTATAATAGCATGTCCCGAAGTGTTTATTCCTTACTTACTCTGCAGAAACGGCACAATATGACAGTCTACATTGAGTGAGTAAGTCCTAGATGTAATAGATAATTGATTTTGTGTTATGTATCCTTTGATCATTATGAGAAAAACCGGAAAATTATGCACCTTATATTTTTGTCATATTTGCAATCACAATATATATCAGTATTTTGCTGCATTTTCAAAATCAACAATCCAGCATTCGTGACAGATCACTAAACAAATGCAGAGGAAACACTGGAGCTCTGAAGTTCACTGCAGCCTGTAACTCAGGATTTCAACACACTTATGTTGAAATTTAACCTGCTTGTTTTTAGGTGCTCTTTAGTCTGCACTCCCCCCATTTTCTCCTCATGTTGGTCATCTGCCAATTCCCACACACCAACCAGCTTTCCCCTATCACACAACAGCTAGCAGCTGGGGAGGGTGAAGGCTTTTACCTCACCCTGTGCTTCCTCTGAGACACATAAAGCCAGCCAATCACATCTTTTCAAACTGCTGCTCATGTGCACATCTGGCTAGTGATTGGCTAGTGTTGCTGTGATTGACAGGGGAGAAAGAGTATGCCGTTCCTCCCTGACCAATTTTGCTCCCTAGTTTCCTTTCCAAAGATGGCTGTGACTGCTCTTCTCTTGTGCCACATGGGCTGCAATTTATAAAAACCTTCCTGTCATTCATCCATCTAGTTTATTAACCTTCTGAAATGAAATATAACTGTAATATAATCTAAGTCTTAAGTTTGTGCTTGGTTCAGTGGAAAATGTGAAAACAAAAACAAACATAAAGCAGTGCTATGTGCAGAACTGTACAGTATGTAATGTGTTTTGATATTATTTGTCTGGTTCGGCCTCTGACGACTGTACTCCTGTTCTTCATGCTTTGCTGCTGAAATATTTGAAGCCTGGAGATGTTGTATCTGGGAGGGAATCTGATCTCTTTCATTCCTCCTGAGTTGGCTAACCTGCGCTGCCTCAGGTATCTGGTGCTATGTGACAACTGCATCCAGAGCATTCCACCTGAGCTACACAGGTAACGGCTGACATTTACTGTATATATTATCTATATGCATGTGCATATCTTATCTGTTCACTTGAATGTGATGTGAAGCAGTAGTACCAGTGTTTTTGCACTCTACACTTAAGCTCCTAATAAATTTGATTGATATTTGAACTTAATTTGCATAATTATGTTAATAATTAGTATTATTTCTCTAGTTAGATCTGGAGAAAGCTGAAAACAGACCAAAAATTTTAAATAACCCACCAATGACTGTGTTCCCTCTTGTGGTTTTTTGATATAACTATACAAAAGATTTCTACAACATTCTATACAAAATGTTAAACACTCTTAAACACTCTTAAACTTTCTCAAACTTGCATTAACCTTTTTAATATACAGTTTATAAGAACATCTGGTTATAAATTTGTTTAAGTGGTTCAACAAGAAGCATTCACATTTATACAAACCTACTTTGTTGAAAAAAAAAAAAGGAAAAATATGATGGAATCCTAATTTTGTGTAATTTACCTCAAGTGTTACCTCTCTGTAATGGTTTTACATATCATGTGGCAACATTTCCATGTTTCACTGCCTGAACCAAAGTTTAGTGGTAGAGAACAAACATTTCTTAACTATGGCATATACTGTATGTAATAATGTAATGAGTAAAAAATCTAGATATTTAGACATCCAGACAAATTGCTATAGCTGTGTGTGTGTGTATTACATTTTCCTAATTCCTGGTTTCCTAATTCCTGATTTCTTCCTCCTGTTCAGTATAATTATATGAGAAAGTGGTATAAAATATAATACACATTCTTTTCAGAAATCACCAGGAATCATAAAATTGAATGCTGACTCCAAGTCTTAATATAAAGACTCATAAACCAAATTTAGACACAATTCTTAGCTTTAACTTTTGTGATACCTGTTCAAATGTTATTTACTTTCCATCTGTCCCCCAGACTGCACTCCTTGCTGTCTCTCAGTCTCCATAATAACCTCCTGACATTTCTACCACGTGAGATCCTCAGCCTTGTGCACCTACAGGAGCTCAGTCTCCGCGGTAACCCTCTGGTAGTCCGCTTCATCAAAGACATGACCAATGACCCCCCATCCTTACTTGAGTTGGCGGGACGGACCATTAAATCCCGGAACCTTCCGTACCTCGTGACTGACCTCCCAGCCGACCTGTGCCGCTACCTGGACTCGGCCAGCAAGTGTCCCAACCCCAAATGTGCAGGTAAGAGACAGAGTCAAGGGCTGATGTGCTTATGAGCATTTGGTCACCTTTTAAACAGCATTGAAAATCTGAAGAGGCAGTTGGTACATTTAAGGATAGGACCCTGAACCTGAAAAAATAAACAAAACAACAAAGCAGACAAAATAACAACGTACGCTGAGTGCAGACTAAACAATTTTACTTGTTATTATTCTGACTTGAACAAGTTTTTTTTGGCACTGAAACAACCCCCACGACCATCTTAATTCACTATCATTAGCTTTCTTTGATGTTTCACTGTGCAGAAAACCTTAAAGGTTCTATGTAGAACCTATAAGAGAGGGTATCCCTTTCAGAAAAGGTTCCAAGTAGAAAAAAAAAGCTTGAAGGTTTGACCAGCCAAAGAAGCCTTCAGAAACCCTTCAGAGTGTCACTAAGTGTAAGGCATTTAGTGACACAATTTACCCAGTCAGGGAAAAAACACAGATGCCCGATATACTGCATTTTCAATTGTTTTTGAGCACATACGGAAAACAGCCAAGGAGTGCTCAAGAATAAACCCACAGGGAACAAGGTGGGAACAACAGCAATAATGGTGAAGACCATTCTGCATTTTGCGTAGACAATAGAAATGAAGTTTCTATATAAAAAACGACAACAACAAGTTGTTCACGCGATTAAAAGTCATGTGATTAACTGTTCTCACGTTTATTTTTCAGAGGCAATAAGACTAAGATTTGTGGTTTAGCTGCCCAATTCTGGGCTGACAAGACTACAGATTGCAGATTTGTGTAGCGAGAGCAATACAGCAATTCAAGGATTTTGTAAGTAGTGTAGTGTCCACTACATTACCATTAGGAAAGGTTCAGTTCAGTTTGCACAAAGTACTCTATGGCTGTAGAGTACTTTGTGCAAACTGAACCAAACCTTTCCTAGCTACTAGACGGATGAGCAGAGCTAATTTCTGATCTGGAAAAATGTAAACAGACACCTGAAATTAAGAAACAGTTTCTCCAGATTACAGTTTCTCCAAGGCATCTTTGAAACTGCATAGTTATTATAAATCTAGAAACAAAACTGATTGTAAGTCATTTTGCCAATTGTAATTCACCATAAGACATTTAAATGGTTGAGGTATAGGTATTTAACCATAACTGTTAGCTAATTCACTTAACTAGCTTAACGTAGTTGTGGGCTGAATTCCAAATCCCTCCTTACTAGCTGTATAACTGTACTTTAGTTGTAGGTGTAGATAGTTTTGAATCTGAAAACTATTAGAATACTGGTCTTCGATATCTTCCATTCACTGCTAGCCATGTTAGAGTTGACAGCAGGTGGACAGGAAGCATTAAGAACATTAAGAATGTCACCTCAGCACATTCCCTTGTGCATCTTCTCTTTCTGCAGGTGTATACTTTGACTCACGAGTGCGCCACATCAAGTTTGTCGACTTCTGTGGAAAGTTCCGCCTGCCCCTCATGCAATACCTCTGCTCCCCTGAATGTAGCTCTCCCTGCAGCTCCAACCCACAGAGTGACGCCGAATCAGAGGACGAGAGTAGAGTGCCAGCAGACAGGCTGCAGAAGGTGCTGCTGGGATAGCACAGTCCTTTTCTACAATTCTTAAAATATATTTTTTGTAAGGGAAATACTATAAAAAATAGTCCTGGATCAGTGTTGAATGATCAACACTGTGAGTATGTCCATGGACACCCATTATTGGGCTTAAAGTGGCCCATTAAATGATGTGATCTACTATTGGTCAGTTGCTTGACTGCTTGATTTGACCCCTAAAATATGTGTATGTTTGTTTATGACCAAAAGTCATCTTGTCTATGTCTTTAATTTCAACATGCCATTAATAATGGCGAAGACGTCTTTTCACATCTTATAAATGTTTTTGTGCTCACTGGGTTACACTGTTGGTGTTCTTTGAAATCCAAACAGCATTTGTCAAATACAAGTGCATGTCTCTCTCTACTGGAAGGACACAGGTCAACTTTCTGAGCCAATAACTCCAGATAAGGGACATCGGCAAATTGGATTGGATAAACACAAGTCATTGATAAACTATATGGCCAAGAGTTTGCTGACACCTGACCATCACACCCATATGTTCCCATTCCAAAACCATGGGCTTTAACACAGAGTTGGTCCCCCTTTTGCTGTTATAACAGCACTAGATATTGGATATTGGCTGTGGGGATTTGTGCTCATTTAGTCACAACACCATTAGTGAGGTCAGGCACTAATGTTAGGCGAGGAGGCCTGGTGTGCAGTTGGTGTTCCAGTTCATCCCAAAGGTGTTCAGTAGGGTTGAGGTCAGGGCTCTGTGCAGGACACTCGAGTTCTTCCACTCCAACCTTGGAACACCATGTCTTCATGGAGCTCGCTTTGCTCACAGGGGCATTGTCACGACGAAACAGGTTTGGGCCCTTTAGTTTCAGTGAAGGGAAATCTTAATGCTACAGCATACAAAGATATTCTAGACAATTGTGTGCTTTCAACTTTGTGGCAACAGTTTAGGGAAAAACCACATATGGGTGTGATGGTCAGGTGTCCGCAAATCTTTGGATTTATAGTGTAATTTATCTGTAATTGAAACATTTTTAGCTTAGCATATATACAGTATATAAGTATATCAATGAAATGTAAATGTCCAGATATTGTTTATGAGGGTGTAAGTGTGAGAAAGTCTTCAGTGAAAGAAAGATATGTTAAATGTTTTGGAATGTAAGGAGTTGATGACTGAGGTCCAGATTAGGTTAAAGTTCTTTTTTTCATTTCTATGTAGTACTGTAGTAACTTTTCCCACCTTGTGGCCTTTTTGTTTATCCTGAATGCTTAATTCTTGAATCTGATTGGTCAAAAGGTGTTGATTAAGTTTCTGTAACAGCAGCTCTGACAATAATGTTGGCTGCTAGGTTTATATTAATGTGCTCCTTCTAAAATAGTATTTTTGTTTCTGTAGTAATAATTACATGGATGTGCCCCATAAATGGATAAAAAAAACAAGTAATCATTGATATCGTGAAGTTTTCTGTGAGATGATGTTTATTTAGCATATTGGGAAGGAGTCTCCAGTGTCAGTAAGTTTTCTGACATGGGAAAGTCCTGAGGATGGAGGAGGATTTTGTAGTTTCTTGGTAAAATGACAAGCTGAACATTTGTCTTATTAATTTCAACAAAGAGAAAAAGAGAGGCTGGTGAGGGAACGACTGCTTGTAGCTGCTATAACGTAAGTCATAACTTGTTTCATAGATGTTCCACAACATGAAATGTAACTATAAGTGGATAAAAATACAATGCGTTATCCTTTAGTGAATAAATATTTGTAATATATGGAAAATTTTGAACACTTTGGGAAGTACTGTTGTTGGAAAATAGTCAACTTTGCTGTGGTAATAGTAACTGCTTTGCAGTGAACCACATCACACCCCCTATTTGTTGATTTTTTTCCCCCTTATAACAGCAGACGCTGTCAAGTTTTATTCCTACTTTAATGCATTACAAAGTATTTTCCTGGTTTTTGTAGATGCAATAATAGCCAGTGCTTCTCCAGAGAAGCGGAGAAACAGCGACTGTGGGATGGAGTGACTTCATGGTTAAACAGTGTAACAGATGTGCAGTTTCACATAACAGTTATCAGGAGCAAATCCCATTTTGTACATGAACAATGTAGTGAACTCTTATGCGTACGTATGCACTGTATAAGATGAAGACTGGTGTTTGTAGAATATAACTCATACACTAAGGTCCAGAAGTCTGTGTGCTTTTTTTTCATTTACACAGTTGCTGCCAACAAAAGTCTATACAAGGGTCATAGACCTTGTTGGTTCACCAGATAAAGTGTCTACCATTGGTATCTCTGTTGACGAAAATAAACTATCCAAAGCTAAACGCTCCAACCAGGGAGCACTGGTAATGATGTATTACAATTACCAACCCAGTAACTAATGCTAACACTGATCAGATGTGTGTTTTAGCAACACTGCTGTTATCCTCCAGACATGCATATTATTACAGTCCTAAAACTGGCAGGCAAGTTGAAGAAATACCTGTGAAATACCTTTAGATATAGTAATGTGAGCTTGTTCTGTACTGCAGAACCTGTTACTAAATATTCCAATGGAGAAATCTGTGGAGAAGAGAGTGAGTGAGAGAGAGAGAGAGAGAGAGAGAGAGAGAGAGAGAATTACACAGAAATTGGACTCTATGGAGAACCAAATGTTAACCCAAGAATCAGGATCCTCTGCATTTTTAAAAGCTTTTGATAACATATCAGAACTGAACTCACCTTAGTCTAGTGACCGGCTTTATCTCTCAGCCTGAATACAACAGTCTGATAAAATGATAACTGTAATAACACACTGGTAATAAAGCAGAGATCCTCAACTCGATGACCTCCTTTCACAGTTACTAATGTGTGTGTGCTGTATGTTCGATAAAAAAAAAACCATCAGATCGTGATTGTGACTGTGTGTGTGTGTGTGTGTGAGTGTGTGCATTAAAATATATCTATGCAGCATATCACATTTCTCCTGCACCTTCTGATATACTGAGGTTTTCTGTGGTGTGTGAAGATGGGAGACTTTGTATGCTCGTATGTTAAAAAAAGAATAGTAATTGGATGAGAGTGAATCATATGCTTATAAAAAAATATATATTTACCTCACAGTCTAAAATTTATTTACAGGACTTTCAGCCCTCACAATTTGAACATTTCATTGAATATATATTTAGAAAAAAAAAGACTATTTAACATGGGTCAGTGTTGATTATTTTTAATGTAATGCTGGAATATTTTAAGATAAACTGTCAGAATATGTAAATTTTTTATGGACTTTATGTGGCTAAAGAGTGGTTTAGTTTAGTTCTTTCAGTTCTGTTATAAGAGTGCCACCTTGAGGTACAAAACACACACACACACACACACACACACGCAAAGTTCTAGGAACCCTCAGAAAGAGTCTTACAACATGACAAAGCCCTAAAAGATGCTTCAGGAGCATTTTTTTGTTTTCTGAGTGAAGGAAGTAAAGAGAGAGAGAGAGAGAGAGAGAAAATGTTCCTAGATCCAACAACAAACGTTTCCAGAACATTCTGGGAACCAGTAATTGTTAGCTTGGTGTAGTTCACAAATAAAGAAATAAATGTCTCAGGTTTTTGCTATATATTTGTGGTAAATGGAGAAATCTACGGTGGCCCCAAAGTGCAAAACACTTAACAAACCATAAACCCAACAGCAAAATAAAAAACAGCATGTTGTACTGTTGGTTTAACTTCCATATCCACTCGGTGCGCTAGGGGGCAGTGTGTGCACTCGGTGTGTATGTGACCGTCTGTGAATCTGCGAAGAATAAGAACATCTTGTCCTGTTTCCTGTTACTAACGCTTTAGCTGCAGCTAGAGTGAGTTGCTTATTTGTTATCTAAAAAAATGATTTTTTCTTTTCAAATTTACTCCTCAATATGACATTTAAATCTTCTTTAACTCATATAAATAAATAACTCATAAAAATAGTTGCGTTAGCTGTAAAGTGGGCGTTGAATTCGTGAGCCGCAGTACAAATGACTCTCTACTCACTATATAAGTGCACTATATATGGTATAAAGTAACGGCTTCTGCACTCTAACTAGTGGACTATACATTCATTGCGGTGCCGTTTGGAATACAGCCGTATAGGTGCCTTTGTATGCCTGCAGATGTTATTCTGACCTGAGATAAGGCAGTCTGTTTAAATGTCTTGTTTTCATAACCAGTAGGTGTAGGTGGCCTTCAGAGGGTCCACAAAGGACAAAGAAGCACTATGTCAGTTTAGTTGCTAACCAAGCATTTTATTTTAGCAGTGTAGGCTTCTTCTAGAAACATGTATTGTCCATGTCTTGTTTTTTCTTATATTTTGTCCAATAAACCAAGACTGTCTCCTGCCTCCTGCCTTAAGATGTGTATATTTTACTGAAGAAAACTTTCTGGACTAGGTGTTTCGTGATCCTACTCATTAATATGCTCTGCTACTACTACACTCATACAGATACCGACTATATTCTGTATCTAGAAATTTCTGTTCTATTGTTTTTAGATACTTTTTTGCTTTCTTGTTTAGGCTTTTTGGGATTCATGTACAATGGATGGTGATCAGGGTGGTGCTGAAGATGAACCTCCATCACTGCTGTGGGGACTGGACCCTGTGTTTTCTGCCTACGCCAGGCTTTATGTTAAAGACATCCTACAGATGAGAGAATCTCGACAAGTTCCAGGTTTTCCACGTGGCAATGATTTGATTGATTTGATTTCAGTTTCCCTTGATTAAGTGGAAACTGAAACTCTTAAACAACAGCAGTTCTACAAGACAGTTGTTTTACACAGTTGTATTCTCCTAGGCAAAAAAATTTGCAAAATATTAACATTTTAATGTTCTTAACAACAATTATTTGGTCAGGAAATTAGAATTGAACAAATAGATAAAGGAATATAGTATGGGAGCTTTTCCCTTTGATTTCTTTAAATATTTAAGACTTGTGGCCCTTGATGAACTGCATCAGGTGTGGCAGATAGCCAAATAATGAGCTTTAAAACAAAACAAAACAAAAAAAAAACATCCCAGAAGATATTTTTGGGAAATGTTGTACATTATCATGATTTTACCTGGGTACAAGAAGACTATATAAGTGAATTTCCCTGTTTTTAGCTTTTCCCCAAATAGCTCACTGCAGCAAAAGTAAACCAGCAAGTGGTGGCACAGGAGCTCTCAGGAGTGCATTTGTTTAATTCTTGCACATTTTCTGACCAATGATTTGTTGTTAAGACCATTAAAAGATTTTGGGCTTGGCCCATTTTTTTTTTTGCCTGGGAATGTATATGTAAAAATAATTTAACTTGACTCTACATATTTTTTCACTACCCACAGGAATTTACTTCTATAAAAGTCACCCGCTGTTCCAGGTGGATGTATTGGGCACTGTGGTGTACAGACGGGAGAGAGACGACTTTTACTGCTATGGAGGTAAACCTGATTCATGTGTCGTATAAATGTTCCTTGTTGTTTAAATAAATCAAAATACAGTGCAATACTTCAGTTTCATTGTGGGCCGTAGGTTATCTTAGCTTCATAGAGAAACTTTATGTTGATTACCGTTTGCTCTATATGTGTAGTGGATGACAGTACCGGAGTCATCAACTGCCTGTGCTGGAAAGATGAGAAATGGCGAGATCATGGAGACTTGGCAAAGGGTAAGGCTTATCTGGCTAGCTTTCATTCTTTTTTACCCACATTTACTTTTTGCCTGAACTGACACTATAATTGTTATTTTAGATGCAGCTAGAGGTCCTGCTGGAGGTGGCTTTAATGTAGAGGAGCAGTTGAGGAAGCTCCGGGAGGCACAGAGGAGCAGCTCAGTGCTGGAGATTGGAGATCTGCTCCAAGTACGCGGTTCTCTTAAAACCTCGCGTGAGCAGAGAGAGATCATGGCCTCCTCATTTTGTAAGCAACCTGCAGAGACACACTTGAGTCATTTTAAGTGTAGGCTTGCACTAGAATCCTTATACAGGCATTACAAATTCTCTGTAAAAACAGGACAACACAGGACAAACATAAGATTCTCTTAAACATCACAACATAAAGACTGTTAAATGGTTGACTGAGCATCATAGTGAATACTCTCTCAACTAGTTAAGATGTCCTTTATTAACTTTACAACACTTTTGAGAAAGTGGCCCGAGTGCAGTCAATGCCCTCAACTCACTTCAGATTAATTTTGGCATTCCGGTGGAGTGCACCACACATCTGGAATAAACTTGAGAGAAATGTAAAAATATTTAATTTTAGCCTTGTTGTGTAATGTTTGATGTTGTTGTATGTTTGGCCTTGGTTTGTTTCCAGAGTTTCCTTTTGCATTAGTTACACTCAGTGGTTGTTTTCTGAGAATGTAGCACGTCAGGACGTAGTTACTGAAATGTTTAGCTCTTGACACGATAGTCTATTGAGTTGTGCAAAAAAAAAAAAACAACAACCCCAAAACATCCATTGAGCAGAAGTTCTGTGGGCAGAAACACCTTAATACTGACAGGAAGGCTAGGGTAAATCAAATAACCACTCTTTACAACCGTGGTGAGCAGAAAAGCATCTCAGAATGCACAAAACATTGATCCTCGAGGTGAATGGGCTACAACACAGAAGACCACATCTGCTTCCATTCCAGTCAGTCAAGAACAGGAATCTAAAGCTACAGTGGGCACAGACTCACCCGGAGAGTTAAAGACGGGAAACATGTTTTTCCAATCTTTAACTGTCCAGTTTCAGACAGCTGTATGTACTGTAATGGATATTTAAACTAAGTTGTGTATTTTCCTGTTTCTTGTTTTTGTGTGTGTACAGATAAAGTGAATGATCCTGTGATGAGTGTGCAGATCTCCCGCATGCAGGAGATGCCTCAGCTCTACAGAGACTGCTATGACAAACCATTCCTTATCCCATCCAGTGAGCTTAGTGCAAGCTCCACTGAGTGAGTGAGTTATAGTCATTGTAAAATGTATTGGCACCCTGGACACTTTCCAGAAAACATGTGAAAAGTGCCAAACATTCATGTTTGCATGTTTTATTGGGATCATTATTAATCTTGAGTTGATTTTGTCAAGCTTAGTCTTATGTTTTTATTTGATTTAAGTTGCACATTTTAGCCTGTAACAAAAGTAACAGAATGCAAACATGTCTTTTGTCTCTTTCCCCTTTATTTTCTAACATTTTTTGTTGTAGTTACATTTGTTCCTGATAGTGATATATATAAAAGCTCTAAATCAACAGGGAACAAATGCCAATGTTTCCACCCAATTAGAGCAATTTGTATACTCATTTGTTGAAGATCTGTGCTTGCACTGGGTTTAAATATACAGTGAATTTGGACTATTAACTATCTAAGAATCAACCTATATGATCCAGTGATAAGTAGGCTGTTCTTTATTAAGTAATCGTGTTTGTGAAAGGAGATTAAAATGTATTTGAGGTTAGTTATTTTCACTGAGTTGTTTTGTTTTCAGTAATGGCAGACCCTCAAGTTTCCAGTCTGTTCTGAGTCAGTCAGTTCACATCTTGAAGGAGTTCTTAAAAGAGAAGGAGGTGACCAGGTTTCGACCTTATGATGTCGAGTATCTTTTACACCCATTGATCCAACAGCCTGCGTCAAACACGTCAGCGGAACGGGTAACGCATCTGACCTAGTGATCATCCAGTTTACTCATGACACATGACATAAAATACATTACAGTGCTTTAAAAAAATCTATTGGTATCACTCAAAACTACTTATTTTTTTTGCAGTACTACTTATTTGACATGCAAACTGTAATTAGTATTCCAAAAATATTTTGTTGGCTGTAATTATATACAGGGACATCTGTTTTTATGGATTACATTGGTTTAGGATTCAACAGGGCATGATAATGAGAAAAGATGCAGCCTCTTTGGTAATTATAAAAGTGAGAATTATGTGTGGCAGAATGTCAGAAGGAGACAATTCAACAGTTAGGATGCAGTGCATATAAATATTTGCCAACACTGATGAAAATTATGACAATTCAATTAGGTGACAAAAAAAAAAAACAAACTCTATACCAAATTTAGTACACATATGTTATATGCCATCTCGGAAATGTCAAACATCACACCCTAACTTTAGGCACAAAAGAAGTCTGACTGCACAGTGACTAGCAAGACCCAGCAACCAATCAGGAGAGAGAGAGAGAGAGAAACAGAGTGAACAGTGGTAGAGAATGAAAGATTATGCTATTATACTATACTTATACTATATGTTATTCATTCTCTAATTTAGTGGCAAGTCAGTTTATTCTTGTTGTGTAATTTGTGTCATTGCCCAGTTGCAGATTTGTTTAGCTAGTACATTTATGACAGCTGATAAGTGATTAACAGACTGCGTTTGTGTGTCTCTTGGTGTGTTTGTCTTTTATATCAAGCCATATTGAGGCCTCGGGGCATTTGCTTGCCTCGGTGTGTTGCTCATTTATTGGTCTGCATTTCAACTAGTGTGTAAGCACTATAAGGCCTGTGCCTAATGTGTGGCAAACTGAGAAAAAAACACAGATTAAATAATAAAATACACAGAGAACACAGACATACTAGTTTTTTTCCGATGTGCATACTAAATTGCATACTAGCTTACTAAATAGTTTATCAGTACACTAGTGGTGTCATTACTATTAAGGCATACTACTTTGAGTGCAATTTGCAGTTCGAGATGCAGCAAAACCCACATTCTGGTCATCTGCAAGTAGCTTGCAATGGCATTTTTCTACCAGAGAGGGCAAACTTCCAAAATCTTTTAAGATTTAATAGCAAGCGTTAACAGATTAAAAGTAATATGTTCTGTGCATTTGTATTAGAGCACAATCAAATATGCAAGATTTAAATGTCCTTCTACTTTTCTAATTATTTGCTCTTTGTTCATTGATTCACATGTATAATGAATTATCTCCATCCTGGGTTCTGTGTGTTTGGTGTGTGTGTCTTTAGGAGCCTGGTTCTGTTCGGTCAGTGATCCCTGCACAGATCAGGAACCTCCTCAAAGAGACCCTGAAAATTCTGCAAGTGGAGGGAGAGATATTCCGCAAAGTCATGTCTCAGGATGAGGTGTATAATGTAGGCAAGGCCATTTTCAGCCTCAACACACACACACACACACACACACATACACATGTACACGTACAGAAAATGTTGTTTAATAACCACTACAGCCAGTAGGTACTTGTGTACAACTATTTTTATTACAGAAAATGACTTTTAATACTTCTGTATTTTCAGTTCACTAGGTAATTTGTAGCACTCGTATTATTTATATAACAGCAAGTTTACTTTAACGGCACTCACTAATAAAGCGTTATCTGAATTCAGTCCAGTGTCTTTGTTGCTGCTTTTCCATATAACGTTCTATATAGAACAGTCAGTATAGTCAATAGTGAACGAGTGTGGGAGTGATCCTGAGCAAGAATAAAAGTGCTTTTCCATGTAGTCTACATATTACAGAAAGCTATTAATTTTGTAACATATTATCTATTGGAGTAATTATAATAAAAAACTGACTGAGTGCAATTCCTGTGTGCATCTCCTGCAGGTAACTGAACATGACAAAGATCTGCTTGCGGCAATTTGTGACATATTGAGAAAGGATTGCAAAAGAGAGAAATGTAAGTTCTTATTCTGCCTCTGGATATCTTCTATTCCCTGCTATAACACCTGAATCAATTATTCTTTTAGCAGAAAAAGCATGTCTTGTGGCAGCCCTTTTCACCAGTTATACAGTAGTGAATTACAATTGCACCAAAGAGCCTTATGGTGCATCGTAGCTGGTGTGTAAAGTGATATGCAGTCAAGTAGCTAGTGTTCCTCTCTTCCAGTGTTTCATACTTACAGGATAAAAGATAGCTGGACAAAGCTGAGTTACTCTTACCACCCTGAAGTTGATTATTTTCCAATAACTACACATGCTATTCCTGACTGTATTTATCTTAAACTACAGCAATTTGCCAACTATTAACATTTTTATTTATGTCATGCTTTTTAACCATTGTGGAACGTCCAAAAAACAAAATAGTTACTGTTTTCACTTACACCGACTGAGCGCTTTATTAGGAACACGATACTAATACTGGGTAGGGGCTTCCTTTGCTCTCAAAATAGCCTCAATTCTTCATGGCATGGATTCCACAAGATGTTGGAAACATTCCTTTGAGATTCTGGTCCACGTTGACATGATTGCATCATGCACCAATTTCTCTTTTTTTCTTTCTCTTGAAATTAATAAAACAAACAACAACAAAACAAAAATGCAAGTTGTCATGTTACCAAAAGGCACAAGACCTCTGTCTTGGAGATTTCCTGTGTGGAGGAAAACATAAGGTTACAAAGCACTGACACTGGAGACTCCTTCAAAAAATGTCTCTGTGAATATGTTGTAACTATAGAAACAATGTGTTATTACTGTAGAAACAATACCGTATATAGAAATAATACCATATAAAAACAATAATATAGAAACAATAATGAGCGTTTTAATATCAGCCTGTGATTTGAATTACAACCAGCACTACTGTCAGAGCTGTTGTTACAGACAATTAATCAACACCTTCTGATCAATAGATTCCAGTTGGATTTATAATGAAGTGGTGTACTTAAAGTATTCATCTCTTGTGTTTGTATTTGTTCATGTTCTTGTTGTCAGATCTGGGCTTCTTGTGAAACAAATGAAACAAATGGTACAATGGATGTTTATAATAATCCGACAGTCCAATACAGACAATTTGCATGTTCTATTTACTTACGCATATTGAAAAGCTCTGAAATTAAGACCCGTGCTCCAAAGAATGAATTATGAATATGAGACTTGCATGAACTGAAAATGAATCGAAAACTACCCAATAAATAAACATTACAGCTCCATTTCCGGAAGGATTATTGTTTGTTGTTTGTTTTATGCCAGATGTGTCGAGAGGTTTTACTCGGCACTCAGTGGCAAAGCATATTACTTCTGGGTTATGCATGCCACATTAAGGAAAACATAAAAAACGTATAGAAATTTATAGAATAGTATAAACATACAGGAAAAAATGAACGAAACCCAATCTTACGAAGTTCAGAATCCATGACCACATGTGCAGCAGTATTGCAACCAGTTTTATTAATATAAATGATGCTGTCAAGCTGATGTCACAGTCCCTGAGTCACGTTTTTGTTTAAAGTCAGAAATGATCCAAATATGCTGTCTGGTTTCAGATGCTGAGAAGGGTTGCCATGTGCTGCACATCCTGTCCAGTGTGAGGCAGTGTTACAGCCGTAACCTGAGCAGAGAAGCCCTGGATGTGGCGCTGAAGTTCTTAGAGTGTAACAGTGACATCATCAGTACAACAGATGCCCATTACACTGTTTTATAATCATGGGGTTTGAAATGTTCTGGGAAACTTACACACCCCAAACCTTTATTATGTCTAAGCAAAGAACATTCAAGTCTAGAGTTTCTTAAAGTGCCTGACGGAGTCCTCATGGGGCTGTTCAAGAACTTGCTGTCGATATGCCTTTTGCAAATATCTCAAAACTATTTTTGATATGCTGTTGACAGATTTCATAATTATCATTTGCTTGCAAATTGAGTTTGGTATTAATCTGTCCAAAATAGGCCTGTTTTACAGACAACTTTTACAGATAGCAATCAATTTACACGTTGTTTTAGCTCAGTGATTTTCTAAGCTGGGGTATGAAAGATGTTATAAGATCATGCTTGATCTCTAATTTTTAATGCAACATTTAATTCAATGATCACACAAGCCAAAGAGTCATACATCTATAGAGCAAGGCTTTGCTTAGGGTTTTTTGATAAATTGGCAGACCCACTGAATGAAGCAACGTTTCTGGGTATCAGGGTTCTCTATATGGCAGACTTGCCTAGCATTATAATAAAGAAAGGATGTATTTTTTTGAATTGAAAAAGATATTTGGGGGAAAAAAAGAAACCAACAAAAACCACCAAAGTTGTTTTGCAGTATACTGTTTTTTTTAAAAATTTAGCCATCTAGGTCTGACATGAGGTTTTAAAAAGGTAACACAGAGGTGAAATTAGTCATAAGATCACAGTTCAATCCTTTTTTTCCCCACTTTAAAGAATTGCCTTTTTTTTTTTTTTTTTTTTTTTTTTTTTTTTTTTTTTT
>CM041000.1:9575663-9587769 GCA_022985145.1 Pangasius djambal | reverse complement strand
TGTATCCATGCAGTTTTCTTGGACTGCCGTCCTATTGGCAGCGGATCATCTGTCTAATCTAATAAATAGTGTTGAATTTATTCAGCTCGGGTACAGCAACTTTTCTGGTATGAGAACTGATAAGCAGATTATGTGCTAGAAATGTGTTGGTGGTGTTTATCCTACTTAAACTAACTGAGCCGGAAGAGGCTCATTAAAAAGCGCTAGCTGGATGCGTTCCACTTGGTGCCACACTGACCTAATGCAATAATGCAATAATGCCCCACCACATTAATGGCAGGAAAACAAGCAGCAGATGTGCCGTTGTTTTAGCTCCAATTCCTTCTGCTTTCACTCTGCTTTCTTATTCCTCTCCTGCAAATATCCATTAGCACACTGCCAGCCCGGCCCACTGCACACACAGGCCTACAATAAAGCTGGGAATCGATCCCAAAAAGGAGTCAAGAATCAATCAGATTCAAGGAATCAAGAATCAACTTTAGATTCGGTATTACACAGTGAAATTGATTCGTCTCAAGTTCGCGCAGAGTAGGAGATTTGGTTATCACTGACACAGTAAAACAGCAGTGTTTTACTTTCTTAAACATGGTTAAATGTCAAATTTACTATAAAACCTGCCTTACAATACAATAACACCAATACTTTAGCATTTTAAAGCAACTCACATCTTAAGGCGAAGTCAGAAGGAGAGACAGGTACAGGTTTAATCCTAGTTATCCAGATAATGTAAAGTTAAATCCGTCATCACATTAGATTGGTTAACATCAGTTTAACCAAGTTCATTCAGAACCTTGAGTTCACCGAGTTGCTCGCCAAGGACGTACATCTTGACAAGATGATTGCCTAGAATCGACTCCTGGAATCGACTCCCAACACTTAGATTCGAACAGCCCTAGTCGCTGAGCACAAGCGCGAGCCTTAAAGCCAACGGGATCGCGCGCTCACATTTAAAGGAGAAGCCGTGGGCTTCTGGTCGCCAGCGCGCTCACGTTCAACCACATTTATAGCCAGGCTATTGTAGTTATCACAAAGGACCGGACACAGTATTCAAGTACTTCATTATTTCCATGTGTATATAGCCTATATTTCTCCTTGTCGCGCGGACGTTAACAGTGTTTCGGTGCGGACCGAGCGGAGACGTGTCAGTTTGGATTCTCGTCGAGCTGCACTCGAATAAATGGATTCGGAGATCTCTGTTTGCAGCACGAGGCGGTAATAAATAAGTTGGAGTGCTCGGTATTTCTGCTGTAACGTCACTGCGTAGAAGAAAGTATAAAAAGCGGACGGCTCGCGAGGAAGCACGAGCGCTTCTTTTCATGAGGAAAAGAACAGCGGCGTTATTCCAGCAAACCTCTTCGTGACTGTCCCGCTCTGTGTCCCTCACTACCGCCCAGTTTAGCCCATTACATCCCGGGATTGCTTTCTGTCTGTCGTTCTTTAATTTTTTTTTTTTATCCTTTTCTGTATACACCGGTTCAAAAATGCAGCTCCGGACCGTCTTGGATGTGAAAGTGGTGGACGTGGAGAAAAGGCGGCATCCGTCTAAACACTACGTGAGTAACGTTAGGGGCCTTTAATTCAATATCCTTGGCAGCTCCTGGATTAGTGAAGAGTCAGGAGCTGGGATTCATTCCCATTTACGATCGATTAACCTATACTAACGGTCCATGCACGCGCACTAACATGGGACAACCGGAAGCAGTAGATTATTGATAAAGCAGCCGCTTGAGGATGCGGAGCAATGACGTCATACGCGCGATCGGTTTGTTTTGATTGTGTCTCTGGGTCTGACATGAGATCGTAAACACCTCCTCAGTGAATGTGCATGCTTTCACTCTTACAGCTCATTTGTGTCACGCTTGAATTTTGCATAACGCAGATATTAAGAGGTGCAAATGGGAAATGGGACAAGTTACACTGGAAGCTCATTCACTAATCACTGGAGCAGTATGGAACTGCATTTTGTTTGGGAAATGCATTTGCATTTGCATACTCACAGACTGCACTAAGTAACTGTGTGCCTACTATTTACACCAGGGGCTTAGGTTTCCCAGACTAAATAGCCTGTGCATGTTCATACTGGTCCATACTCACGTGTCAGTACCTTGGGTGCTTTGACTTGAGCTCATGTGAAATGTTGTTTTCTCACTCATTTTTATCCAGATGTTAGTTTATAAAGTTCTGTGAGATGAACTGATGAGGCTCCTGTAAACTAACAAACTACTAAAACACACCAGCATCCCATCTACATTATTATAGCTCCAAACCTTTCACAAAGTACAGATCCAAAGTTGAAGAAGTGCAAAATGACACTGAATTTCAAATACAGGGGGGGCATCTGAGTATTGCTAATTTTGTGCTGCAGGCTTTTTTTTTTTTTTTAAGTCTTGTAGATCAGAGGACCAACAGAAAAGTACATGAACTTCAATACATGCATAACTCGCTAGTAGGCAATTTCATACAAATGTCAATCTTACCATGTAAATATAAAGCACACAGGAACAAATCGCTCTGCTCATTGAGATTTATTTTTTAAGGAAATTGTGTCAGTGCCTATACCTACACAGAGCACCACATTTTATCCGCCCATATTGCCCTGTTTCAGCTGAAGGATCAATACTTTCATATCTTTTCACTCAATGCCACTATAAAGCAAACAAAATTATTATCCTTAATTCTTTATTTTTATATACAGTCCGCTCCAAAAGGTGCCATGTTCTAAGCCGTGTTCTAACACATCTAGATGTAAATATCAGGAAATGATCAGGAAATCAGCTGAAATTTTGATCTATTGTTTCATTTTCATCTTTTGATCTCAAACACAAATATCTTCAGTGTATAGCAAAAACAAAAGAATTGGCCTTGCCGTTCCAATACTTTCAGAGGGGACTGTATTAATAATTAATGTTCAGCAAAAACTGTGATGTCATATGATGTCATATCTATGACAATGATGAACTGCTATATATCTGTAACACATGAACAATTAATATGCATTTGGTCTGCATTTTCCCTGTAAAATCACATGACCGGATATGCACACTTTCTCACAATATGGGGCATTTCTAGGTTTGTTAACAAAGTGCCAGCTTTTAATGGTTTCAGGAAAGGGGGGGGATGCAACAATAATAATTGATTTTAATGTCTAGTTACTGTGACTAACAATGGAGTGGGTTATTGGGAAAAGTACTCATGTGATACTTTCAGAGAAGGGTATATGGATGTACTTTTACATGATATTGATCATAATGCCCAGCCGTAACCTCCAAACTGATCCCAGATCAGCAGAAATAAGCAGCGGTACACTGCATGGAACAGTGGAGAACCCTTTTTTCTGTCCTAAATTCTTCCTCCATTCTCTCCAGGGAGAGCAAAGGAAAGGTGAGAAAAACCAACAGAGACTCATCCCTTAGTTTCACACGGACCAAGAGATTGAGGGAAGAAAAGAAAGAGGAGCTCATTTTCTGTGTTTGTCCAACAGCTGGAGATGCTTTTCCTCTGAGAGGAGGGGACAAATAGAGATAGTGCTTGAGGGAGGAAGGGGCTTTGTACCCAGCTTTTAATCCCAAAGAAGTGCTCTGACTATAGGAAAGACTAGACCATTTCCTCATTTTCAGCAATCCTACATTTTCCTTTACAACTATAAGTGACTATCTATGTGTATGCTTTTTTCACTGCTCTCAGGTCATGACAAAGGATGTGGTCACCATTTTGGCCTTGAATGTACCCGGTTGGTCAGTATTAGTAAGCCGTATGCGTACAGTCCTTTAAAAAGAGCAGGAGAGGAGGAGTGGAAATATTGTATGAGTGTCTCAGTTCTAATGCCAGACAGGAAGCCAACAGTGACAAACTGCCAAAAAAGTATATAGCACTCGCTCCATTAAAACAGTATGTGCTTGAGCTGAACACACAGATGTGAATCAGGTGTCTAAATACACTTTTCCCCCCACTCAATGCCACTTTTTGTAAAGACAAACAGTCCTGATCTGAATTTGAAGATGTTCTGAGGCAGCTGTATTACATCCTTGTTAAAAGAGGCCATAAAATGTCAGCCACAATAGTGTCTTGACTTCAGCCTTTTACTTATTAGGCCATCAGGCTTTAGGCTGCACTCTCTGTCTCTGTCTCTCTCTCTCTGTCTCTCTCTCTCTCTCTCTGTGTGTGTGTGTGTGTGTGTGTGTGTGTGTGTGTGCTGGAGGGCCTTTTTAAGCACTGAGCTCCAGCAGTGAGCAGTATGGTGAGGGTGGCTGTTAAACGGCTTTAGTCACTGGCTGTCCATTGTTTGGAGATTTTGTCTGGAGGGAAGGGAAGCAGGACCTGCATGTGTGTGTGTGTGTGTGTGTGTGTGTGCATGTGTGTAAAAAAGAGATAGCAAGCCTTGCTCAATTAATCATGTTCGGATCGTGTTCATGACTTTTGACTTATTTAATGAGTTAAATGTAATCAACAGCATCACTGACTTTGATTAAGGCAGGGTATTTGTCAGATATATTAAGCTATTAGCATAACTTCAATTCCCACTTTTTAAATTAAGTGCAGTAACTGTAGCTTTTTTAAAGTAGGTTTCTCAGTACTGGGCTAACTTTTTATTTATTGAGACTAAATCACATGCTTTCCTTTGCTTATGTTTTAGCTCCACTCTAACTGGTGCTTATATTTTGCAGTTAAGATTTTAGTCACATATTATTGTGAAGGAATATGAAATCATAATCTATAATGTAAAAGAAAAGTCTGTGTAATGTGAATGTTATTGAAAAGGTCCTACAAAACTACTTTGTAATTTGGCTGAACGATTGTGATAAATCATTATGATTTTACTATTAAGCAAAGCAGTTTTTATCATTACAGCTCTTATCGTGCTGTCCTACTTTCTACTTGTGCGTATTTGGTCCTCAGGTCATTTGTCTCCAAGTCTCTCTCACTGTCTGTGCCAAAGCCCAAGTCTCACCAGAGACCTTCATGTCCAAGAAGCGTGTGTATATATCTGTGTGTGTGAGGCATTGTCTCTAAATCCTCTCCAGTCGTTCTGCTCTGTTTCTTCTCAAAGCCTGTGGCTGTTTCCCTCCTTTTTTCCCCCCACTCTTTCCACACACTAAAACCAGCTCTAGATCTACCAAACTGTTAAAGAATCTGATCCTGCATTCAAAGGAAACACATGTCCAGGAGATCCTAGATCAACCCTGAAACTACTTTTAGAAATTTATGATCGTGTTATCCAGATTTCAAAAGAAACAACTCTTGTATCCTTTTTGCTTGTGGTCTGGTTGTCATTTCCCTCTCTCTAATCCTTTTTTTCTTACTCCTTCTGTAGGCTTGAGTTGTTTGCAGCTTGTCAACAGCAGGGAGGTGGATGGGATTGCATTCAGCGCAGTGCGATTACATCATGTAGTAGCTACGATCTGTGGGTATAGTGACATGTGTGGGCATCGTGGGAAGTCCATGCCACAGCAGAGATCACAGATATGGGGTCTTAAGCGCAATGCTGAAATTTGCACAGCTGATTTTGGGTCAGATTTTGCTTTTTGTAGCTTCATCGGTACATTTATATGATGAAGGAGAAATGATTGGGGATCAGTACACTTAATATATTAGCAGATATTGGCATTAAATCCCAGTTTCTGGAAAAGGTTGTTGACCCAGCTGGATATACAGAGATTCCCAGTATGTTTTGTGCTATACAGGATGAGGTTAAGATTTTAGACCCTTATATCAAATTGAAGTTGAAGACCAATTTCCAGTCAAATTACAGCATTTGAAAGCATGGATAGTTTACTTAAATCACTGTCGCAGTCAATAGTCAGGGTCAGCAAGCAGGCAGACAACCAAGGTTAAGTAACGTAATAGGCAACACACGTGTCTAGTTAGAAAAACTATAAACGAGAGAAAACTAGGAAAAACAAAATAGGTTCCATATGTACTCAACCTAGAGGTTGCAACTTGGAGATTTTTTGGGGTTCTATGCACATGTAACTTGACTTTCGAATGAATATTTTGAAAGTAAGCATTAAAACTGAACAAAGCCAAATTTCATTTTATTGAGGCTCTACAACAGCCCTGTAAGTGCAAGTAGAACCATTAGTAATATTTGCACATGATTAAATGGTAGTTAACAACTATAATCTTGTGTTTTTTCACTAATAAAAATGCACCTGCATGACCTGCAGAGGGAAAAACAACCCTTTCTGAGAACCCTCAAGACGTGTCCATCAAAGCACCACCCGAGCCACACATGCAAACAATTTGCTGCGCTTGAAAAACGGTGCAATGTGAAACCAACCGAAACGAATGAAAAAAGTCACAAAATGTCAATCTCTACTACAGACTTTAGAAAGACAATCTAAGTGGCAAAACAGCCTAAGAGTGTAAGAAAAAGTGAATACTCTGTTTACAGTGCGGGATTTTTGAGAAGACTTGGCGGAGAAACAAAGGGTTTAAATTACGCGATGGGAAATGAGGATCAGGTGGAACCAATCAGAAACCATGTGGGTACACAAGAACAGGACACTATGTCAGGAACAAAACACGACACGATGTGCAGTTATTGGAAAATAACCAACAGGGTGGTGTAATGCAAAGGGTGGTTACCAACCCAGGGATGATAATTTCCCAATAGCTACACACAACAAAGTGTTTTATTGCTTTTATACCAAAGCAATTTGCCAAACTTTCCCCACTTTTTTTTTTATCCATTTATAGGTATTTTTGCTTGTTGTGGAATGTCCATGAAACACGGTAGTTCACTTACAATATAGCAGGTATAAACAGTCGTTCCCTCTCCAGCTTCTCTAATAAGACAGCAAAGTATCCTGAAGACTTCCTCGTGTCAGGAAACAGCTTTACCTACCTTTGAGTCTTCTTTCATAATTGTTAAATAAACATTTAATTAGAGAAAGCATCACTAGAGCAATGTTTGTGTTTTTCCTTGTTAAATACCAACATGTTTAAAAATTGGTTATTGTTAGGCTTAAATTATGCACGCTTTTGCCACTGTTAATGAGTTGTTACTATAACAACAATAACGTATTAGAACGAGCAGATTAATACATGCCTGTAGTATGCTATGCAGCCAAAACTGTGTCATAGCCTTGTAAAAAAAAAAAATAAATTAGTCAACACCTTTTGACCAATCAAATTCAAGAATTCAGCAGGTATAAATACAAATATTTAAAGTGTAAAATAAAGAGGGACAGAATGAAGTGTTGAGCGTGGGTTACCATAGGGGTCAGAGCCAGACTGGACTTGTCACACAGGCCAGACAAGGGAATGGCGTTTACTTAGTCAGGTAGTTGGGTGTAGTGAGGCCATGGTTGTGACCATGGTTGTAGGTGTGGCAGGAATGTCAATATCCTGGCCTAGTGATTCTGTAGAATGCTTTGAATGACTTTGGGAAGCCCTTATTTGTTTGAGTGGTTGTTTTGTACTAGTGAAGTCAAATGTAACAATCCCAGTGGATATGTTTCATTTTCATACATTCAGCAGAAGCAGTTGCTACTGGATTAGACAATCAGGGATAGCTGTTTAATTCCGATCCTAAAAGGTTGGAAAGAGGAAGCGTATGCTGAATCAACACTTTTACATCTCTTCAGGAAATGCAGTGTGCTACTTCCTGTGCCAGGAGTGTGTGGAGTTTGTGAGTCTCTGTGAATGAGGTAAAGGGGGCCAAGCAGAGGTCATTTATAAAGTGGAAATGACCACAAAAAAGGGCAGAGGCTGTGTGTGTGGAGACATTTGTGCAGTGATAAGACAAAGGGTCTTCTGGCCACACTCTTCCCACAGAAGTTAAAACACCATTCCATAAACGTGACATCATTCTCTGAGTTTTTGCTGCTGTGTTTAGCACAGGGACTGAGTTAACTCTCTTTAATCTTTGTTACTTCTTTAATCTAGATCCAAATTAATGATTAGTAAGATAATGACTTCCTGCAAAGGCCCCTTCCCAGGATGTCATTAGCAACAGCCCGAGCTGCTGAAAGCTAACAGCGGAGACACATTTTACAAGAACAGTACGACACTCAGCTGTCTAAATCAAGTTGTTTGTTTCGTTCACACATCAAGCAACTAAACAAAGCATCCCATTAAACATTTCGGAAAAGGGTTCCTAATGGGTTGTTCGGATGGTTAGTGGTTTTAGCTTTTTTGGGACTTTTTTGAAAGAGAAACCCTTTTTGGATGGTACTACAATGAAACTTTAGGAGTTCCTCTAAACGGACAAAGGAAGGAACCCTTTAGGGTGCTAGATGGAATCTTTTTTTTTTTTTTTTAAACAAATGTTTATATCACCATAATGCCCAACCTTTTAACTTAGTTTATTATCATGATCTTTTACTTAATAAAATGAACATTTGTCAGTGGTGTAACAGGTAGCATTGCCACCTCGCAAAACCAGGGATCCTGTTTCAATCCTGAGCGCCAGTTACATTCTCTCTCGTCTATGTGGGTTTCCTCCAGGTTCACCAGTTTTTTCCCACCTCCCAAATACATGCCAGTAGGTGAATTAGCTACTCTAAATCGCCTGGAGGTATGAATATGTGTGTGCTTGGTGCCCTGTGATGAATTGGCATCCCATCCATTGGTGTATTCCTGCCTTTCTCCCAGTGTTACTGAGATAGGCTCCCGATCGACGGCGGCCCTGACCAGGATAATACGGTTATTGAAGATGAATGCATGTGTGCCAGTACTTGTCTAATTTGGCAGTATTTTAACTGAAAAGGAACTTCAGCTGAATCGTATGTGGGAGACCCTTTAACAACATCACTGATGCCCTCGAAAAATGACAACTGGATAAACATTGGTTAAATATTGCAATATATCGTCTAACTGATTATCAGCACATGCCTATGTGACATATACCAGAGAAGAACATCAGCTCTATGTGTAGTGTGGTTTAAATTCAAGGAAAAAACACACAGAGAAACCAAAAGCACATTCTGTATATTCCATCAGATATTCTTCCAAGCCAGAGTATATATATTTAGAACGCATTTGATTCTCGGAAACATCAGCGGTTCTGCAATTGATTTTATACCCATATGTTGGAAGACTTTCTCTTGTCTTTGCATGATTGATCTCCGATATTCTCCTGTATTATTATCCTATAATAAAGGTTTTGTGGGCAGTGAAATGTTCAAGTTGAAAACGTGGAAGATGGGTAGAGTTTTTTTTATATGAGCCTTTAAATAGATGTCTTTAGGCGGGGTTCAGAGCTTTTAGTGGTGAGGCCTTCTGCTTTCCAGCCACACCAAATCTGCTAAAGTGCTTCTCCACTCATTGCTCAAGACAAATCTGAAGGACAGAGGTCTGCTGACTGTACAGTAAGCTTCTTATTTCTTATTTTCTCTGAACAGACGTGTGTAAATTTGTGTGTAATGCGTAGCTCAGATTACTTTAGGATTTTGAAATTTGGTCAATCTGAGGAAGCTTTTGTGCCAGTCTGAAAGTCTGAAAATCTGTCTGAAAAACTAGTCAGAAAATCTGAGCTGGACATCAGTCTGTCATTATGTTTTATAATACTATAACATGGAAATTATGTTCTAGGGATAGATATACAGTGGAATCCAGTGATTTATACAGCACCCTCCATATTTGCCCATATTTCCTGCTGATGTGTTCCAGAAAAGCTTTGCATGAATGAGACTTCTGTCTCCTGCAACTGCTGGTAATTGGAAGTCCTTTCTAGGAGTTTTGAGTCAAATTTCAAATACACTTCTTTCCCAAATGTTGTCTGTTGTGATCTGTAAAATCTCTAATATCTGCCATTGTTGTAATTTCTGTCAGAACATGTGACATTTGTTTTGACACATATTTTTTTTCCTTTGTGGAAATTTTCACAAGCTCATTTGGTTGTTACTGTGTAAAAACATCGATATTTATTATTGTTGGAAACATTTGAAGGGAATTCATTCTTGAAGCCAACAAGCTTTTGAGAATTCAGAAGTCGTTCTTTTGGTTTTGGTTCGTTTGTTTCCTGGACAGATCAAATCTACACTTTAAACAAATTACTCTCCACATTAGGATTACTGATTAAGAATATAGTTAAATATCTGCCTTGATCACCCAATCACACAAAGAATTCACAGGACAAGTGAAGCATAAGAAAAGCTACAATGGCTACAACCACCAGTAGTCCTAGTGTTAACATAACTTTTCACAGCTGTGTAGCTTGTGTGGGTTTGGAGGTATTTGCAGTATTGTGTATTTACCATTGCAAACTGCATACAGTAATGACTGTGATCTTCCTTAATGATGGGTGTATCAGAGTCCTTTCGTGATGCTGTTTGGTTTTCTACAGAATTTTCCAAATTCCAAAGACCCTCTGTTGAACATTCATATTCATGTTCATGTAGGGTCTGTAGTGTAAAACCTGCATGTTGAATCGGAGGACATTGAGTAAAAAGAATGATAGCTTTTAAAATTTTCAAATTTCTCAGAATTTCCTTACAATAATCAAGACACAGGAGTAAGAATTAAATATGAGAAATTATGGAGGTAAAACATTTTTCATTCATACGCAGTTGTTGTAATTGGTAGAACCCCCAGGGGGTAATCTCAGTCTCAGCTGACGGAAAGGAAGGATTCTTGAGTCATATCAAACTCAAGTGTTACAAAATTACCTTTAAAAAAAAAAGGATTTCACTGAGTTGCTCTCACTTGCCTTTTTCAAGAGATTAAGAACTTTCACTTTTCTTAGAGATTAATTTACTATGTTATCAGACTTTTCATTCTTTTTGATTTGTGGCCAGACTTGCCGGTTCTCAGATTAAAGCTTTGTTATTATAGTTGGACTTTGGATCTCTCTGGCTTTATCATGATTGTGTGCTTGTCTCTCATGGCTTTGCATGCCTCATTAAAGAGAGATTTGTTGGGAGTTACAGATTAGTTGGCTCTGTTTTTATATGGTTATATAACCAAGAGTCATTCTCGGCTTCAAACAAACAGCCTGGATATTATTACATAGAGTTTTTCAAATTAGCAAACATCAACACGGCATTTTTTTTTTTTTTTACACATTTTGGACTCAAGTTCAATACTACCCTAGGAATGAATAGCTTGATTTTGTATTGAGATCTACTGTTTAATTTAAGAGTTACTACTAGTAAAAATACAGTATGAATAAAAAATCAAGTGAGAATATATTTGTTTAGGGATGAGTTTCCCAAACACATTGCAAAGTTAAGATCATCTTAACTGAGAGAGGGTGTTCAATGTGATGCCCTGCCGTGATGCTTTTGGGAAACTCGGCCTAGATTGTCTAACAAGGACATCAAGAATCAAGTCTCATAAGTTAGTTCTTCTTTTGCTGGAAGAGTTTCGTGTATGTGTAGTATTACATGAGTGTGTGTGTGTGCGATCTGTGACTCAGACCATGATATAACAGCTAATTATTTATGGCCTGGTGTCTGAAAAAAAAGACGATGCTAATTGTTAAGTGTAGTCAAATCCATAGGACAGGGTTATCTAGATGACCCTTTCAATGTTTAAATGCACGTATGTGTTTGGCATGTACAGTCAGGTCCGGAAGTATTTGGATAATGACAGAGTTTTTGTGATTTTGCCTTTTTACACCACCACAATGGATTTGAAATAAAACAATCAAGATGTGATCGAAGTGTAGACTTTCAGCTTTATTTTAAGAGGTTCCACAAAAATATGGCATTTACCATTTAGGAATTACAGCCATTTTCAGCAAAGTACCTCCATTTTCAGGGGCTCAAAGTTATTTGGACAAAGTGACTTAACTGTAAATATAACCATAATTTTAATACTTGGATGAAAATCCTTTCCATCCTTTCTGAGTTTCCTCCCTGGAGATGCTTTGCCAGGCCTTCACTGCAGCCACCTTAAGTTGCTGCTGGTTTGTGGGTCTTGCTGCCTTCAGTCTTGTCTTCAGTAAGTGAAAAGCATGCTCTGTTGGGTTGAGATCAGGCGACTGACTTGGCCATTGAAGAATATTCCATTTCTTTGCCTTCAAAAAGTCTTGAGTTGCTTTCGCAGTATGTTTAGGGTCATTATCCACCTGCACTGTGAAGCGGCGTCCTATCAGTTTTGTAGCATTTGGCTGAATGTGAGCAGAGAGTATAGCCCTATACACCTCAGAATTCATCTTGCT
>CM041000.1:9555527-9575563 GCA_022985145.1 Pangasius djambal | reverse complement strand
GAGTCACATCATCAATAAACACCAGTGAGCCCATTCCATTGGCAGCCATACATGCCCATGCCATAACATAACACTCCCTCCACCATGTTTGACACATGATGTGGTATACTTTGGATCATGAGCTGTTCCTTTCTTTCTCCATACTTTTCTCTTCCCATCATTCTGGCTAATCTTGGTTTCATCAGTCCAAAGAATCTTATTCCAGAACATGGGAGGCTTTTTTAGATGTTTTCTGGCAAAGTATAATCTGGCTTTCCTGTTCTTGAATGTTACCAGTGGTTTGCACCTTGTTGTAAACCCTCTGTATTTACATTCATGAAGGCGTCTCATGATTGTAGATTTTGACAATGATTCGCCTACCTTCTCCAGAGTATTCTTGACTTCTGTTGTGAAGGGGTTTTTCTTCACCAAGGAAAGGATTCTGTGATCATCCACTTCAGTTGTCTTCCATGGTCTTCCAGGCCTTTCGATGTTGTTGAGCTCACCAGTGCTTTCTTTCTTTTTAAGAATGTACCGAACTGTTGATTTGGCCACACCTAAGGTTTTTGCTATCTCTCTTATAGATTTATGTTGTTTTTTCAACCTAATGATGGCCTCCTTCTCTTGCATTGAGATCTCCTTGGACTTCATATTGGTAGCTCCAGTCGAACAGCTGCTAAATGCCAACTCAGACCTCAGAAGTCTACACTTCGATCACATCTTGATTGTTTTATTTCAAATCCATTGTGGTGGTGTATAAAGGCAAAATCACAAAAACTCTGTCATTGGCCAAATACTTCCAGTCCTGACTGTATGTTGGGCTCTGGTTTTTTAAGTGACATGTAATTGACAGCAATGATTGCTCATGACAACACATTTTTTTTTTTTACTTCTTGCAAATTTACCAAATATATTTTACATTGACTGAGGTTCAGAACCAAAAGCGATTTTTGGTACAATTTTAAAATATTGTAATTGGTTACAATGGAATTAGGGGGCGGGAACTTACAGTCTACTACGTACCGTTTCAGAGACTGGACAGCCAGAGCACCAACAGCTAACCAACTACAACTGCGATCTGTGAGTGATGTAGAAACACTGATAACACTGGTACCTGCTTACACATTTTCCAGCCTAGAAATTAGCTCCATCCCTAGCTGAAGTCAAACTGTTCAACTCTTTCTTTAAAATGCAATACATATAAACAAGGTTTAGCAACTGCGTTAGGTTAGGGGTGGATTAAGTGCAAAGGCTTGTCAATGGAGGCTTTTCAACACAAAACTGCTCCTTTAAAGGTGTAGCATTTCCTCATTCACGTCCTTTGTACTCCTTACTACAGGTGAAGAAGAGTTTGGGTGCTGTACTTTTGAAAACCTGCCACTTATTCCTACTGCAGCTTTAAATGATCTAGGCGAGAAACGGTAAAGTGAATCTTACGTGTCCACCCAGGATCAGATTTTAGCTTGTCTCTGAGCACCATTCTATTTCTGCTATGCTCTGAGTGCCAGTTGGGTTGTGTCTGATATTTTCAGCATTGAAGCTATTGCTGTTTTTCCCCTCTAGGCTGCTATGAGGATGGACCTGTCAGCAAATGAGCGGAGAGAAAGGTCCGCCGAGTCGAACTTTTATACAGATTCGTACCCGCCCACAGATCAAGGTTGCTCTCCACTATGCAATTAAGTGTTATAGTCGGGGAGGGAAGGGACGCATGAGCTAGCCTGCATGCCAGTCGGGTCGAGTAGCTTTATTTAAAGTGTGTGGTCACACACCCACACACCCACAAGTTTGTCATTTCTTGTTTTTTTATGTGCATGCAGTATTCTGTGCTGCAATTTGTAAAAGTAGAGTGATGCTATGCTTTCTCAAAAACAGTTTCTCTCTGTCAATCACACACACATACACACTCATTGAGGTTTGGGGAGGTGGGGGAACATCTCCTGTTGTTGGCTGGAGGCCTGCTGCAGTGTGTGATAAGCCGGTATCTATTTAGATAGCTGTACACATACACATGGCAGAGTGGCATGAATGGTATGTAAGATTACCAACAGCATAGTGAAGGCCTTTTTCCAGTGTCAGATTTAGAGTGGACACAACATACGCTACAACCCATCAAAAGAGTAGCTATCTACAGCAACACATCTAAATCCCTCTCTCTCTCTGTCTCGCTCTCTGTCTCTCTCTCTCAGCGCTGCTGTGTCCTAGTTTCACTGATCTAAGTGATATCAGCTGATAGACCAGTGTTATAGATGTGACATATGAACTCATGTTGACCTGCAAATTGCCTCACAAGCTTAATATCAGAACGACATAGTGTGACACACATATCTGGTCATGTGACTTTACAGGGACAAGACAGACCAATATTCAAAAGTAATATATTCATTTTTATTTAAATATGTTTAGCAATTTATCAGTGTTATGGATGTGAGTAATTTATCAGTGTTATAGATGTGAGGTTCAAGGCTGTATGAAGCGACTGAAATAAAAATAAGAATATATAAAGTATGATCAAAGGCAAATATACACGTAAGTGGTACTATAAACCATATAAACCAACTATATAACAGTTTTGTATTTCAGTGCTAAGATTGACAGTTATATGGAATTTCCCTGCTAACATTGACTGGTGTTTGAATGGTACGGAATGGTTGGTATTTATGAATATGACTGTAAAATCTTCTCAGAAATCCTGTCAGATTGTTCCATGTTAGTTAGTCAGTCAACATTAGGAGTGAAGATTAGAATCATTTAGGACCATGACTTAAAATTCTCTCAGAAATGCTGTGAGATTAGTTCATGTTGCTATCCAGTCAACATTAGCAGTGAAAATGGCTCTTACTCTTACTCTTACTACTAAAAAACTAGTGTTAAGAGTGGCACCTTGGACGTAACATGAATAGTCTCTCAAAAATCCTGTCAGGTTAGTTCATGTTAACTAGAAAGCTAGCATTAGCAGTGGAAATTATGCACTTAGATTGCATACAGCATTATACATACATATACATATACATACAGCAGATACATATAGCAGATGCCCTTATCCAGAGTGACTTACAAAACTGCTTTATAGTCTCTATCAAAAACATATCCTCATGCAAGTTCACTAGGTCAGGGACTATGAGTATAACTATAAGAATCTTCTGTGGAATCCTGTCGGGTTATTTCAGGTTAGCTAGCCAGCTAGTGTTAACAGTGGACATCATGAATATTTATGACTACAACTTGAAAATTCTCTCAGAAATCCTGTTAGTTCAGGTTAGTGCACACACACACCGTGAACACACACACACGGAGCAGTTTTTTTTTTTTTTTTGCTGCGGCGCCCAGGGAGCAGTTGGGGGTTCGGTGCCTTGCTCAAGGCACAGTCGTGGTATTGAGGGTGGAAGAGAGCGCTGGTCATTCACTCCCCCCACCTACAATCTCTGCCGGCCTGAGACTCGAACCCAAGACCTTCAGGTTCACCTTCTGGTTACAAGTCCGACTCTCTAACCATTAGGCCACGACTAGTAAAGAATTTAGATATTATGTAAAAATCCTATCAGGTTAGTGCAAGAGTACTAGCTAGCCTATAAAATCAATGAAAACACATGGAAAACACATGCACATATTTTCCAAAAACTTCCTTTTTCCTACTTGAAAACATCCATAAATGGACTCATCCCAGATAGCACACATAGTGACATAACCTACTTTTTTGGAGGGACTGTTTAGCTGGGGAACACATGACTGGCTACAGTGAGAACCTTTCTAAAGCTATAAAAAGCAGAATATGCATTACCAATGATCAACAATGATGTTGTTGAAGCATAATTGTGGACATATTTGTGTGTGTGCTACCTGTGAATGAGACTGTAATAAACACAGCCTTAAATTTATATAATTATTCCATAATTTATTCCATAGATCTTCTCCAGTGATTGCATTAGTAGGCAAACAGAGCCCTTGTGACATTCAAAGATGCATAAACATGTTAGTTATTCATCTGTGGTGTGTATATCAGTGAAGACAAGACACTGATCATTGCTTCTCTATGTGTGTTGACCACAGAGAATAATAGTAGCTGTGGAGGCTTTTAGCAGCTTGCCAATACTGGAGAAACTGCTGGTGCCCTTCCAGAAAAGCAGTACTTACACACTCGCCTGTCATATCACCATTTCTCTGTCTCTTTCTCTTTCTCTCTCTCTCGCTCTCTCTCACTCTCTCTCTCTCTCTCACACACACACACACACAAACACACACACAAAGATACACACTCTACTTGTCTTTGTTTCTGCTCCATCTGTGTCTCTTGCATCATGTTTGCTAATTTAACAGCAATGTCAGGTACATGGCAGTTCTTGAATGTAGACACTGACAGTCCTTTACTGATGCACCTGCTTCCCATGTGCAGTGTAGTTTTGGCCTCCTGATGCAGTCATTTTGGACACTCATTTAACATATTTCTGAGGTTGATCAGCTGTTTTTTTAAACCACAAAATACAACATTGTATGAAAATTAAATACACACTTAAACTCTCTTGCACCATTCATTGCTGATGCTTGATTAAGCACCTGAATGGTTTTTAGCAGTCTTTGCCTGTGACTACTCATGAACCTTCACTTCCCTCTTGGCTTACTTCCAGTAAATTCCCAACTTTCTCATGACACAATTTTTGCACTTTTTTGCACTTTTTCACATCTCTTTCCTAATCTTCAACCACTCATACGCTGATTTCTCCAACACTAAGTAACACTAAGTAAAAGCTGCCCATAACTTATAAGATTTCGGGGCCTTTGCTTTTACAGGTCCTCAATCACTCACCATACCACTATTAGTCGCAGGTATGGTCTGCATTCATTTAATATTATAGAACTGAGGTGTTTTTTAGTGCCTTTGTGATACAGCTGTGAGATATATCATCCTGCTTCTTAGTATGAGTTGATTGAATTATCTGCTTTCTTTCAGTATGTGTTATTCACTGCTCTATTGTATTTTATTATATATATATATATATATATATATATATATATATATATATATATATATATATATATGTATACATATATATATATATTTATATATATATATGTGTGTGTGTGTGTGTGTGTGTGTGTTTGTGTGTATGCATATAATACAAGTTATATAATTAATTTGCACTGAAATAGCACAAGTATGGTCTAGCTGCACCTTATAAATAGAAATCTATGATAATGCGCTTTAAAAAAATATGGAAATAATCCATCTGAGACATCTGAAGATTCTCAGTATGTAGTTTGTCAGTAATGGGTCTAAATACTGTTTTCTCCACTGCTCTAGTCATGTGATAATTATGACTTAAATTTCCACTCAGAAATCCTGTAAGATTAGCTCATGTGGGCTAATACATGCACTAGTGATGGCAATGAAAATTCTAACTACATGTATATATACATGTCAAAGTAACTATAAAAGTTAAAAAACTACTAAAGTAACTATCAAAAATCCTGAGACAATCAAAAGACAATCAAAATTTATGTATTATAACATTATAATTCTCTCAGAATTCTTGTCAAGCTAGCTCATTTTGGCTAGTCAGCTAGTGTTAACAGTGGAAATTATGCACATTTATGAATATAACCTAAAAATAGTCACAGAAATTCTGTCAGGCTAGCTAATGTTAGGAGTAGAATTATGAACATCTATGAATAAAATCTAAAATCCTTTCAGAAATCCTGTCAGATTAGCTCATGTTAGCTAGCTGACTAACACAGCCTTAAAAATGTAGAATATTATAATTAGAACAGAAATCCTCACGGAAATCCTGTCAGGTTAGCTCATGTTAGCTTGCTGGTTAAGGTTAGAAGTAACGATTATGAAAATCTATGAATATAACCTAAGAATCCTCTCAGGAATCCTGTCGGCTCCCCTTAGCTCATGTTAGCTAGCCAACTAGCAGTTGTCATCTGCTCACTGCCAACTAGCAGTTGTCATTTATGTAACTGTCAGAAATCCCAACAGTTATATTTCGATTAAGGTCTGTTGTGATTATGAGAATTTGAAACAAAGTGAACAAAATGTGTTACAGCAGCAACATGTGTTTTAACCACTTCTTGTGTACAGCTCATAAGTAATCAAGGCCCTACCACCAAAATGCACCATTTTGAGCAGTATTTCATGGTTTGTATCACATTTAAACATCACAGAAGACTAAACTCTGAACATACCACTTTTAGTTCAACGTAATGAATATTAATGTCATTGCTAAACAGTCCTAAATAAGGCAAAGCCTCCGAATTGCTCTCAATATTATAAGATCAAAAGAAACCGCCCCTGCTCTTTGTGTAGAAGCTCAATTACATGCCGAGTGAAGTGGGCTGAACATGCAGCAGTTAATTAAACCCTCCAGAGGGGAATTTTGAAAAGCGTGAACGCCTCTACTGTTTTCTTCTGCAGCCTCAGCCCTCTTTTACACCCGGCAGTAGATGATGTCATGGTGCCTTGTTGATGTGTAAAGCTCCATGGCCTTAAGGCTTATTTAGTTTCTGAGAACAATGCACTGTTGGACAGGGTCCTGGTTTGGGAAAGGCCCTCGTCTTACCACCACAGATTACTTCCTGTCATGAAAGCGGGAATGGCATTATACATTGAATTTTATGAGTGAGTCTTAGGGCTGTAGAAATAGGAAGCATTGATGCTGCATTAGTTGCATTTGCTAACTATGTAATATGTAATTACATACCACTTTAGTCTAAGGAGAAATGCAGATACAAGCTGATTTTCCAAAAAAATTGCTTTTGTTACAAATGTTATAGACATTATAGACGTTATTTATGACATAGAACAAATAACCAATATTTAAATTCACACCAAATCTGTTTATAGCTTGCAAAATATTTGTACAGTAATGCGTTACATTACACCGACATGTGTAACCAGTATAAATCCAAATATGCTGCTTATTTACTGTTTTCCTTGTGTCTTGCTTTTAAACACACGGTCTCTACTTAGATATACAGCTGGTCCCCAATGTTTCCGTAGATGCTTTATGTATGGGCACCAGTAGCGATTATTGAGTTGAAAGTGGTGTGAATTTGACGGATTATGCTACTACATAATGTTCCGTATGTGTTGTATCTGGTGTGAATTCTTGGTCACATGGTGTATGTTTTAACATACAATTTCTTTTTTTTTTTAATGAGTTTAAGGCAATGCTGACCACCACAGATTACTTCCTCTTAGTAATGGGGTTATGTGGGAGAACACTGTTTCATTCACATTGTGGGGAGACTGATAGTCAGATATTTCAATGTTGAAGTAGGTTTGTCGAAGTAGGTTTGCAATAGTGGTGTGTACGCAGGAGAGCGATATGATAATCGTATTGTTACTGTGCTGTAGAATTCTCACCGGCAGCTTAAACAGGAACCTGTGTGGCAGACGCTCCACAGAAAAGGATGTAGCATTTCATAGTGTTAGTCCTTTGTAACAGTCAAAGGTAAAGCTGTAAAATTTCAGTTTGACACTTTTATGGTTTCTTGGTAACAATCTGCTTATTAACTTCAAGAGAGAGAAAAGAGTCAGGTGTGGAAACGACAATTTATAGCTGTTATAAAGTAAGTGGTAACAAGAAATAACTTGTTTTGTGGAAAAATCATACCTTAAATATAACTATAAATGGATGAAAAGTAAATAATAAAACACTTTGGGACTTGCTGATATAGTAAAATGATTAACTTTGGAGGTGGTAATCACATCGCATGTATTATTGCTTACACATTGCCCACCTTTGATGGATGGTTTGGTCAGAAACCCATATATGTATATAGAGTGCTACAAGTATATGTTCATCTCTGTGTGAACCCATGTCTTAGGGGAAATAAATACATGGAGATGGTTGTAGAAAAAGCGTCTCTTCCTGTTTATGAAACATGGGAAACGCTCACATTTCTGCTAGTTCTCTGCTCCTTAACTAGATAGTGTAGCGATTCAATGATGTTTCAGTAACACGTAGAGGCTGCTTAAAAATTATATATTATAAGTGTGTGTGAGATAACAGGAAGAGTGTAATGGATGTGTCAGTAAATTAAAGTTCACATGCTGTGTGTGTGTGTGTTTTCTCTGCAGGTGTATCTCATCAATGTCACTTACTCTGATACCACGTCCCACATTATCTACCGGAGATACAGCAAATTCTTCGACCTTCAGGTAGGAATGCACACACACACACACACACACACACACACACACACACACACACACACACACATATCAATACCTCTTTCTTTCACTCATTTAATGCTATATTTTGTTACATATACACAGATTTACTGCCCAAATACATTACTGTGTTTATCCACTATTCCAGATAAATTATGTGTTATATAAACAAATACACAGCTATAGTTTGCCACACTTACTTTCTGTCAGTTGCTGATAAAGACTTAGAAGTCAGAGACGATAAATTGTGTAATAGCGTGTGTTTAATATGCACTAGAACGCTCCCTTGCTTGCTTACTGCCACACTGATTGGCAACGTATTTGATAAATGGCTAGGAAAGGAGGTGAATTTAATTTTGTTTAATGTAGCATGCATTACTGACAGGAACAAATTGACTTTTATGAGCAGTTTTAATACATGCTCTTATGCTTTAAAAAAAATTCTCTTATGTTTAAGAATTTAAAGACAGTCCTTGTAGACTGAAGTTAGCTTTGGAAACCAGCTGAAGGGGAGTGGACGTGTTCAGCCCAGTCCCCCAGGTTTTAGGTTTATGTGTGTGTGTGTGTGTGTGTGTGTGTGTGGATTAGGACGTGCATGTGAAGAGGCCCATATATAAAATGTGTTTTAAAAAAATTGCATACAGTCCCTTAAAAAAACTGCTTTGGTTCTCTTGTGTTTATACTCCAACATGAAGTATTAATTTAATCCATTATCATACATAAATAATGTTTTGTCAAACAATATTTTTTCATACAAAGTAATGTAAAAAATTTAATGTTATGCATGGAGTATAAAACATTTTAATCTAGATACAGTATGTAGATGTATAGAAATTACAAAAGAAATTGGAAATTTGACTTTTAGAAACTTCAGAAATCCTTGTGGGTAACCAGTTTTCTGTGGATGCTTTGGTAATCGTGATATTTGTGAGACCCAATCATATGAATATGAAAATGTAACAATACAGAAATATTTCTTTATTTTTCAGTGGGCTTACCAGTTTCTTTTAATTTATTCCAAGGCATATCCCAATTGACAACAGTTATACCAACAGTACTGCAATATGCTATTTTTGTACATATTAGGCAAGTTATTTGTTTTTATCTATATGAGTGTGTGTGTGTGTGTGTGTGTGTGTGTGTATGTGTGTGTGTATGTGTGTGTTCCACTATCAGAGCATCCATGTTGAGGTAACCTATTTTAGACCCATATGGGACTATGAAAAGAGCCCACTGTGCTGTAGAGGAAGCCATGTTCCAACCAGGAAGGTGGATCCAGTGTCAAAGCCTCCATTGATAAGCTACAGAGAAGTTGCTGAGCAAGCCTCACACCTCCCATGCCAAACTTTAACTCCACAGTTAAACTCTTACTCCACATCTACACCAGAGCTTGCATAATAAACACACTAATAGGGGATGGTGAAGGAAGATTACAGTGTTTTCTCATATGGCTTGTGGTCTACTTTGAGAAAATGGAAAATGAATTCAGATCTGCCACTTCAGCCCTTATGAGATCTTGTTATTGGAGCTCAGTGCACTTTATTACTCTGAATACTGGCTTTTATTCATAACTAGCTGCTGCCATTTGAGTTGTGTAGAGTAATTCTTGCTAGATATTACTAGGGAAATTTTACCTCACAGCTGATTCAGCGCTATTGGACCACTCCCTGATATGACCTGCTCCATTTAAAACAAAAAGTACCCCTGCTGGTCAAGAATAAGGCCTAGGGGTTTTGATTATATTATTTTTGAATCACTGAGCACAGGTCATCAGTGTGTTAGGCAGAGCAGTGTGCCAGCTGGACAGTACAATGAGCACTTTCCTGCAGACTGTATCCTTTGCGTGCTGCACGATTGTTGAATAGATGCCATGTTTGGAGGCATCTCTGTAATATTTTGGGTCTATATCATGGTGTGCTTGCCAGGCTGCAGTGTTGTTGCTTTTCCCCTGAAGGTTTCTTTCATGGTTCAGGCTTGTTTGGCCAGCTACTTGCTCATACTGGATTAGAGCCTTTCCACTGTAAAACATTTATGTGCTTGAATTACCCTGCTTTTAGCAACATGCACAGAGCTGGACAGAGAGAGAGTAAAGCCAAGATGGCATCTGTGCACTCGATAAATTTGGAATAGGGATCTGTATCCATGTTACATTGTCATAAATTGCATTTGTGATGTTTTATCTTCGTTATTGATTAATGATTATTCACTATTCAGCAGGCTGATGTAATATTCTTCTCTGTTGTTGACCTTATGACACTTAACCTTGTCCCCATCTGAAATAAGTTGATGTTGTACCTCACTGTAGAGTGTTCAAATCATAAATTTGTAATCCAGCCCACTGGGCAAGTAAAAGCTCCAGTGTGCTTGCTTAGTCCTTTGTCTGTCATTCCTGCAAGCCAGTTAATCCATGTAGTAAAAAAGGTTCTACTGATAACCAGTTTGGGCCTTGAAGGAGGTGTGTGGTGCAGGACGCACTGGGATTCGGTAACATATGTTGTGGTTACAGCTTCAAGGTATGTCTCACCACCGTGAAGCACATTACCGTTAAGCATTGCTACATACTCAATGAAAACATTTGTATTGCGAAAGCAAATGAGTCTGTTTTTTGTTTTTTTTCTAGTTGTTGACCCTACTTGTCTTTGAAGTAGCTATGAATAACAAAACTAATTGCCAAGATAGGATCTCATGTTTTTGTTTTAATCAGCTTAAGGCTCTGGGTTACTGATCAGTAGGTCGGGGGTTCAGCCACCACCAAGCTGCCACTGTTGGGCCTTTGAGCAAGGCCCTTAACCCTCTCTGCTCCAGGGGTGCCATATCATGGCTGATTCCCTAACAAGCTGAGAAATGTGAAAAAAAGAATTTCACTGTTCTATAATATATATGTGACAAATAAAGGCTTTTTCTTCTTGTTTTTCAAAACTGGAGCTTCTGGTAGTTGTGAATCTAGCTTCATGGACTCAAGTTCAAACTTATGAAGCCTGACAAATGGTGAAATACTCTCAAGATCATATCAAGCTTTGACTTATGTTGCAAAAACTGAGTTTAAAGTCCACAAATTAACCAGCTACTCACTGAGTTTTGAAATTTAAATTTAAACTCTTTATGACTTTTGACGCTTTGTGGGAAGCATGCATGTATCTCCCTGAGCTCTGAATATCTCTTGTGTCCCTATTTGAGCAGGTGTTGGTAGAGATAATGAAGTTGACTGCGACAAAATGAGATGAAAGACCATATGCTGAATGTTTCTTTCCTTTACTCCTCAGCTGAATATCTGTGTCAGAGTTTCTCCCTTAGAGCGAGTACCACCTGTGGTGTGTACCCAAATGGAACAGAAGTTCTTTTCATCTAGGGCTAACTTTGCTGCCAACGGCAAAGTTGACTATTATACTTTGACCCAAAACTGTGACTCAGAATGTGCAGGCGTAATCATAAATTTATTCTAATGCTTAAACTGACTACTTACAATATATAAAGAGGACTGTTTATATAATGAAGGTTCTACCCAAGAAACCATTTTGTAAGCTCAGCAGGTCTTCTGTGCAGCGACAAAAGCATCATGTGTTTCCCCTTGCTTTGCTTACTCTGACCATTTAGTTTTTGTTGTATTTGGGTTTGTCATATTGCTGATTCTAGGAGTCTAGTTAGGACATATTTTGCTGCTTGGCCATCCACACATTTCAGGACACATTCTGCTCATAAGTAATCCAAAGTTGGTTTTTAGAGCTCAACATTTTTGTGGCTTCTGGCTGACCTTCGCTGAGTGTTTTTCTGTTGCGTTTCAACAGCATTTTGCTGATACAAGATGTCTGGTTGCTGGGTTTGTACTTGACATATTTGCGGTTGGTTGACTGAGCTTCTGGTGGATTTTATTAATGTTTTTGGATCAGTGATATAACATGTCAAGTCTGCTGAGTTGACTAGCAGATAAAAGCAAGGTGACAGGGAATGTCTGTGGATTGGCTTTTACCACAAGCTCTGGTTTGTTCATATTCCAAATGTCCTTCATGTAATAACAGCTTTTAGATATTAGTCTTTAATGCAAATGCTAGCCAATTTGACATTTTTACTTCACATTAATAAATGTTCATAAATGCTACTACTAACACTAACTGACTAGCTAACGCAAGTTAACCTGACAAGATTTCTGTGAGGATTTTTACTTCACATTCATAACTATTCATAATATTTACTGTGAACACTAGCTGACTATCTAAAATGTGGTAATCTGTCAGAATTTCTCAGAGGATTTTTTTTTTACGTCACATTAATAAATGTTCATAATATTTACTACTAACACTAACTGACTAGCTAACACAAGTTAACCTGACAAGATTTCTGGGAGGATTTTTACTTCACATTCATAATATTTACTACTAACACAAGCTGACTATCTAAAATGTGGTAACCTGACAGAATTTCTCAGAGGATTTTTGCATCACATTAATAAGTCTTCATGTATCTAGCGTACAGGATTCCTCCGGATTATTTACTACTAACACTATCTGACTATCTAACAGGACAGGATTTCTGAGACTATATTTTACATTCATAAATATTTACTAGCTGACCAACTGTCAAGATTTCTGAGTTTTTTCATGTCACATTGACATGATTATTTTTAATGATATAACACTAGCTGACTAGTTTTGTTGTTGACGTAAGCAAACATAATACACATTCAATTCCCATTTGCGCTCTGTCAGTGACAGATAATGACTGGTATCTTTTGGGCCATCAGACATCATAAATTTGGATACATATGTTTTGTGTTAGGTCTGTGGAATGTCTGATTATGACTGTGTTGTGCTGTGTGGATAAAGAGTGATATTTTTACATACTTGTGGTAGAGTGCCATGTTGTCTAGAGGGGGTTGACTCATTTTATGATTCTCATACATCCTTTTAGTTGTTGGTTCTTCCTCTTTCTTTTAAAGAATCTTTTCATCTTTACAGGATTTACATTCCATGGTGTCCCACATACTTATATACATGTATGTATTTTTATGATTCACAATCTCTATATTTCCGTCCACATTATAAAAATGCCACATCATTGAAAGTCAATAGCACATGACTACCACTTCACACAGTAGAGCTGTTTCTCCAGCCACCTGCTGATCCTCTAAGGATTCAGAACATTCCTCCTTTCTGTAACCAGATAACTGTGGACCAAGTGTTATCCGAAATGGGAATAGGGGAATGCATGGGTTGCTTGGAGCCACCCACTTCCTTGTGCCCAAACGGGCGTCCAAACCACTAAGCACTGCTGGCATGCCCAGTCTGCACAGGATTTTAGTGTCTCAGCACTTTTCCAGGGTCAACAACCATCCAGTTTGGTATCCTGTGCCCAGTTCAGTGGGAGAAGAATGGCTAGTTATTGTTTGAACTTGGGCGTGGAGGATAAAGACATGTTTCATGAGCTGTAGTCAGCCGAACACCTACACTTTAGAGACACACTCCACCACTGTGCTTGCAAAAAACAATGGAGGCTTTTAACCCCCCACCACTTACCAACTATTTAAAGTTCATTTTAAAATACCCAATGACATGGTCATCTTGTTAGAAATAGAAACAATTTATAAAAATAAAAAAAACAATGGAAAAATGTCACCTGGTCTTTTTCCAGTCTTCAACTGTCCTGTTTGGGTGAGACTGTGTTAGAAATAGAAACAATTTATTAAAAATAAAAAACAATGAAAAAAATGTCGCCGGGTCTTTTTCTCATCTTGACCTGTCCAGTTTGAGTGAGTCTGTGCCCATTGTAGCCTCAGTTCCTGTTCTTGGCTGTCAAGAGTGGAACCTGATGTGATCTTCTGAACCCCCAACTGCTCCCCGGGCGCCGCAGCAAGAAAGGCTGCCCACTGCTCCGGGTGTGTGTTCACGGTGTGTGTGTGTATTCACTACTGTGTGTGTGTGCACTTGGATGGGTTAAATGCAGAGCACAAATTCCGAGTATGGGTCACCATACTTGGCCACAAGTCACTGCACTTTCACTTCTGCTGTTTTTGCCTGTCCACCTCAAGGTTTGACGTGTTGTGCATTCTGAGATGCTTTTCTGCTCAACACGGGCGTAAAGATGGTTATTTGAGTTACTGTAACTTTCCTGTCAGCTCAATCCGGTCTGACAATTCTTCTCTGACCTCTCTCATCTACTTTATGCTTAAAAATCCAATCACACCATTCTTGCTCATTAGAGTTTGTATACAGTTGTAATGGATTTGCTATTCACAGCTGACCTGAGACTAATTTAGTTAGTTTTTTTTTTTTAAATTAAATTTGATGAAAAGATTTGGGTTTTGTAAGGTGGTTGTATGTCAGATGAAAAAGGTTTGTCACTGGATTTTCACAAATTTAAAAAGAGACAAAGAGACTAGGTTTAGTGGGGTGGTGTAATGTGGAAGGTTTCCATGCCATGTTTTTTTTTTCCCCGTCTGAGAGTGGTTTGAAGTCAACATGATTAATTTAGGTTTCAGTAGAGGAGAAAGAGAGAAAGAGAGTGTGTACCTTTGTAGCCCTGTGATCCTCAAGATTGGTGTATCTGTAGGCTGGTGCCATGTGTTGAAATTTCAGGATGGAAATAGCGAGTGAGGGGATGTGCGGTGAGACAAGAAACTTTTGATGTGTGTGTGGGCAGTTGCGGCTGTGATCAGTGTGTGACTGAGTGCATGTCAGGCTGTTTGTTTGCCAGACCATGAGCTCTTGACCACCCCCTCAGTTTAACACACACATGAGCTTTGATCTGGTTACACATTGCCAACGAATGATGTTACTTAAAAGCTAGAAGTCCAGCCTCTATGTTTGCCATGGGAAGAGACTCTGGTGCTGAAACATTTCCTTCTGACTAGCCTGCTCTTTTTTCTGGACTGTCGTCTGTAAACTTTCCTCTGTTTGTCTTTCTCATTCACCATTCTTTCTCTCTTAAAAGTCTCAGCATCATTGTAATACCATAGAGAAGATTGTCTAAGGCATCATTGCACATCAAGGCTGTTTTTCGCCCCTTATTGCACCGTATTATCGGTTGGAATTTGTCAAGGTCTTCATTTCCAGACTGTGAAGTAACATGGCATTGGGGTGCTCAAAAATGCATTTTACAGAATTAGTAGCAAGAATAATCTATTGGTGCTCAAGGCTTATCATGGAAGGACAGCAAACAAGATTAAGATAGAATAGCTAGTTTTATGAGAACGCTGTGTTACGTAATACTTGACCTGTTAATCAGTCCAGCAATGATCATAATAATAATAAAAGAAAAATATGATATTGATAAAATGTTTCACCTCAAGCTGTACTTTATTGTAATCATACACTTTCAGGTCAATATGTGCTGCCGCTGTAAACTCCCTATTGCTCCAGTAAGGCAGAATCCAATTGCATGAGAAAACAAGCATATGAACATCATAATTCATATGAGCATGAGGCTATATTAGAAGTACTGACTACTACTGTACTCAGTAGAATGGTTTGTGCAAGCATTGTCTTATTCTAAAAACTATCAAATATTATCTTAAACAATGCACATTCATATGTGAGTTTGAAATAAATTCATATTTTCTTCCTTTTGTATTTGACTAAACACCAACAAGTGTCAAATAGAAGAATAGTCATATACAATCTATCCTGCTGTAAAAAGTGAAAGAGAAAGGTTTATTAAAAAAATTTAACAATTGGGACAAATGACTACCTCAGCCTGAAGTCTTTGAAAGCTTGTGGGAACCTCATATCATGCACTTCTTGGCATAATGAAGCTAGATTAAGTAATGATTTTTTTCCATAATGCTAAATGCTATTAATATTACTATTTGGGTGCCGTGTTTATGTGAAAACAGTTCTGAAAAAACAACCCAGAAAAAAAAAACCCCACAGCCTTTTATCAAAGTCCTGCATCAACTATTTTTCCTAAACATGATTTGATTGCACTTAAATGAAGAGTTTGGCCAAAAATTAAATGCATGCAATTTACTACTTTCTCCAAGCCATTAGTTTATGACATATGCTTAATGTCTGAAGTCTAGTTCTATTGTTTAGTACTGGAGCTCAAGGCTAAAGTTGATAACAAGTAAGGGAACCTTATAGCTACAAACCGCATCCCTAAACCATCACTCATTCACCTGAAAGGTAAAGTCAACTCAGAGTTATAAACAGTTGCAGTGGCAGCCATTTTGAATAACTGAAATCACTTTCTTACACAGCAGATAGTGGTATTAGCATGGTACAGTACATTATAGGGATTTTGGAAGATTATAGTTCAGATTTGATTTATATATATATATATATATATATATATATATATATATATATATATATATATATATATATATATCTTAATATGGACCTGTTGTGCTGATTTATGAAAACACGAAAGATGTGTTTTCATGTCGTTCAGCGCATGATAGTTTTGCTAAACTCCCTTAACTGTGGCTCCAGTACAAAACTAAGGGAGGAAACTTTGGACACCAGATACGGCTTGGCTGACTTTTGGGGTAAACCTCATTTTCTTGATTATGGCCAAACTATTTCTTGGAAAATGGAAAGGGAATGGATTGGTGCAAAATAAGCACAGATTTAAAGAGGATTAAAAGGTAAGAGTTGTGGGCAACACACACACACACACACACACACACACACACACACACACACACACACACACAGAAAGCAAGACTGATGCCCTTGTCTATGTGATTACAGTGTACAGGTTGATGTAGTGCTCACTAGTTTGGAAACAAAGGCATCTGCATGTATTGTAGATCAATATATTGATATGTTACGTTGTAGTTAAAGGTATAGACAAGAACTTTTTAGGCAACAGAGGTGAGTTTTTATATAAGAGTTTATTTCTGAACCACAGGGGAGTAGTAATTTGTACCGTTAAAAAGATGACAGCAGTCAAAATTTAGCCTTTGTGCATAAACAGAAGGTTTAATGTTATAGTGACATAGGTATTACTTTAAGTTAGTGGGAGCACTGTCTCTCTCTCTCGCTCTCTTTCTCTCTCTCAGTTTAAACTAAGGCCAAAGTTTCCGTTGTACACACTCAGAGCAGGGCGCAGGGCAGTGACTCTATGCCTTTATACGGCTGCAGCTGTATCCTCTTGGCATGGAGTTTACTCTGGTTGGCAGTTTTCCCCAAAGCCTGTCATATCCATTTATAAATAACATTACTAATCTCCTATTGATTCAAAAAATACAATTATGACCCTTTTTGAAACCTCTTTCACAACAGAGATACTATATACTATACTACATAAGCCAATTAAGCAATTTTTTTTAATAAATTTTCTCGACACATGCCAAAACTCACATGCAGCCCAGATTATGTGGAAATACATGAAGTACATTAATGAGTTGTTTTATAATGGTTTTCTGATTTTCTTTTTTGGTCTAGCAGCATACACACACTTAGTATTATACTGTAACGATGAAGCAAATGGCGTCACATCAACAGCAAAAGTAGGAGTAGATACCCCTAGGTGTTAAAAAGACAAAACAGGTACATCTATGATACAAACATAATATAAATGTTGACATGATTCAAGGAACCTTTCTAAATTTTGAGTAGTGGCTTAGCATTTTAGCATCTGGGGACGCCGGTATGAGTTATCACTCAAAAATACACCAAAAGATTTTTTTCCACAGTAAAAACGGCAGACCCGATTGATATAAATCTGGAATAATTGACAGTTGCAGGCATTTTGAATTCGCCGATATTAACTGACACCCATTGGAAGCCCCGCCCCCTTCCTCCCATCTCACATTAGTAATCTTTGGGTTGGTGCTCTCACGTCTACTCAGTTTTCCTGCTTGAAAGATGCACTGACCCGGTGCCTTTGCTTTCTTTCAAAGTAAACAGAATATTTTGAGTTCATTAATGTGATGCTAAGCATATTTATTAGAGATGCACCAACAATTATGGCCACCAAATATTTTTGGAAAAAGAAAGAGATGTGCGGGCAGCACATTGGAGCTTTTACTTACCTGATGGACTAGTTAATGAATTTATGATTTGTATTAGTACAGAAATGCAAAATACACAGATACAAACAAAGTATGGCATAAATTATGTGCATTTACATACATAATTTATATGGCCAAAAGTATGTGGACACCTGACCATCACACCCATATGTCGGTCTTCACTAAACTGTTGCCACAAAGTTGGAAGCGCACAATTGTACATGATGTCTTTGTATGCTGTAGCACTAAAACTCACTTCACTGGAACTAAGAGGCTCAAACCTGTTCCAGCATGACAATGTCCCAATGCCAAAGTTGGACTGGAAGAACTTGAGTGACCTACACAGGGCCCTGACCTCAACTCCATTAACCCCTAACCTTAAAGTTTTATACATATAGTTTTGCGTACGTTTTACCAAAAAAAATTTTGCAGGATAGATAGTGAGTTAGTTTTTTTTTACTTTACACTATTGTGTGTGGCTCCTATAAACTATATGCAGACTTAGATATTGTATTGCTGTCTGAATGACATTCACTGTAGTCCTTGGCTTGGACTAGCTGCACCTGCACCAGTATTGAAAGACACACACACACACACACACACACACACACACACACTGGGCAAGTCCCTGTGGTGCAGAAAGACATAACTGTACATAAAGTCTCTCTCTCTCTCTCTCTCTCTCTCTCTCTCTCTCTCTCTCTCTCTCTCCATGTGTGCCAGCATGTATTTAATAAAACACAAAACACAGACTAGGGATTTCATTAAGGATATATTTTTTTGATACTGCATGCACTGTTAGACTGAACATTTTCTGTCCTCACATCTTTTTAGGATCCACTTCTGTATCCACTTTGTTCCGGCTGACCAGTCACTCTGGCCATGGTATTACACTATACTGTATACATTTACACATATAGTGTAGTAGTCACAGTGACTATTCTCTGAGTCACAGGGGTATAAATGTTTGAATGATTCCAGGTCAGTGAAATATAGGATGTAGCTGCAGGGGATGTGGTTAGGCTCTGTGCCTTCAGGACTACTCTTATGGAAAGTGAGAGATTGTAGAGAGCTAAATCGAGTAGTGCCTTACACAGGCAACGCTCTCTGAGGCAGTGAGTTGGCTGCCCTTCCTATCCTGCTTAAACTGATACACACACAAACCCACACACACACACACACACACACACACACACACACAAACACACACAGAAAATTACCTGGGTCCACATGGACCTCTGTCTTCTTTTCTGTCTCTCCAGTTCCCCCTCTATTTTTTCTCTCAGTATAAAATGAGTCCTTAGATACAGTTTCATATGGAAATGAATTGTGTAGCTTTTTGTAAATGGGAAGCAGCTGCTGGTGTCTGTGCACTGAACTTATAAAGTGTGTTTATATGCATATGTAATTGACTTACTCTGTTTTACATGCTTCCTGCGCAAGCTTGCTGTGCATTATGCACCACGTGTTATTAGAACCAGCTTTTCATTTCCGCCATTAAAAGCTTGCATGACCTACAGCAAGATATCACAACGAGTGTAGCTATGTGCTGTAGTGTTGTTGGGCAGACATCTTGGACAAACAGAATGTCTTTTTTTTCTCAACAAAATTTGGTATCTTTCCAACTGCAAGTTTCTGCCCCTTGAAGTTTGCTAGAAAGTTGGAGGTTATGTGTATGATAATACACAGGGGTGGACAAATCATAAATTAATTAGATGGCATGCCAGGCAAGTAAAGCTCCAATGTGTTGCCAAGTCCCATTATGCTAGCCCTGGAACTCAGTTAACCAGGCTAAAAAGTGCCAACTAATGTAATATAATTCAAAAGTATAATGAGGACTTGAATTCTTGAGAGGGTGCGACTGTATGTAGCCATATAGTCTTTATCAGCTGCTTGCGTATACACTCACCAGAGGCACCATCATATACACACACA
>CM041000.1:9529164-9552349 GCA_022985145.1 Pangasius djambal | reverse complement strand
TATATATATATATATATATATATATATATATATATATATATATATATATATACTGTATTTTTTTTGTAATGATCTTACATAATATGGCTCTGTTGGGTCAATGGACAGGTTTTAAAATAAAGTATAAAACCAAGAGAGGGCAAAATGGTTTTTGTAAAAGCTCCAAGTGTGCACACATATATCTACTGAAACTCAATACTGGCCTCACTAATGCGTGTGTGGACATGCTTCAGATGTTGCTGACCCATTAGTTACCCAGCTACTTTAGCGTGCGTGAGTGAAAGTGAGACCAAGCGCTTCAGGTTCGCAATGATTAATGTTCTCATCAATGACAGGGAGAACAGACACACAGAAAGTAGCAGTGGGTGAGGTGGAGCCAAAAAACCCTTTTTCTCTGTCTGTCTGTGTGTCTGTCGGTGAAATGTCAATCAGACTCAGTTGTAATGAATAGATTTACACTGCTGTGTGGCAGTTGCCCTTTTACACTGATGTGAGATCAGCTTTCCGGCCCTGGATCTTTGGCTAAAGGTTTATGAGAGAAGATGAAGAAGAACCTTTCAGTAAAGAGCGCACAACAGTCATGATTTCACCAAGATGAGGTCTTAAACAGAGCTGAGGCTAAATTTCCAGTGTATATTTGAGGTGTCAAATTCGTTTAAACTGGAAATTTTTGAGATCAAAAAAACACCTTTCCATCTTACTTCCATACAGCCACAATACAGTATGTTACAATAATGGAAATATATTAGTATAAATACTGCATTTTTATACTTTTATCCCCAACTCCATTATCCACACATACTGTAAATTTTGTTGTATTTTTCATGTTCAGGTAGAACAGCTTTTTTAAATATTTCTCCATATTGAATTCTGCATTGTTGTAAATCTTGTTATCTTGTTTCCTGAAACATAATGTTACCCATGTGTAGGCATTTCTGTAAATGATGTAATGATTAGTGTTGAAACATTAAGCATTTCCTGGGATTCTGTTGGTTATTGGCATAACTTTTATCATCGGTTTTATCAGAATGACCTGTTGCTTTGAAAATCCTTTGGATAGACTTGTCTTTTTGCCATTTTTTGCGTACCACACTCGAAAGAAAACGCTATCCACCCTCTTCCTCATACATGAGCTAACAAATACCCATGATTGGCTAGTGTCTCTGTGATTGACAGGGGACAGAGAGTATATGATCCCTCCCACTCTGAGAGCATGGTCAATTAGGCTCTCTCAGCTCCCAGACAGGGATGGCTGTGGCATTTGTGGGATCTGAACTCGTGATCCTGACGAAAATGTGAATGCTTCTCTTGCACCACGAGAACCCTTTTAACCTTTTTTAAACACAGTTACAAAATACAAAATGGCCCAATAAATCCTAAATACATAGGGTATTTGTGATTTTTGCCACAAACTGATTCCAATAAGTGCCTATTGGAAATGAACTATTATTTTTCTGGCACTTCTGGCAGTGTTTGAATGTTGAACATCATAAATTTATTCAGATTTCTTTTTGAGCTATATTAAACAACACAATAGTCATTTGGCCAAAAACATGTTTGGATAGACTAAACATTAAAATAGTATTTGAACCATCAAACTCATTCTCACTGTTCTAGTGTCCTTGACTTGAGAAAGTCTGATAGCAAGGACTTATCATATAATCAGACATTTGAGAAACTAATTATACCTAGTCCTGAAGTCTTGATTTTGATTATTATTCAACTGTCTGACAAATGAACCTGTACAGTGTTGATTTATATCCAGCAAAATCTGAAAGAATTATGTACTCTGTGATAATAACGGCTATGCAGAGGAAACCTTTGATTTTTGTTTCATTTTAGTCATTTACTTTCTGAGCTAGAGAGCGGATTAAAGATTTATCGAGTGGTCGTATATCCTCTGTGGCTGCAGAGCTTGTGTTTGACAAGTTAAACACATGTCTCTGTTCCATATCCGTGTCCTTACCTCAACTTTACAATGATGTTTCTTATACAATCTTATACAATCAGCAAAAAGCATTTAAAATGAGACTTTATATTTTCATAACTCTGGCTTTAAGCAGTGGTGTTTTGCAGAGAGGAAAGCCATAAGCTGAAGCACAGCTGCTGTAATTGGTTGCTAATGATGTCATGCAATATGACATGAATCAGTAAGCATTAGCTTGTGTCACATGACTCATATTTAGCATTGGGTCATGGGAAACATTAAGTATATGCTGTAAGTGTTGAGATGGAGCTCCCTCTCTGAGCTAAAACGGTTCACTCATTCATCTTCAGTAACCACTTCATCCTAGTCAGAGAGGATCTGGAGGCTGTCCTGGGAACACTTGGAGCTAAAGTGGGAGCTAAGTCAATGTTTTTCACCTTAGGTTTTTATGGAGCTCCAGAGGTACAGTCAGGATTTGATGCTTCCAAGTGACTTATTTTTTTCCCTTTCTTGCAGGGTAGGCCATCTGATCAAGCTGCGTCTCAGAGCTTACTCTATGTGAGAGAACTTATTGGGCTTGCCTTCACATTTTTCAATGCGTGCCCCCCTGACGCAGCTCCATGACAGGCTTTCTTGAACCCAATTGTGTAGTTGTAGTGCGTTATTTTCTTTTCACCTACTTCCAGGCCCAGGCACTGTAGCATTTTGTCAGAGAAATTTCACAAGCGATTTGACACTCATTTCGGGCTCCGGTGCGGTGTTACAGAAACAAGCCATCCATAGCTGGGAGTCCAAGAGAGCAAAATTGGACGTGCTGTCTGGGTAGGAGGGATGGCATACTCTTTCCAATCCCAGGTGTCTGTGAGCTCATGTATGCAGAAGAGGGCAGATAGTGCTTTCCTCCATCTGTGACATAACATGAGAAGCAGTTGAAAATGAGTTTGAGTTGAATTTTGGTGAAATTTCACACACAAATTCTTGTCATCTCATCTAGGTGAGTTAGCTAGTTTGCTAGCTGTCTCAGGTTGACAGGCTGACAAGAAAGGTATATTGAGACTTCTTATTTACAAAAGCTTGTATATATGTAGGACTTGACTTGGTACTTCTGAATTTATTAAGCTTGCATTTGCAAAGCTGGTGAAACTGTCCAAAATGCTAAGTCATGGCTTGTGGAAGGGGTATTCAACTAAAATTTGTTTATATAAGTTTATATAATTTTACATAAAATTCCGGCGGTCCGGAATAAGCAACTAACATGACTGAATGGAGACAGCAGCTAGCTTTTAATGCTTAACCATTAATGATTAGTTTGTAGCTACAAATGAGATCTTTGAAGTTTTTATATTTTGTTGTCATTTTTGTTTGTTTGACTAGAGCAATAGAATCTGACATGAGGAGAATAAAGTAATACATCTTTGTCCAATTGTGTTTATGTCATGTTGTCAGTTCGCTAATTAGAGCATAGAGGATAAATAAAATGTGAAGTCTTCCTGAGGTAATATCTTTTTTTATTATTATTATTCTTTGCCAGTCTTTTAAAAAAGGCACAAACTTAAAATTTCAAATTTGGAGGTTAATTCTTTTACTTGCATTGTTTATTGATCCCCAGCATATCTCATCCACACTGCATGCATGCATCTCTTCTTTGGCATGAATGTGGATTGGAAAGAGATGCAGTCATTAATTCTTGTGTGTGCATGAGATCAGTGAATATGAACGTGGGAAGTGGAATAAGATGGTTAGTATTCTATACCATACCTTGATTTGGCAAGTGACATTGACATTCATGGTTTTGTGTGTGTGTGTGGTTTGAAATTGCATGCTAAGTGCATACTAAATGTGTATGTTTGTGTGTATGTCTGTGAGTGTGTGTGTGCATGGCTATGTAAGAGGAAAGGATCAGGAGATTTCTACGTCCTTCTCAATCACAGACTTGCCACGCACTTCCTTTTATCCAATCACGCCGCTTTCCTTTTCCTCTCCCCTCCCTCTGTTGCTATGGAGACTCGATAAGTCTCTCAGGTGCCTTACTGCTGCGAAGTGAAACAACTTCTCTCCCTCTCTCTCTCCCTTTCTGTCCCTCCTACATGTTTCTTCTCCTTCCGGCTACTTTGCTTTCTTTTTTTTCCCTCAGAGCCTATTGTCTTCCCCCTTTTCCTCCTGTCTGTCATCCATAAAATATCTTTCTTTCCTTTTTTTTCTTCTTGAAGGGAGCGGCACAGAGGGGACTGTGTGCTGGGGTAGAGAACAGGTGGGAGTGAGAATGAGACCACAGAGGCAGAAAGGGGGAGATGAGATATGAATTCCTGGGATAGAGAATGGGGGATGTATCTGAATTTGAAATCTGCTTCTATGGGCTGAAAATTCAAACCAGTGCCTCGCATTTTGAAATGAGTCCCTCTCCTCATGGGCTTGGACTACATCACCATGTTTTAAAAGCATTGGTTTTTACCTTTACAGGGTGCATAATAAAGAACTCCCAAGGTAACTTCTAGTATTCAGTCGGTTATTATAGCAGCGACAGATCGCTGGGTCCAAGCACTATTCACAAATAGCACCGTCTCAGTGGCTGGTTCTTGTTACGTCACACAGAACACTAAAGAGACCATAGATGACCATACTGTTCATCCCACAAAAACAGTTTCTTAAAATTAAATAAAGTGATTTAATAAAATTACTTCGAAATTTTTTCGAAAATTATTTTGAAAAATATTTCAAAAATTTCTACTACTAGTACTACTACCACAACTGCTATAACTAACTACAACCAAACATGTGCCTCTGAAACTAACAGATATGTAACATTTGCCACTTTAGTCTAATATGGAAAATGGTAGGAGGAGAGTAAATGCACTGGGGGAATATTTTGAATTTAACTCTCTTCGACAAAAGTACGTCAGGTTTCTAATAATCACAAACTGTATGACAGTCCTATGTAGATGTTTGGGTTATATTTAGCTAAAGAGCAGATTCCAACAATGTGGTGTTAGTAGAGGGAAAACACAAATGATGAATTATGTGAAACATAAATTTCCTCCAAATGTATTGTACGCAGGGACTTTTACTGATAATGTGCATCACATTAAAATACTGTTTCAAGGCTATACATTTGGATGACAGTTCCATTACCAATAAAGATACGTCTTAGCTTGCATAACTCCATACTCATATGTCTGTTCCGGAACCTTTGAATTATTAAGGTCTGTACTTAAATAGACCGTTAATGATACTTTAAACTTATTTTGCTCACAGAAAGTAAGCTGCCATGTGTATTCATACATTCTTCTCTAAAGATCGGATGCAAAATATCGCTTCACATCTCCACAACTGAAATTACTATAACTGAAGCTCAAACTAGAACGGAAACAGAATTGAACAGAAATTTCAAGGCCACACTAAAATGAATAGTAACACTGGTGCTAAAAGGACTACCACTACACACAACAGAAGAGATGAGAGGACCTTTATACTGTGCATATTTAAAGAAGAGATTATTAATTGTTTAGTTAGATAGATCTTTATACAGTTATAACTCTGACTTTTTCATTATATCTTAGACCATGTTCGTGTGTGTGTGTGTGTTTCCAGTTCCACAATCACTCAAATTTAAATTACTCCACTTGCTATGAGCCAAGGCCAAATGTCAAAACTGGTTTGTTTATTTTCTGGAGGAAACTGTTTAGCAAGGCTAGCAGAAATAGAGAAAATAAAGCGTGTACGTGTGACAGAGAGCGCAAGAGAGCAGACCACACATCTGGAACAAGGTGGAACCAGGTGAACAAACACTCTCAGAGAGAGAGCGGATTGAGAGAGAGAGAGAGAGAGAGAGAGAGAGAGAGCTTTCATGATTACCCTGCCTCAGCCTTATTGTTATTTCTGTTTGGCTCCTCATCATTGTCTCTCTCTTTCTTTCCCTCTTTCTCTCTCTTTCAACCTCTTCCTCAGCATGTGTGTGATTTTGCCATCTGTGATTTATCTAGTGATTAACATATAAAATAACGCACAAACACAAGCTCCTGATCATTTGCGATGATATTACTCTTCAAACACTTCACAAACATCATAATGTTCACAATGACAATTCTGCATTTGCCGAGTCGTTTCAGTTTTGTTTAGCGCTGCTGGCCCCGGAGGTGGATTACTGCCTCGCTGCCCTGAGGCACCATTAAATGCTTAGTAAAAGAACATTAGAATCCCATAATTTCACTCGAAACACCTCCGAAGGTTATTTGTGACTGTATCCTGCTGTTTGAAATCATTTCTGTGCTCAGAATTTGTTGGCTGTTTCATCAGTGATCCTGTTCCACACAGCCGCCTACTTTGACACGCTCTCTAAACATGAAACATCTCTCCATCAGACAAGACTATGAATATGACTAAGTGTTCATGTTGCAAAACATTTCAGGCAGGACCAGCTTAGAATTGAACATTTGTAAAATATTTTTGGAGTGCCTGGGTCTTATTTATCAAAGCATGTGTAGAACAAGTTTGTGCTAAGAACTAGCAGTACCCACAAGAAAATTGGTGTGTCATGCCTAAGAACACCTTTACCCAGGATAAAATTACTGTAACACTCAGCCTCTTGGTTTAACATCACCACAAAATACGTTTTACATTTACCTATTAATTATTTTGTATTCGTGCAATGAAAACATTGAGAGCGTAAGTCCTCATCAGGCTGTAGTGCTGTATTACTTTTAGGAATGGAAATGTAAAAAACGATATAAAACTGTGCAGATAATGGCGCAGAAAAGATACAAATGCACATCAATGGGTTAGTACCTCAAGGGTACATCTTCTGTTCCTGTCATCTGTATATTTCGCTCAGGAATGTGAATACAGTGTACCTTTAAATCTTATTTAGGATACATAATTGGACCTTAAGGACCACACTTATGCCTTGAAGAGCACAAGAGCACCTGATTTGTACCTTGGAGAACGAAACCTTTTTTGACTGTCCATGAAACAAAAGAACAGTCCTGAAAAATTCTTTTGAGTGTCTTCATAAAAGCTGGTTTTGCTCTTCCTAGACCCACTAGTTTGTTTATCTTCCTCTGTATTTTTCCTGTCTGATATGAGGCAGCCGCCTTGTCTGGAACGCTCAAAATGGGCAATTATGTGCAGGAGGATGAATATAATATGGCTGAAATGGCACCTTGTGTGTCAGAAGTTTGTGCTCAGTGGTAAATTGTTTTATAAAATGGCCATTATGAATTATTTCACAAAGGAGCTTTGCCAACACATAGGCACATGCACACACCCCACACGCACACTCATTAGTGGTGAGAATAGGTAGCGTGTACGCTAGGAGGGATGGGATTAATTGGTTGGACACTCAGAGGAACCGCATCCAGTGACTAAGTAGGAGATGTGGCAGAGAGGCCGTGACCTGGTGGGTCATGCTTGAAATGATGAAAAGGAGAAAGCAGAATTGCTTTGAATTTGATTCCGAGACTGCGTTCAGAGACGGCAGAGTACTTTTGCTTCAAATGGAGGTGCTGCTGTTGTCAATGATTTATAGTCAGATATTATATGTCGGATATTATCAGTATCACAATATGCAATTTGGACATTATAGGTGGCTGTAGAGTAAACAAATCAAACCAGTCTTAGATTTTCGAAGCTTGAAATCGATTAAGACTGCACTAGCAGTGTGTTTTGGGATATGATCATTTTAGATTATTGTAGTGTTGATGTGTGTTTTGAAATATCATTTTCTTTTTTTTTTTACCAGATGCAGCTTCTCGACAAGTTCCCAATCGAGGGAGGGCAGAAGGACCCCAAAAAGCGCATCATCCCTTTTCTTCCAGGTGAGACCAGGCACTTCCTTTGCTCTTTTTTTTCTGTTCTCTGTCATTCACTGACTCCATCCCCCACACTCACACATGCAGTGACAAATGCAGGCTGCCAGCAATACTGTCTGTGGTACGTCATTTGAGTGGTTGGCTAGGACCCTCTCTTTTTTTAATCCCCAGGCTGTTAAGACCCACACACTCACGCTCATACAAATACGCATGCTGTCATTGTGTCAAAGAATCGTTAGGAGAAGCATAGGAGAGCGATGAATAATGCAGCAGAGCGAGAGAGAGACAATATGATGTGCGTTTTCAAACCCTAGCTGACTCGGCACCTCTCTCATCTTCTAGTCTCCAGTCTTTTCTTCTGTCTGACTGCAGTCACACTGTCTCTAAAAAGCCTTCACCCTTCATCTGAACACATTGATTTTACATAGAGCGGTACGCACGATCACTCCCAGGACAGCTGTTTGAATGTCTTGGTAATTCCTGTATATTAATCTGTCTTGCAGGAGTCTGCAGTAGTGCTTTGTATTGTATATTTCAAATTTCAAATATTTCAAAAAAGGTTGTAGCATGCCACTCTTCTCATAACATAAATGCACAAAATAATGCAATAAAATGTCCTCTCAAATTTCCTTTCAGATAAGTAAAACAGGAAAGGTTAAAGATTGCAGTATTAGAGTGTTAAACATGAATCAATACCGTAGTTTCAGTCACACTATGCTTACACAGAATCAGGACAATCAGAACAGGATGCTCACAATTTCATCTCTTTATATTACAGTTGTAGTATTATTTAGTAATAAAATGTTATCTGTACATTATCCACACTGTGGGTTTTAGTTCTGTCAGTCCCAGTGAATGAGGCGTGGCCTTTGTGCTTGTCAGTTCCAGTAATAAATGTGTGCCTCTCAGTCTGAATGGAAGAGCCATGGCCTCTGTGCCTATCAGTTCTGTTAAGAGAGGTGTGGCCACCATGCTTTTCAGTCCCAGTGAAGGAGGAGTAGGCTCTATACCTGTCAGTCCCAGTGAAGGAGGAGTAGGCTCTATACCTGTCAGTCCCAGTAAAGGAGGAGTAGGCTCTATACCTGTCAGTCCCAGTAAAGGAGGCGTGTCCTTTGTGCTTGTCAGTTCCATTGAAGGAGGCATGACCTGTATGCATTTCAGTCAAATATGAGAAGGAGGCATGGCTTCTTTCAGTGAAGGAAGCATGGTATTTGTGCATGTCAGTCCCAGTGAAGGCCACTGTGCAACTGCAGTAAAGAAAAACTGGTGTCAGTGCCTGTCAGTTTCAGCAAAGGAGGTGTGGCTTTCATGTCACACTTTAGTGAAAGAGGTGTGGCCTCTGTGTCTTTTAGTCAGTGAAGGAGGTTTGGCCTCTGTGCTTGTCATTTCTGGTGAAGAAGGCCTTAATTCATGGGGGGGTAAATATGCCTTTCATTGAATTGATGACTATCAAGATGAATTTCGTATTGTCTCAGAAGACACTCCTATTGAGCATGTTAGGTATTAGTTTTCCAGTCAGATAGTTTTGAGCTGCGTACATGGCTTGGAAACCCGTAGCAGAGTGAGACATGCAGGTCTGTTTAGGAGAGAGTGGGAGAGTATCAAGAGTGTTGTTTCAGGAGTTAATTTAACCTTAGACTTCAGATTCTACTTCCTGTGAAGTGTTACTGATAGCTTTCTCTATCGAGTTCAGAATATCTTATTGACTTGACCATATGTAATTACATGCTTTTGTGTATCAGTATGTTTCTCTGGCTGGAGTGCATTTACTGACTTTGCATTCTTTTGTCCATGTTTGACATTGTCCCTGTGGTTGGGAGTCTGTAGTCTCAGACTTCAGCTCTATGAAAATATTTATCCCCTTAAACTCACAGGACCCACTGATGTGTCTTTACTTCATCTCTATCTAAAGAGAATTATGCAGCAGTGTTTAAATCCTTTATTCTTTCCAGCTCTCTCACCTCCTCAAAGGTTCCAAAGCTTCAACTCCATGCTAATATCGTTGTCAGTACCATTGCACTTATCATCTTTTAGATCTCTGACTAGCTGAGCTGAGCATGTGGCATAACTCAGATCAACTGCATCATGTAGGTGCACTGTATTCCTAAACTTTGAGTCCTTTATCCCTTATGTTGATTTTTTTCTTCTAGTAAATGCCATTGTAACTGCGCATGTAATGTCCTGTTGTGACTTCAGAGAGGTACACAGCTGCTAATGTATACAGTATCAACCAATAAATTAGCACAAAATCACTAGACATCTCACAAATATTTCAGTAGAAACATGTAATGGGTTTCAGGGTTCCTTTAAGGGGTCAAACAGGAAGATTCTGGGTTGCGATGTTAAAGTCAAAGTGGATAAGTGTAAGGAGTGGTCAGAGGCAGGATGCAAGTGCGTAAACTCAGTGTGGTACTTATTTTGGGAAATCCGAGAATCATAGTCATAGTCCATAGCTTGCGGTCAATACACATGTAGGATAATTCATATTCAGAAACAATAATACAAGTGATAGTCGAAAAACCATACAATACACAGGGAAACAATGCATAGAACTGCTTGTCACAGTTGGCAAGACTTCACAACAAGAAGCAGAAATATCAGAGAATAAATAGGCAAAGTAATACAGGGCTGAACACAGAACAGGTGAATACAATAGTTGTTTAACGCTTGAATGGTTTATCAGTTGGCGCAGTAAAGTGTTAGGACCACTCTGTCTCTCTCCCTGTTTCTATTTATGTCCCTTTCGGTCCAATGGATGGATGGCTCATCTGGCCCTGTTCAAACTCATATATAACCTTGGAAGTTTATGTATCACACACACATGAAAACACTATATCTCTCTCCCTTTCCCCAGCCACATACCCAATTTAATAAGGCTTGACACCCACATTGATAAACAATATCATAAAATGCCCCATGCTGTTCTGTGGCAGTAAAGTCAATGACTCGTGGGCACAGGAAACCATGTCACCCAGCACAACACAATATGCTGAGATTGAAATGACTTAGAGCTCAGAATTCATTGTTATTCATAAAACAGGTATATCTTTGCACCTTTATATCCTTGTAGACCTCTACACGTCCTAAAAACAGCATCCATAGTTCTTGAATTACCTGTTTAATCTGATTAGAGGAGCATTTTGTTGGATCTCATATAATGCAGTAGGACTGAGATAGTAGAGGAAGCTGACCTAAGGCCAGCTGAATTTGAATACATTGAATATATGCTTTGTATCGTATTGCAGTTGCGTTATGGGCACTCAAGTGGAAAAAGCCTCAAATAAGAAGGGATAAAGGGATTATAGTAGTTTTAACTCTAGCAAAATCTTCCAATTTTATCATGCTGACAGGGAAATGTTGTTAATTGGTGATCAAAGTTAAGCTGTTTCTGGTCCACTGCTCAGGCAGATGTTGATTTGTTTACTGTGAAAAAACAATGAGCTTTTTTTTATTTTTTTTTATTTTTTATTTATCATTTATAATTTTTTTGCATGTACAGTGCTACAGTAGCTTCCTTGTGTTATTTTGACCTCTGTCTATTGTTGACTCTTTTTCCTCATTAAGGTAAAATCCTGTTTCGACGAAGTCACGTACGAGACGTGGCCATGAAGAGACTACGCTTTATAGATGACTATTGCAGAGTGAGTTTCACCTACGTCCTTAAAATATCTACAAATGTTAATCACTTTTAATGTTGTAAGTATTTTACTTTCAGAGTGTTTGTGTATTGCTAGGAGTCTTCCCACATTGTGAGGTTCCTCAGGGTTATGTAATAGGTCCCTTTTACGTTTACTTTCTCGGAAAGAAAAGAGAGAAGAGAAAAGCAACAGTGACTGAAGTTCATTAAAAGTATCCACACATGTTATCCACACATAAAAAGTAACATAAAAAATAGATGTCTGTATTTGTCACAGCATTTGCTATGTTGAATGACAGCGTTGGTGTTTTTATAATCTCATTCTAAGATACGTTTGTATTGTGCTTACAAAATTGTGTGTATTACTGTCGTGAAATTGTTCAACTTAGGATTCAGAATGTTAAAGATTACACTTAGATATGATATACTTTATTTTGCAGTGAGATTTGTTATCTCACTCTCCATCTTTCATTTTCAATGTTTTTTTTTATTTTCTGTTTTCAATTTTCTTGTCTTTTTTCCCCGTCTCCCTCCTCTTTTCTGATGGCATGTAGCCAGTGTTACGCACATAAACACACCATTCCTATCCACACATATTAACAAACACGTGTTAATGGAGAACAGCTGCTAGAGGGAGCTGGAAGAGTGAATGGGAATGTTTGGGAAGCCGGACTTTATGGCAACAAACCTCATGACATTCTCAGAGCACTTTGTATACACTCTGTTACAGTGGTTTTTTAAACTTTATGCAGCCAGGCACCCCTTTAACTGAAAAAGAAATTCCACTATCCCCTTTAGTACCGATTTATTTCATGAATATTATTTAAGTGTGTATTATAATAATAGTTTGTTTGTTTGTTAGTGAAATTAAGCTTCCTGACAGGTCGAAGTTGACACAATTTATAGTTTTTTTTCTTGTTGAGTTTTTGAGTCTGGCTTGAACAAATTCAGTTAAATTGTCCAGTCACTGGACGCCACTTTGAGCACCACTGGTCTACATGTAACATGATGGAAAAAACCCCATAATGTCATGAATAAACCATTCCATTCCATTCCAATGAGTATTAAGTAAAGCTATGGGAAACAGCAGGTGCTGTTACTGCATGTCCCATAACGCTGATAAGACAGGAACAGGACTGTATGTTCTGTCAGCTAAGCAACACCTTGGACTGGGAAAGAGAGTTGTCTTCCTGCAGTGGAGCCCTATTAATGACTTCATTCTAAAATGTATCCTTGATTATTTAAGGAAGCAGCGCATTAGTGACCAATGCAAGAGAGCAGTTTGCTTTGAAGTTGTTGGAGAGGGCGATGTTTACCACCCATTTCCTGTGCGCTTTAATTAGGCAAACAACCTCCGTGTAATTGCCTGATGTTCTCAAGGAATGCGTTTACTTGAGGGATTCTCCTCACAACTGCATGTTTCTCTCACATGCTGTCTGTCGCTCTCTCCCTTTTTTCCCGCTCTGTTGATGGTCTGTGCTAATGAGTTATCACAAGAAGCAAGCAGTTCACTCTCTATGCAACTGAAGATTCATAGTTTAGTTTTGGTTCTTTATCTAATAAAAAATGTACTGAAGCTAGGTACAGTGAATTAAGTTAACTGTTGATATGCATGTTTATTATTAGGTTTGTATGAGCTGTCAATTTAGAAGGACTTCAACAATTTAGTAATAAATAGATCTTCTGCATATCCTCATTTTCACACTTCTGGACCAAGGTTCAATTGCAGCAAGTTCGGTACATTTTGTTGAGCGTTTTTGGCGCCCCGAGTGGTCCATGATGTGTGGTCCACCTGAAAAGTGTGTTTTGGCGTTCGCATGGAGTTTTACACCGTCTGAGTGATAAAAAGGCATTCAAACACAAGTGATTACAATTTCAGCACACTAAATTATTTTGCATACAATTGAACAAGACCGAAAGGCATTACCTTTTAAACTGAAAGTAAATAAATATTAAATAATTAATTCAAGAATTAGTCAAATTAACATTGTGACTAGGGCTGGACAGTATGATGTTATCATATCAATATTGTGATATAATAACATTACAATATACTTTTTTGCTGTAAGAAGGAACTGACTGGACTAGGGCTGGGAAATATATTATATCCATATCATGATAAATTACGGTATGCCACAGTAAACTGAGATATCTTTCTATAATTTTATTTAAGAAAACTGACTAAAAACTGATTCAAAGAAGTTGATTCAAAAATGAATGTTAAAGGTTTGTATTGAATCTTTTAGATAAATGTTAACATTGTTACAGATTGTAATAGAATTTTCCTCCATTTTATTGTTAAATAATTTATTTTAAAAATATTACATTTTTTATATAAAAGGATAATTAAACTCAGTTGTTAATGTGTATCACAGAAATGTCTTTATAAAATTATCTACCCACAGACTGAATTTTAAAAACTATTATTGTACCAATTGCTCTCCTTTTGTATGTAAAATTGTATTGGCCCTTGTTGGTGCTTTGTCAGCAAATTTTTTAGATTGTGATACATATTGTGTAATCAAGCCATATCGCTCACCCTTAATCGGGACCTCCATTTTGCACACAGCAGATGTTTTGTGTAAAATTGAGCAATCAATCCATAGTTCAGAAGAAGTTTGTCAGTGTGAAAACAAACCATGAATCAATTCCTCATTTCCATCTGGAAATCATAGGTATGGACTCAAGTATTCAGGCCAAGTATGCAAGTTTGGTTGAATGTGGAAGCAGCACATTGAACCAACGGATATTCCAATACTGTGTAGTTGTTATAATATATCACATATGTCATTATTTTTATTGAATGTAGGAAATGAATGCTTGCCATCAATCACACATACCAGCTATGTGCTACTGCATATTAATAAACTCAGATCCAGACCTGTATGGCTCCATCACTGCACCCAGTCTCAAATACACTTCATTTAGTTTAAAGCTCTTCAGGTGTTCTTAAAGGAAAAATCCAATATATAATAATAAATAAAATAGGAATTGTGGCATGTGGAAACGTTTGCACATCCTTACAGTTGTAAGGTCTCATGTCTTATTAGGGCTTGTTTGGCAGGTCAAGAACTGTAATTACGAACAACAATTCCAAAGAATAAATTCTTTGACTCTTCAAACCTTGTGCTAACACTCAGCAACCATGGGATCCTCTTAGCAGCTGACTGAGGATCTGAAAAATGATGCTAACTGATGTTTACAGAGCAGAGGAAGGCTATAAAAAAATGTCAAAGTGCTTCCAACTCACAATTCCCACTGCCTGAAATGCCATTAAGAAGTTAAGGGGAACTGTGAAACTCAAGGCAAGATCTGTATGACTAAGAAAACTCTCAGTTAGAACCGCCTGTATGCTGGCCAGAAAGGCAAAGCAAAACACCTATATGGCACTAAGGACCTGCTAAGGAAGGTTCAGCTTACACAATAGTGGTGGTGCATCGTTCTACTGTGCAGCATTGCTTGCACAAACATGATCTGCTTGGAAGAGTCATCAGACGGAAACCTTACGTGTGACCTCATCAGAATGTGACCATCTAGGCATTTTGGGGTTGTGTGACCGCCAGTGGCAAAGATAGAAGGAATAATGAATTCCAGTAAATATTAGCATATATGACAGTTAGTCAAAAAAACTGAAAAGAGACTGGCTTGTACAAAAGGACAAAGATCCAAACCATACTTCAACATCCACCATGAACTACTTCAAGAAATACACTCTCAAGCTTGAACATCATTGAAAATCTGTGGGTAGATCTTAATCATGCTGTGCATGCAAGATGGCCGAAACATTTCTCATAACTAGAAGCATTCTGCAAGGAAGAGTGGATGAAAACAAGAATAGATAGACTCCTAGCTGGCAACCAAAAATGTGTGCAGGGAGTGTAAGTACTGACTTGCATTTACGTCTTTTCACTCCAAATGTAGTTTGGCCAGGGGCGTATTAATATCTATAACATTAACGTGACTTTGAATATTACTGGAAAATCACGTGTGAGAAAAGAAGCTTTTTTGTTTTTGCGCAGCTAGCAGTGAGTGTTGTAAAGCACCATTGTAAATGTACTAGCAATAACAATGTCCCACTGTGATATCAGCACAGCACATGCTAACTTCCCAAGAAAATACAGCACTGACCAACAAATTAGCACCAAAATCACGGAGCACATCACAGATTTTTCAGTACAAACATATTTAATGCTTCTCAGGGTGGAGTTGTCCTTTAATAATAAACCAGATTTGAATAACAGGGTTGTAGGAGGATAAATGAATTAGATCATAATTGTAGCAGCCTGTTTCCTGGACGGGCTCTATTATTATCATCTCACTGATCACTTACAGTCATCAAACTGTTTTGAGAACTTCTTCCTGTTGAAATGATGTCATGGGCGGTTCAGGGCCAAATCCTCACATAACCAGCTTTCCCACGCAAATGTGAGGACCCCAGAGACCCCCAGTTCTCAAAGCGAATCCCGGCTGACGTCTTTATTTGGGTCTTGTGGCAAGCACTGACATGAAACCTTACATTATGTTCACAGTTCTATTAATTTGTCCTTTTTAACCTCATGTGCTCAAAACTGTGGCATCAGTGTAGAACCACCTATTGCTTTTCAATGGAACAGCACTTGCAATTTCTATTGCGAGACAAATAAGAAATAAAGAAACGTAAGCCAGTAGGATTGCTAAACCTTGAACACACTGTCAAAGTGACGTGAGGAGAACTTAGTCATCCTCCACGTCCTGTATGGAAGCCTTGTCAGTAGAACTCGGTTATGATGCTGTCTGGAAGTCATTTTGTCCCTGCTGATTGTCCCGTGTCATTTCCTCTTGGTGTATCAGGCGCTGGTGCGACTTCCTCCCCAGATCTCCCAGAGCGAGGAAGTGCTGCGTTTCTTCGAGACCAAACCAGATGACATGAACCCTCCTGTAGAGTGAGTGTCATATGCACACACAAACACGAACAGACTTGCATGCTTGTTTTACACTTTTAAAGTGTTTTCACCAGGAACCTGGATTTAAAAAAAATTTTTTTTGGAGAACAGGAACCTTCTACACTGTACTACTGATTCAGATTGATTTTAGTTCTTTAGGAATAATTTAACTCCTGCTGCAGTATAGGAATGTTTCAGTGGTGGTGGAGCTTGCAATACTGAACATCACCAATTGGTCAAATACAACCGAAATAACTATGCCTATAACTATAGCTAACCACCAATTACTAAAGTGTACGTGTGTGTGTTTGTGGGGGAGTGTGTGTTTTTCTTTTTTTCTTTTTCTTTTTTTTTTTTTTTTTTACATTTTTTGGTATGAAATGTATTTTTTATTCTAAGGTAGTCACTGCCACTTCGCAGACTGACAGACAAGTGTGTGTGTGTGTGTGTGTGTGTGTGTGTGTGAAGACATTGTATTCCCCCAGGCTCTTCTGTAATTAGCGGCAAAAGTTCAACTTTCACTTAACACACTGTACCACAATGAGACAGAATTCAGTTTAGCAAAATAGCAAGTTACAGGATAGTGGAATAGGATCCTGTTGCTCTATTTTCCAATTTCTGAGATTTTTCCCCCACTCAGATTCTCTATATCATAATCTTATATATATATATATATATATATATGGATTTGAAATAAAACAATCAAGATGTGATCGAAGTGTAGACTTTCAGCTTTATTTTAAGAGGTTCCACAAAAATATGGCATTTACCATTTAGGAATTACAGCCATTTTCAGCAAAGTACCTCCATTTTCAGGGGCTCAAAGATATTTGGACAATTGACTGACAAGAAGTTAATTGACCAGTTGTGGTCCATTCCCTCGTTACAAATGAAGCAGAAAAAAGGTCTGGAGTAGATATCAGGTATTGAGTTGGCATTTGGCAGCAGTTCGACTGGAGCTACCAATATGAAGTCCAAGGAGATCTCAATGCAAGTGAAGGAGGCCATCATTAGGCTGAAAAACAACAAAGATCTATAAGACAGATAGCAAAAACCTTAGGTGTGGCCAAATCAACAGTTGGGTGCATTCTTAAAAAGAAAGAAAGCACTGGTGAGCTCAACAACATCGAAAGGCCTGGAAGACCATGGAAGACAACTAAAGTGGATGATCGCAGAATCCTTTCCTTGGTGAAGAAAAACCCCTTCACAACATCAACAGAATCAAGAATACTCTGGAGAAGGTAGGTGAATCATTGTCAAAATGTACAATCAAGAGGCACTTGTTCTTGAATGTAAATACAGAGGGTTTACAACAAGGTGCAAACCACTGGTAGCATTCAAGAACAGGAAAGCCAGATTAGACTTTGCCAGAAAACATCTAAAAAAGCCTCCCATGTTCTGGAATAAGATTCTTTGGACTGATGAAACCAAGATTAACTTGTACCAGAATGATGGGAAGAGAAAAGTATGGCGGAAGAAAGGAACAGCTCATGATCCAAAGTATACCACATCATGTGTCAAACATGGTGGAGGAAATGTTATGGCATGGGCATGTATGGCTGCCAATGGAACGGGCTCACTGGTGTTTATTGATGATGTGACTGCTGACAGAAGTAGCAAGATGAATTCTGAGGTGTATAGGGCTATACTCTCTGCTCACATTCAGCCAAATGCTACAAAACTGATAGGACGCCGCTTCACAGTTCAGGTGGATAATGACCCTAAACATACTGCGAAAGCAACTCAAGACTATTTGAAGGCAAAGAAATGGAATATTCTTCAATGGCCAAGTCAGTCCCCTGATCTCAACCCAATAGAGCATGCTTTTCACTTACTGAAGACAAGACTGAAGGCAGAAAGACCCACAAACAAGCAGCAACTGAATGTGGCTGAGTGAAGGCCTGGCAAAGCATCTCCAGGGAGGAAAATCAGAATTTAAGTTTTGAGAACATGGGCTCCAGACTTCAGGCAGTCATTGACTGCAAAGGATTTTCATCAAAGTATTAAAATTATGGTTATATTTACAATTATGTCACTTTGTCCAAATACATTTGAGCCCCTGAAAATGGAAGTACTTTGCTGAAAATGGCTGTGATTCCTAAATGGTAAATGCCATATTCTTGTGGAACCTCTTAAAATAAAGCTGAAAGTCTACACTTCGATCACATCTTGATTGTTTTATTTCATTGTGGTGGTGTATAAAGGCAAAATCACAAAAACTCTTTCATTGTCCAAATACTTCCGGACCTGACTGTATAAATATATTTAAAATTTCTACCTTAGATTCAGCATGTGGTCTTTGAATTTCATTGTTTGCTTCTCTGTAGGAAGTGTTCTCATAATTTTGTAGCCTGGGACCTCTTTGAGTGTGAAAACAATTTTACACACCCCTTTATGATCACTTTACAAATTTATTTTATGAATATAATCCAGCTCTTTGAGTATGAGGCAAAATGGGAAAATATGTGCTATTGTGTGAAGTTAGATTCCACTTGACATTATTTGAGCATTAGATTAGGAAATGAACAACTTGTTGTATGGAATACATTGTGACTAGTCAATTAAGCCTCTAACTGTTATGTAAGAAGAACATAACTATTATGTAAGGGGTGTGCTGTTACAGGAAACTAATCGATGATTGAATGGTGTGATGTGGCTCAGTACAAAGCTGAGTTACTGTTACCCAAATATATATACACATATATATAAAAGAAGGGTACAGCATATTTTTTATAGTTACATTTAATTTACATGTTATGAAATGTCCATGAAGTTAGTTCATGTTCACACTTACGTTGTAGCAGCTGTAAACATTCATTCCCTCACTTTATCTTAAGTCAAGTTAATAAAATGTTAGAAAGTTAGAAAAGATGCCGCTTGTCATGCTACCATGATACCACAAAGCACTTGAATACTTTTCTATGCAAAACATAAAAAGAGGAAAAGAAGACCAGCTTTACCTCTATTAGATTATTTTGAGCATCCACATTGCAAGTGCCAGTGAATAAGCTGTTGCTATAGAAACGATAACGTATTAAAAGAAAGCATCAATATGACCCTTGCAGTCGGCACTACCGTCAGAACCGCTGTTATGTAAGGAATGCTGTTAACAGCACAGTCTCCCGTGTGCTATTCTGCTTATACCACAGCGATTTGCCAACGAGTACAATGTTTAATTTATTAATGAACGGCATGGCACACATTTTAACAGGTCATAGTGAGATTTAATGTTTTGGAACGTCCGAGAGACAAGTTAGCTCCTGTTCTCACTTATGTTATATCTGCAATAAACAGCCTTCAAAAGCCTCACTCTTCTCTCTCTCTCTCTCTCTCTCTCTCTCTCTCTCTCTCTCTCTCTCTCACACACACACTCTCTAAAAAAATCAAGCAATCCGCAGCTTGTCATTTTACAGAGAAACTGGAAAGCATAAACTCCTCTTTTCTGAGGACCTTCCAGTGCTGATAAACTTCACAAAGCACCATGACTGTTACAAAGCACTTAGAACCGAAACTTCTTCTATAAATGTTAAATACATATCTCCTAATAAAAAAATCACATCAATGATTATAGATTTTCATCAGTTTATTATTAGTCTGAGATTATGTGGAGCGTTCGCTGTACAATGGTGTAATAGAATGAGTGCATATTAACATATCGTTCATGTTACAGCATTAACTACCTGTGCTGTTATGCGAAAATAGCACACACCTTCAGACCAATCAGATTTAAGCATTCAGCAGCGCAGTAGTATGACACTAAAAGGTAGTATTAAGCATCTTAAAGGGTTCTTCTGTTTGTGAGGTTCTCTTTAAAAAGCTAGAATCATTAAATATCCAAATACCCCCTGATGAAGTGTTAATAGTAGTTGATATTAATCTACAAGCCATCATGTCATGAAGTAAGTAAGTAAATAATTAAAGAAATAAAAATTATTTAGACCTGCATGTCTATAGACCCCACTTTGAGAACCATGGCTGTAGAGGAAAAGGAACATTGTTTAATTCTCTGTTGGGATAGAAAACTAGACTCTTTTAGAGACAAACACGATCATTCTTCTCTTTTATTTCTCTCTCCTGCCATCATTTCTGTATCTCTCGTCCCATTTTCTCTGTCTTGACATCTCTCATTCTCCTCGTGTTCTCAGTCTCTCCCACCTTACCTTTTCCTTTTTCTATAATTGAACTATTATCCTCACACTCTGGTTCACTTCCAGAAAGTTTTTTCTGCCTCTCTGCACTACTCTCTGTATGTAAACAGCACAAGCGTTACACTAAATTATAAACCATTACATGCATAATGCTCTTTTGCTTTATGTCTTATCTGAAGTGCTGCAGAAAGACCGGTTTTCAGTTACACGTTATTTATAATACCAACGTAGTAATTAATACTGTGTTAGCATTAATCCTTAACTCGGGTATATTAGTGTGTGTAAAATTGTTGAGCATGAAATTGTTTTCCTGAGCTCAATAACAGACAAGTTGTTATAGCGAGATTTATTGGGTGAAAGGCTGATGATGGATTGATTCTGGGAGGGGTCAAGGCCAGTAGGGGGGGGGGGGGGGGGGGGGGGGGGGGGGGGGGGGGGGGGGGGGGGGGGGGGGGGGGGGGTGGTGAGCGGGGGTTTGAAAGCGAGATATATGGTTGGATTGTGTTTCTTCCTGCTCCTATTAAATCAACACAAACCAGGGACACTGGCTTATTGGCTGCCCATGTACAATCAAGAACAGTGTGTGTGTGTATGTGTGTGTGTGTGTGCATGTGCATGTACAGCTAGAGCCCTAAAAATCTCAGTAAACCTGCAACACTCCAGGTGATTTCCAGCTCTCCTCTGCCCAAATCTGTAAGTCAGCCATTATATGACAAACTGTATGACTGTCAGATCAGCATAAATACACAACTTCTATCCTCTATTTTACAGCACCATGGAGTTTAGGAAATCTATGAGCAATGACAGCTCAGTGATTAAACACCAGAGCTAGAACAGGTACCTCAGTGACCTCTATGCTTGTGTAAGTGTCCATGTAATTGGAAGCACTCAAGTGTGTGCTACTTATGTATATATGAACGAATGTGTGTGCGCATATGTGTGTGTGTGTGCATGTTCTTAATTTCGTTTCTTTTTTAGAATTAGTGTATTCTATATGGCTCTTTTTCTTTTCTTTCCTTTTCTTTTCGTAGTGTTATTTTATAGGGATGCTTTATAGGGATGTCACTGAATACGAATATGTTATTTGGATTGAACAGATAATGCATCTTAAACAAATACAGATACGAAGAGGATGCAGATTATTCGAGTTCAAAAGGGCATCTGTTTGCGAATTTACACACCATGCTTACAGTGCTGCCATTTCTACCTCTTAGGTATGAAACCGGATACGAATACATTATTTAAAAAAAATCTTCCCGGAAAATCATAGAAGCATTAAGATTTATAACTAGCAGCAGCACTTCAGCGCAGCTTCATAGTAGGTACTGACAGCTTCTGACTATTCAGTGAACTTTTCGTGGCCTGATATTCTGTGATCACTGGAAAAAGTATAAATATGGCATTTATGACATCTTGAGTTTGTCTTTCTAAGGCTACTTCAAATGGTATAGTATATATTTATAAATCGGAAACAGATATAAATCTGAAAAAGTATCCGGTGGTTTTAATTAGTGTAGTTGTGGTAAACATTATATATATATATAATATATATATATATATATATATATATATATATATATATATATATATAATATATATATATATATATATATTTATATATACATACCTTTCTTATTAAGAATTCGATTAAGATTTTTTTTTTTTTACTTAAAGTGGTGGAAACAGATTTCCACAAATTGAATACCTGCCTTCCAGTGGTATTAACTGCTCATTTTAAAGACACAGTAATTGTGTAATTAAGGAATTGTGTTGATTGTGTGTTATCAGGTTTGTACATGCTGTCACACTTTTAAAATTTTAGTAAATCAGGCCCTGGGCCTGTAATGTATTGTGTCCTTGTATATTTACATTCACATCTGCAGCATTTAGCAGACACTGTCGTGCAGAATGACTTGAAGAAGTGCTTTGTAGTGCGCAGCATAAAAAATCTTCATGCTACTTCAAAATGTCAGCGTCTTAGAATAACAGCTACAGCCTTGATAAATATTGGTTAGTACACACAAGTTAAAGGACTTTTACAAATTTTCTCTAATTAAAATTTTTCTTAATATGCATTACAGTCTTAAATTTGGGCTGTCTCGAGCAGTGAAATAAACAGTGTAGTCTAGCAAATAAATTTCCTAGTGAATATTTCCAGAGAAAATCAGCTGGTTAACTTGATGTTCCTATGAGTAAACTAGCCCATATACACACAAGCTAAAGTTAGTTACTCTTGTAACTTTTATATATATATATATATATATATATATTGTAATGACAGAATTTTTGCCTTTATACACCACCACAATGGGGTTGAAATAAAACAATCAAGATGTGATCGAAGTGTAGACTTTCAGCTTTATTTTAAGAGGTTCCACAAAAATATGCCATTTATCATTTAGGAATTACAGCCATTTTCAGCAAAGTACTTCCATTGTCAGGGGTTCAAAGATATTTGGACAAAGTGACAATTGTAAATATAACCATAATTTTAATATTTGGATGAAAATACTTTGCGGTCAATGACTGCCTGAAGACTGGAGCCGATGTTCTCAAAACTCAAATTCTGAGTTTCATCCCTGGAGATGCTTTGCCAGGCCTTCACTGCAGCCACCTTCAGTTGCTGCTTGTTTGTGGGTCTTTCTGCCTTCAGTCTTGTCTTCAGTAAGTGAAAAGCAGCTCTATTGGGTTGAGATCAGGCAACTGACTTGGCCATTGAAGAATATTCCATTTCTTTGCCTTCAAAT
>CM041000.1:9439571-9529064 GCA_022985145.1 Pangasius djambal | reverse complement strand
GCGTCCTATCAGTTTTGTAGCATTTGGCTGAATGTGAGCAGAGAGTATAGCCCTATACACCTCAGAATTCATCTTGCTACTTCTGTCAGCAGTCACATCATCAATAAACACCAGTGAGCCCGTTCCATTGGCAGCCATACATGCCCATGCCATAACACTGCCTCCACCATGTTTGACACATGATGTGGTATACTTTGGACCATGAGCTGTTCCTTTCTTTCACCATACTTTTCTCTTCCCAACATTCTGGTACAAGTTAATCTTGGTTTGATCAGTCCAGAGAATCTTATTCCAGAACATGGGAGGCTTTTTTAGATGTTTTCTGGCAAAGTGAAGGGATTTTTCTTCACCAAGGAAAGGATTCTGTGATCATCCACTTTAGTTGTCTTCCGTGGTCCTCCAGGCCTTTTGATTTTGTTGAGCTCACCAGTGCTTTCTTTCTTTTTAAGAATGCACCCAACTGTTGATTTGGCCACACCTAAGGTTTTTGCTATCTCTCTTATAGATTTATGTTGTTTTTTCAGCCTAATGATGGCCTCCTTCACTTGCATTGAGATCTCCTTGGACTTCATATTGGTAGCTGCAGTTGCCAAATGCCAACTCAATACCTGATATCAACTCCAGACCTTTTATCTGCTTCATTTGTCTTGAAGTAATGAGGGAATGAGCTGTACTTGGTCAATTAACTTCTTGTCAGTCAATTGTCCAAATACCTTTGAGCCCCTGAAAATGGAGGTACTTTGCTTAAAATGGCTGTAATTCCTAAATGGTAAATGCCATATTTTTGTGGAACCTCCTAAAATAAAGCTGAAAGTCTACATTTTGATCACATCTTGATTGTTTTATTTCAAATCCATTGTGGTGTATAAAGGCAAAATCACAAAAACGTTGTCATTGTCCAAATACTTCCGGACCTGACTGTATATCTATCTATCTATCTATATATATATATATATATATATATATATATATATATATATATATATATATATATATATATATATATATATATATATATATACATACATACATATACATATGTACATACACACACACACACACACACACACACACACACACACACATATATATATATATATCCCACCTGTAAAATGGAATGTCTCAGAAGTGCTATGTTTTTCCCACTTGAGTGAGGACTTAAACACCAGGAAAAATATCCTCAAAACAAAAGCAGAATTTGTGTTTCCTGAGTTTTCCCCAGCATTGCTCTGGAGGGACAATCTGCAGTCTGTCCACGTGAAAGAGAAACAGAGAGAAAGGAAAGACATGGGGTTGGGAAAGTGGGAGAGACTTTACACAAAGATGCCCTTTGAGTGCTGGGAATAACCCAAGACTTGTTCTCAGTTCAGTACTCCACTATACACATACACACACATATAAAGGAAGTGTGTCCTTCCTCGTTAAAGTGTGATAGTCACAAGATCAGAAGAACTTCAGCTCCTAGATCTTCTACATCACCACCACCACCAGCATTACAAACACACAACAATAAATAAGAGCAATGAGTGACAGGAAGTTTTTGTATATGAAATGCCACCTGCTGGCTGAAGCTTGAACCACGCTAACCCTAAACAATAAACTTAACTTGATCCAGCTCAAATGCCTGTGTGTCAGATGTTTCTGTGTCAGTGGAGAATCTGCAGCTGGATAAACAGCACTGATTAGAAACAATTTACATGAGAGGATCCTGAGGTAAATAATGATGTCAACACTAGTAAATTGTAAGCTGCTTTGTTGACCAGTCTGAGATCAACTTTCAGTTAAATACACTGATTTTTTGGGGAAATAGAAATGTGTTTTGCTATGGGTAAACATGGGTAAGTACTGAACTGAGAATAGAAGTAAAAACCTGATTATTAAACTGAAATAACAATAAAATAGAAGCAATAATAAATAACAAGATACAACAGTTTAAAATTAAAGGCAAATGGTCACACTGTATATTTAAATGGCCCAATAAACCAAGGAATACAACACAACGCAAAAAAAAAAAAAAATCCTGGAAAAGCCAGGGAAAGTTACATTTCATTACCCAGACCTGGAAAAGATTTGGAAAAATGATAAAATCTCAGTTTTGTAATTAGCTTAAATATTATCACTATATTAAACAGTACATCATTTTAATTTAACAAAACACAGTTTAGAGGACAAATGTTTAAGATGGGGTGACAGAAATGAAAATGAAAAAAAAAAATTGTTTTTCCATAAAAAGTATTAATTAATTCATTTAATTTTTTTTCCCCCTAGAATATGTGTGATGAGCATGCCACACAAAAATGCTATATACACAATAAACTGTTTAATAAAGCCCTCAGTTAAAATAGTTACAGATGGTTAAAAATAAACAATTTAAATACAGCAAAAACACTAGCAGGATTTCATGTTCATTTTTGAGATTAAGATAGAGGGCCATATCTGAAAACATTGCATGTTCTGTTTTTACATAAGATAGCAACCAACAGAAGTAGTTTGAGCCATGGGATCATTTAACCATTTAAACATTTGGCTCACATGATTTTCTTTTTAAATTACAGAATAGATCAGTGTTGTAAACCTACGACACAAGTTGATTATCTTTCCCTTTATTTTGTGCTCATATTTATCTGCTGTACCATATTTGTACCAGTAGAGGTCATGGTTAGCTCTTTAGATAAACCAAAATGTGATCAGATGGCAGAAATCATGTGACACATCACATTTGCAATCAGTGCTCTAATGTTTACTACCACTGTAACGTACTGACGTAATGGCTGACGTGAAATCAGTTGAAACCCAGCAGTTCAGATTGGCCGGAAACAAAGCAGATAGCAGCGTCGTGTTCTTTCCTTCTTCTCTAAATGTCCTAAAAGGATTTTCTCAGACACTAACGTAGTTACTCCTTGGCTCTTTCTTTCACTCTCTATCTCCAGTATTCAGTACACAATGTCTGGCCTTGTTTTTTCCTGTGTGCCACATATCCAGTGCTCACAGACAGATTTTCGGCATTTCCTGGAAGTTTTGGCGGCTTTCTCAGACCTTCTTTACAATCCACGAAGTTGTTAAACGACAAAATGTAATCCTGGACCATTAAATTTTCAGTGCTGGAATTAGGGGACTCATTTAAAGGAATGAAAAAGTTTTTTTTTAGTCTCGTTTTAATCTAATACATCTGTAGTGCATATGTGATTTCCACAGGCAATTATTCCAGTTTACTCTAAACTCACTAGTATAAGTCTAAGGACAGTTGTTGAATTATGTATAAATGTTTAAAATATGCATCCATAAAGCACAAATTCAAAACTACAAACAATAAAAGTCTTAGGAGGAGACAAACATGACAGAATTCTTGTTTAGTTTAATCAAGATTTTCAGCAAAACAGTAAAAAAAAAAAATTGCACTTTTTCTACAATTCCCAAAGTTTCTGAATTCTTCTCTCTGAAAAAGGAGTCACATTTCCCAAACAGAGTTGTAACAAAAAAAAAAAATTGACTGAATAATTCATGAACGCACTCTACAAAATTTCACAGAAATGTTTATTAACGCCTCCGCAACTGCCCTTAAACTTTTATTTTAAGTAAGAGTCACTGTTTTTCCATTCTTCACTTCATACATTTCAAAATTCTTTTTTGTGTTAATCACACATACACAGTGTTGTGTTTCAGTTAAGTGTTTCTGCATCCAGTTGTCACTAAGACGACCTATGAAAAACACACAAAAAAAAAAGGCCACAGAAACATGAGGAAGATTTATAAAGCCTGTACCTAATAATTAGGCTTTGTCACATGGACATCAATCAGGTTCAACGAATTCTTCTGCTCCATTGCATCTCTCTCTGTCTGTCTGTCTCTCTGCATGGTGTAGATATCCTCAGATCATTTTCCTACACACTTCTGTGTATGTGTAAAGCAACACTTCAGATGATTAATTGGTATTGTAATGAAGAAATACAATTTCAGCATGGAGGTCAGTTCAGCCTGACCCTGTTAGCTTAAAAGCTTTTGGCTAATTAAAAAAAATGAGGGGATTGGGAGCTGTGAAGGATCGGATTTACTCTATTAGAGGGGTGCTTAAAGCTGAGGGTGGGGTTAAGGGGGGTGGTTGTTTTGGAATGTGGGCGCACTCATGCCAAGATTTATGGTTATTTTTAGAAAGACATACATTAATCTATGAATTGAGGTCTCATATTCATCTATACAGAGTGGTAACATGGAAAGTAGACTTTTGCGCATATGGAAATCATTACAAATACACCAAGGCACCAGGCTGTAGATCCACATTTTAGTGCATGCTTTATCAGAGGAATGGGTGAGGTTTTGTGATTTTTAAATGGGTAACTCAAGTTGAATTTATTCTGTTTATATATTGGTGTTTCAATCCAATTTTACAGACTTCCACCTCTATAAAAACCGGATTCATTTATAAGCACGCTTTGTGTTATCATGAAATAGGCTTAGAGGATGTGAAGCACCAAAATGTGCATGTCCAGGACCAGCATTTGGAAACTTGTGATTCCTCTGATTGGGGGTACTCTTAAAAATCATTTTTTCAATTTTTTCAACTGGATTTCAATTTTTCAATATTAACTTTAAGAAAATATGTATTAAACCATTCAACAAAATGTGTTATCCTGTCTCAGGCAAGAGTATCTCTTTTTTTTTTCAAGTATTAGTAACAGGGTTGAGCTTTTTTCGCATTAAAATTACAAATAGGGTTAACTAGCATCCATTCTGATGGCATAATGTTACATTGTAATGATTTACTTGAATTGATTTAAAAAAAAAAAAAAAAAATTAATAATTTACTTCCAGTCTATAAGTTGGGTAACAGTGTTGCATATTCAAGGTGACCTCATCAGTCAATATCACAACATCGCTGAGAATAAAGTAGTAATAATGAGAGAACTTCCTTTTCTTCTTCCCATGATCTTCTAAAAATTCTTTCGTGCAACTTCCTGTTGAACATCCAAATATTTCATTGGGGTGAATGTGTTCAGGTCACAGGGTTGAGTACATTTTTCATAACCTATAATAGATAACTCATGGACGAATATTCATACATTAATGCAAAAATAATAAGTTTTTTTTAAGTATTCTCATAATTATGCTTCAATGTAAAGTGTAGTTATAGTGGGTTATAAGAGGCAAAAAAAAAGTGATGTTGTTTTCTAAGAGCTATAGACAGGTTTTTATTAATGTTTTAACATGCACATGGATTGAAGTTGAAGTTATGAAGGATATTTACTCTGTGTTTAAACTGGCTTTAACATTTTATTTCACATAACTATTGTAAATATAATATAAATGGGACATAAATGGCACTCTGAGCACTGTTTAAGGGAATAACCTTCTGCTACCTGGAAACTTTTAACCACAGAATCTGCAGGTTGAGAAAGCTAGGTGACTTAGCTAATGATAGTAATGAAAAATGCGTTTTGATTATTATGGTATGTTTTTGACAGATTTGGCTACTGTTAATACTGTTAATTCTCTGCAACTCCCAAATCATAACACAGATACAGAAACCCCTTTCTTCTGACAAATGTAAACAAGTAAACAAGGTAGTTACTTAGCATTTAACTAGCCAGCTAGTTATAGCTTATCTAATGTTAGTCAGGAACAAAACTATACTTTCTTTATTTTGACAGTTTGTTCATTTGTGTGAATCATGATATCTACAATCATGAAAACACACTTGTATCAAATGTGAGGGTGTTTGCCAGCTGCTAGCTAGTTAGCTGGCTAATTAGAAATGACAGGGTGATAGGAGAGTATTTTTCAGATATATAAGTATATATAAGTTGTATATAGGTTCTTATACTCTTTTTAGTAATGTAATCTGCACTCAAACAATTTTTATTCTACAATAATGTAATGGTTTAAAATGGCTTTAAACATCTGAAGTACTTTAAGTTAGCGTGGTGGATATTAGCTCTGATGAGGCTAGAGGGGAGATAATGACTATGTTATTGTTTGTAGTGTTTGTATTTAGGAATTGTATAGTGGGGCTTAGCTTCAAGAGCTAAAAGCTACACAAGCTATGTAGACAAATTTGCAAGGGCTTTTCAGACATCTGTCATAGATTCCTGCTTAGCAAAATGACATGAGAGTGTGATGAAAAGAGGCTTCTTTCTTTCTTTGACTAGATTAGTTTATAACTTTCTTTTTGCTTGCTCATGTGATAACACCTGAACCCTTCAGTCCTGTCATCTGTTTCTCTCTTACGATAGCACAAGTGGCTGGTCTACCTGCATGTTAGATTTAGGAAAACTTGGCTTTCTTGCAACACGACTGTAGCTGGCCAAGTACAGCATCAATAACAGGAAAGTTCTACTCAGAGCAGGGCCATGTTTTGGCCGTGTTCGGAAATATTATGTAATTTCTTGGTATCTCCAAAACTGATGATCTGTTTTTTTGGCATGTGTTTACTTGTGTGTCTGTGTGTGAAGAAGGAGTCCAGCAGAGCCAGGCCTGTCAACAAAAACACATCCCTTAACTTTTTTAACAACATCTGAATATTCTTTCCTGTGTCTGTCTGTCTAGTGTTCATTATGTCTTATTTTTTATAGTTCTACCCTGTCTGTTTTTTCTCACACTGTGATTCCTTTTTTCCCCGTTTTTCTGCTTGTTCTCTTTGTTGCTTTCATTATTATTGTCCCAGTGGCTTGTCTTTTATTAATCAGTCTCTTGGGATTTGAGTAGTGGGAGACAGGGGTCAGTGAACAGCAGGGTCAGCATGTCCTCCTCCCTCCTGTCCACACCCCATCTCTCTCTCTCTCTCTCTCTCTCTCTCTCTCTCTCTTACATTCTGTATGTCTGCTTCCCATCTACCATCAACCATCACCCCATTCCTGTCTCCTGTTTTCCCTTTTCTCCTGATGCCATTTCCTTCTCTTTCTCACAATTTAATGTCTTACAGATGCTCTCTCACCTTCTCTTTCTCTGGCACCTTTTCTAGTCCCCTTCAGTTCATACACTCTATCCCTAAAAGGTGAATGCCTCCTAGGGCCTTACACTGAGTCACATAAGTGTTATATGGTTTTGTTTACTTTTTGTTTACAGCTTTGCGTGGGCCTCAGGATTCTTGTAAACACTCCTTAATGGCCGCTGATGGAGTCACCTTTCCAGCAACATCTACTAAAACCTCCTCGGCTTCAATTTCTGCAAGAGTTACTCACACATATTGTGAGGAAATACAAAGAAACAGAAAGGGGGAATAGTGTTTGTTCATGCTTATGTTTTTAAGCTCTTGGGAAGAGTTCAGCTTTGGGATCTTACTGGTTGTTGTTCTAACGCAATGTAGCATCGAGTTCCCGCTATCGCAAAAGCCTTGAGGATGAAAAATGTTGCGAAACACTTTGAACAGTCTGGTTCGAAATATTTGACTCTCATAACTACATAAAGGCTTTATAGTTACATTTTCCTTTTAATGAAAACTCCACACTCCTGATTTTATATTTATATTGAAATATTTGTGATGTGATTAGCAATTCTGGTGCTAATTTGTTGGTTGGTGCTGTATTTTTTGTAATTTCTGTAAGAAGTTAGCAGGTGTTTTCCACGATGATATCACTTCAGGGACATTGGTAGCGCAGGTACAGTAGTGTTTAATAGGAGAAAAAAAATCAACAATGTCAAACATAAGTGATAATAGTCAGATTTTGCTGTTAGCCCCTAAAAACAAAAGAGCTGCTGTTCTCACTCAAGATATTCCAGTGACATTCAATGTCAGATTAATGAAAAATCCAATGCAGGAGAAGTGAAGACAGCAAACTTTGGACTCAAAGTTCCAGAATGCAATGCAGCAATACAAAGCAGTTGAACTGCCGATTAGTTAGTATGCAACAAACATGACGGCGGTATTAGCACAAAAGTTGAAGCCTTGGAACCTGATCTGTTTAAGCAGAGTGTAAAGATAAGGAGGTGAGAGAGCTGGACAGATTAAAACACTAAAGTGCTGCTGCATTGCTCTCTTTATGTAGAGATGAAATGAGGGCTAAAACCCACTGGTGCCACTATCTGCAGGTAGTCGAATACAATTGTGGGTAATGTAGGAAACTGTTAACCACAGTGAAAATAGATCTTAATGAAAGAAGTTTAAACAAACAATGTCTACTCAGAATTTCATTACAAAATAAATCTTGGATGCCAGTGAAAATCAAATGTTAATTATAAAGATTCATATGCAGGTCATTCTGGGTGGATTTCTCATTTAAGGCCTTAAAGTTAGCTTATTACTGAATTTTTCCATCTCAAGCAGTATGCAGTTACAAGAAGGAATTCTTAAGGCTACATGATATGGCCTTTATAAGACATCCCAAATACACTGAGCTCAGTTGTTCTGATGTCGATCAGCTTGGAACACAACCTTATCCACTCCTAACATAAGCTTATATCAGTGAAAATCTGTCACATAAACATTACATAAAAATGGACAACAGCAGGTTTTGTGTCTTGACATGAAGGACATATAGTGGTATAGTTGTCATGTAGCCTTCTTGCCACTGAACACGTGTGTGTGTGTTTGTGTGTTTACTAAGGTTGAATCATGTTTAACGGTATGAAAGTGCTGCAGGCTTGCGTTAAGAGTCTCCAGAGGAAATTGCTCCAGTTAAGCACTTTTCAGCATGCCACCCTGTCTTATTTTATTCACCATTTAAATGGCCTTCAGATTTTAGCACACAAGCTTTGACTGGTGCTTTAGTCTCTGTTGCTAGCATACCAGAAGTATTCTATCAACTTTAACTTTACATGCAATGAATGGAAGACTATAGCATTATTTAATAGCTGTTAATGTTATAACGTTCACCTTGTTCTACTTTGATACATTGCCACTCGATACCCTGGATCTATGAGTTAATAAGAACATAAACATGCACGACTATATTCTTGTGCTTACCACCTTTTCATTCCCTTAATTTAACAGTGATCATGGGAGCTGTAACACCAAGAACTGTAGTCCTTTCATTTTGTGATTTAAAGACACCCAAGTGACACCATGAGCTCATTACTTTAGGACTTACCCCTAGCATTCTGGGTCATCAACCTCCACTTTCAGACAGAATGCAGTCAAACAGTCTCTATTTATTTTGTTCAGGAATTTATTACTTGATTTGGAAATAGTATTTAGTGTCTATTCACAACAGAACATATTGATGTGTTCTTTGGTCTAAGAAAGAGCCTTTAAAACCAGAATAGTAGACTGGAAATGGGAATTTTCCTGCTGTTTATTCTGTAGAGAGCATACATTAATGAATGGCATGTCCTTCACAGTGGTAGTTTGATTTTGAGTCCCTCAAATTGCAGTTCAAATATCGCTTGAGGACAGTGTTTTCTGTCTGTTCCCGTTCAGCCGACAAAGACAGGCATTCTGACTCTCGAACCATGCCGCTCCAGAATGTTCCGGGTGACCTCAGGCTCATGGGGCAGAAAGAGATCTTTTATTCGCTGTCCAGAGACACAAAGGGAGAGACTGGCAACAGGATGGATGGAGGGATAGAGATGCTAAGAGATGTGTTCTGGCATGGATGTAGGGAGGGAGTAAAGGCAAGGGAGATGGAAGGATTGCCAAATGGAGGAATGACACAGATACTTAGAGGGATGTCTTCCCAAATATAGTGCAATGGCTTAAGAGTATAGTGCAATGGATTGAGTACAGTGCAATAGCTTATGAGTATAATGCAATGGCATAAGAGTATAGGGCAGTAACGTAATGCATAGTGTAATGGCTTATAAGTAGTAGTGTATAAGTGCAGTGGCTTAGTGCAATAGCCCAGGAGTATAGGACAATGAGTTAGGACAGTGGCTTAAGAGTATAGTGCAGTAGCTTATGATTAAAGTGCAATTGTCTTAAGAGACTAGGACAATGAGTTAGGACAATGGCTTAAAAGTATAGTGCAATGGCTTATGAGTATAGTGCAATGGTCTTAAGAGTCTAGGACAATGGGTTCTGACAGTGGCTTAAGAGTATAGTGGAATGGCTTATGAGTATAGTGCAATGGTCTTAAGAGTCTAGGACAATGGGTTCTGACAGTGGCTTAAGAGTATAGTGGAATGGCTTAAAAGTATATGACAATGGCTTAAGAGTATAGTGAAATGGCATAAAAGTGTAGTGCAATGGCTTAAGAGTATAGTGCAATGGCATAAAAGTGTAGTGCAATGGCTTAAGAGTATAGGGGATTGAGTGGTTAGAGTCAGTGTAGGATATGATTATTTAGCTACGTTAATACACGAGTCAGTGGAAATACCCCACATAGATAGAACTGAAAAAGTGTGTGTGTTCTGAATTATTTGTTTTATTGAATCATGTATTGAATAGTATTCTGGGCTTTAAATTAATTTCATTCACTTTAGTGTGGAACCTTGTGGTGGTGCTCATTAATAGTGCATTTTTCTCTTTTGGATGAATGCTATGTATTTTCACTCTTACCATGGTTTCAGTTACATTCATATTTTATATTTCCAGGATGCATCCCACATTGCCTGTTTTTTTTTCTGGGTATCTGTTGACATTATTTAGTCCTCTGATCCTGTTCAATAATTCTCTTTTGTATCTCTTTGCTTCTTTGTACTTCTCTGCATTCTCTGTTCCACTCGCAGACACACACACACATGCACACACAACTGCTCATACCTTAACAGCTGAGGAACCAAATCCAATCCATTAATCTATTAAGCAGTGAGGGTTTAGCAGATCCTCCCTCCATCCTTTGGAGAAAAGCAGTGAGATGGGGAGAAGGGGAGGGAGCAAACAGAAACGGACAGGGTATGATGGGACAGAGACTGGCTCTTTTTGGGTCACATGATGAGCTGCTGTCTGTCTGTTATAGCATCAGCAGCTTGTCCTCCAGCCCTCAAGATCAAACACATGCACGCTCCGCACCGTGCCACACATCGCATTCTCGCTAGTGCATGTGTGTGTATGTGTGTGTGAGTGTGCGAATGTTGTCAACAAGGACTTCACTTGCAGCTGGAGGATATACAGCCAGAGTTCTAATCATGTCTTTCTGCTGTTTCTTCTTTTTCAGGGACTATGGCACCAAACGCAAATCAGGTAAGACAGAGAATATGACACATTCACTCTTAAACCTGTTGCACTGATCAGCAGTATGTAGCAGTGTGCACTAACATCATATCTTGCTTAGCATCTTTCACATTCCCTGCATGCTCACTCACTGAATGACTTGCAGTTTTGTAGGATTAAAATGCAGCACAGTGTCTAGGCTAAGTCTAGACTAGGTGTGACGAGGAAATCTGAAATTGCTTTATTCTACACAAAAAAACAACTATTTCCAAGTGTGACAAGATTTTTAAATGAGTGTAGCAAATTTCTTGCCCTAGCATTCAGGTTTTGAAGCTTAGGCAACACATGTGCATGTGTTTAGGGGGCGTGGTGTTGCAAGGAACATTGAAAGGAAGACTGTATTTGTATGCATTTTAAATAAAACAAAAACATTTACCAGTTAAAGGTGTCATTTAAAGGTGCAGTCAGTAATTTTTAATTTGTGAAAATCCTTTTATAGTATTTGTCAAAAGTTTGCCTCACATTTTGTCAGCTATTAATAAAACACTTAATTTGAACTGTACCTATATAAAGCCTTTATAACACATTTATAAGCATTTCTCAAACATTTTATAGTAGAATTCATGAAATTTAAATGCCAAGCTTTAAGTTTTTATATTATAAATTATATTATAAAGTTTATGAGATTTTGTCTTCATGAAATAGAAATGAAAAACCCTTAATTATCGTAATGGTTAATCTGAGACTGTTACTGTATTTTTTTTATCTTTATCTTGAAAGTTTTATTTTGTTTTCACTAACAGCACATTCCTGACACATTGATAAAGCTGTAGACAGCATACTGTACATAGTGCTTCTTAACACAGAGGTGGACAAAACAAGCAGATTTTGTGTCCAGGCTATTAGGTGCCTGGTAGAGTAGGGGCAACAACCAAAAAGGAAAAAAAAAACCCTGCTTCTTATTGACTTTCACAAAACAAATGTTTTCATATGGTATGTAGCTATGTTTAAATTTAATGCATTTCAAAGTGGTGTGATGCACCTTGCTGATTTTTTGTCATGGGCGCAAACATGATGTGTTACATTAGAAACTTTGAAGAGGACAACACTCATATACTCATTCATTTCCCTTAGTTGATATTAATAGACATAACTAGCTAACTAGCTCATCATATGTTGTTATATTACATTAGCTACCTTTTTTTAATATAGAGAATTAGGATTCTGAGAAATCAAAATATGGGACTGGGCAGCACATTGGAGCTTTTACTTGCTTTTGTGGGCTAGCTAATGAATTTATGATCAGTACTTCATGTGCTGGTAGTAAAGACCAAGAACTTCCAAAATAATGTTAAAAAATACAAATATAGGTTTTTGAGACATGGGAATATAAAATACAGGTTTTGACATTTATATATTATAATACAGGTTTAACATAAGTCCTCCTTTACAATGTATTTGTGATGTTTGATTGTTCAGAAGGTGTTCACAAGGTAAATCACAGGGACTTGTAGGGCAGATGCTCCACATACATGGATTTAAATAAAAACATGTAATTGTTGATCTGGTGAAGTTTTCTGGGAGGAGAGTTTATATAGCATTTTTGGAAGGAGTCTCCAGTGTCATCGCTTTGTAACAGCTGTTCCTTTAAGTTTTCCGACAAGGAAAAGCCTTTAAGGGAAGGTAGAAGGAAAAGTAGCTATAAATAGCAAAAGTATGCTGTGTTATTCATTAATAAGTGTTGACATTGGTGTTGTATAAGAGGAATAAAACACTTAAGGACATTCTGTTATTGGAAAATAATCAACTTCAGGGTGGTAATAGCCCTGGGCAGTATCACGCCTCCCCGTAGATATTTTCCTATAACAGCAGACCCCGTCGTGTTTTATTTTCCGTATGTTTAGGAATGTTTAATGAAGGCCCAGTGTGGGTACCTTTCAGATAAAATGTTACCCAATAAAAGACCTGTTAAGAGTAAAAATGGACTCTTTGGCACCCCAGGCTATGTTTATGCAGAAAAACATGTTGCAGACCACCAACATTTAATCAATCTGGACAAGGAGGCATCTCTACTCATGTCTGCCAATCATGCTACTTTTAATCATGCATTTTAATTTATAAAGCTTACCATCTTGCACTAATGTTTGGGATTTGGGGCTGTGGCTTTGCATGGAATACCGAAGGTGAGGGGCTGTAGAGACATCCAGCCTCAGCTAGTCTGCAAAAAGACTGACTGTACCTTTAATGGCACCACATATGGGAAAAAAAATGCGTATATGTGTGTGAAGCATATACAGTAATGTGTAATATTGGGTTGTAGGTTTATCTTTCCATTAATTTTTAATACCACGCCTACTCTAGACTAAAGGGTGGGGCTTAAGTGCACATCTCTGGGACGGAGGGAGGATAACAGTATAACATCAGTCTTGCTGATAATGCTGAGGCCAAAATGACTCAGATGATTTAGTATATTTATTATCAGTGAGGTAGTTCAGGCTTGGAGCGTTACTCAAAAAGATTCAGACATGTCATGCGGAGTTGGGCTAGATTTCCAAGAAAGACCATGTGAAGGTTGGTGTGCTGTTACTTTGTCGTTCTTGGTGGTATTTCCTGATTGATGTTTATGAAATAGTCTTAATGTTCGAGTTATCATGTGGGAACTCATTCTGATGTGTTTTTGGAAGTGTTTACGGCCTAGTTTTCTGTAAAATGACTCTGACCCAGATGGATGAAAATGGTCAAGTGTTCATTCTTATTAAGCGTGCGAGTACACTTGGTGCATATGTGTGTTTAGTTTTCAGGCTGTACATGTGGAAGTGCAACCAAGTGCAGATTTCAAAGCTGACCATATGTACAGTCATCCACCCGGACAAAGCGTATACACACAGGAAGCAGCGGTCATTAGTATCCATTATGGACCACGTCAGTAAGGATATATGGGTGGAAGGATAAACAGTGTACTTCATGTGATATCCTTGTAAGAAAGATAATTCTTGCAACAAAACATCCAGCAAAAGCTTATAAACGAGTTGTATTATATTTGGCTCAGTTACTGCAATGGCCTCAGTTTCTTGCCATTGTTCATCTGCGTGATAACTACTGGCATGGAGCTTCATTTCCTGTTACACCATTTGAAAATTGCAGCCATTGGGGTTTTGTTGTTTTAAGGACTATTCCAAATAATTCCATGTGACAATTTACTCCTAATAAATATTTGCATTTCAAGCCATATGCAAGCATTTACCAGCTATCCATGAGCCTAAAAGTGTTTTCCACAATATTCTGCATTTATAATTATTTCCAATTATATGTCTGTGAGGAATGTAACCAAATATGAATACTGTAAGGTGGAGAGTCGTGACAATGGAGTTGGAGTTGGGGTGCCCTCTAGTGGAGTTCATGGGCATTCCAGCTGGCGATTGTAACATAGCCCCCACCCCACCCCCCCACGGAGCGGCTTCCAGACACTCCTCAACAGGAATAGACATGAGTCCAGGATGGGGGTGGAGCGGAGGTGGAACAGGGGACTGAGGCAGAGCCGGCGGAGCAGAGAGCCAGTGGGGAGCAGGCAGAACAGAATAGCACCAGGGCGTAGCAGGCGGAACTGAAGAGCACCAGGGCGGAGCTGATGGGTCCGAAGATCCCCAGGGTGGAGCAGATGACCACCACAGCAGAGCAGATGTCCACCAACATAGAGCTAACAAGGCAGGTGTCCACCAAGGCGGATCAGGCGGGACTGGCACAGAGAGGTTAATAATGGCCTCTGCGGTCGAGACAGGACAGGCTGAGAGTTCATAGACGGCCTTCTTGGCCGGGACAGGGCAGGCGAAGAGCTTGGAGACGGCCTCCTTAGCCGTGACAGGACAGGCAGAGGGTTCAGAAGTGGACGCCGCCGACTCGGGATGTTCTGCAGTGGAAACTGCCACCTTGGGAGGAGCTGGAGCGGACGCCGACAACTTGGGAGGTTCTGCAGCGGGAGCTGCCACCTCGGGAGTTGGAACGGGCTCTGGAGCAGATTCGAGGACTGGAGTGGGCTCTGGAGCAGGCTTAGGAACAGATTCATGGACTGGAGCAGACTCGGGGGTAAATTCACGGACTGGAGTGAGAACAGAGCAGTGTGTAGCCCAAACACACAGGATGGGGACCGCCATTACAGGGAGCACTGAGGATAGAGAAAGTGTCTCTGTGACGACCAGTGCTGAAGCTCTTGGAATGCCTGCTGCATGCACCAACATCAACAGTGGGTGCGTCAGACTGGTCACCAGCCTCAAATGCCCTTGGAACGCCTTGGTGTCTTCAAACACAACATCCACGATGCTCGGGAATAATGGAGTGGCATCCGTGATGGCTGAAGACTGAGGCTTGACATCCATAACGGCTGTGAATCTTGTGAAGTGGCTCCGGACTGGCGGCCATCTGGGGACGAGACTCCGGACTGGCGGCCATCTTGGGACGAGACTCCGGACTGGCGGCCATCTTGGGACGAGACTCCGGACTGGCGGCCATCTTGGGACGAGACTCCGGACTGGGGATCACAGAACAGGAAGGTGCAGAGAACACAGACGTGGCGACCATAATCACAGGACCTGCTGGTGGCCATGATGGGTCAAGCTCCGCTGCTGCCGGAGCTTGCTGCTGTTGGCCCCCCAAAAAAATTCTGGGGTTTCAAAGTCCTCTGCCTCTCTCACAGTAAAAGGAGAGCCACATGACAACAGAACATAGTCCATAAAGTCTCTTAAACTACAGTTAAACACCTCTCCAGGTAACAATGACTTTGTTGGATCATTGAGTCCAAAACGGAACAAGTCCTTAAACAAAATCTCATCATAAAGCGGTACTTGATATGACAACTCACAGAACAGATGAACGTATTCGTTCTTTTGCCGAAGGTGCAGTAGTTGATCAACTGGGTCCATGATTGGCCTGGAATGCTCAAAAAGCCGCTGGATCCGGGTGGGGCTGATTATTCTGTGACGTGGAGAGTCATGACAACAGAGTTGGGGATCCAAATGCAAGGCTTTATTTAGAAACATGTTCAAAACAGGCAGGGTCGAGCACCAGCAAACAGTATAATCCAAGGCAGAGGCAAAAGAGTAATCCAAAACACAGGCAATGGTCAGGGCAGGCAGCAAACAATCAAAAACAAGGAAAACAGTCCAAGGGTCAAAAACACAGGGAAACTGGGAAACTAGGAAACATGGAATGGCTATACACAATAATCAGCAACCTAGGAGCATGTGTGAGCAACTTTTATACAGAACAAGGAGAACACATGACAAAACCAACCAATGAAAACAAGACACATGAACCCAAGGAACCAATCAGAACATAACACAAACAAGGGTAGCACATGACAAGATCACAGGTGGGGCAAGGAACACATGGGAAATGGAGTCCAGAGAACAATGGCAAAAGTCCAGGGTGGAGTGCCCTCTAGTGAAGTTCATGGGCATTCCAGCTGGCGATTGTAACAAATACGTTATTTGGAATGAAGAGATAATATGTTCTATATGTTCTAAACAGATACAAATATCAAAACAGATATGGATGAGGGTGCACCGTTTTTTTTTTTAAGATAGCTTGCCTAAAAGATTCATCTGGTTGAGACCATGGGATACAGCAAAAAAAGCATGAGAGCAGGAGGTTTTCATGCGGGTATGAGGGAGCGGTCAGATATCTTGTGAGACAAACAAAGACCACATTAACGTGAATGTACAGCATTCACTCATCCCTAGTACCTTCCTGGTCAGGGTCACAGTGGTGTAAATTAGGCTACTGGTTTGTTTATATTTTGGGGAACAGAACTAACCAAATTCATTAGAAAAATTTGCAGGCAGGTGCAAACTAAATTAATAGCTGTGTGAGTGGGATTAAAAAAAATAAATAAAAAAAAACAGTCCCACACAAATCTCTACTTGAGATCAGTTGTGAACTTGAGTGAAGTAGCTGAGGTTGAGGAACTGTCAGAGCTGGAATTCACAGACCCTGTGTTTCTGGGGTCATAGTGGTAATGTTGGTTAAAAAACAAACAAACAAACAAAAAAACCAAAAACCCCTTCCATTTTAAGCCACACACTCACTATGGGTTTAAATCCAACAACTGATCCAGATACAGATCGAGATAATGCCATTGCATTACACACCTAATGCATATACATATTGAATTTAGTGAATGAATGAATGAATTAATGAGCCCTGAGTTAATTTTGTTTATTTTGATGTTTTTTTTTTTTCTGGGCAGCTGCTATACTGCGCATATACAGTAAATGAATTAATTGGGTTCATGTCATCTTGAGCACAATGGTTTTTGTTTTCCATCATAATTGCCTCCCTTGACAGGGTTGCCATGAGGAACCCCAGCAAACAGCTGGAAAGTGTCATTGAGCTGGTGATGATTTCAAAACAAGCTCTGTATTAATTGTTAAACGTGGATGGCGCTGAGTCCACATCTCTCAGTGTTTTTCAGAAAACTCTGGATGATCTCATTGGGTATTGGGTTGCAAGTAGCATCAGTTGAAAACTATGTGTATGTGTTTTTTTCTAATGCTGAAATATGGACAGGAATTTTGGAAAGGGTAGGTTTGTGGCATTGTACTTGGACTGGAAATAAGGATTGCTTTGCCATGAGATAGTGGTGTAGGTTAGCAGTGATTGTGTGTTTTTGGAAAAATATAATGTGTAGAACTTGATGACACCACATGAGGACTGCAATGTGTGTGTTTGTCTGGCTTCAATCCCTTCCAAGCATGCATTAACTAATCAGGCATTTTAAGACCATCTGTTTTAGTGAAGTGATCTCGAAATGGGAGCCAAAAGGACAAAACCCTTTAGTTCTGTGGGTACTTTCCAAGTCCCTCAAACTTGACTCTAATTGCACATTATGGATTATCTTTAGGATTGGAGAAGCATTGAATCAATTGGTTGGCCCCGGGCTCCTTGAACAGGTGGCTTCATGCCTTGGGAATGTAGTAGTTCTGATTTGGGAAAATGATGATCCAGCAGAATCGGACACTGTTGATCCCAGTATGGGACTATCAGGGCAAGATTTGGGATTCTGAATTACATCAAGTCAGGTTTTTTTATTGAGTGTTTTGCAGTAGACATTTACAGAAGTCAAGATCTATACCCCTAATGAGCAAGACAACATGGAAGGTGGTAAGAAAAAATGGCCATGCTTTGTTGAACCAGTTAGGTGCCATTTATTCTCCAGATTTCAATAAAATCCAAAATAGCTGAACACTGCAAAAAGCAAAATACAACAGGAATTGGAGTTATTATAAAACCCAATTTATTATTATTATTATTATTATTATTATTATTATTATTATTATTATTGGAGTTAGTTAGGACCAAATGTAAAGTATCATTATACATCTGTATAAAGATTTTGAAGGCAGTGTTCTAAACAGGATATTATTAGAGGTACTGTATGAGAACATCTGGTGTTAATATGTTAATACATTAATCCTTGTTTGACCTAAGTTACTTTTACATGGTGATCTACTGATATGAAAGAGATTACTGATTATTAGATTATTAGTGATATTAATCCTGTACAAATTGCCATTTTTCATAGAGTTGCACTTCTTAAATGTAATAAATCCAGTGCAAATTACCTTCTATACTTTATCAGAAAACCCCTTTTGTAGTAAGTCTTTAATAGAAGTATTATTTGATTTTACCTCACTGTAATTTAATAACCGAGCCTGGTAATTGTTATTGTCATGCTTGTCACGTAACTCTGACATGTGCATCCGGGCAGTCCAGATTATGTGTGGTAATTTGGGCAAATTACCCACATACTTTATCCTGTCCAAATTGCTCAGTCAAATTCCTTACAAATTATATTTAATTATATGACCAAACCTTCTCTGGTAAAACTAAACCAACTTGAATAGTGTCAGCTAAAATGGACTAAATGATCTCTAACATTAATATATATATACAGTATATATATATATATATATATATATATATATATATATATATATATATATATATATATATATATATATATATATATATATATATATATATATATATATATATATATATATACATATAAAACGTTTAATATATAAACATCATTTTATGTCATTTAATATCAATCTATAATAAGAGATCACTTCACTAAAACAGATGGTCTTAAAATGCCTGATTAGTTAATGCATGTTTGGGGATTGAACCAGACAAACACACACATTGCAGTCCTCATGTGGTGTCATCAAGTTCTGCACATTATATTTTTCCAAAAACACACAATCACTGCTAACCTACACCACTATCTCATGCCGAAGCAATCCTTATTTCCAGTCCAAGTACAATGCCACAAACCTAAGTCCAGATAAGTCAAGGTGATAAAGTAGTGACAGGAAAGTACTGTCCTTTATCTGACTTTAAAATGGATTTGAAAAAAAAACAAAAAAACATTTTTTTCTGCTGTCTCATATACCTCCCAAGAAGCCTATAGGTGGTCATTTTGGTGCCAACAATTTTTAAACACAGTAAAAGATGTCAAAATATGTTTTTTAGAACAACACTGGAAATTTCTTTAATCAGATGGTGATCTACAGGGTCCAAGCACTTTTCGCAAATAGTGCCCCCAGTGACCAGTTCTTGCCAAGTTACATAGAAGAGTAAAGAGACCACAGATGAACACACAGTTCAGGATTTGTGACTGTAGTTCAGTGCTAAAATTCCTAGGGTGATGACTGGGTGATGGTGCTCATGCTTTTTAAATACCCCATTCATCATTAGAAATTCCCTTACAGATAAGCACAACAATGCAGTACAACAAATTTCAGCTCTGCTGGACATACTATTCCTGAAGAAAAGCTATTTAAATTTAACCCTTTCCCCTATGAATGATCATGCCTCAAACTGTGCAGACATTCTCACAATCTTGTCCTGAACATGCCTTTCAAATTTCATGCGATTCCATGCAATTAATCATAAGTTACAGCTTTTTGAGTAAATTAAGCCCTGCCCCACAAGAACTGGTTAACATTGTGACTAATTGTTTCCAAATCTCAAAATGTTTAAATAATTAGTTTAACATTAGTTTAATGAGTTAGAGGAACTAACTTCAAAAAGGCCTACAATAATGGCTTGATTGAAACCATTTTCCAAAACTCAGGAATTTTCTTCCTCACACATCATTTTTATGATTCACAACACTATCGTATAGTGATGAATTTTCAACAAACTGTTGCCTGTCAGAGATGTTTGAGACACAGCAGGCATATTATAGCCACTCAGTGGGGGTCCTGCTGAGTTTAACTCTGTGCTTTACTCTATTGTCAACTTGTGGTGGTATGTTTAGCTCCATAGCTACAAAATAAAGGCATTTGGTTTGTGTGTGTGTGTCTATGTGTGTGTGTCTCAGTGAAAAGTAATGACACGGCGCTTAACTTTCTCTGCGGGTAAACCAAAGCTTTGCTGTCTCCAGGTCCCCTGCAGACACAAAACTTTTACTGTCTCCATGTGGCCTTATTGTCCAAACTGTTTACCTGTATGCAGAATGAAATAGCTCTTTTGTCTGTTATTCACCACAGCAGTAGGTTTTACAATATGTTATATTTAAGAATTTGGGATAAACAATGAAAAACCATAAGTGTAGTTCCATTTCAAGTTTTCTGAATTGTCCAAACATGTTAAATTAGCTGTTCTAGGATCAGTGTTATGGCTGATTGCAAGACTGGGGTGCTATTTCACCCTTGTAACACTGTAAAGTTAAACTTTCTTTTTTAAAATAGTTTTCAACATTCAGCATGGAAACATTTTTTTTTAACAAGTTTTCTTTCCAACAATAGCTTCGTTTTGCTCCTCAATGAGTAACAGTGTTGAATGTAGCATTTTTTTTAGCATAAAATTAGCAAATACACAAAATGTAGCATGAAATCACACTTATGTTGATGTAACTTTGTTTTGGCTCTGCTTCTGCAATTGATGAGTTTGAATCTGATAATGATTTGTTTGTGAAAATGGTTTGCATTTGTATTTTCTGCACAGACATCCTTCTCTTGCTGCAACGTTCTGTCTTTTTTTTTTTTGTTTGACCCATGTGAGAAACAGATGTGTGTGTGGCTTTGGGGGGGAATGTCAGTCGGTCAGATAGACCCCTGCTTACGTGGCATCAGGGATAAAGTTTCACTATGACGTAGTAATGGCCAATACTGTTTACACAAGCCTCAAAGGAGGGGGCACCAAGGAGGAGGGGAGGTGATACTGATATGGAGAGGGGGAAATACGAGTGACACAGAGAGAGAGGGAGAGACAGACATGGAAGGGTACTGACAGATGGAGAATTGGGGAGGAGGGTAGGCTTAGTTTTAGAGGACAGCAGGGCAAGAGGGTGTGCGTGCATGTGTGTTTTCATTGAGAGGAACAGTCGTAAATGGGTCCGTGTGGTTTTACTACAAATTTGCATTTAGCATGCAGTGCACTTTTTGCAAAATTCCACTCCATTTGCTGCTTTGTTTGAGTATGTTCTCAAGCATGGTGGGCAAGTTAAAAAAAAAAAGAAAAGCCTGTGGATTACAGCCTGTTAGAGTTGCTGAATTACAGCATTGAAATTCCAAAGGTCAGAGTATCTGGGGCGTTATGTTCAAAGGAGCAGTTTTTTACAGTCCCCTGCTGCCTGTGAGTCGAATTGCAATTGCAACGAAAACAAGATCCAAACCTTTCCTCCTCTGTTCAAGCTACAGTTGAGTGCAGAAGTTTGTGCCCCCTTGGTTCCTGCGTGAAAATGTATGATTATTTTATTGATTACAATAGAGAATTTCATGTTTATTTAATATTACACTTGAGTCCAAGGCAACAGTTAGCACAAAGGTTGGACATGCTGTGGGTAATTTATCTAAATGAGCCTCACGGCAGTGTTGAAAGACATAAAACAGTCAACGTATTTTTCTAAGTACTTTAAGGCCTGAAAAGTTGAAACAGGCTCTTGAGAGGTTTACAGTAAGTTAAGGGTCACTGGGATCAAAAAAACAGCTACCGCAAGATGTAAACCAGAAAATGTTGACCTTTTACCAAGCTGGAAGAGGACATAAATAGATAAATGTTTAAACATACCATAACAGTGCAAACCATCACTTAGGAATGTCAGAAAATGTACAAAAACAAAAATGTGACCAAAGAGTGGAAGGAAAATAAGTGAAAAAGACTGAGACATCATCACAAAATCCAAAACAAACAGCAGGAGACCTGAAAATGTCCTTAGAGACACAATGGGAATAACAGTACACATACTGTGTATATCATATGCAGAAACATTTTGATTGCTTTATAAATACTCTGTTGATGAAATATAGACTGTTTGATCATGTTTGTATCTTGATAAAAAATCTATAAAATCAACAATAAAACTCAATTAAATGTCTTGTTAGTTTTGTGATTTTGAAATTAGGGTGTGTAAACTTTGCTTTAAAATGTTCATATGCCTTGTTGATTGACATTTAAGAAAAACAAGGCAGAGCTGAGTAACTCTGTTTGGGCTAGGGGCGGAGCTTATTTCTAGGCTGAAAAAAGTCAACGGAACTAGAAATTTTTTGCAAAATCTAGCCAGATGCATTCCATGGAAATATAAAGAATCTAGTTTTTCTGATGTATGCTTTAAATTATCTATGATTATTATAGGTCTAGAAATACAAAACAGACTACACTTTTAATCTGGATCTACTTAAAAAGATTGCACTTGAGCTAAAAGTAAATAATGTTTCCAAATTGTTGATTAGACAAACAAAAGAAAACAAGAACAATATTTCTGTAACTGCTAAGTGTCATTGATAGCGAAAAGGACAGAAGGAGGTTGTGCTAAACACAGTAACTGTATTTATAATGTTTTCTTTGGTGATGATTTCTTCGCTATTCTTTATTTAAAACAGTTTGCAAGATCTGAGGACTTTTGGAGGGTAGGCTAACAGTCAGCGAAAGGCTATTAAATGATGTGACAAAGTAAGTGCTCCACACCCTCCTGGAAGAGGAAATGTTTAGGACAGAGTAGCAGTCAGTGTGTTCCTCACATGACGGGGAAGAAAAAAAAAAAACAAAGTCCCAAAATCTTTCTGCACTGGAGCACAGATGTAGAACAGCCTGGTAGATTTCTGCTTCCACTGCACATTTAGCGTGTGAAATGTTTTCAGCCATTCCTGCTTTTGGTTTTCTGGTGTCGTAGCCCATCCGCTTCAAGGTTTGGCATGTTGTGTGTTCTGAGCTGCTTTTCTGATCACCACAGTTGTAAAGAGTGGTCATTTGAGTTACTGTAGCCTTCCTGTCAGCTTGAACCAGTGTGGCCATTCTCTTCTGACCTCTCTTATAAACAAAGCAGAATCACTGCTGACTGGATGTTTTTTTGTTTATCATGCCATTCTTTGTAAACTGTATAGACTGTTGAGTGTGAAAATCACAGGAGATCAGCAGTTTCTGAAAAACTCAAACCAGCCCTTCTGCCACCAACAGCCATGCCACTGTCAAAGTCACTGAGATCATATTTTTCCCCAATTCTGTTGTTTTCAACATTAGCTGAAGCTCTTGGCTTATATCTCCATGAATGTATGCATTGAGCTGCTGCCACAGGATTGGCTGAATGGATAATTTCAGGAAATATTACTGTTAACATGGCATGATTTTGGTTGCTCATTGCGTGTTCCGATGAGTGTTCAACTCCACTCCCTCATATCCCAATCAGCAGCTCTAACGCAGACAGTTATGTTTTGGATTTCATCTTGAAATGATGAAATGCTGAAAACACACATGCCAGTAACTGAATGAAGCCATATGGGGTTGTTTTTTTTTTAGGCGTGCTGCTTACTGCCTTTGTTCTTCTTCATTACTATAATGAAACGATTGTGTACATAAAGTGTGAGGATAACTGTAGAACTTGCAAAGACAGTTAATCAGAAGTGCCTATCCTTTTAAATGAAATGTTTCTCTAATGGACATGTCATATGGTCACTAAGGTTCAACGCAAAAGAAAAACACCAGAGATTGTTTGCCTGGGGTACAAAATCTGAAAGGAATTAGTGTGTACATGTATGTTGGGAGGAATACTGGGAGGTGGAGAGTTAATATCAGTCAGCTGTTGAGTGTTACATTGTCAAGACAGGGTGGAGTTGCCATGTTTTGAGGAATTTGATGCTATTTTGTGCATTTGGCAAAATTCCTTCCATTCCGAATTGTTAAAATTGCTAAATTGTGTAAAGGCCAAGTGTAACCCCTGTTGCTACCTTCTTACACTTGGTGAACCAAAGTTTTAGGATTTAGGTAGAAATAAGATCTGCTCCTCATAGTATATAATGCCCAACTATTATAGGGAAAAAAAAAACAGATATTTGAGCTCTACCCTAATTTTCAGTTTTGGTCTATACAGGGCTAAGTGAGTGCAAAATGAATGTTCAGTCATCTCTCAGGTATCTTAAGTTACTGACAGCATTTATATACAGTTTCCTTAATTTATTTGACTTGGCCAAGATTACTGATCTGATGTGTCGCTCTTTAACAATGTGAGCAGCTAAATTAAGTGAACCAAGGAATGGAAAGATGGGAAAGAATGGGAAGAGGGGGGAATTGGAAGAGGTGGTCAGGGACAGAGGGAGTGAACTCTCAACAAAAATTTGGAGATAAAATATTACAGCCAGGTCATCCTGTTCTGCATTCTATTAAACACAGCAAATCTGGCTGACTGTGTATTGGCAAAAATTCAGCAATGCTCAAATTTATGCAAACGAGTCCATCCATCACACCATTTTTAGCCAGTCAGGTGAGGGTGCATATGTGTTTGTTATACTTTATTGTGATGTTTACATCATATGAGTGGAGTGATGTTTACATCATATGAGTGGGAAGGTTTTAACTGAACAAAAGTGATGGAGCACCTCATTATTAGCTCAGTAGCTTGCTACTGTGATTAAATGATCTAGCATCCCATCCAGGGTGTGTTCCCATCTGACACTCAGTGTTCCCTGGATAGGCTCAGGATCCACTGTGACCTTGTCTAGAATAATGCGGTTAATGAAGATGAAAAAATTAATGAATTTATCAAGCAAAGACAGACCTGATATTCTACAATAATATTTATTTGATAACAATGACCATAACCGAACCAATAGGAACTTATAGGAATAAGTCTTTTTCCTGTTCTTTTCTCATGAATGATAATGACCTAATGTCTCATAAGGATATGAATATCTGCCAGTTTTGACCGTGGGAATATTTGGCTGGTCCCCATGAGGAAGAGCCTAAATGTTTGCTTTTGGTTATTGAGGTTAAGGTTAAGGCTAGATTTAGGTGTAGGCATAGCATTAATTAGCTGCATTAATAATCGTCAATAGGAGGTCCTCACAAGAATAGTAAGACAAACATGTGTGGGGGGATCAAACTAAAACTTCTGTAAAACTACAGCAGGCACTGATGGGTCAACAATGAAGTGTTAAAAGCATTTTAATTCATCTCAGAGCAAGTCAGGATCAGTAGTTAGAAGCAATGCTCAGTGTTAATGCCATTCGGATAGGATGTGGTATTTGATTGCATTCGTTGGAAAATATATACAGAATTCAGGGAGATGCAGAGTGGAGCGCCAGTGGGTCACGGTTACTAATTCCTCCTTCATCACATCCACTTGCTATAAATGAGAGAGTGTGAATTGTGTTAGCATGTGTGTGATCACTGAATTAAATATTGCTTGCATGCTTATAGGAAATAGTGATAGGATTGTGTACATTCTGCTCTTTTTATACTGCCGCACTTTGTTACTGCATGACTCTTTTAACTGACTTTCCTTTTCCTCTTCTGCTCTTCTCTGCCAAGTTTGGATGTATGGCCTACAGGACAGTCCCACCAAGTCTGAGGCCTCAGGTAGCTATGACTGTTTTTAGTGAATGTACACTGTGTGTTGTGCATGCACCTTCCCTCCCCATTTTTTGCTTTCTGCTCCTAGAGCTTAAATGGATACTTAACATTATAAACCACACATACAATTTTTTTATGACTCATCCCATTTCTGAACATCACCTTTCTGAGGATTCAGTAATTTAGTACAGTAGCATGATGTGAAGCATCTGTTAAAGCACTCAGGTCGGAAAGGTATCAAGTTATCCATAAAACATCATCAATAATCTGTTCCATAATCAACCTCCAAAGTGAAGCTGTATCTAAAAATGGCTGCCTCGTGTCTGACCTCATTCCAAATCCTCACCAGAATGCAACTGTCATGAGTTTTAGGAACAACGGCATGCAAATAAACATTTCAGCCAATATTGCACTCATCCCTCGGAAATAAACAGCGTTCGGCGAGGCTGGAACCATCTGGTGAACATCTTCTCTGGGTTCCTCACACACAACAGGTCTATTTGGGGCAAAGCAGGAAATCACGTGATGTTAATTTGTTTTAGAAAAAAAAATTAACAAAATGTGAAGCAACAATATGATGCTAATGGAAATGTTTTGCAAGAGTTTTCTTTTTTCACCAAACGCAAGTGAGTAGTCTTAGAAACAGTAGCTGAAAGTCTCGAACAATTGGAGGTGCCTATGAGCTTTTGCCAGAACTTGCTTGCGCTTTGTACACTGGCTTCCTTTGGATTTGATGTCTCCAAGAAAGGAAGTGAAATGTTTGCACCAGGAGCACAGAAATGTAATGTACTTTCCAAACTCAGAAGGTCAGTGTTGTTCTATGTCATTCAGACACGTCTGAGTTCTTTACAGGAAATTCATTTGTGCTGTTTAGTTTAGTTAATAGACACTGCATTAGAGTGCAAAGCCATTCTACTTAGAGTGGTCTGTTTCTGACACTCGATTAAAATGAAGTACAGGACACTTCTGTTTCTCCTCTAGGTGAAAGACATTTTGTGTCAAATGATTTCATGGTAAATCTAAATAAATTGCTTGGGAAGTTTGAAAACCACAATGTGCCAGCAGGCTTATTCTGGGTGTCTGCTGATAAAATGGCCTGATGCAGTATCATTATAGAGCAAATCACCATCTGTTCAACATGGAAGTGGTTTATGTAAGCTAAACGCATAATATATACACCACAGATAAAAGGACTAATGTGTATAATGCTGAATGCACACTACATGATTTCAGTGTCACAGACAGTGACAAGCTTGCCAACAAGTAGCAAGAACGGCAGTGGGAAACAGCCACTGAGAGTCCATGAGGAAATCGAATTCATCTGCTGTCATGCGCAGCAGATCCCTGAATCCAGTTCTATCATTCTTCTATTTGTATAGGAGGGCATATGGCAAATTATAAGTACAATAATATAGCCTCTAAAAGAAATTATTTGTCAAATGGTTATTAGAAACAATGAAAAAAATCACATGACTACAGACAAAACAGAGTATAAAATGGATATGTTCCTCTACATTAGACCTCCAGTTCTCTTTGCAGAACAGACATATGATAGACAGCTCTCACATTTATTTTCATGAGAAAGTGGCGTTTAGGGCTCAAGCATGCTTCATCTGGGATCTCTCCACGTGAAAAGCTGTATAGTGTGTGAGCCTCGGCTGTTGTGTAGTGTTCACTTGGAATAAGATGCGTTGCTTTTATAGGTTACTTTGCATTTATGTTGTTATAGCTGTTTGTGTAAATATTAGGCTATTAGCATGGCACTTTATGGTATCTCAGTGTAGTATCTAGGACATCTCCTGCATGCTTTCCATCCTGCCTGTCATTCTCCTTAGCCATTGCTTATTTATGGCTGATCTGGGATCACTTTCCATTGGACCATGCAAGTTTGCATTCCATATGCTGTTCGCTCACCTCGACAAACACACATGCAGAGATACAGAGAGAGACCAAAAGAGAGGGAGGGAGGTAAATAAGTTGCCCAGAGCATTAACACATACCTGGAAACTGCCATAAACTGTATAAGTGTTGTAGGAAAATGTGTGTTCAAATGATTTAACAGCTTTTCAGGGTGTTTTACATTTTCTAAAGTTAGTTTGTAGTTAAAGTTATGACTTAGTAGAACTGTTACTGTGATTTTCCAATTTATTGTTGGACAAAATCCATACACAAAATCTGATTTGAGGCTCTGAATTGTGTTTTACACTAATACTCCAGCTGAAGTGGCAACAATGGCAAGTTAAATCATTTTTCACAAAGTGAGCAGGCAAAAGAGAAAGAAACAAAGAAAGTAAGGAGGGAAGGAAGAATGGATAGAGAGAAGGAGAAAAAGAGCAGTCTAGCTTGAGCTAAAGTGCTTTCCTCTCGTGTTTCACATAAACAGACTCTCTCTCTCTCTCTCTCTCTCTCTCTCTCTGTGTTTCTTGCTTGCTCTTTCCTTCTCTCTGAGTCCACTCATATGTTTCTATTTAAGGCTTGGAGAGTAGACTGCTCCGATTGGCGTTTTTCACCCCCCCATCCCCCCCGCCCAACTGTTGCCTAACCCCTTGAATGGGAGGAGAGAGAGGCCTTGCTTGCTCTCGTCTGTTTATTTTCCACCAGAAAAACTCCTCCAACCCTCCACTCCAGACTCACATCCCCGACCGTTAGCAGCTCTCCCTCTCTTTCCCCATTTCTTATTTTTCTCCCTTCTTCCATTCCTCCTTTTCTTTTTTCCACTTGCTTGAATTTGTGCTATGGAGCCCCGACGCCAACGCAAGCCTCCGCAACAGTCTCCTCCTTGAAGGAGCTCCCCATTTTCTTTTCTTTTTCACATTTTTTCTCTTCCAATGCTCCGGCCTCGGCTCGGGGGGAAGCTCAATCTATATGGCCAGTCGCTGCAGAGCATGCGCTGAGAGCAGGGGCTTCCGATGTGCTAGGCTGCAGGGGGGTGTGGGTGTAGGCGTGGATGGCAGCGTACAGGGGCCGCAGGGGCATGAGGGGCAGTGGGGCAGCAGGCAGGTGGCTCACAGCATGTTTCTTCCCCTCGGTGCCAGGCCTGGACAGCAGTGAACCTATGGTGCTGGAGCAGTACGTGGCTGTGGCCAACTATGAGCGGCAGGAGAATGCTGAGATCAGCCTGCGTGCCGGCGAGACGGTGGACGTAATCGAGAAGAGTGAGAGCGGTGAGTCAATCCCACATACTTACACTGGTGTATACTCTTTATAAATATATATCCCTTGTTGCATACAATCGTTGCAAATATGTACACCAACTTATGTGGCATGTAAGCATTAGTAATGTACAAATAAAATGGATTTTACTGAATTTACTTAGAAAACCGCTTCCCAGAATGGATATAAACAATGAAACTGACAAAGCTGCTTAGGCTAGTACCAATTCTTTCTTCACTTCCCTTAGTCTTTGTCCTCAAGAATCCCTCTCCCTCTCCTCCTCCTTTGCTCTGGTCTCTTCCCCGTCAACCCCAACCCACCCCCCCCAAACCCCCCTGAATCTGCAGTCTTGCTCTTGGCTCCACCTAGAGGTGTTGTTTTGGCTGGTTGGTTGGTCAATCAACTGCTTTCATTTCTTCCCCCCCTGGAGCTCCAGGCTAGAAGCCAGACTGTTGTCTTTCCCATTAGGAATGTCTTCTAGCCAGGCATGATAACTACCAGCCCTCCCCTCCCTCATTCTGGACTCCAGAGGTGGGCCAAGGTTGCACTTTTCCAGCAATGCAGAACTTGAGATGGACAAGAAAGACAGACAGAGAGCAAGAGAGAGATTCTGCCTAATCAGCTTTCTTTGAGTTGGATAAGCTGCAGATGGCACACAACTTCAGGCAGCCAATTTTACTGTTCTTTTTTCCCACTTCTTCATGTGACCTGTGCTTTTTTTTGGTCCGAGTTTGCAGAAGGTGTGCCTGCAACCAGCAAAACCCTGCATGTATTTTCCATCCAGTGTTCTGAACCTTGGCCCCTTGTTGAGCTTGCCAAACACTTTAGCCAAACATTACATACTGATATTTTATCAGTTCTTTGCATACTCGTAAAACTAACAGTGCTAGTGCGACTGTTCCTAAGAGCTAGCCTCCTACAGTAGGGTGTGTTTTTACCATTAGCCCCATTTGAATGGATTTTTCTGTATTTCTCGTTCTCTCTGAGTACAGTAAGTATATTGTTTTCTGCAGAGGAACCAAGCCATGGGAAAGCATAAGTTCTTCAATCACATTTAAGGTCATGTTATACAAGTCTGATCTAATTAGGATATTTATAAAAGTCTCTCTGAGGAGCTTTATTTATAAATTCAAATTTTGAAGATCAAGTTTCACAAAGCTGAAGTTTTCTACTGAGGTTTATTTGAAGCATTTTGGAACTTTAGGTTTTAGAGATCTGTGTTAATGTCATTTAAGCTCATTTTATCACTGCACTAGTTTCCAGAGACTTTTCAGTAAATACTCAGTGCCTGTTTTCCCCAGCTGATATATAAGCATAATTCTGATTATGCCAAAAAGCAATAACCAGAATACATTTGGTTGTGATAAAACTGGCATCCCGTCCTCACATCAGTATTGAAAAGAAATCTTGTTTTGACGAGTGGCATTTTTTTAAATGTTAAGATCCAAACAGGGGCAAAGAAATCTATAAATGAAGAAGTATATATTATAGTTTTTGGTCCATTTTTTTTTTACTTTATTGTGTTCAGGGGAGCCATGCTGTCCTCTACTGGATCTGAGCTATAGTCAAAACTGGAGTACTGATGACATCATCTTCAAGCTGTGCCAAGCCAAACGATTATGTGTGCTTGTTTAAAATCACAGATTTCCATAACTCCTTTATAAGTTTATTGTCACCTTGTGGCTTTTGCTGTTATGTTTCCCTCTGGCATGTTGCTCTCTGAAATGTACTGCTGTCATTGAACTTTTCAATAGCTATTTTACTACCTACCCCCTGTTGTGGCTTTCCCTTTCTTTGCTTTTCCAAGCAAAGGACATATTTATGTAGTGACCATGGCTGCACGTTCTTGCACAAGTTATAGCAACAAATGTATAATGCTGGACCACTGTTTTATGATTTGCACAGTCATGCAGATCTTAGACGAGGTCATTGAAGAATTTTGTTGAGGATAAACCTTGAAGAACCTCACATCAGTGTTCTGGCTTTTGCATCTAGTACTCAGGATGTTGTTGTCCCTCAGTTCTCACCCCTTGGCTTCATCTGCTCTAGTTAGACTCCAGCTGTTTCAATGGAAAGCTGACGCGAATAGAGCTGGCCCTGAGTAAACTGTCAGCATGTTGGAGCGGATGTGTCTGGCAGAGCTTATGTATGTCCATCTGGTGTTACAACCTACAGTATTATCTAGTAAAACACTAATGCAAGCTTTTTAGTGAGAGAGAAAAAGTGAGTTTTCCAATTCCAGGATTTTAAGTGCCATGCAGAGGTGGCAAAATTGGTACCTGAGTCCAGCTCTCTGTCCTCCTGCAGCTTTCCTCAAAAGAACATATGCACCTTTGCAACAGCAGTCTCAACATATCCTTCAGTATCTAGATTAGTGACACTGACAGGAAGGAGGTAATTGCCACTAGTACCCTTCATTGGGTTATATTATATCAGGCTGATAGGCATCTGAAATTGCCATTGCAGGAAATGTTTGGCGGAGGCTAGGCAGTTCTGGCTCTCCTCCGTGTCATTAAGAGGAAAGGATGGAAAATCCCTCGCTTCTTGGCTTTCATAAAAGCTTCTAATGACTCCTGCAGCAGCCACAGGGCTACTATGCCACATACCTCAAACCAACATCAGGACAAAGAATCTTGCTTAAAATTTCAGATCTGAGGTTTGTTAATATTCAAGTGTACTGGAATATGTCCATAAGACTCTACAAAACAGTGTGGCACTGATCTGCTATTCAGTAGTTTTAGTTAAATTTAGAAGCCCAAAGGATTCTTTGGAGAACCCTTTAAGGCCCAACACATGGTATCCCTATCATAGAAGGTTCCAAGCAGAACCTCTCTAGAAAGCTAAAAATTCATAACCATCCAACCAATATGAATGCAAACCTTTGCTACCAACATCCTGAGCTCCACACCCTTCCCCTCCCTTTTGTCTCTTGGGTCTAGTCATCTCAGACGCTCACCCCCACTAACCCCGATGTGTCCTCTAGAGTGATCTTTTCCTAATCCTGGATAGATTGCATTTGTCTTGGCCCTCTTCCCAGTGGAGATCCGGTTGACTGAATGCTGCAAGAACCAGACTAAATCTTGGCCAGAGCAGGTGGAGCCATGGTTTCTATCCCAAACTGTGGTGAAAGGAAACTCTGCTGATATAGTGCTGGTTTATTGAACAACAGTAGCACATTGGCATATCAGTGAAGTTCATTCACACCAGACAGACCTTGAAATTCCCCAAGTGTTAATTTCAGTGAAGGTATGACTCAAGTCTCGGCCAATTGGTGGAGCTTCTTGAATTCAGTTTCCACATATTTGCTTTGTCAAAATACAGCATGCTTCCACTATCTAAATTGTTGCATACAACCCAGTCTTGTTCTTCTCATTGATAGACTACTGGGTTTTGCTTTAGGAGAACCTCATGGTGTTTAATGTTTAGTTAATATAGCCCTGGCCCTTGCTTCTCTCTCTTTGATATCATTTGAACGATAACCACAGCAGCTGTAACCCAACCCTTAGCTTTGACTCTATAAAGCACTCTGAAATAGCAGTTTTTTATACTGATCCTGAATTGGTGTCCTATTTCCAGCTCCCGATTTGAACCACTGCATGAATAGTATTGAAACTAGGCCCATTTTATTGTGAAAGATGGACTAATACTAACATGCTTTGAAGTCTTTGACCAGAGGCCCAGCATGACTCCCTCAGGTTTCTTCAAATCATAGACCTCCTGAACACAGAGATTCAACATAAAATGTCATATTCTGACATTTGGGGGGGGGGAAAGCTGCATAAAGATTGAATAACCCGCCAGAAACTCTGTTGGTTTGTTTTGATGGATTGTTTTGAAGTGTCTTGCTATTGATCATAAGCTCTGGTTGTATTATATCTTTAAGAATTTGTAAGATACAGATCCACATAATACGCACTCAAAACAAGAGCCATCAGAATCAGCTGTTGACCCTTTTGGTCTTTGGTGGTGTTGGATCTCTCAAAAGGACTGTGCATTGGAAATGAATAAATTCTCAGCAACACATTGATGTAGGACAAAATCTGGAAGATGTTGAGGCTCTACATTCTAAAGACTTGAAAGTCTTGGCTTTAAATGTGAAGTGACAAGATTTCTCAGTAAATGTTGATGAAAAGGCCATCACTCTGCTAGGGTTTGTAGCCAGATCAGAAGAACCTGCTACAAACAGTCAGCCCACTTTGTATAAAACGCATCTTTTAGGCCCTTATTTCTTAATGGATTTCAATGTAGGAGTGCTGATTTGGGCTCTGATCCTGTCTTTAATCCGCCAGTCATAGTCCTAGCCAGAATAGCATTCCTACTTTAAAATTCTCTCTGAGCTTCAGAACTAATTAACTGTAGATCAGAAATAGACTTGAAAAATAGGTTAAGCTTTCTTGGACTGTGTTAAAGGTGGATTATAATACGTTTATGTGGAAGACAGTATATTGTTAGCTATGGTGTTCAGACAAAAAAGAAAAATATAGTGATGATGCACAGGAGCAGATGATGTCAGTGTTTGTAACTGTATATCCAGCAAAAATGATTTGAATCGGTCAGTTGGCCACAGTCCATGATACAGCATCTGTTTTCCTTTTAGCTGTTTCAAGAGCACTTTATTGGCTAGCACCTATATACATTTCTAAGTATCTGTGTGTATACAGTATAATAGTCAATATTCTACAAATAAAACATAAAGAAAACTGATTGTTAGAGTATTAACTACTTAATTACCTTAATTAACTTAATCATCACTCATGCAGTGATATTTATTCTTTTATGTTCATAATTGCATTCTATAATGTGAATGTAAACTGGTTAAACTAGTAATAGTCAAACGAAAGTTTTGTGCAGTGTGATAGGATTTGCCTCTTGCGCACAACCGAACAGTATTAGCTTTTTCTGTGAAATGGCTGTGCGGAGTAAATATTGAAGTTTACGGTACAATTTATAGGAGGCAAACTTAATGAAAACAGCATGTTAGGAACGAACTCTTTCCACATTTCACTGTTTTCACATAATTTTTTAAGTAGCTACAGTTTTTCAATCTTTCTCTTCCTTGCTCACACGTCTATACTCTTTCCCACGCCAACTAAGCACAACATGTCTGTTCTTTCTATCATATGTAGTGTTGGACAAGAGTCTAATCTGATCGATCAGAAACAGATGCTTCAGGTGAAAATCTGGTTAGGAATGTGTTCAGATAACCTATAAACTTTTCTGTGCAGTGTCTGCTATGCATATATGCTTCAGATTGCTGCATCTTTCCAATAGACTCCATTAAGAAAGTGAAAGGAACGTTTCCTTTTCCTTCATTTCTCTTCTTTTGTTTCCACTGTTGTAGATGGGGGGAATGTGTGGGGAAGAGTTGCTTTGAAGTACAGGCCAGACATCTGCTTACTCTCTCCACCACACTCTCCATTCTATTCTCTCTCTCTCCCTCTCTCTCTCCTGCTGTACCAGTCTCCTGATGGGCATGGTTGATACAATTAGCATTGTGTTTTGGCTGGCCTTATTCGTCCTCTTAGAAGAGGGTGAAACAAATATGGTTAGTTCTTTAACTAACCTGCCAAAATTTATCTCTGAGACCTTCCTCCTCCCTGAATTCAGGAAAGTCGATGTCACACTGTCACATTTTTTACTGTATTTGTTGGTTGGTTAATATTTGCTGTAGCTAAATATGGTAGCGCTACAAATGTTCTTAGCTATATTACTATATTTTTAAACCTCCTCTGTCATTTTAAGTAATCTTTTTGTTTGTAAAAATCTATATTTCTGTATAAACATGTCTACTTAGCATATTAATATATAGATCCATTTAGTAGTACTCTGAAAATTTGAAAATTTATCAATTATGATTAATTATAAGTGTTAATGTGAATGCCATAAAGTAACGGTTACTGCGCTAATTTGCAATTCTACTTGCAATTCCACCCCAGCATGCTAGATGGTGATATTTTTTGTTACAATGACATCTCTTCTCTGGGACCTCAACAGGTTCCACAGGAGAGGTAAGTCTCATAAACCTAGTGTTGCTAACTTAGCAACTTTGTCTGTAGCTTTGGCTACCCCCAAGTGCCTTCCAAAAATCCTCCTTCTTCTTGTAACAAGTTTTGACATGCAAATGATCATGTTTCAATGAATATGCAAATTAGTCTACGTCATTATCTGGTGACTTCTATCTTTTTGAGCATACATTAGCTACTTTTCCAAGAAAAGAGTTGCATAGACACTGCATAGACCTTCTCAGCAGTGCTCAGATACCTCCTGTCTAATCTAATCAGATGTTAATAGTCCAAGATCTGAATTAAACCTAAAGCTTGACCTGATTTATTTTGCTGCCATCTTAGAAACTTTTTCAACATCAGAAGAAAATGGACTGTACAATGCAAGCTCTCAGCACATGTGGAGTATTAAAGAATCTGACTCAGAAACAGGAAATGACCACATGCAGTTGGAGTTGTTGTTTTTTTTCTAAATGTATACTCTTTCATGTGTGAGTGTGTCTTTTCCAATGACCTTCAGTGTGCTTCCAATTAGGTGAACATCCTAATGTAACATGCTGACATGTAGCTTTTAAACAGCTGCTGCCCAAGTCTGCAGTGACATGAGTTTTTTCCACACTTTTCAAGCCTGAAGCAAAACACTGTATTCGCTGGCAACCTTGAAAAAAACACCACCTTACCACCTGCAGAAGACTGAGAGCTAAGTTTGTCCAGTGTTATTCGCTCTGTTTGTGGAACAGCTGATGCAGAGTGAATTTTAACCAGCACTTGACAAAAATTGTGCCTGCTTAGCACTTGATACAATCCGCAAAAGCCCACATCTGACCCTAAGAATGTGAGGGAATTTGTTGGGGTAAAATCAAATTGTTTTTTTGTCAATCTGCAGACTAATCATTGGCTAACAAAAAGTCCTGATTTATGCCTGTGTTATGTCTGCATTTTGTGTGCGTTTGTCTACATTACATCCACCGGCAGTGGTATAAGACTTGCTGACTGACGGACTGACTGTATTATTTACTTAAGTGTCTTTGAGGAAACGATTGAACCTATGTGATTAGCACAAGTGTAGTATATAGGCAGTCCTCTGTTTTATACATTTCAAATAATCACGCAACGCCATGAGCCAGTTTTCACAATGTGTGTGATATACAGCCATATGGTTGCCACGTGCAGCCTGTCAAAACCATATATTATAGAGCCATACTGTCACGTCAAGATTTATTAACCTGTTTTCCACACCAAGTTAAGCCCCATTTTCACAAAGCGGTGTTTGGAACAAAATTTCCCAAGAAAAGCAGACATGACAACTGAGCCGGTGTATTTTTGAAACCTGGAAATTCATCTTTTTCCCTCTAGATAATCCCCTTTGTTAGAAATACATTAAAAATGACAAATGTGTGAGAATTATTTAGACCTCATTAGAGAGTGCTAAATTGGTTACCTCTTTATACTGACTTTGTGAGCAACAACAGATGATTTTCACTTTAGAAGTTGAATATCAGAAACATCACTTCTGGCAACTCATTTGCGTCATTTCAGGTCAGGACCGGATTCCGCATGTGTATTGATTTATCGTGTTCTCAAACAGCAAGTCTGAAATCGGTTAGTGTAATTCAATGCAACCCCTCAGCTACTGTTACCTTGACTTTTTCACATTAGCACGTGGCAAAATTGCTTCGCCGGAGACGATCACAAGCCAGAATGATCCTGACAAGCCTCAGGAACAGACACCTGGTTCATCCCTAAGGTCTGCTGTCTAACTGCTTTCGCTCAAAGTTTGACACTAATACCACGCTGGAGACGATGCTGACTAATCAGCTTTGAAGGTCTTCAGTTTGCATGGTCATTTTGCATATTCAATAGTAGTAGTTGAGTATAAAATTTGCAAGTCCTTTGGACAAAATGAAAATTAAATGTATAGATATTTAGCATACACTGCAAAAATGACATCTTAGCAAGTGAAAATACACTATATTGCCAAAAGTTTTGGGACGTCTGCCTTTACATGCACATGAACTTTAATGGCATCCCATTCTTAATCCGTAGGGTTTAATATGGGGTAGGCCCACCATTTGCAGCTATAACAGCTTCAACTCTTCAGGGAAGGCTTTCCACAAGGTTTAGGAGTGTGTTTATGGGAATTTTCTAGAAGCGCATTTGTGAGGTCAGGCACTGATGTTGGACGAGACGATCTGGCTCGGAGTCTCCGCTCTAATTCATCCCAAAGGTGTTCTATCGGGTTGAGGTCAGGACCCTGTGCAGGCCAGTCAAGTTCCTCCACACCAAACTCGCTCATCCATGTCTTTATGCACTGGTGCGCAGTCATGTTGGAACAGGAAGGGGCCATCCCCAAACTGTTCCCACAAAGTTGGGAGCATGAAATTGTCCAAAATGTCTTGGTTTGCTGAAGCATTAAGAGTTCCTTTCACTGGAACTAAGGGGCCAAGCCCAACCCCTGAAAAACAACCCCACACCATATTCCCCCCTCCGCCAAACTTTACACTTGGTACAATGCAGTCAGGCAATTACCGTTCTCCTGGCAACCGCCAAACCCAGACTCGTCCACCGGATTGCCAGACAGAGAAGCGTGATTCGTCACTCTAGAGAACACGTCTCCACTGCTCTAGAGTCCAGTGGTGGCGTGCTTTACACCACTGCATCCGACGCTTTGCGTGCATTGCACTTGATGTAAGGCTTGGATGCAGCTGCTCGGCCATGGAAACCCATTCCATGAGGCTCTCTATGCACTGTTCTTGAGCTAATCGGAAGGCCAGACGAAGTTTGGAGATCTGTAGCTATTGACTCTGCAGAAAGTTGGCGACTTCTGAGCACTGTGCACCTCAGCATGCGCTGACCCCGGTCTGTGATTTTACATGGCCTACCACTGAGTTGCTGTTGTTCCCAATTGCTTCCACTTTGTTATAATACCACTAACAGTTGACCGTGGAATATTTAGTAGTGAGGAAATTTCTGACTGATTGTCACTAGGTTCAGTTTGTACAGTACAGTACTGTGTACTGGTCGGCGCTGCACTGGGACTTACTATGCCCATTGTCTGTCCCAGTAGTCATTGAACTGTCTTGTGCTGTCTGCACATGTTTGCACTTGTGCACTTTATGTATAAATTATGTAGACCCTTGTAGTTCTGTGTTGTTCTGTGTTGTCTTATGTAGCACCTTGGTTCTGGAGAAACGTTGTTTTGTTTTACTATGTACTTGTATATGGTTGAAATGACAATAAACTCCACTTGAACTCGAACTTGAAATTTCGCAAATGGACTTATTGCACAGGCGGTAACCTATCACGGTACCACGCTTGAATTCACTGAGCTCCTGAGAGTGACCCATTCTTTCACAAATGTTTGTAGAAGCAGTCTGCATGCCTAGGTGCTTGATTTTATACACCTGTGGCCATGGAAGTGATTGGAACACCTGAATTCAATGATTTGGACGGGTGTCCCAAAACTTTTGGCAATATAGTGTAACATTGGCAATATAGTCAGATTTATCTAATTTTAGTATTATAAGATTACCATAAACCAAATATAAGATTATTACACCTATATCTATGTCTCAAAATAGGTTTACTAATCTTATATTTGGGTTATTGCAATTTATAATAGGAATTATTAGATAAATGTGACTATATTCAAGATATTTTCATTTGGTAAGATGTCAGTTTTTGCAGTTTAACAAAAAACTGGAATAGGATATTTGCCTGCCCAGCCTTTGCCTTATATCCTCTATATAGCTTTTGGATCCTCTTAGTAAATATTTGCCCCCATTTCCTCTTGACTTACACTTCCTTTTTTCAAATCAGGGCTTTACTGTGTATCTAGTCTAAACAGTCACGACAACAATTTTTTTCAGTATTTTTTTGTTGTTGATTTTGCTTGATGTTTAGACTGTTGTCTTGTTTCAGGAAAAGCAACAATTTATTTTAACTTCTTTTTGTAGATAAATTAGAAATAAGAGTGCTTTAACATTTGCCAACTCAATTGTAAGGTATGGAGACTGAACTCAACTGCAAATATTAAAATACCGTTCGTATCTCATCAGTCTCATTCCTGCTTCTTAGTTAAGCCTAACTGAATAGTGCTTTTGTGGTAGAAACACAGCGAACAGTAGCTGCTGTTTTGCATTTTGATTTCAATTGACTCTCTGTGCTGGTCGTAAAAGGTTCCCACTGGGGCAGACAGGTAGACAGTATCTCATTCACAGTAAGGGGACTGTCTTTACACACACACACACACACACACACACACACACTCAAACAGGGTGGCATAGGCGTCAATCAGGCGCTTGTACTCTGTGGCTCGAATGAAATTGATTTCTAAATGAATGCGGTGCTGGTCTGTTGGCTCAATCTTAACGAAACAGATGTACAGCTTGGTGGTCCCTGAGAGCACAAGACCCTTATTAACACAAGCACAGTAAACACAGTTATTATAAATCTCTAAGAGGTTAATCCAGGTACCTGGATTTACGACCACATACTTGCAAGCCGGTTCTGTGCTGGTGATGTTTTATAACTCCACTTCAGCTCACTGCAAAATGCTTTATAACTCTAAACCCTAGCCTACATTATCCAGAGAAGCACAGAGATGTTTTGATCTCAACATTTTCTCCATAATACACAGACACATGAAACACTCATAATTACAACCCAAGCTTTTGCCCTGCTATAAAAAGAAAAGCGCTGTTGGCACTAGCCATAGTTTCCATGTTGCTGGACTTTCCTGTAGTTTCAAACTGTCAGCATGCATATGTGGGTGCGTTGATCAAGTTCATTTGAATTTTGCATGCGTGTCTGATTTCAGAACTGGGCTTGACTTCAGGTGTGTGGGCTGGGTTAGTACATATAATGGCCTGACAGCTGACATAGCGAAAAATTCAGCACTGATCGATGACCGCAATTCACTATGAACACAGGCAACAAATCTGCTTGTTGCATGTTAACAGAAGAGTAGTTGGGCCTTCATAACACATTTAGACTTATGTCAAAACTTGTGAGGTGAATTAAAGTTTTAATGTAATGTGAGAGAAGAGAATCTTCAAATATGAATATGGCTACACTGTTCAAGACTGTTTTTGTCTTTATGCTTTTTTTAAAGTAGTCCACCTGGGATTTTACCTTTTGGGATGTACCTGTGTGTTCTGTATCTACCTCATATAGGAGCATGGAATTGGATGTTTCTTAACTAAAATAGTCATCCATTTGCAATACACCGTTATTATGAAGCACAATTTTTTGGGGGGGATTTTTCCCTGATTTTCTCCATAATTTTCCCACCCACCAATCTGCTTTCCCCTATCATATGACAGATACCAATTGGGGAGGGTAAAGGCTATCACATGCTTCCTCCAAGACACATGAAGCTAGCCAACCACATTCTTTTGAACTGCACCTCATGAAGCGTGACGGGGTGGTGACTCGGAAGAAAGCATTATCCACCCCCGTCTACATGCATGTGCTCACAGACATCCATGATTGGGTAGTGTCACTGTCACGATTGGCACTGTGATTGACAGGGGAGAGAGAGTATGCCACTTCTCCCACCCCGAGAGCACAGCCATCATTCAAAGTTGCGATCTCCAGACAGTACGGCAGGCACTTTTTTGTTCTGGAGCCCATGGAGCTTGACTTGACTTATTTATTTACACAGGAAATCCCTTTATAACACTGTTATGAAGCATTTTGTATAGCTTATGCAACTTTACTTAATTAGCCCTTATGTCATCTAAATAAACAATAATTCAGTGGATACTTTATAGATGAACCACAACTTTGTAAATGTTTAAAAAAAAAACACTAACTTGCAAGATAAGGATTACATTACAGTTTACAATTATTTACAATTATTACAGTCCATAATTATTATTGACAATTCTCTAAGTTCTCTTCCATGTAAAAGTCATACTACATTAAAGCTCAAACGTTTTGACAGACCTCTTGAATAGATCCCTCAGTGTTGTTTTTGTTATAAAAGGTTTATGCAATTCTCATGAATGTGAATGTGACAGTGAAGGCCTGAGACTTTTCAAATAAAGTTTTACAACAGAAAAGAATTGCAGTATTGTTTTTCCAGGCTTGGACCTGTTCACCTTTTCTCTCTGACAACTGGTGTTATGTCAGCTTTCCAAATATATCCTTGTGGTATCAATTTTGCAACATTTTACTCAATGACTTAAGGGACAGCTATGTATTTAAATGTGCCTTACAGCCTCAATTCCATTCCCAGCCTAGATTTTAGATTTATTGTTAAAATATGCTTTTAGTCAAAAACAGGCTAGAATAAAAAATTACAAATGCACAGATGGGCACACACACAAACACACTATCATTTATTGATAAATATAAATCATTTCAATTTCGCACATAAACCTTGTAGAAATTTGGAAAAACAAAAGCTGTGAATTTTGCGCTTGCACATATGCACTGTGAAAAAAAAACTGACCAGTTTTTCACAGGAAATGCCTTTATTTCTCCAGAGTCTCCAGTTTATAAACACACCTCACAAAACCTAACTGAATCATCAGAGACAGTGAGTTTGAGAGCATGTCTGTGTATATAATGTGACTTCATAACCTCAGATGTTCCACATATTGGCTGCGGGCTTTTTTTGTGAATGACCACGTCTTTCAAAAGAGCAATTTTTATGAAGTGACTGCACAATATGCATCTCAAAGCATTTCTAAAAACCACAAGTATACGCAAAGGAGTTCTTCAAGTTACAAATAAGTACAAATGCCTATATGCTTATAGTTTTATGACAAAACGTTATTCGACGTTATGCGCTTTTAGAAACCAGTCTGTGGTGAGGACTGTGTTACACAACTTAAAGCAAAACTCCAATTCAAAACTCCAACTCGCTTTCAAACGAATCTCAGGCCCTAACATCTGTATTGAATGCATGATTACGAAAGACCATTGTTTCGACAAGTTTCCCAAATAATGGAGAACCTATTTATTTATAACGTACATATAATGAATCTAGGGGCAGTTGTTGAATCCGTGTTTACTTTGAGCACATTCTTCCCGATAGCTTTTCATTTTTTTCTCAGTACAGGGAAAATTGTGTCCAAGGTAATGGTAATCCATGGTAATGACACATATATGGTGTCCATGGTAATGACATATATACTACAGGTGCTATGGATCGAGGTGAGGTTGAAAAACTCTGGATTATTCCTTTAATATACAGTATGTTAATAGATTAAATAAATTTGCAGATGTGAACACATGCCGTGCAGCTTTGCAGAAGGGTTACTCTTGATGTGGAACATGATCTTTGTAATGTGTACCTTAGGGCTGACATTATGAGCTCTTCTGGTCCATGCAGTAAGTGTGGAAAATCTGAATTCTTTCAACTCAAAAACCCTTTTAATTATAATTTGTGGATCAGTTTTTTACTGTCTCTGGCGGCAAGAAAAGAGCTTATCTATATGTTTTCTTTCTGTGTGTGTATGTGTGTGTAGGCTGGTGGTTCGTCAGTACTGCAGAAGAACAAGGTTGGGTTCCTGCCACATATTTGGATGCTCAGACCGGCACTAGAGATGATCTGGACCTGGGTACATCTAGATCAGGAGAAGGTAAGACACACACTTTCAGATGCATACACAGAATAAGAACAAGGTAATTATAATACCACTAATAAAGTTGCAACGGTCCTCAAAATCTCTCAAGAGCCTACGGTTATGTGTTGTAGCCTACAGTTCATCCATCTTTCACTATAGAGAGGTTCATCACTCTGTCTATATTTCTTTGTTCCTGCCTCAACAAACTCGGATGAAAACCAGCCGCCTTTCACACTCATCGGGTCCAGCCATCCCTAGACGCATAACAGAGGCTGTACAAGCCCACCCTTGGCATTCACCAGGCCCCGTGGGAGTCTCTCTCATACACAAAAACACACTCACAAACACACTTATCCCTTATCCTGGCACGCCCTTGTCAGTGATAGAAAAGGATTTTTGGCCAGCACATAAATTCCACTCTAGGAAATCGAGTGGAGAAATTCTTTGCTGGAGCATCCTGAGCCAACTGTCCCGTCACTCCCTCTCGGGATTGAGGATTTCGTCATGGTAACACAGGGTTTTTCTGACCCAGCACTTGCCCTATTTCAGTGCAAATTGAGACTAATCAGATTTATGTACTCATTGAGTGCCACTAGCTAATCTTTCTTATAGACTGGAGGTGGCATGGAGGTACAGACAAATACACCACATACATTTTGTCTGTGGGTGGGTCATGCAGCTGTTCCATTACACACACACACAATGCAGGTGCAGCTGCCATGACTGCTGTGTCTTATTTAGCAGCCAGTCATAGAACCACACAGACTGACATTACTGCAACATGCTGAGAGTTATCCGGCCCTAAAAAGTCTTTCAACACAGGCACAGACTTCACATAGCGTCTCACATTCACACACATTTTCCTCCAGTTGCAGCTAAAAGGAGTTGGAGCTGATACACATACACACATTTCACTTGACCACAGAATTTGAAATTGTGTGGTTCCTTTTGAGAATCTGTTCTGCCCATTAAACTACATTTTCCCTGCTGCTGTCCAATTTGATTTAGTAGAGAGAAAGAGGTCTAGGATGAGTATAACAGTTATTACTTATGAGGGCTCAAATTTAATTCTTTTTTCTTTCATTCTGGGAAAAGACAAAGTAACTTACACTATAAATAAGTCCATTTTATGCCTCTAAACCACTGTTGGAAAATCTCTTGCCTTAATGGCGCAGAAGCACATTTCTGTAGTGTTTCGTGTTTGCACTTTACAGTGGTCTGTAAGTGTAAAGCACATTAACAGTCCGAAACGCAACAGTAAAACTAAAAACACAGCAGCAAAACTAAAAACACAACAGCAAATCAGAAAACACAACAGCAAAACTCAAAACACAACAGCAAATCGGAAAACACAACAGCAAAACTCAGAACACAACAGCAAAACTCAGAACACAACAGCAAATCAGAAAACGCAGCAGCAACACTAAAAACACAACAGCAAATCAGAAAACACAACAGCAAAACAGAAAATGCGACAGCAAACCTAAAAACACAACAGCATAAACAAAAACACCACAACAGCTGTGAAACGGCAACAGCAAATCAGAAAACACAGCATCAAACCAAAACACAACAGCAAATTTGAAAACACAACAACAAATTTGAAAACACAACAAGAAAACCAAAAATACCACAACATATGTGATATAAAACAGATTAACAATCTAGAGAGACAACAGCAAAACTAAAAGCAGATAACAGCAAATCAGAAAACACCACAACAATTGCGAAAAGGCAACTCAGCAAATCAGAAAACTCAACAGCAAATTTGGAAACACAACAGCAAAACCAAAGAACAACAGCAAATCCAAAAATCACAGCATATGTGAAAACGCAACAGCAAAAACAGAAACACATCAGCAATAACTTATAACAGAAAGGGCCTTTATGAACGTGCTGGTCACTGATTGGCTCACTGATTGGCGCATCACTCTGAAAGGATGTTTAGGGTAAGAAGAAATACAAGGCTAATTAAATGTACTGATTCTTTCATTCATGCTTTTCTAAAATCAAGATCATCAAGAGTTATTTTAGACATACTGTCAACTTTTCACTGCATTAATATGAGAACGTGAATGCTGAAAACCTGCCTGAATGTAAGAATAATAGATTTTAAACTTAGTATTAAATTGTTTTTGCTATGTTCAAAAGATAACAGACTGAAAAAGTGCAGTTCTTTTTCCCTTGTCATACGCTGTGTCCAATCAGCAACGAGCAGTTGTAATGTTCCACAAGAACCTCCCATTTCCGTTTTGAGTTAATGTTGTTGTGTTTTTGAATTTGCTGTTGTGTTTTTTTTTATTTCGTTGTTGCGTTTTCTGTCTGGCTGTTGCATTCTTGGTTTGTTAACTTGTTTTGCACTTACAGGCCACTGTAGTATTCTTAACTAGAGTGCTGCAACAAATTGGTGGTTATTTGTTGGATGGCACTTCAGTCCACAATTGTCCTGTAATTCAAAGCTTTTCTTAGACAGTAGGTTAAAATGTCATCTCTGATGGAATGCGGTCATTTTGACATACCCCAACTAGACGAAACTGGGCTCAGTGTCTGCACTGTGTTTTGAATGTGCTTTTGAGTTGAACTCTGCCTGCACAAGGCAGACGTTCATCACTGTATGCTGTTACAGTACAGTGAGTTTCTGTAAATGTCGTAACACATGTAACCTCCCTAACCTGCCATCCTTCCCTTCATTAGAGCTTTATCCACCAGTCGCTAACCAAACAGAAACCCACATTGTTAACAGACTTGCCATTACTGTTCTTTTCCTTCCCGTAATATTGTCTTCATGTTACTAATGCCAGTTTTCTTCTTCAGTTGTTCATGTTCAGTTTGTCGTTTGTCTTCCTTTTCTGTTTCTCTCCGATGCTTCTCTCCTTTCCTCATCCATCCGTGTCAGTTACTAAGCGGCGCAAGGCCCATCTGAAGCGACTGGACCGGAGGTGGACGCTAGGGGGCATAGTCAACCGCCAACAGAGTCGAGGTGAACACATACACACACATGCATGGAAACATGGGATATCCACATGCAGGTGGGCTCATGGGTGTGTCCGGACGCTTGCTGTTTGAGTGTGTGTGCTTGCATCGTGGCGTACACAGCAGTATGGACACACTGTTTCTAATCCTCCTGAGACATTTACTTAAATACAATGTGGAACTGCATTCATATGTTTATATTAAGGAATTGTAAACGAAGTCATTCTAAACAAACTCCTAAGCACTTGCTTAGCCGCCACGTCCTTAGAATTTAGTCTGTCTTTGGGCAGCATTTTCAACAAAAAGGAACCTTGTCCAACTTCACATTCAGGAACGCCCTTCTGTACTAACAGCTAACAGACAACATTATCAGCATGTTAAGTAAAGCATTTAACAACTTCCAAGGAGGCTGGGATTTAACACTGAAAAAATAATGTTACTGAACTTTTCTAAAAACAATTGCTGTAATAACGCCTCGCTTTGCAGTGATTTTAGAACACACAACATTTCTAAATAGACAGATACTGGCACTATGGAAACTTTTATGGTAACATTCCCATCCTGTAACTGAAAGTGTTGCAGCAACTTTGTAGAAACATTCATTAACATCATGAAAATGTGACAGATCAAACACTTGTATGGCACGTTTAAATAAAATGTAAATTTGTACGTTCGCCAATGGAAAGCAAACACGATGCTCTCACTGTTCAAGTGGTTAAAGTCATGTGAACGCTGTTGCTAGGCAACTGGGAAATACAGAAGTCAAACATAAACAAGTTTATGATTGTGGATAATGATTCAGCTAGCCAACACATAGAAGTTAATTCTTTTATGGACGGTATATATTAAAGGCAGAATGACACTGGGGAAAAAGATGAAACCATCAGCCATGCATGAGCACTGCCATATGAAGAAACATCAACATCGAGTTACAAACCAATCTGTGAACAATCTCCAACTTTTTAATGTCATGAATTCCTGAAGAACGGGCTGTTTATCTTCTTCTAATGACTCTTCTTGTAAACATGGTGAACATGTCCTCTTTTGAACGCAGCAGTTGCAAACATAGCAAAGTTCGTTAGGTAGCACATTGCGAATGTGATAATTGTTTTCTTCAAGATGGATTCCAAAATACACAACATTTTTTTTTTTAAGTGCTGAGTACAACTAGACAAAAACATGTCTAGCTAGCTGATTAAGATTAACAAGCAAGTTAAAGGTTTGTAAGCTAGTGGCTAGCAAGTTAGCTACGAGACAATTTATTCACTAACATTTATAAATGCTTTTTCTAATGTCTGGTGAACAAAATTATGGGATTGGCTACATTAGGAAAGACAAATGTAATGCTTCCTTCAAAGTTGGCCAAAGTAAGGGACCCCAGAGTGACAGATTTATCTTAACATCGCACAACTGCTTCCTAAAAATGTTGCGTGACTATGTAGGTTCCTTCCATTTGAAACAGTTTATTATAATTTAATTCTGAACACAATCAGTGTCTACTACCTTTTTGTCAGCTTTCTGTCAGCCACACATATTCACACACACACACACATGCACAAGTACATACTCCCCTGCTCAGTAAACACTCCTAATCTAAACCACCCCACCCTAGCCAACAGTAACTCCAGGCCACACTCCTGAAGCATGCTGTGTGGCCTGTACTCATAGCAAACCCTTTCTAAAACATACCCCACTTCACATTACACACAGTGATTATCAGTCATAAAACTGAGTAGACTAATGCAGCCTGCATTCTTCTTTTAATATGACAGGTAAAAGTATCAGTGTGTAAATAAATTAAATATTTTAAATTCACTTGGTTTGGATGAATGAGTGAGTAGGTATATTGATGTTATTTGGCTTGAAGACTAAAACAGAATATCTTAGGAAGAGACATTGAGACGTGATTATTTTTTTTTCCTTTTTCATCTAGTTGTTGATTTAGGTTGGTGTTTCAAAAAGCTAATTAAAATGTAAGCCTGGTGTGCTACACTAAATAGATTTTGCTTGGGACGCTGTAATGAAGCAGACGTTTTCACTACTAGGTAATAATAAAGATAATTTTATGATGAAATATTTGCTGTAACAGCAGCTAGGGCGCAAAGACAGATTTTTAGATAGCAAAAATCCCATTGCACTAACATAACTAAACTTTTGTTGTAGTCATGTGTTTGGTTAAGTAAATGAGGGATTATTGCAGCAGATGCTGTATCTTGCTGGCACAATTTATTTGTTTGTTATTCCAAGGTGAGAGTTTTTGAAGTGCGTAAATTCTGCCAGTTTAAAAATATGCCGCATGACAATGTTTGGCTAGTGCCTAATACCAAAAAGTTTGAATCTTCTGGAGTTTGTTTTAGCTTTTCAAATCAAAACTTAATATGAACTCCATCTTAGGCCATATCCAGATGTGGTCACTGAATTTGAATGTGATTTGTAGAGGAGTAAAAAAAAAATTGAAGACTGAATAGACAGCTTTGTGCTGCATGGACGTGTTTGAGTAAAGGCCTATTCTAAGACCTTTTCTTGTTTAGACAATTCTGAACAGTTTACAAAGATATTGTTGTCTCATGCTGACTCATGTAAACATGGACTAGCCAAACTGACTAACTGGAAAGGTTATACAGTTTTCCTTTCGGCTCCTTTGGAATCTCCTGATTGGCCGAATGTAGGATGTAATATGTAGATACATCAGAATTTGACTTGACAAACCAGTGCAAAAACAATCAACCAGTGAACCAACATACAACATCCATCCCATACAAACATGCACATGACATATTATTGTGCAAAACAGTATGGTTTAGTGAGCATCCAAACTTGTGTTAGCATGGTAACAACTAATTCAACTTTGCTGTTGTTCTGGGGGAAAAATGTGTTTGTGGTTTTATGTGTTGGCCTGAAGCCTCTTGGGCTAAGTAATGTGTGCATTGAATACGTTTTGTGTGGGCAGTTTTGAGTACTAGTTCAAGGTCTCTCTCTCTTTCTCTCTTTCTCTCTCTCTCTCTCTCTCTCTCTCTCTCTCTCTCTGTCACAATTGGAAAGTCACAGTGGAAAGTGTGAAACTAAAAGGACTATTTGTGCATGTAAGCATACATCACTGTCTTGCTGTTCTTACTTATGATCTCTTGTGCTATGAACTCAAACAAGTTGTCCTTGAAATCTAAAAGCAAATAAAGAAACTGTCCAGCAAATGACAACATGACATTTAATTAAAATTTTAAGTTGTGCTTTCCAGTCAAGTTGATTTCCATTGTCATCCCATCCATAAGCATTTGGAAGGTGAGCTTTGTACCCAGGGAGCACTGAATGTACACCCATAGGTTAACAGTGGCAACTTTTCATTTATGGAGGCCAGAGAGAGAGAGAGAAGAAAGCCTCAGGGCTGTACTTCTGTTTTTTCTACTGACACACCACATTATGACTGAATACAGAGCTGATGTGTTCTGGACCGGCTTGGCTTTTTCCACCATCTAGAACAGTCGCACCACTGCAATACCACTACTGGTTGGAAAAATCCAACGTTTTTGCTCCCCCCACCCCTTAACACTTTTTTCTTATAGCTGTGGTATGGTGAGGAAAGGGGTAAAAGTCCAAAAGCCAGATTTGGAGTGTCATGTTCTATATGCCTCCTCCATTACTAGGGACACTATGGTTAGGGAAAGAAAGTCTTTCAAGTTCTAGAGAACCTCCATTTGTGATTGCTTACTAAATCTTTTTAGGCCTATATAATTATTTACGGTCTCCCATTGTATACCTGTGCAATGTTTACAAATGAGAGATTCTAATCTTGTGTAAAGCTTAGGTAAGCTGTCAGTGTTGCAATGTCCCACCTACATACAGTGGCTTTCATCAAAAGTCCTGCTTATCCTTCATTCCTGTTTGAACGTCTGTACTACACTATGGTTTAGGTGTATAGAATTATCCTTCCTTCTGGTGTAGAATATGGTAACATATGGAACATCTTATAGTGTAATATAATGATAAATAACATAGAATTGAATATTGACCAATATCATCCATATGTTACTTAAAATCAAGTTTAATCAAGTCTTGTAGTTATATTCTTATACATAGCTGTAAGCTGATCCCAAGTTGTTAATAGAGGCCTTTTTTTCCAGCCTCATGCAGAGACATGAGACAGTGACATTGCTGAGCAAAGGAAAAACCTGAAGCAATAACTTTCTTGACTGACAATTTTTTCTCTCTCTGTCTTTCTTTCTCTCAGAAGAAAAGTACATCACTGTGCAGCCCTACACCAGTCAGGGTAAGGATGAGATCGGGTTTGAGAAAGGAGTAACCGTGGAGGTCATTCAGAAGAACCTGGAGGGATGGTGGTATATCAGGTAAACATGGTCCTGTTGTATTCTCAGAGCAATATTGAGTGTTTTTTTTTTTTAAGACAGTTATATGTGGCTTTTGTGAATTTTCGTTTTAAGCAGGTTAGTCATGGGTCTTTTTTACAGTTTAGCTGAACCATATAGTGGAACTTTTCTCACTTGCCTTTTCAGGGCATGAGTTCTAGCACCAGCTCTGGTTTTAAAGAAAAATTATGTGTTTTATGACAGACTTTTTTTTCTCTGCTTCCTCCCTCTCTCTCTCTCTCTGTCTCTGCCCCTTTGCCTTTTATATAATTTTTCCCCCTGGAGGGAGACTCTCAGCTAAAAATATGAGAATGAGAATCATATGGCATTTTGCTTTAGTGCCCTGATCAGTTTTTTCCCTCCAGTAGCTGACCGGACACTGAACCTGTTAACAAACGTAGCCTGAAGGGAAAATTCACTAAATTAAAAAAAAAAAAAAAAAATCCAAATAATAATAAAAATAAAAAGGATCTGTCCAAAAAGGAAGAAGCAAATCCGGATACCACTTGGCTGTTGCTAGAAGTCTCTTTTAACGCTGATCTAAGATGAGTATTGCCATTGCTATAAGATTTTGTATTGATGAGATTTGAAAAGGGAATTTATTCTCCTTCAGTGTAAAAAGACAATTTGAAGTGAACCAATTAGATTTTTTCCCTTTGCTGCTTTAAGAATGTTCCTCTCTCATTTCAACAGAGTGAGAAGAATTAAATAAGATTAGTCAGCACGGATTATGGCCCTAACATACAGATAACTTTTGTCCTTTATATTATAGGTACTTGGGCAAGGAGGGCTGGGCCCCGGCTTCATACCTGAAGAAGCTGAAGGACGACCTGTCCCCGAGGAAGAAAACCCTGACTGGCCCCGTGGAGATCATTGGTAACATCATGGAGATCAGCAATCTGCTCAACAAGAAAGCAGTCAGCGAGAAGGATGTGCAGACGGATGCAGAGGCTACCACACCTGATCGTCACATTTCCAAGAGCGAGATCAGTCTTCCCATGCCATGTGCCCCTGAAGCAGACCAAGCTTCATTGACAGCCAGCACTGCCCCAAAGGCAGGCTTGCAGTCTGCATGTAGTGCCACCCTACAAGACACTAAGCCAAAGGCAGAGCCGGGCTCGCCTGCTATAGCAAGAGTGGCGCCACACCGAGTGGAGATCGGTAAGAATATTTACAAAGCTAATCTGTAATCCTTTTCCACAACCTGGTTTGTTTGACAACTTTTAGTTTGACATAAAGGCAGTAGATTGCACATACCCTTACTGTAAATTATCCATTTGAAAGTATGCACCTGTTTTCTTTTAAATAGGTTTTGAAGCTATAGGTAAGCCAGACTTTCTGTGAGTGCAAGACTACTAAAAAAAAATAACATTGTGTTCATCTGCCTGTGGTTTGAATAAAATAAATAAATAAATGCTCCACTGAATATTGTTGTTGTTGAATATGTAACTAAATCCACTTTGTACTGAATACCTGTTTTATGTGTCTCATACAAATGTCAGTCTAAGGTTTGGCTTGCTTGATGGTGCAAAAAAATGGTGCAGTGTTTACCAATAACATCTTTGTTACGTCTATCACCTGGTAAAGAGTTTTTCCCTCCATTTTGCAGGATCTCCAAACCTTAGACAGAAACCTCCCCCTCGACGAGATACAAATTTGGTTAGTTACAGAACATAAAGAAAATTAGTAATAATTAATTCAATTAATTCACGAAGTGCAGGAACAGCAATGTAACACGAACAGCAATGTAATATCATAACCATGCTTTATGGCATCTTTAGGGATTCCAGCTGCCAAAGCCTCCAGAGCCCCCTACTGTGGAAACAGAGTACTACACCATTGCAGAGTTTCAGTCCTGCATCTCAGATGGCATCAGCTTCCGTGGAGGACAAAAGGCTGATGTAAGACCTGTTAACACAAAGTGTAGGGTTATGAATATTATACAGTGTGATTTACGAAAGTAAAAGGTGAATGCTCTGTAAAAGTGGACCATTTTCTGCAGACCATCACTAGACCACATAATCTCCAGTTCTGAACCTAATTTAAATAAGCAATAGAAAAAATATTAGTTTTTCAGAAATGGCTTCAATTATATCAAAGGAATAGATGAAGCTTTATAATAAATAATTTGTAATGTGATCTGCAGGTAATAGAGAAGAACTCTGGCGGCTGGTGGTACGTCCAGATCGGGGACATGGAGGGTTGGGCACCTTGTTCCTACATTGACAAGCGCAAGAAGCCTAACCTAAGCAGGAGAACTAGCACACTCACTCGCCCTAAAGTGCCACCCCCGGCACCACCTGTCAAAAAGCAGGACTCAGAGGAAGCATCTTGCCCCAGTGCTTCCGCCTCCAAAGCTCCAGAATCCCCCAGTAGGCCTGTATATGAGGAGCCGGAGTATGACATTCCCGCTATCGGATGTGATCTGGACATGGACACAAGCATTATAAAAAAGGAGCCTCGTCCTGTGCTTATAAAAAGCAGTAAAGCTGCTGCTGAAAGAATCGCTCAGGCTACAGGTAAAGCCTCACCTCTTTTTACTGTGAAGACATCCCCCTTAAGGAATGAGCACTCAGTGGAAGAAGTCACCAGGGAGGAGGCAATTTATGAGAATGATGGTTTTAGATATTCCTCTGAAGACTTTGTCTCTGCCAGAGAATCTAGTGCTGTGGGTTCAGAATCCCCAAGAAGTCGTACTTTGGGCCGCAAACCCCTGGGGTCCTCATCTGGGGGAGGAAAATGTTTCAGGGACCCTCCAGATCTGCGCACTCAGTCACTAACCCGCGGTGAGAAGACCAGCCCAAGATTGTCTTCAGATGAATCTGGCCGAAATCCCAAAAGGGAGCCGGTTTTGCGCAAGGACGTGGAACTCCGGATTGGTCAGAGCCCCTCAACTCGTCCCAAGCCAGTGGTCCGACCCAAGCCCCTATTGACCAAGTCTGAAACACAGAGCCCAGAGAGGATGGACATCAGCAGCTTGCGGCGGCAGTTGCGTCCTGCAGGAATTCGACATGGGATAGTCCGTGCACGTGGTGGAGAAGACTCTGAGACAGCATCAGTGGTGTCATCAGAGGATTCTGTGACCTCCCGTAGCACATCAGACCTCTCCAGCACCTATTCTAAGGGCAGCAGAGGGGACTCTGATTATGAGGGTGCCTTGTACCGTACTACAGATGCGTATGAGCGGGCACAAGAATCTGAGCTCAGCTTTCCTGCTGGCGTGGAAGTGGAGGTACTGGAAAAGCAGGAGAGTGGCTGGTGGTATGTCCGCTGGGGTGTAGATGAGGGCTGGGTACCTACATTCTACCTAGAGCCTATTAGGCAACCTTCAGATGCAGGTGTCTCAGAGTCTCATGATGGATCCCTTGCAGAGCTGAGCAACACCAGCAAGTCGAATAGCTTAGAAAAGAATGAGCAACGTGTCCAAGCTCTCAATAACCTAAATCAGCAGAATCTACGACGGGCAACAAATCCCAGCCCTCCTATTCCCAATAAGCCACCTGGTGGCTTTAGTAAGCCATCCCCCCAGCTCAACGGTTCAGGTGTACGAATGCGGAACGGTGTTCGTCAGGCAGCTGTGCGACCACAGTCAGTTTTTGTGTCCCCACCACAGCCTGTGAAGGACACCAATTTATACACAGGGTCCTTAAGGCGCAATGAATCACTAGGTGCCAGCGATCACATGAGGTCTAGTGGTGGTGTGCGCCGAAACTCCTCCTTCACTGCTGTGCGGCCACAGCCTGCTACTGATGTAAGGATGAGGTCCGGAACCACCACAGTTGCACCAGCCGGAAGCTCTAGCCCCTTGATTGCCCAGAGAAATGGAATTCCAGTCTCTACCGTGAAGCCCAAACCCATAGAGAAGACACATCTCATTCATAACAACCTACGGGAAGTCTATGTCTCTATTGCAGATTATCGTGGAGACGAGGAGACTATGGGCTTCCCTGAAGGCACCAGTCTGGAGGTTCTAGAAAAGAACCCTAATGGATGGTGGTACTGCCAGGTTCTAGATGGCCTGCAAGGAAGGAAAGGCTGGGTGCCATCCAACTACCTTGAAAGAAAGAAATAGCACCGACTCACCTCCCCAAAGAATGTTACTTAAATTTAAATGTACATTTGCTATCAAACTCTATGAGGGGGACTTTTTTGTATCAATATGAGACACTTTAGTGCTGGTTTACTTAAAAGAACATAAGACTTTAAAGATGATCAGTTATGTGTAAGTGGAGTACGCGAGTAAGAAAATGCCATCAAGGAAAACTGGGCTATCCTAGTGTCTTAAGCATCATTGGAGGATAATGTCTCCATTTTGAAAGAAGAAGAACAGAAATGGTTTTGATAGAATGTTAGATCCAGGCAAATGTTGAGAGAAATTTTATGCCAAATGGGTGCCTTTGTCCATCATTGACTGAATGTTAAATGGAATAATTTAAACACCAGTGAATCAGTGTAAGTACCAAACTTCAACTTGGTGCCATAGGCCTATGAGCGCAGAAATCAACCAAAACTATTTTTGCTACAAAATTACAGAAAAAAAGAGAAATGGAGAGATTTCAGTATGGGAGTAACACACAAAATGAGTGAGCACTCAAAAACAAGAATGTAAGACATCGGATACGCAAATAACAAATGGTCTTTACCGTTGAGTGCATTTAAAGATTACATTTGATTTTCATATTTTTAAACTTTTGTTCAGTTTTTTTAATTGCTTTATCGTATCTTGTGCATTTTCATGTCTTCCTTAGAGATGTATTTCTGCTTTCTTGTGACATCCCTGCAACTCTATCGGCCTGGAAAAAGAAGTCCCTCAATGAGATACTTGTCATGTGATCTTTTCGTTTGTTCTGATGTGTCTCTGGTGGGGGTTTTGTAATTGGCTTTACGTTTTTGGCTCTCCATTTTCCTTTACCCCTTTCCTTACCTATAAAGCCCAGCCATCATGAATAAAGGTCACTGATTCATTAAAGAATAAGATGTGGTGCAATTATGTGTAACTCAGATCGACAGGAAATTGGATACTCTATGATAAGTTGGATTTTAATACTTTTTACCCACCTCATATCTGGGTATCAAGCCCAGACAAAGTTTAGTTTACAAAATTGCACAAAACAGGTTATATTGCTGCTCTAGGTCTACTATATTTACTGTTATAAAATTTAGTACTGGAATATATGGCTTAATATTCGCCGATCTATCCCAGGGAATTAGTTACATAAAAATGAGCCCAAAATGTGATCAAACGAAAGCAAAATGCCAACACATTTGCTAGTTTGTTTTACTTTAGTATTTATTTTGTGGTTACAAAGAACTTCAGTGTAGTCAGTGAACCCAAACGAGGTTTTAGAACTGAGCAAAAATAGATATTTAATTACTATATCTGGAAGCACTTGATTTTTTTCTTTACCCACAAAAAGCACATTGATATTCAAGGTTAATTTCAACATATAACGATATTGCTGGGCAGTATTGGATTCAAAGTTGAAGTTACACAGCAAGCAGTTCAGCTTAATTTTAGAAGGTGTTTTCCTTGGTAAAAAAAAAAATGGACATACAATTAAAAATTCATCTATAGATTAATACAGCTTGATTATTCATTCTTTCCAAAATTATTAGTTGGTTTGTTTACTCAAGAAAAAAAAAAATTAGTTCCCCTCTTTGAAGGACCCTAATTTAAAAATAAATATATGGTTGTGATCCATATCAAAAGGCTGATGTTCAAGACTGCTGAAATATTTTTCTAACGAACAGTGCCATGTGAACTCTTAGTCGGGTCAAGCACTAATGTTTTTTTGTGTAGTTTTTCTGCTGGACAGTATTATAGTATTAAACAAAGTTAAGTACCTGCTAGATTGCAGTTATATTCTATTAAGCAGTAGTTAGTTTTATGTTTGTTTGTTTTTCTTTCTTTTATTCTTGTTGTGTGATCGCACTAGGACAATAATGATGAATGGAGTGGTTCATTTGTTGTGAGATGGTGCATTCTTTTGGTAAATCAAAAATGCATCTATTTAAAGATGCAGTGTACTTAATCAGCACATTATTTATTGAACAAAAATGTTCTTTTTTGTATTTATGATTATTTAATTTTTTTTAAAGGAAAATATGAATTACCTCTTCTCATTTTGCGCTCAGTGCTTTTGCCACTGCATAAAGAATACTCAGTGGCGTCCTCTAGTGAAACAGATTGGCTACTGCTATATTCTTGTTATATTTTTGTACTGCCATTGATCTGAGGCCAACTGACATTTTTTTCCACTGTTTTTAAATACAAACGCAGCCAAACATTTATTCATATAGAATTTATTTTATCAGGTCTTGTTTTTCCCTATACCTTTTTTTTCTATTTTTTTTTTTTTTCAAAAGCTGATTGCTGCACCTTTAGCAACTATGGACACTTCTTCTCTCATTATTGGACGTTCTATAATGCCAGATATTGTATTTGTTTCATCCTTATAAACTATTTCTTTAATATGAACGTTACAATTGGGGGGAAAAAAAAATGAAATGTCTCGCACCATTTACAAGATAGTGGATCAAATTTACCAAGTGAGGTAGTTTTCAAGTGAATTGATTCAGTCATTCACAATGCAGATCATTTATTTTGCTCACTATAGGAATATTAGTTATGTATCATATGCCAAAAAGGTTTGCTAAATTGGAAAATTAAGAGAGCTTCATTTAATTTAGTTTCATTTCCCCACCCCCTCCCCACCTCGACGAAGGCATTATAGAAATGTGTTGACTCACTCCAACACTTTGAATGGATATTGCTTCTGTCAAGTAAATTCCATTTACATTTTGTGCTTCGTTTTGTTTGCATCAACAATTTACAAGGGAAATATTACTTCACGCTAGGCCTTTTTTTGGTATTATGTAATTGTGTATCATCTATCTTTTATGTTCTGTCTTCCTTTTTTTTATATATATATATATATATATATTTTTATTCTGGTTTATTATTTCATTTATTGCCCCCATCCGTATGTTTTTTTGTGACACAAATGTAATGAGGAAATGTGCAATAGAATAATCGGCATCTCACCAAAAACAAGGAACTGTCAGAAGTTTTTTGATACTGGATCAAGACCCTTACTTTTTAATGTCAGCTTTTCACATCAAGTCAAATGAACATTGACTGTTATCTTTGTTCCACATTTTCCGATTGAATATTCTGAATGTCCCAATACGCAGGACAGATGGACATTGGTGCCTGAATTCATAGCAGGACTTTTTGACCCAAACCTTTGTGTTGCCGCCATTTGTGTTGTTGCATTGCCACAAGACCACATCTAACAATAATGCCTTTTGTTTCTGCCAGTGGGATATAATTTGAAGTGGGGGACATTGGAGTCTTCCTCCTTCACACTGCCAGTGTTTTTGTGTTTCTGTTCATCCCACTGGCTTGTACCCTTATCTCGAATTTAAAAGCAGGACCTCATGACCAGCCGTTGCTTCCATCCGGTGTTTCACTCTGTACCTCTACAACCAGTCAGAACAGGGATTCTCTTAACCTCTTAACTAAGCTTTAGACATCAAAAAGCATTGCGTTGTTGAACTTTTTTTCCCTCCAATTTGCTAAGTACCTGTGCAACTCAGCATTGCTTGAATGTAACAAGGCCACTTTAGTACAAGAGAATGCACTCTCAGTAATAAAGATAGGAAATTGTACTTTTTCTTGTTGTTGGGACGTATTTTGTACCTTTAGTTTGTATCTATTACCTGGGAAGCTGCACACCATTAAAACTAATTGGCTGTTAAGATCCAAGTATGCGCCTTAAATCATTTTTAAAAGTAAACTATATTCATGTTTCCAAGGGAAAGATGCATACTAAAGTTAGAAAATATGCTCCCTCGAAGGTACCACCCCATCGCCAAGGAAAAGTACGGTGTATTCCCGTTATTTCTGAGAGTATCGAGTGACTGAAAATCCAACAGCTCTTTTTTAAAAACAATTTTATCCTTGATTTGAAGTGGAGGATTTCAGAGGCCTTTTGATCTATTGGATGTTCTCGTTCTCACAAGGGAAGTCACTCATGACAGCCCAAGCCTTTGCTGTTTGAAAAGTCGGCCGAGTGAAACAGAACTGATGCAGCACTACAATTTGCGCTCACTCGTCTTGCTGGCTACTTTTCTTTGCTGTACACGTCACTCTTGGAAAAAAGGTTGGCTTTTAAAAGGTTCTTCAGCTTGTCCTTCAGGGGAACCTTTAAAGGTTCTATGCAGCACTCTAGAACAAAGGAATTACTTCATAAAACATAAAACTAACTATCCAAAGAACCTCTGACGAACCTTTTTTTCTAAGAGTGTACATAGCATTATGTTTTACAATGTTCCTCTGGTGTGTTCCTTGACCTAATCCGAGACAGTCTCATTAGCCCATTAGCCATGTTTACAAGACTGGACATTTTTATTTTTTGTGCTCTCCAATAGTGTTACGAGATCCTCCGTGCCTCTGATCAGTCGGTACTTGTCCCATCTGAAAATAAATCGGTGCTTGATAGCTCATTTTCAGCCTATGTTTCAAGCATGGGATAAATCCTGAAAGGCAGGGTTTTTGTAAGAGTGTGTGTGCATGAACGTATGGAGATGGTTTGCATGTTTGTAGGATTTATGAGAAGGTGGAAAGAGAAAGTTGATTGATGGATGGTGTTAGTTAGTTTAGGAGGCGGTTTGGGCCCAGTCAGGTGATATGAGATCAAGTTGGACAGCTGTGATGTACCTGTTCGAACGCATTCGCTCGAGTTGTAGCCCTGAAGACATGAAATCTGACAGATGTCGGGGAACAACTGCAGGAAACAGATGACCAAGCCTCAGAGATAATTAACGGTCAGTCTGAGGCCTGTGTAGCTCTGTGAATCATTTATAGCTGAGCCGGGAAGCGTTGACAGCTCATCTGAGGTTTTAGTAAAAGCTCTAGCTGGTGAAGCTTTGCCTCGGGCCTGCATTTCTAAAAACACATGGCTTATTGCTAGTGCTTTGGTAGATGATTGTGAGGGCCTTTTGGTATTCCGCGCAGATTGACTGTGGGCGGCCTTCATTACAAAGCAGACGTTTGGAGCACTGCAGGCACTGAGCGCTGCTGTGAAATCACATTAGCCAAGCAGCCAGTTAATTACAGCTCTTTGGGGGTCGCATCCTGAACCCCAGTGAAAGCTAACTGAGGAAAGAAGAAGTGTGTATGGATTAATGATGTGTCAGCGAGGGAAAACGTCTTCCCATCCGAAATGTGAATTCAGAGCCACTATAACGTGATCGGTGGCTCGACCTGACTCGAAAGACCTTTTGGCGAGGAGCTGAATGAGAAAGCTACCTGTATGTGTGGTCTGGTGAGACGTATGAAGTGTTTCTGAGGAATTTCTGTAGGTGTTCGTTTCATGTTTGGTGTTTATCCGTCGCTGTTGATGTGATAGAGCTGGATCCAGAGTGGCAGGGTGCTGTGTTTTTCATGCCGTCTTCTTGATGAGAAGCAACGAGGAACAGCGAACACGCTGGGTCTGTCTAATGTTTCGCCGCTTGCTATCTCTGTCGCTGTTTGACTCCTCGCTCTAATTATCATTTCTCTTGTATTAATTAACAGTCAAGGAAATAACGGCATGCTGAGGCAGATGACGACTCGCTCAAAAGCCATCGACCGCTGTGTGTTGCATCGAGTCTCACTCTGCCGACAGTAAACATGCCATCGAGGGCTGAGTTTATTAGCAGGGGGGCTTTTAATAACCCACCCTCGGGATCGGGTCCCTGTCAGATATATAGACTTCTTTTCCTACAGTAATTTAATTGGATCTTCAGCAAATTTTTGAAAGCAAGTGGTCTACAGCTTTACTGTTTGTTTTCAGCAATGTTTCGTTGTGTTATCTATTTTGTATTTTTTTCATGTTTACATTGTATCCTGCATTGCCCTAAAAGAAAAAACACAATAAAATATATCATTCTTCTTCTTTCATCTCACCGTCACACTGTCAGAGATTCTTTTTACTAAATGTACACTCAAGTGAAACTGATGCATATGCCTTTATTTATAGCACATGGCAGAGATGACATGTAGATCTATGTGTTCCCACAGTATGTTGTAGGATGAATAGTGCAGGAACGGACATGATTTGTTATAATGCAGAGCTTTACTGATGGAGATGAATGATTCAGGGATACAGTTTGGGTGTGCCTATATTGTATGAATCTTTTATTAGCTAATTTATTTAAAACAGTAATTGTTTGGAATTATAAGAAAGTACTTTGTAGCTGCCTATATTATTATTATTATTATTATTATTATTATTATTATTATTATTATTAATTATCTACCAAAGGGTAGTGCAAATATATTTCCCTACACTAGGGGGCAGCCTTACACAAGCCAAAGCACCATGAACACTCACGCAGTAGTGATTTGATGAGGATGAGATGAGAGTTTATTCCGAGTCAGTGTGCACATTTGCACAGTGGTACACAATATCCCTGTAAACAATAACAATTAGAACGATAGGTCAGAAAGTCCATATTCAAGCCACACCTCCATAATTGAGCAAGGACAGTCTCTGTATGGGGAAATGACAGGTCGCTGGCTTTGGCCGTGAGCAGCTCCTCACTGTGCTCATATATCTACTGCTCCAGTTACACTCAGCTCTTTCATGGCTCTCTCTTGTCTGCTGGGGTTTTAGGGCGACCAGACTGGATCAGTTAATGAGCCTTTTGGTGACACACATGAATCCTGGATGATATGCTATTGGGAGATGTGTGTAGTGCAATGACTGTATTATATGAATGGACAACATGGCACCATTCAATCCCACTCCTGTGCGTTTCTGAAGCCTTTTTGAGGAGCCGCCATCTTGCAAAAAGTGAAGTCCAGAGTCCAGAGTAGAGACCTTGGAACCAGAGCGTGCACAGTAGATACGGACAGTGGGCCCACCTCTCACCTGCCCATAATATATAATATATAATATGGGACCTGGGCGTGCACGCTATTACCTAAATTGCAACTTAAGATGGAGCATCTGCAACTCAAAGTGGCAGGTGCAGCTTTATTAATAAATACACTATATAAATTGCTAAATTGTAGTTGAATAATTTTCACAGGTATATTGGTTTTTTGAATTGATTTACTGAAAATATACTTTTACACTCAAATATACATTTACACTCAACAGAAACTATTTTCTGAGGGAGAAATTCACTCAAAACCACTGTTCTCCATGATTTTCCTCTAGCCTAAGTAAGTACGTTACTCATCTGAATGGAGAAGTGCTCTTTTATGCTCCATTCGTTCTGTTGGTGGAGTTTATTTTAAAAAAGAGAAACAGACTTACTTTAACAAACTACTTTGAGTTTTCACTAAGGTCATACAGTCAATAGTAAATTATTGTGAAGCTGAGTTAGCGTTAGCTGTCTTGGTTTATCCCATCACTTCATTCACTCACGTTGGTTTACTAATTATAATATCAGTATAACAAGTTAACTTAGACATCAGAATGAGCATCATACTGTAAAAACGGCAAAGAACTCCCTGCTGAGGGTCTGTTACTACGGTTTACAGCAGAACATGACATGGCTTTGCTACAGAACTGTGAAGAGCTGGAGGTCTGTGCTGGAGGTATGTGCTGGATAATAGCTTTACTTACCTGGCAGGGGCGATACCATGATCAGGAAGGTGGTTCGCCCAAGGCGAGGTTCAGCCATTGCACTTGGGCTGTGCTGACCCTTGCGAATTCCCCAAATGTGGGAATCTAGATTTTTAAGCAATTTTCCCTGGGATTAATAAAGTTCTTTGAATCTTGATTCCTGAATGTCCAAATGTGTTCAGTGTAAAACAAAAGAATTGGGGGACTGTATGTGTATTTTATATGCATATGTATATTATACTATTTCATCCAGCACTATATTGTGGCACTGTAACAGAAATTTTGTCCCATTCACTAACATGGGAAGAATCGGTGGGGTTACAAATTGTACTGCAGCCAGCCACTAGAGGGCCTCAGCGAAATTTTGGCTTCACTTTTAAATCCCTGTTAGAACTTCTACCCTTATATACAGTCACTGGTGTAATGTCATTTGGCTAAAACAAAGCATTGCATCTTGATATCTCATTTATTGATACCCACAACTGTCAAGTGTGCTGGAAGACCCATGTCACCAATGTTTGTGTAAATCATAAAATCATTAAATTTTTAAAATTATTCAAGGTGCTTGTAACAAAATTACTATGAATATTACTCCTGTGTGTTTAGATTATAATCATCCATAACCTCTCCTACTATCATTTTCCAAACAATCATAATGAGCACTAAATACAAGAACAGAAACGGGAACGGTGTGTAGCTGAAACACATTTGGAAAGTTTATTGACACAATCGTTCTATGACTCACACTATACAAAGCTTACAAATCAGTCACCGTCTGCAGCACTAGAGTAAAAATAAACACTCTGGACAACATTTGCACGACAGAAAATAGATTCACACACTGAACAACTAATCTAATGAGTGAGTTGCTGCTGAAGGATTCAGTTCATTAAATCACTGATTTATCTGGCTTTGAACTCAGGTTGAACTGCAAATCAGCTACACTGTGCCATAATATTGCCATACAATATGTCTGGCGTCTTTATTTTAGTTAGGTTTTTTTTTTTTTTAACATTTATATTTTACATTTTTCTGTCCCATAAATGAACTCTGCCTGCAACAGCTGCTAAGTGCTGCGTCTTTTCCTTAACACACAACTCACCATGCATACCTAGTTGCAGCATGAAGGTGGAGTTAATGTTCATTGCGATTGCAATTTGCATCAAAGCCAGCAGAGGACAATAAAATGACACACCAGACCTTTAATGCCTAACGACCTGATCAGTGATCATCTATGTATGAAAATGAAACGAACTAGAATAAGGTGCACAAATAAAATGAATTAAGAATGTCACATTGCAAGAACTGAAACATTATATTCCTGCAAAGCAGAGCTATTCAAGACATTAAAAGGTGATTATCTGTACCATATACTTGAACATTCAACACATCATACACTACATGAAGAAACTCATTATTACAGGGCTGACGACAATCGGAAGTGAAGCTAGCTGTGGAGTGTCCTCTTGTAGGGCTTCAGCAAACATAAATCTCATAATGCACAGATGTACTGAAAGTTGTTTGATTTACACTAAATTCAATACAACAGGGCAAATCATAACAGATAAAATCACAGCGAGTTTCACTTTAGGACAGGACTAGCAAAGCTTCTTCAATGCTGGATTAATACATTTGGTCAGGACATCAACATAAAGTGGTCATAGGTCATATCTCTAACCCCAGAGATAAAACCGTTTAGAAATGTACAATCACAAGCTTTGTAAAGTGACTTCTAAACACAAGGAAGGCCCTTATGAGCATTCTGATCTGATTATCAATTTACTCATTCATCTTTAATAACTGATTTATCCTAGTTAGGGTTGTGGTGGATCCAGAGCTTATCCTGGGAACACTGGGTGTGAAGTGGGAATACACCCTGGATGGGACACTAGTCCATCACAGGGCACCAAGCAGATGTACATTCACACCTAGGGGCAATTCAGTGTAGCCAATTCACTTACTGACATAAGCCAATCCACTTATTGACATGTTTTTGGACAGTGGGAGGAGAGCGGAGAACCTGGAGGAAACCCACACGGACACAGAGGGAGAACATGTCCACGCAGAAAGTAACTCGAGCTCAGCATCGAACCACGTACTTTGGAGCTGTGAGGCAGCAACGCTACCTAATTATAAATTATAAGTGTTTATAAAAAAAAAAAAAAAAAGTTTTTTTTTTATTTCTTAACATTACGGCAAAACCAAAGATTGTACATTGCCGCAGTCATGTGCTTATCCTGTACCCACAAGAAACATATTTATGATTGTTCACTGCAAAAGCACACAGTATAGCTCATGGATGCAAGCTAAGCATCTTCTCCTTCTACATTCAGGAAATATATTACAGTGTCACCCATAGAGGAATAATCCTGATTTTTAGTCCCAGCATAGCAAAGAAACACGCTTGATAGTATGTGAGAGCTAGAATCGAAATTCAGGTCATGATCAATGGACATAAATTAACATTTAAAAGTGAATAACCACCCTCAAGCAAATCATACAGCTCCAAGTCTTGTGGAAAAGAAAAATATTGCATGTATGGTATTTTCATCCAAGAAGAAGAATAACTAGGCTTTCTATTGTGTTGTTCTAATTATTACAAAACATCAGCTGATTTCTAACTAGCCTCAACTACATAAAAAAGGACGCCCAGCTTTTAAATATATACACAAAGTCAAAATTTGAGATTTTCTTGTGACAGCAGCGATGAAATGGAGTAAAGTCCAGAAGCACGTCACTGTAACGTTGCTTGAAGATGAACTGTCTGTTGCTATAGCAGCATAGATTTTAGCCCTGGCTGCCACGATTGATTTCCGCAAAAAAAAAAAGAAACCTCATCGATATTGTCCCTGATATGTGGCCGTGATCCATCCATCTGCATGCTGATGTGCTAACTTACGAGAATGTTATTGACATTCAGTGTAGACGAACTCTATTCTATGTTTACCCCTAAAGAGGGTGTATCACGACATCATCAGTCCATCTCCAGCTGTGAAATTTATGGCTAAAAGCACTCTTAAGGCAAAATGACTTGCTGAAATCCTTCTCTTTGTCCTCCATATGTCAGCTCCTCTTCACTCCTCCTCATTCAAAGCATTTCATGTTCAACCCCTCCATGTATCTTGTAATTATAAGCAATAAAATAAGCATGTGCTAGCTCAAAATGTCTTCAGTCTTGGTTTCTCCATTGCCCTCGAGTAGCTATTATCCTGCAACATGTCATATTTGGCCTTGAATAAAGAGGGTACTTGGCGAATTATGGATTGCCCCGGCAAACCAAATAGCCTTGTCCGACAAATGATCTTTTCATTGTTTAACATCTCAAGGCTGTGTTCCTGCTCCCAAGATTCCCGTCGCCATGGCAATTGCATGTGCCGAGTGCTTCAAGAAGCTGCTTTCAACACATGAATGGTAAAACTGACAACAGAGCTGTGCGTCTGCAGTGACAGGAGCTTTAATTGCCACGTCCTGATTTGGACTGATTAAAAATTACAGTGCAGCATTTCGCTGTTTTTCCTCCCAGTTCAATTCAAAATAGATGTTTGTATTAAAAGTGTGGATTATTAATTCATATTATTTACCTATTTAGCCACCTGGCTGCTGCCATTCAGCCTTTCAAATGGTTCAACTGGTTCTTTAACATACTCCTATCACGTACAAAACCCTGCTAAACCCAGCTAAACCAACAACCTTTTTATATGTCTTGGCCATATTTTTAAATGAATAATATTCAACTATTTCAATTTTATATTATAATTAATAATTATCATTTATTGTGTGCATTCATAACTACCATGTAACCATTTCAAACTGATGTAGACATGGACCCTGCATTTAAAAACTGTAAGAATTTTCAATTTATATATTCCTATTTAAAAGGCAAATTCTTTTTTAACTGCATTGTGTTTGTACTATCTGAGGTGGTGGCGTGGAAAACCCTTCATCATGAAATTTTGAGATTTTCTACTATATGTAATTCTGAACAAATCTAATTACTCACAAAAGTGAAAAAGGAAATGAAATTTTTCATTCCGACTACAGCGTAATCAAAGCATGACATTTAGACAGTAACCCCGAGTTCACGCAAGGATGCATTGCATAAGTGTTGCATCAAGACCTGTCAATCCACACCAGACGTGTCTCAGCTGCATTTCTGTACGGCCTACCAGCAGGAGAAATCAGTTTTAGCAACTCCACCATTTGATTATCAGTTATGTGTAGATGAATTTATATTCCAAATCATTTTTTTTAACTGTTTAATATTTAATAATTAATGGAATAAGCCTAGAGAGCTACCATAACCACTCCACCATTAACCACGCCCACCTGTCAGCCAAACCAATGGGATTCACCTACTTACGAATGACTCTCACTTGTTACTCATGACCTGCTTACTTTGCTGTATAAAATATCCTTCAGTTTGTAACTCGCATTACTATACAGGATTTTGTAATTAAGCAATATTGCACAAGCACGAGTGCCGTGCAAGTGACATTTCGGACACAATATGGCCAAATGTTCTGTTTAATTTTGCTCCGCTAGAGGAAATAGATCCTGAAGACGCCACACTCACTTTATAGCACGTCTATCTGGCTAGCTAGCTCACATTGATTTGTATATTACCATTAAAGGCACTTTCTTTAAAAGTGGCATCCTTCTTCCTTTTCATCTTCATCTGATGAGCTTTTACATTTTAAGTCAAAGGTATTGTTTGCTATGTCCATTGATGAAGTCGCTATCACTACTGTAGTAACTGTTTCGAACTAGGAAGTGGAATTTTATGTGGAGAACACAGATGAGCAGAGTGATATGCCCAGTGAAACATCCCAGTGCGGTTATAGGAAATATAAGCACTCTTGGAACGCAACTCGACCAATCAAATTAGTGGACCAGAACTAACTGTTGTATAAATATAAGAACAAGATGAGGAAATCTGCTCCATACTCCACCAGCTACTTGCCAAACTGTCATGAAGACTGTAATACAACGACTGGATGTAAAGCACCCATAAACCAAAAGAAGTGAAAATCACATTGCTAAGTTCATCTAAAAACGTGACATGAGGCACTGGGATGTTGGACAATATAAAATGAGTATCATACTGTGCAAACACTTTGCTATGCAGCTACAATTTGCACAGTCATGATCTTTGTAGATTATGTGTGCACTGTATAAAAAGTGTGGTTTTGTGATTTCAGTTGATTTCTCAGTAGTTTACGTCTCTCATGTGTGTGAGTGAAAAAAACAGGCATGAAGTGTAAAACAAGGGCAGTGGGAAATGCAAGCTCGGGTTTGATGTGTCTCTAATGCGGTCGGTGTGGATTGAAATGCTTGTTAAAATGGAATTGAATGAGATCTTGACTTTAAGTCATTAGATATCTTTAGGTTAATTGTCTGCATTTACTGCTGCATTTGTTAAACTGGCTCCTTACCTACTGTGATTTCTGATTGAAGATATCCAAAATAGATCAGAAAGTAAATAAAAACAAGTCCATGTCATTTTGGTGAAATATATTTTTGGTTTCTTAAAGTCGATCTTGGCCAATTTGGGGCAAATCCTGATTTTTTTGACCAGAACTCGATAGCACAGCCACAGCCACATCTGATAGGGTTTCCCAAAACCACCACACAAATATCAAACATCCACAGTAAACAGCTAAGCAACTAGCTTATTCGACTTTCTCATAATTTCGCTATAACATGTGGTCCTGTTAACAGTACATTATTAATGTACCCTAGTATAGTCTCATAATAGTCCTGTTACAGACATAGCTTCTAGCTAAGTGTACCTAGCTCTACTTAGAAGCTGCTATTTCATCTGATATTTTACTTATTACTCTTATGCTTAGCTTTGAAATGCCATAATACTCAATTTATTTAGAATTTATCCCATTTTAGGTCTTTATTTAAACACCCGATAATGTAAACTATGACTAACATGAGTTCAAATGATATTTGACTCATCAGGCACATCTGTAATGCACCAGCAGCACCAGCTTATCATGTGAAATGTCTAATCTGTTTGTTTCAGCAGGGAACTGAGGCTTCACATTACACTGCTTAACACAGCATTGTGCTGTCATCAGTGCTTGAAGGTCCTTTCATCAATCCAATACATCAACACTGACTTCAAAGCACGTAGCATTAGCAAGCTATCTGAAATAGTAGCTTAAGCATTAGCTCTGAGAGCATGAGAGCATGAAGCTTGGGGCATACTGTACATGTGTGTGTTTTATCTCTCATTTAATCTCAGCTGTACACAGACAGAAATTGTGACACTGAAACATTTAACATGAATCTGACGGAAAAGTCTGAGTTTTTAAGGGCAGCCAACAGGTTGAAGGAAAAAAAAGATCCACTTTCATATCTTTCGACTGTGTTAAATACGGTTTCCAGCTTTGCACTTCTGCAAACGAATGAGACTCTTCGAGTCTCTTATGGCTCAAATAGAGTTGAAAGAGTTGAAAATAAGGAGATATTAACATTTCAGATATTAATGCCTCCTGGAACTTCCTGATTTGCTTGAGGCTATTTACAGTTTTGCGTCTCCTTTTTCTCCTATGTGGAGAGCTTTAGTCAGAATCCTCCTTTCCTGAGCAGCGTCACGACTGGTTACCGTAGCAACAAAGCCTTGTACATGAAACTGTAAGAGACCTTTTTGCGGACGGATGCCTGAGCCTTTAAGGTTCAAATTCATCACCATGGGAACCATGAAAGGCCATGAAGTATGTCCCTGAACCAGAAGCCTCTTTCCCGTATGTGAGGGTCTCGTTATGTGTCTTTGTTTTGGCCCTTATGGGCCACCATATGGTGTATTACAGAAGTGGGTTATGGCTCCTATGTGCTCCGGTAGGTCTTTATAATGTCTTTAATAGCCCTCCTGCAGATTGGGCAGCAGGCGTTGGCCATCTTTTTGAGGCGCAGGCCACAGCTGTAGCACAGGCACATGTGACCACACGCATAGATAACCGTGTCCACTGCGTTCTCGTAGCAGATAGAGCACTCATCCAGCCACGAGCTGGAGGATGATGGGAAGGTGGGGGACTTGGAGAGGTGGATGGGTGAGCTTGGAGTCGTTCCTTTAAAGATAGGAGGAAAAAAGGGAAATTATTATGACTTAAAACTCACATTATTGATTGAACATCCTGTGACTACAAAATGCCTATTCTAATTCTCAAATCTGAGAAAAGTGCTGAAAAGGTCAGAGAGTGCTGATTAATTTTCTATAACAGCAGCTCTAACAGTAGTCAGTAGGCTATGATTTAAAACACGTAGTAATGTGTTTGTTCTAATACAATATTGTTTCTAGTAACAACTCATTCACAGGTACGTAAATGGATATACAACAAACAGATTAAAAATGTACTGTTATTTAACAAAAAAGCATAATCACTGAAGTTTCCTGTAAGGAGATTTTTGTAACAATCAGTTTCCCACCTAAGGAAAGTCTTCAGAACAGAGGGTTCTTTCCATTTTTTTGTCTTATTAACTTCACAAAAAAGAAAAAAGAGACTAGTGACTCTATATGACTGTTTATAGGTACTATAACGTGATAACAGGAACTTGTTTTGGTGACTTTCCACAACATTAAGTGTAACTACAAATATATAATATGATATGTCATTGATTAATAAAAAGTTGTAAACATTGGAAAAATGTGGGGAAAAAAAAGGAATAAAACAATTTGGGATGATCTGCTATTGGATAGCATAGCATACGCCATGTCATGTTTTATTCCTTACATAAATTAGCACAGATCACATGCTTGCCTGTGACGGAGGTGCAGAATGCTCCAGAGCAGCCTGCATTTATCGCTGGCTCTGAGCTGCCACTGCACAGGCCTGCTCCAAGAGAGTGAGGTGAGGAAGAGGAGGGTGAGCTAGGGCTGGATGGGCCTTGAGTATCGCTCGGGTGGATAGAGCCTGAAACACGTGTGTAAAAATATAGGAAAAGATGTTAATTCTGGCATTTCATTGACTTGCCTGCTTCTGCAACTGACATCAATAACGAATAGCATTCATAGCTTTAATCCCCAAATGGGGGTCAAACAAGGAAAGAAGCTGAACTGCCAGGATCATTGGCTGATATTTAGTTGCTGCTCAAGGTGACCAAGATGGCATTTCATTGTGATTAAGCAAGACATGCACTCAGTGGAATGTGCTGAGCCCACATAACCCTTACAGTTTTGTTTTGGCACAGAGTGTCCAGTGCCCACTGCGGTTTATAAATTGTCCTGAAGTGAGGCTGGAATCTGAATATGACACCTCTGCAGCAAGGAGTGGTATCATTAACACTTTAGTCAGACAGGACAGCCAACTCTTTCCGCTATCGAGGCAGTATTTCAAGTAATGTGATTGAGCTGCTTTAGCAGCACTAAGCAGGTAAAAACAAAGCAAATAACTGTCATATAGTTTCAGTTTTGTACTACTACTACTACTAGTAATAATATTGTAACAGAATACAAGTAACCCTGCTTCGAAATGAGGTTGTATGGAAAAATCCTTGTGTACAGCCAAATCTATAAAAACAACACAGTCACAAATATGGATTTACATGTGTTCCCCTGAGGTCTACCTGTATCAGATATCTAGAATGCGAGGTCCCACAAGAATCTATATTAGGTCCAATGATATAGATTCTTGTGGTACCTCACATTGTAAGTAAGCTGCAAGTCCTGCAGGTTTTGTGAAGCTGAACATAGAGCTGGGTGTTATACTTGGTAGGACTGAAATAAAGAGTGATTTGCCATGACATCTGGCATGCCATTGCACCATTTGATCATTACGCACAACCAGCCATTTTAAATCCTCCTCTGTGAGTCATCAGCAACTGCCTCGAGACTGCAAGGGCCTGGACGTATCCACACCATGTCTATCAGATTAACAATAGGCACGAATGTTGCCTGAAGGAGAAAATGAGAGAAACCTAGAGGAAAACGCAAAGACAGCTGTCTAATTTCAGAGACCTTTGTTACGGGTATACTGAGAACTATGTGGCTCCATGGCTGCAAACCTGAACTACATACAAAGGACACACAGTAACAACTTTTCAGTAACATATACTGTACATTTGTATATAGTCAGGTATTTGGACAGTGACACAATTTGTGTAATTTTTCCTCTGTACACCACCACAATGGATTTGAAATGAAGCAATCAAGACGTAATTGAAGTATAGATTTTCAGCTTTAATTCAAGGGCTTTAACAAAAATATTGCATTAACCATTTAGGAATTACAGACTTTTTTTTTTTTTTTTTTTTTTTTTTTTACAGACAATCACATCTCCACAAATCCATTGGGGTGGTGTACAGAGCCAAAATTTGTGTCACTGTCCAAATACCTATGGACCTGCCTGTGTTTGAATGGTTTTAAATGGTGCTACCCCAACTGAAAGAACTCAAGTGTTGCTTAACCTTTGCTGATCTTAGATCTTAGACCTCTTCAACATTCCTGTATAATTTGATGCAGAAACATTACAAATAGAAGATAAAGCACCATTCTTACTACATCCATACTTGTGAAGATATACTGTCAATGGGTCAGTGACTTTAAAAATTACAAATTCTGAATTTATACTGAATTTGAGAGCAGCTATATAGCTAGTCCATACATAGTACGGTGTATGGCTTTGCATACATACAACAGTGGATGATCACTTGCTTTCTTACTGTACGTAATCTACTCATTTATGTGGTTGTCTGGGAAAAGCCACTGATGTGGTTGAATTCTGGAAAACAATTTGAAAGCTCAACTTTAAGAAACCTTACACATATTTCACCAAAACAATGTAGAAAAGTTTTTATTCACTTTTTAAATCTTACCTAGGCTATTTGCTTGGAAAGATACTATTGGGTATGGAGGGAGTTTGAAAAAAACAACAACGTTGTGGTAAAAACAGTCAGATTGCTTAAAAAACCTCTAAAACCTTGCTAGCTAAGTGGGATTTTCTCACAGAGTGAATGTCACACATTGATCAAGTTGTTGCAGAGCTATATGCCATAATGAAACTGAATTATGCCTAATTTAATCAGATACTGGCTGTTGAAACTTCTGTGATGCTCCTGCACCAATCTTTATGTGGAGGAGGAATTTCATTAAAGCTTATTTTTCCTTACTGTAATAATCATATAGGCTCATTTTTCTCTGTCTTTTTATGGATATCATATTGATATGAAGACGGAGGTGGAGACTTAGACATCTTGAGTAGATGATGCAAAGCTGTAAAGGTTGTTAAGAATGGAGTTGAGCATGAAGAACTTGTGACAATTCATCAAAAGAGCAATGCGGCACTTGATTTGAGGTAAGCCACAGCATGACCGATCAACCTCACCACGCATTTGTGTGTTTGACAGTTGTGAGTGGGTGGCACGCATGATAGATTCGTTATCATATAGAAAACGAAAGAGTGATGAAGGAAGAGAGAGAGAAGGAGAAGACAGAGAGGGAAGAAGGATGATGCTGAAGTGAATGTGGGTGGTAGAGGTGTTGATTTGAGTGTGAAAACTCTGAGAAAATGCATAATACATAAGACTCTGATTAGCACCATCTCTTCCTGATATCTCGATCATCACTACCATCACTATATCAGTAACTTCAGCCATGTATTTCCATAATTTATAATACAAGTGAAGGTTTTAATTGAAATATTACCCTGCTTTCTTTTGACATAATTAAGGTCAAGTCTTGTTCCAGTGTTAAAACAAACCGTTTCAGCAGTTCCTTTTTAGGCATAATGCAATTCATGGATATTGGATATTACGATGATAACATAATTAGGGATGCACCACTCCTGAAACTGATATCAAAGATCGAAGCACTGTCCAATACCCAAAAGCAATTAAATACTGCTTTTTTTTTTTACTGTCATAAAGTATTAGATGTGTTGCTATAAGTCTATCAGCTAATGAAATAATGATCTGAAGAAAAGAAAAAAGGCCAATTCTACATTACAGTATAATGTAATGAAAGGAAGTATGGAAGTGGACTGGTTATCCATTGTAATAAAGATCCAACATTTCTGTATAATCTCATTCTGATGCTTATACTCTAATGGATCAGATATTTCCTAAAAATCATCAAACACATTTTATGATGCGCCCAGAAAACGTTACATCTTTTGATGGGACATTACAAGCTGCGTCTGCTGAGGGCTCCCACCCCTGAATACTAGGACCTTTCCAACATTGCCTCATCACCTTCCGTTTACGTGCTATATAAAGCACATGCAATCATGCTCGCACTGCGAAGTCTTGCCGTAATAACTGTTTTGTATAAATTTTGAACATTGCTTTGATCTTTCGACTTCTCTTTGGATTTGCCCTTTGTTGTATTGCATACTGTCGTGTTTGACCTTGGCCTGTTTTTCTCCATGTTCCAATTTGCTCACCTGTAATTTCCACTCAAACTCTTCCCTCTAATAGGACAGCCACCAACTAAAGAGGATGAAGGCTACCTCATGCTTCCTCAGAAACATGTGAAGCCATCCAACTTTTCGAACTGCTACTCATGCTGCATCACAGGGCCATGTAACACAATCATAGGAAAGCGTTATCCGCCCTCTTCCGCATACATGAGCTCACAGATGTCTGTGATTGGCTAGGGTCACTGTGATTGACATGAAATAGACAGTATTTCATTCCTCCAACCAGAAAGCATGACCAATTTTGCTCCCTTTTCTCCCAGCCATGGATGGCTGTGGCGTCATTGGGATTTGATCTCCCAGCGACAGACCAGACCGTTTTCTGTTGTGCCACTCAGGAGCCAGCCTGCTTTAGTTCTCATTTCTGGACTGTGGATTTGGGTTTATCCTGTCTGTTACATGGTACCGGAGTTCCAACATCATGTAGCATTGAAGACCACTGAACTAACAGAGGCCAAAGTAAGGAAAATAAATTCATATCATTAATCAAATAAATCTCCATAAAATCTATTTGAGAATAGATCTAACATTACAATGACAACTGGCTAATGGCATAATGGAGTCAACAATACCAGTTTCTACTTGTCGTGTTCCTCTTAGATGCTTCTTAGATGAGGTGCTACATAGTTAGCATCTTAATTAACACTTCGGATTAGAATGTTTTGCAGGTCAGATTTGTGGCATCAATAGGAAAAAGTCAACTGACACTTTTCTAAGACAATCAAAGCTGTTGGTTAAATTCAGTCTCTTTCTAAACCTTTTGTCTTTTGTATGATCATGGTCAGGAAAGCACAGATGCCAAGTCAGGGCTGCATAATGTCACTCTTTCTCTTCTTAATTACAGGCTACTGTAATAAGATAGCTGAGACTGCCCATATCCAGGGCTATTATGCTGCTGCAAGGCATTGTGGGTTGGCTGCTAACAAGATAATTAAAAAAGCGTGTGCTCATTGATTGGTTGGGGGTCTTGACAGACAGGGCAGCGCTCTCCTACACTTACCTGGATGACTGGGGAATGAAACGTGACAGCGGGAGGGATGAAGCCTGACTGAAAGTAGGTTTTGGAGACTACAGGAGAGCAGTGGAGAATAAGTGTGAGAGAAGGTCGCAAGAGAAAGAAAGGCATGAGATATTAAAGCTAGAGTGTGAAGTGCAAATCGCCCACTCTTGAGACGAAGTGAGGGGATAGAGTCTAATGAGATGAGGGGATGGAGTTGGCAGAGTTGGGAGGGGGCGTGCTGAGTGGAGTGTTAGGTAGAGGAATATGCTTCGAGTGACACAGACGTGTTAGAGTGCGATTGTGGCTCACATAACACCCACATACCCTCCTGTTGCACTTCCTGTTATTAGAGTTCTCTCGCTCTCTCTCTCTCTCTTTCTCTCTCTCTCTCTCTCTGCTGTAATGAGCTCATTTACCTTGACTATACATATCTCAGTCCTCTGATTGAAGCAAGGTATGTGGGTGGCGCTAATGAGATATTAAAGTGGATTAAAGTCTTTAAAATGATCTTTTCAAAGCCATATGGCATAAGCAAGGAATTATATTAATCTGAAAAGTCTGATACTTTATGAAAATGACTTAATCCAACGGCAGTGTAGAAATGGTGACGTTTGTTGACTTTGATCTATTTACAGAAACTCACTTTCTAGTAAGTCATTTATGAATGCCCAGTTATAGAGGCTAAAAAAGCATTAGATCATGGACATGAAAAATAGTTGTTAGTTAACTGTAGTCTATTAATAGTTAACAGTAGTCTAAATTAGATTTAATCCAACATTTAATCACAGTTGTAACCATGACAACAAAGACATATATTCATACTTTACTATATGTAGAAAGGAAGCATTTGCTACAATTCCCAAATAAGTTTTAATCAATAACAACAAGAATGGAGCAGAAACTATATAGAAAATATCAGAGAATAACAGATTTGGCCTTGCATCTGAACACTATTTTTGGCAGTTAGCTCTGTGTGAAGGTGAGGCTAATGTGTGAAAGCTAATATGATTCTGACAGTGAAAAAGTTCAGCATGTTTTGGCCGCATAAGGAAGGGATTGTAAATCGGTCTGAGATAATCTCATAAGGGTTTTAACACAGACACAAAAAGCAGTGTAGACAAAAATCTGCTGCATGTAACCTTGTCTAACCTAGCTGTAATCATACAGCATAATGAATTAATTTAAGTTAACCAAACTGACACCAAAACGTCTCGGAATAGTCTTTAGCTCAATGAAATGTTAAACTGCATCACTATATTTACATATATTACAATTTATAAGTATGTATGCAGGCTTAAACAAGCACCTACCCAAAATCCTTAGCTGCGTGATGGCACCATGCAGCCCAAAGAACATCCAAAGCGGGCGGGAGTTATCGACACATGCCTGCATGCCTGCACTGATGCCGTTCTGGCTCAGGACCAACTCTCCTTCCTGTGTGAGAAGGAAGCTCAGGACGTCTCCAGAGTGGAGCAAAGAGGGCACCTTGCACACAGCCCAGAATTCCCTGCGGTCCACCAGCTCCTCTGGGTTAGAGGGAAGCTCCATTGGGCGCAGCGTGGCAGGGTCACATGAGGTCACACCATAGGAGAGTGAGCCTGAGCGAGCCAGGCTTGACTTGCTCACTGTGATGTAGATGGTCTCTGAGAGGCGCAATGGACGCTCGGTGAATACCAGAGTGCCCTCTTCTTCATGCCCGTGACTGCAGCGTGCCACTGTCTGCTCGTCCACGGCTTTGAGGTGGTTGCCGCGAAGCTGATGGAAACGCAGCTCACTTTCTAGGGCGGCTGGGAGGAACGAGTTCAGAGAATTCTGTGGAATGGGGCGAGAGGTGCCAATGGGGGCAGATGGGAGGCGGAGTCTGGCCTCATCTCGTGCCAGGTTGAGGTCGCAAAGGCTGACGGACAGGCGGGAGGACTCGGCCTCACGTCGCAGGGATGAGGGGCCTCGTACTGCAGTGAAGGAGCGTGGACGGAGACAGTCTGGAGGAATGATCTCACTATCTGGGAATGGGAAGAACAAAACAGGACACCAAATGTTAAAAAGGAAAGTTGAGGCCAAATCCATGCATCCTACAGAAACAGGGTTGTGAGCTCAATTTTAAATGGCCTCCCAAGTCTATATTTTCTTCATTCATAGTTTATTTCTATATAGACTGTTTCACATACATCAATCCTGAATTTTCCTCTGTAATGTATTTACCAAAACATAATTACACTTTGTGCTAATTTATGTCCCTTATACTATTATATACAAAATCATTTGTCAGCATTTGTTGAAAAACACATATTCTGCCAATTAGGGATGCGTCAGTACCGATACTGGAATACGGTAAAAATGCTCCATTACCAACATCCAATAGAACATGAAACTATGTAACATAAGCCTAGTTTATGAAATGATGGCAGTCTGGACTTCAAGGCTGTGCTCTGAAAAAATATCAAGAAGAGTTATCTACAGCATCTTTCTACCATACATGCAATTATATTATGGCACCTAAACATTTTCTTTCACTAGGTTCTACACTTTGACTGAGAGTCCTGGTGCAATTAACGCTGTTGCCTTGTTTAGTATGGTGTTCTTACAAAAGCATACCTTCTCTCACCTTTACAGTATGTAAATAGAGTACTATAAAATTCGAATGCAACATTAAATGTGCAGTGGATATAAGATATCCAAACAAATGAATCAATCAATTATTCAATCCTGGACTTGTTATCCAAAATCTTTTTTTTATTATTTTAGTTTTATTATGAACCGTATGACTACAGTTAGCAATACCATTCAGTGACTCATAAGTGGATCCTAACTCATTCATAACCAATTAATTTTATTGTAACTTTAATTGAAGAATGCAAGAGATCCTGACAGGTCTCGTTATCATTTTTTCCTAAACATAATACACAGTCCTATTTTTAAATTTGTGTAGGTGATCTAATAAATCTAGGTTTTCCAAAATGGCTGCCAAACAGTATCTCTTTACTTTCCCTTCCTTTTATAACTGTTGCTGCTTAGAATAGCAGCATTACTACTGTTTGTGTGTAATGGTCGCTAGTGGGCCATAGCTTTGCACCACACATAACACTGTTCCCTTACATTCAGAAATACCAGCATGGCATTACGTTATCCAGCAATATACTCAGACCTGCAGCCCTAGTATGAGATAGCCTCGCGTGTGAGAGTGTTCTGTATTTAGCCTTCATCTGCATGTTCAAAGACTTTCAAACACCTGCCCAAAATAACAGCGCTAAATGTAGCTAGATCATCATCTAGTTCTTATTGGCTCCATATGAGAAGTGATAGCAAGCTTCCCCAACATCCTGCAGTGGAGAAAAGAGGGCCATAGAAGTGCATATGAACAGAATGTGGGGGAAACTACAAAAAGAAGATGTAGGAAAGAACAGCGGTGAAATTACGACAGGAAGAGAGATAGTATAGACTTGAAAAAAGAGATTCCCTTCTTGCTTTCCATCTTTCTGTATCAGTGGAAGCCATGAACTGGTTTACCTCTAACCACAGATAAACCCTCTTAGCCTCAATTAATCCTCAAGCGATGCAAAGACAGGAAGGAGAAACAGATAGAACTGAGAAGATGATAAAAGTGTGGCGGTGTAGAAAGACCCATTGGATGTCGCTGTGGCTAAATTGGGGAAAACAGCCAAAATTGAGATTTTCTGCCAACACCATACATTGGCATCTCTACTTGTCATCTCTGCTAGGTTTTTATTTAGGCTCTTTTCTTGCCTTGGCTGTCACAGATCACATTGTGTAAACAGCAGTAAATGCAGTCAGTCTGCCTAGCGTAGCGTGACAGACATACGCCGAATCAATTCAGTTAGTAATCAGATACTGCTGCCAAAATGTCCGCAATGCTCCTGCACCATCACGTCGTCATCAAAACAGAGAACAGCGCTTACACACTCGGCAGAGATGACAGTAGAAAAATGTTTAAATGATGTGAAAAAAAGACATTAATAAATAGAACTGTATTAATCAAGTTTTTTTTTCCTGCACAGATGTTAGCACAAACAGAAATCAGTTGAGTGAAGAGATGACAATGCGGCTCGTGTTGATTTACTGTGTGTGATTTTTAACGTGTGTGATGAGACACAGACTGATAATCAAAGTGAGAACTTATCTCCCATTACTTAGAATAATATTACTTCTTCACAATTAGGCACTAATGTTGTTATTCCATAAGTACATGTGGTTATAAATCTAGATGTAGGCAGGGTGTCTTCCAGTGGAATTGGAATTAAATCTTGAAATAAAAATTTTCTTTTTACACTTTGGTGATAACCAGATTTTAAAATGCTAGAAATGTATTTCTGGTTCGTTGGCATATTTCATATCTTAAAGTTTAAAATATTATGGACAAGCTAGTTGAGAATGTGATAATGAGGAAGAACTGAGCAACTTAAAAGATCTTTTCAAGATGGAGCAGGCTTGCTGGAAAACAGTTTTCTATCAGACCCAGCTATGAACTTTTGTATGCAAATGAGTTCAAGGTTTAGAAAAATATACAAAACATAATCTTTGTGCAGTCTACTAGGATTTGAATAACTTACCCCTAAGCTTGTATGTATCATTGTACTCTATTTACTTAGCAGTCTTGTGTAAGAATTTGAAGAGATATGCCTATGACAGTGATTTGGATCCTTTAAAAACAAACAAAAAAAGTTTTTGTTTTATTGCTTGGTAGAATTTCTCCAAGGAACAATTCAAACAGTTTTGGCTGATAATCTATCCTATGGTTTTATTGAGAATTTTTGTTCAGGACACTGGAAGTACATGACTTTTTTGTGAAAATGACTTTGGAGAATGGTTAAATCTGTTTTGCTGTTTTTAAAAAAACATCTTGTTCTCTGTTAAAATTTTGATGACTTGAGTTTAGCACAGGCTCCAGACATTTTACATGATGTAAGGGCCAGTAGAGCAGATCATTGCTTGGCAATGCTGATATCCAGGAAATTATTCACTCTTAAATTCCATTACAAAGCTATCCTCAGTTTCTAGAATAAGTGGGGAGACATGATGCATAGACCTCATGTAATTCCAGGAACGTTTTCAACGATACGCTCATAAAAAGTGTGCCCTCGTGAGACTACTCTCATTTAAAATTAGCCATGGAGAAATTACATTGCAGCATTATTGGACTTGAAGGACATTGTCATGCTAGTGCTTGTTTCAGTTCATACAAAAGAATCCACTTCCTATCTTGAGGGAAACATTTCAGAGCTCTGACACTGCTGTCAAAACATCACTGATTACAACACAATCCGACTATTGCTGAGAAATTTCTAGATAGATCTTCTATTCAGATCATCAAATGTGTCAAACAATAGTATGGGTTTTAGAAAGAGTGATGATGATACTTGGCCAAGGATCTATAAGTAGACTTTTGGTTAAGACAAATGTGTTATACATTAGAAACTGTAAATCATTTTATAGTGAAAAGTTGTGGCTGGTATATTTCCAAGCCTTCACGATGGGTGCATATCCAGCCAGAGAAATAGTTTTAATTGAGCAAGATGATTTGGCAGATGACTACTTTTTTAGCAGACAACTTTGTTGGATCTTTATCAAGGTGACTGGCAGATTCATATATAAGGATTCCTGTCATTAAATATCAACAAAGAAATCTTATAAATGCCCAACCTAACCACAATGTAGCTTTCATTCATTCATAAGGCACCTCGACTGTGGTACAGATTCTGTCAATGAATCGAAACTGAGTTTGGGAATAAATTTATGAACTTACCTATTTACTTGGACAAGAAAACACTTAAGGTCAAGCTGTTCCCAAAAACAGTTTATTCCAAAGTCTCACCCCCTTTCAGTGTATAATCTCACCTGGTTACTGTAGATTTGTAACTAAGAACTGTTGCTGTAATCATAAAGACTACGATACTCATACTGAACATCCCTCTTGGACTGTTTTGACTTTAGAGTATATAGTTGTGAAAGAGTAATAATTTATAATCCCACTATAAATTCACCCGTGTCACTCAGAAGAGGCTCCTTTTTGAGTCTGGTTCCTTTCAAGGTTTCTTCCTTCTGTAATCTCAGGGAGTTAAGGACCTAAATCTACATCCGGATTTGTGTAAGGCTGCTTTGTGACAATTATCTATTGTTAAGAGTGCTATACAAATTAAATTGAATTGAATGGAATTGAAGATTTGACCTATCCAGTAACCCTCCGTAATAAGAACTGGACTAATAGTTTCCATTAAGCATTCAGCTCATTAGATACTGGAGTGAAAATGGCTAATATAGACCCTTAGGTCCATTTCAATCAGGAGTAAAGGTTCCATTCCATTGCCACCAGCTGTCACATACTATCTTTCCAAACCCCTCTGAATGTACAGAGAACAGAATGAACAGAAATAAAAGCCTTCTTCTGCCTTCTTCTTCTGCCTCTGAATCCAGCATCAAGGTCCAGTGGGAGATCTAGTAGCTTCCCTGTGCCATGATTCTCTGCTGATCTTCACTGCTTTCAAAGAATTGGCTCCTGGGTGAGTCGTGATCCTAAACTTAAATCTGCTATTCTCTGTGGCTTCACAGAACTGATAATCCAGCACTAAGTTTACCCTACTGACTCTGACTTTAAAGTCCTTGTAGCAGCAGTTTCATGCTTCAGAGAACCGGCTTCAGTTACTGGATACAGTGACTGGAAGGTGAGTCTAACATATAAACCCTGAAACTACACAGCACAGCTCAGGCAGCCTGGATATCGAGACAGACCTGAAGGCAAAGGTATATGCAAGCCTATGAAAGGGCCAGGAAAAATTAACATTAATTACTGCCCAAATATACATCAGGTGAAAAGTCAGAAACATTAAGATAACAAGCAAAGAACTAAAGCAAATATATAATTAGGCAAAGTTTATTGGAGGCACCTCAAAATTCACCAGTGACTGCAAATTTAAAAATGGATGGCTGGCTCTCTTTCAGGTAAATAGGGGAGAAGGATCTGTGAGGACACGCTCTCTGTCTATCTCACTGTAGCCTCAGATTCCTGACAGGAATGGAAAACGATGTGGTGTTCTACTGTTGCACCTCATCCACCTCAAAGTTCGATGTTTAGTGCATTCTGAGATGCTTCTCTCCTCACCATGGTTGTAATGAGTGGTTACTTGAGTTACTGTAGCCTTCCTGTCAGTTCAAACCAGTCTAGCCATTCTCCTCTGACTTCTCTCATCAACAAGGTGTTTCCGCCAGCAGAACTTGATGTTTCTGAGATGCTCAAACAAGCCTGTCTGGCACCAACAACCGTGCCACGGTCAGAGTCACTGAGATCACATTTTTCCCAATCTGATGTTGAATGTAGATATTAACTGAAGCTCTTACCTGTATCTGCATGTTTTTATGCATTGCACTGCTGCCACATGATTGACTGATTGGATAATTGCATGAATGAGAATATAACCCATATCATTTGTTTACAGCATTTTGGCTTAATATCAAGCTTTAAAATTCAACATTTTTCCCATTTTAGCAGCAATACCCCGTTCACGGCCTACTCTAGAATGGTATGATACCAAATGAGTGCTACTTTGAAGAAAAGTCAAATCAAGTCACATCTAGGTTCAGCCACTGACTTCTTCCTTACAAACAATGAATTCTGAACAGTGATCGGACAGACAAAACAAGCCTATTTTCCCAAGTTGACCTTTTAAAGAAAAAAAAAAACCCAAAGCTTGTTAGTGCATGGATGATCATGGTAGTCTGTGCTAATTATCCAAGAAATGAGTGCTCCTAAAAAGAGCGTGGGGATAGCCCTCAGGCATAGGCTCTTACATGACTACAGATAGTGCTTATTAAAGCCATTCAGCTTCAAACAGAAAGAGAGAGCGAGAGAGAGTGGGAGATACTCTTCTGATAAGTGTACTGAAGTCATTCTCTGGCAAGAGTGCAGAGGGAAAGGCATTTTTAGATTAAGGAAATTAGAGAGACGATGATGTTACACAAAGAAGGGCTTATCAGAAATGAATTTTTCGGACGAGGCAGCAGCCCACACACATTGCACGAGTAAATTTTCTCACCAAAATCTCACGCACAGAAAAGTCATAAAAACTGATTTCCCTTTAAAGCTGTATTGTTAAAATATTTTTTGAAAAAATGTTCCAGTGTGACCTAAATTTAGCTTCACCACAACTGGGTGTGCTGAAATAGGAAAATAAGAAGGGTGGGTTGATGCAGCAGTTGATGCCTCCTTTAAGTTGATTATTTTCCAATAATAGCTTGTCCTAGTGTTTTTCCCCCTCCTTTTATACCTCAGCAATTTGCAAAGGATTACATTTTTGTTGATTAAAGAATGACACAGTCATTTTTTAATCCATTTAACATCCATGAAACAAGTTCCTGTTATCACTTTTTTATAAACAAGCATTTCCTCGCCAGTCTTTTTTTCCCTTCTCTCTGGAACTTAATAAAAAAAAAACAAATTAAAAAAAGCAGCATACTAAAAGGAGACTCCGTCCAAAAATGCTAATTAAATGTCACCTCACAGAAAGTGAAACCATATCAACAATTACACAAGTTTTTAAATCGATTTTGGAGTGGAGCAACAGCCATACAAGTCCCTGTGAATGAGTCGTTACTATAGAAAACTAACCAACATCTTCTGACCAATTGGAGACAAGCATTCAATAGCAGTGTATAAATATAAAGTGCCATTATTGCTATATGCCTGATGTTGTGCTAACTACAGATTGGTGAGGTTAGCTTACATCCTTTTTTTTCATCAGATCTTCACTATATTGTCTATAAGAATAGTCTTTTATAAAGTACACTCTTTTCGACTCTTCCCTTTAGCTGCGTTATTAAGGGATCCCAGAGATGACATCATCAGAACAGAGCTGGCACATGAATGCTAGACCAGACCCATTACAGTAAAGCCTTGATATAAATTGGATTAGACCTCTGCCTGGAGACACCGCCTTGTCCTCCTGGGGAAACCAAAGAGGAGAATCCAATTTGGGCAGACATACGGGCGGAGGATTCAGAGAGGGAGAGAGAGATGACGGAGGAGGAAAGTATCGGAAAATAATGGAAAGGGATGACAGAGAGGGAAAGGGGCGAAGAAGGCGATGTGGGAGGTTGCTATATAACACAAGAGTTTTACGTTTGTGTTGTGGAACATTCATTGCTGAATAATTAAATGTAAATCTCGAGTACATCCTCAGCTTTTCTTCCTATGTACCTGGTTTGTATGAGCTTCTGCTTAATCACGACCTAGGAACGGATCCAATTTCACCCAACGTGTCAGATAGAAATGCTCATATGCATACAACATAAATACAACAACCCGAAGGAGATGTACTGAAAACAAGTGCTGGTTATATGAATATTGTGACATTTACTGTAATGAAAGCATCACTGATTGTGCACTTCTGTTTTTTTTTTTTCCAAAATACTTTCTTTGTTCTTAAAAATCACTTTCATTGTCTGTGGCTGAACTGGCTTTGGGCGGTTTCATAGTGGAGAGCCGAACGGAGGGATGAAGCAGAGCAAGGAAAGAAGTGTAGGGTGTCTACAGACGTGTGTGACCAACACCAGCTGCTGCCCCTCTAATTGTCCCGCACCTGCTCAGCCGCCAATCGCCTCCATTCCTTTTGTCCTATTGGCACTTTTCAGGCGAGGGCTGGCGCAGCTGCGAGCTGATTGGCTGAGGCTAGATTCTAATCTCCCTGAAAGAAAGGGTGGACTTCAAACAGCCAGAGTGTTTTGCTGTTTTCTGAGGCGATAGGAATCCAAGCTTGACCAAAACGCTGCAACTGATGGGGAGCAGCTGCACACACACAGAAGGCAACCTATTTTTAATGCTTTTCTTCTTTTTAAATTTAAGAAAACAACAACTTGGAGCTTTTTTAGCAACAGACCCCCCATCACCTGTTACCGTAAACACAAAAAGCAGGCGGGAAATAAGCAGACATGGGGTTCGATAAACAAAAGAATCTTAAATAATCGCTTGAGCAAAAAGCTGTTTGAGCCACGACTGGAAAAAAAAAAAAAAGCCAAATAAGGCAGTGGCGCGATGAAGCAGCTTTGCTTTGCTTTGCTTTGCTAGTTTCAGCTAAAAGCTGGCCAAGGTCATGACTCTCTTTCATTCACTTGTTATTGCTTTTCAGTTTTCTAGCTATTTTTCTCTTTCTTAAAGCCATCTCAATCTCTCTGTTTTCCATATTCTCTGAAGGAAGGATTTGGTGCTTAGTCTGGTTTTATCCTTCCCTCTCAGGACAGCATAGACATGAGTAGAGAGGAGACACAGAAAGAACGAGACAGAAAAAAAGAGGGGGCTTATATTGGTGCACCTGAGAGAAAAAGGTCGAAGTAGGGAGGAAAAAGGTGATCAAATGACAAAGCAAGAAATCCAAGACTGCATGATGCGTGCATGGTGGGTGTGTATATATGACAGAGAAAGACAGCAGACAAAGGTTACTGGAGGTTTATATGCAGAATGTTGGCCGTCTGCCACACCATCGCTTTTGAAAAGAGCAGCAGCCTTCCAGGCAACACATGGCCATGACAATAAGACCCAACAAATACTCAATAAATCACAAAAGCCCCTTCCTCCTGGGACATAAAGCTCTCTCTCTTTTACTGTCAGTCCCAGAAGCCACCTTCCTGAGGTCAGCTCTGAAAAGTGGCCTGGCCAGAGCAGCATGCTCCATAAGCCGCTAATCAAATGTGGGCAGCTCTGGAATAATGAACTAATCATAAAATGTAATAAATTAAATCCTTGGTAGTTTCATACTCAATTCATGATTCCATGCTTGCTGTCAATTATCGGATAGAAGCATAAATCCAACTCTCATCTACAAAAAAGCATTCATGTTAAAGAACTGTAATTGGAAGCTTGGAAAAGTTGGAAAGGTTTTATGTACAATCTTGAAGCGTTCCCCCAGAGGAATACGCTACATAACCTATTTGGGTTTTAGGGTTTTTTTGTATCTATGTTGTCTCTAATGGATCATTCATTACATTCTTTAGTTCTCCAGATTGAGCAAGGTGCAATACACTCTAAAAAAAATCTAAATCTAAAAAAAAATCTAAAACCTGTCTGAGGAAGCCCAAAAGGCCAATGTAGGACCCTAGAACAGAGTGTTTCCCTGTCAGACAGGATTCCAAGTAGATCTCACGCTTGTTGTCTTTTATTAGACTGAGGCATAACTTCAACCTTGGTCTCCACGTTTGGGGAAAAAATGGTTCATCAAGGGTTCTTTGGATAGTTACATATTCACCCTAAAGAGATTATCCTTGGAACCACTCTGATAGGATAGAGGAAAGTTCTACATAGAATCATTATGGTTTCCTTCATAGGAACAAGCTAAAGATCTCATCAGGGAGTGTTCCAAGTAGACATCAACCTTGCTGTGATTTATCAATCTGAAGCAAAAATTCAAATTTGGGCACCACTTTTAGAAAAAAAAAAAAAAAAAAAAAAGGTTCATTAAAGGTTCTTTGGATAATTCCGCTTTCTTCCCACAGGGATCCTACTTAGAAGCCTCTTAATAGGATTGGGAACATTTCTACACAGAACGTTCCCACAGAGGCACAAGCAGAAGAACATTTTTAGAGTTTTAGATGTTTTTAAAAGTGAGATTTAATGTTTATTTCAAGGAGCAGGCTGCACTAAGAAACAAAGGTAACATCTACAATCCTAAATGACTCTTGGGCTTGTCCCTTTGGGGAAAACCTGGTTCTAAGTATAAACTTCAACAAAGTGTTCCAAGAAGAAAGATATTTTTACGCTAACTACCCTAACTACCTTGGAACAAATTTGAAAATAATCAGAGTTTAAGGAAGTGTTTTCCGACATGGTTAATTCTTCATTTGTATGTTAATGCAATGACGCTGAAATGACAAACCACTCTCTGCTCCTGCTTTCGCACATCCGACATGGATGTTTATCAGATGTTCTATAAACTGCTGTTTGTCTTGGCTCTTTAACGAGCTCTGAAGTGCTTTTCTCCATATATCCGAGAGAGAGCCACACCTTATCTCAGCTGCAGAGTTCCATGTTTGGCCACCCAGAAGACTTGGCATGGCTCAAAAGGGAGGAAAAGCGAAGATCTAAGTTTGGGAGAGCAAACTGGAACGACACATAAAGACAGGAAAAGGACTGTGTTCTGATTTAGAACAGGTCACGCCATTTCTTCCCAGCACCTTGAAAGCTCTTCATAGAATTTCCTGTCGACGCGTGAAGCTCGTGCAGGAAATATAATCAACCTTACTGACACTTCGTCCCCTTTTTTTCCCTCTCTTTCTCAGAAGACACAATAAAGATCCGATGAAGAAATTCTGCTCAGCCGAGTTACAAAATCACGCAGCATCTGCTGTTCTAATTTCCTAAATACTCCAGCCCTGGAGCAGCCTGTCTTCTAAACAAATACAACTAGCAATGTTTATGCTCATAATGGGGGCATGGAGACTGCAGATCCTCACTGTGACGCTAATTCCGCTTAGCTAGGTAGTAAAAACAGCCCATATTACTGTTTTATTTTTGAGAATCCTGCTTCCATTAAGAGACTTTTAATTAAACTTAAATCAGCCTGGAATAGCCTTCTTCAGGCATCACAAACCTTTGTGTTGATAAAATTCTTTAATGCGTCATGAAATCAGTGTTACTGAAAATCGTCCTGCGATAAAAGTGTATTGACCTGGTGTCAGTGAATTTCAGGTCTCTTCTCATTACTGTGTCAATAGAAAAGTTTGCGAAGTAGGACTGAAATATTTCAATGGCAGTATTATGAGAGAGGGTCACATACAGAATTGAAACAATTATTTCTTGTGTTTTAGTATAGCAACTTTTAGTACTTAAAGCTAATTACTAAGAGATGTTTTTAACAGCATTTGTAAATGACTTTGGGAAAATAGTTATTGTTAGTCAATTTCTCAACAAGGCATATGTAAATGTTCTTTTCATTCTTTTTTTTTTTTGTTACTCAGTGGCCCATTATCTGTCAAACTGACATATTAATGAGAGCTTTGTTGAATGGCTGTAATTTGGCAGGGCCAGCTCATCTGTAAATCTTACACTGCTGCCGTTAGTTGGCATTTAGGCCAAGAGTTACGCACCAGCCTATATGATAAGGCTTTCAGTTCAGTTCCTTATGAACCAAAGGAGATGTATATATAAAAACTCTACAGTTATGTTGAAATATTTAGTAACACAGCTCTAAAGACATACCTGAAATTCCATATCAGGGATTGCACTTCAAGTGCTTGATAAAAGTATGTACAGAGTGTCTGGAACCACTGAGAGTAAAACTACATCCATCCATCCATTTTCTGTACCGCTTTATCCTACAAAGGGTCGCAGGGAGCCTGAAGCCTATCCCAGGGGACTCGGGGCACAAGGCAGGGGACACAATGGACGCGGTGCCAACCCATCTCAGGGCACAATCACACACACACTCACACACCCATTCACACACTACAGACAATTTAGAGATGCCAGTCAGCCTACAGCACATGTCTTTGGACTGGAGGAGGAAACCGGAGTGCCTGGAGGAAACCCCCGAAGAAGCACGGGGAGAACATGCAAGCTCCACGCACACAGGGCAGAGGCAGGAATCGAAACCCCAAACCTGGAGGTGCGAGGCAAACATGCTTCACCCTTACGGTATAAGCTTTTTCTCAGCTGTGGTATCATGCTTTTGCGGATTTTGCTCAACATATTTGCTCTCCATATTCCCATGGCTTCCTGAATATTTGGACACCCTATATTTTTATATTATGGAATGCATTCCAGACCTACTGGAATTTTGAACAAAAGAACAAATCAGCTCCTTGCATGTGTCATTTCTTCCCTAATACATGGTTATTTGCTCTTCATCTTAATAACAGCACACGTTCTGTCAGGTTAGGATTCACCAGTGTCTTAAGATAGCTGTCAAATTTAGCTCAATCTTCCACACTGATTAAGAGCGTTATTCAGTAAGCATTCATGAGTGCCTATTTCTGTGTTTTTCTTGCTCTTCCAAATATTCCCAGTTTACTGTTAGATTGAGGTTCAGTGATTTGTCAGGCAAGTCCAATCATGTTGTCAGAATTCCATATCCTATGCAATTTTGTGCTTAGCTTGAACACAAAGTACAAAAGGCAGCCTCTGAGTCTGGCTAATTACCGATGATCTGGTTACGTACATTCAGGTGCCCAACATATTAATCTAGTACAAGAAGGCACTGCTATTGGTGATTTTTTTATTTTTTATTTTTTGTATTTTTGAGGAGCCTATGTTTTAAACAGGAAAGGTATTAGATGCAAAATCACGTGAAACAAAGATTTTCTTGAGTGATCTCAGAGGTAAAGATAACTATCTGTAACAGCTACAGTTTGCTGCTCGTTGGAAAATTTTTAAAAAATTGACTAATCATTGAGTGGGAAATCTAATTTTGAGCATGGTCTTGATTTAGTATTCTATGAATTATCGCATCCTTCCTGGGACACAATAAAGCGATAGATTTAGCCACTGTGCTAGCTTCCAGCATGGCCTTTAAACATGTCATACAACATTGTTTGGAACAACGTTACGATAAGTGGAAAAAAGGAAATAATGAGGCTAAGTTAAACATGTTTGATTAGTTAGATTTGTTTCTTATTTTAAGCTAACTGACATGCTGGCATATTCTTCTAAAAGGCATAGTACGTGTTCAGCTTCATCCATCATGCTTTCAACACTTTCTTTTGGGCCAAAACATTCAATTTTCTTGACTTACAGCCCCTCACATTACCATCATACACCACTGGAGAATGCATAAAGCAATCACGACTCATTTTGTCCATCAAAATACACAGAATGCTGAACTATCAGAGAAGAAAAAAGGGATGTAGGAATTGAAGCTGCCAAAACTTCTGTTTCAATAAGAACAGAAAGTCTGGTAAAATGTATTTAATAGTATCATATCCGTGTCTATAAAACACAGTTTAGTCTTAAACATACTAAACGCTTCTGAACCCCTCGGAATACAACTTTTTTTTTTTTACTGTTCTGTAGCTTATACATACATACATACATACATACATACATACATACATACATACATATATTTAGCTTTAATTGATAGCCAAATACAATTATCATGGATCCATCAGAATGAAGTATAGAGTTTATCCATCACTTTTTCTGACTGTACTTCACACAATATGGACGATCAGGATGAATATTTATGGCAGCGTATGCAATCTTGAATGGAATCTTGAAGCAGCAATCATTATATAGGTACAGAGTAATAGGGTCGTCTATATAAAAAGACGATCTTGAAGCCTAAAATAAATCAGCTAGACCTATTTAGTAAGCCATCGGTCTGCAAATTAAATGAATTACAAACATTATGGTGGAAATCATTATTTAAAAAAAAAAAACTTAATATAAATTAAAATGACATTTTTTTTTTCCAAATCAGGATGCATTTTTTACTACCTTTAAGATGTAACCTTGTAAGCTGTGAACTTTTGCTGGCATGATTTGGTTCACTTGTCTGCAAATCAATAGAAAAGTTACTCTGA
>CM041000.1:9401875-9437363 GCA_022985145.1 Pangasius djambal | reverse complement strand
CAAATTAAATGAATTACAAACATTATGGTGGAAATCATTATTTAAAAAAAAAAAACTTAATATAAATTAAAATGACATTTTTTTTTTCCAAATCAGGATGCATTTTTTACTACCTTTAAGATGTAACCTTGTAAGCTGTGAACTTTTGCTGGCATGATTTGGTTCACTTGTCTGCAAATCAATAGAAAAGTTACTCTGACTAATCACCTTCGTCCTATGAGGAAACATTTCTATCCTGATGGGAGTGGTCTATTCCAGTGCCTCCATTCACAGGGCATGAGAAAAATGGTGCAAGTCATGTTATGGCCTTCACGGTCTGTATACATACATAGACTGTGACAAAGTAAAGGAACAACCAATATAAAGTGTCTTAGCAAGGTGTCAGGCCACCATGAGCTGCCAGAACAGCTTCAATCCACCTCGGCACAGATTGTACAAGTCTCTGGAACTGTACTGGAGGGATAGACACTGTTCCTCCAGATATAATATATATTACATCATATACACAGGCTCACCAAAACTAGACAGTTGAAGATGGGGAAGAAGACCAGACAACGCTTTTAAAATATTCTACTGTTCAGTTTCGGTGTACCTGTGCCCACTGTGGCCTCAGATTCCCCTTCTTGACTGACAGGAGTGGAACCTGATGTGCTCTTCTGCTGTTGTCACCCAACTGCCTCAAGGTTCAGCATGTTGTAGGTTCGGAGATGCTTTTCTGCTTACCTCGGTTGCAAAGAGTTGTTTGTAGCCTTCCTGTGAGCTTGAACCAGTTTGTATATTCTTCTTTTATCAAAAAGGCATTTCTACATGCAGAACCGCCTCTCACTGGATGTTTTCTGTTTTTTGTACCATTCTGAATAAAGTCTACAGACTGTTGTGCACGACAATCCCAGGAGATCAGCAGTTTCTGAAATATTCAAACCAGCCTGTCTGACACCAACAACCATGCCACAGTCAAAGTCACAGAGATCACATTTTTAAGATTGCAAATTTAACAGTAGACTGAGACTTTACGGAGGACTTTAAAAGCATAATAATTTCACAATAATAAAAAAAAATCATAATTTGTAAACCATAACAGACACTACCAGCTACTATTGCTCAATGCTGAGTATATTGCATTCCCAAAATTGTGAGAGTTAACTCAACACTGTAAGAGTTAATTCAACCTTGGTGAATCCATTGTGTAATACTTATCCTCAACATGTTTCTAGGCCTGCATCCAACTACAACTCCACACTAAAGTTTTCACATCTGAAGCCATTCAGGAACGCCAGAAACATCCCAGTGTGTGTGTGTGTGTGTGTGTGTGTGTGTGTTTCTGACTGACAGGGCTATAAAGTAGCCTCAGCTTGAGTATTTATTAAACAACATTCCTGCCTCTCTGCTGGTCCACAACTTCATTTCGCTCTTCTTATATTCATACACTCACAATGCAATTCTGTGGCAACCTAGTTCAAAAGATCACTACAACACCATCCCAAATGCTAGCACAGTGTGGCCATCACAGTCATCACAGTAACGCTTTGCAGCAGGGTCATCACAGTCACACTTTGCTAAGCCTCAGAGCTTTGTGAAAAATGTAGGATTTGTTTATCATTGGATATTATGGCTATAAATGGTGGAAGGCTGAAGTGAAGGTGAGGAGAATAACTGTTTATGAATGTGCTAGCAATAGCACTTTTCCAGGTAGCGCTTCTCTGCCACTGTTTCAGTCTGGTACTGCATTAGGCCAACTAAGGTGTGGAAAATGTAAATCAGTTTGACTACTTATGGATCACCCATAGCATGAACTGTGCACAAGTATTCCCCCCCTTACACTTTTTCCACGTTACAACCTGGAACTGAAATGGACTTAATTATTTATCATATAATTATTTGTCATTAATCTACACAAACTTGCCCATTATATGATGGAAAATTCAATAAGGGTTTAACAATAAAAGCATTTAATCTGTATGTTTTCCTGAGCTTTAAATGAAATAATGAATGAACCAGTTATCCAGTCATATTACTATATCAAGATAAATTTATAGTTATCTATATAGTATAGTTTCCACAGATGCCTTAGTCAAAGACGAGAAAAGCAGAGAATAAACAAAGGTGGCTTGAGTGTATTTAGCTGCACCTGTTAGCGCAGAACAAACTTTCTGAATAAACTGAATCATCAACGTGTCAACCATTATAGCACGCTAAACCATTCCTGAATTGTGTGCATTATATTAAAAGCCTGTTTAGTGCAGTGAAAGAAACACTGTACACACACACAGCTTATTCAGGTGAATACACAGCCTCTCCTGAGGAAAGCTTGTATTTATGTCTGTGTGCGTAGGCGTATTTTTTAGTGTCTCAAATCCATTGGTGTGTGCGTGGGGGGGAATTTTGCCATGAACAGGCCTGCAGCATAAAAATATTGATTCTTCTGATAAGAGGTCCTGAGTCCAAAAGCAAAAATGGAAACAAGACATAAGGAATTACAGATATCAGTATATAACAACATGCAGGTTGTAGGCATTGCAGCTTCAAACCATCTTTCAGGCATCAACAACTCTAAAAATCGATACACTTAGACAACAAAACACAACCAATCTTTTGGAAAAAAATAACTATAAAATGATACATGTTTGGTGGCCTGGGAAAAACCCAGGCTTTTCTGAATTATTATTACATTATTTAGCACTAAAAAAAAAAGCATCTCCAAAATAACTCAAGCCTAGAAATATAGCTATGGCCACATCAGTGCACTTCAATCTGTCACTGGAAATACTAAAAGCCTGAAGTCTCCTTCTATTGATAACTCTGTGTGAGCTACATCCCTTTCGCTCTTGGCTATACAGACTCAGCTTTCATCTCTGGCAGTAAGGGCTCTTAGGGCAGAGTTTGATGGCTCATGTGTCTGTTCAGACACATGATAATGAAAGAGAAAGACGTGTAATGCTTTGACGCACAGAAGGGCACACATACACACACATGGTTGAGAAATAAGAGCCTTACGTCAGGGCCAAATCTTGGGAGATGGACAAGTGAGGACTAGATAAAGATACACACAGACATACACCAACAACCTCAACAACAACAACAACAACAACAACAACAACAACAACAACAACAACAACAACGTCCCACATATTCAGCAGATAGCAGTCAGAGAGGTTGTGGTCAATTGGCACAATCCACAATTAGGATAGATGGCACTATCTCTAGAGCATGTGACCTGCTTCTATAATTGTAGCTCAGGGATGACAGCATTAAGGACGTTTATTGCATGTGTGTGTGTGTGTGTGTGTGTGTGTGTGTGTGTAGGCTTTGACACACACCAGTACATCAAAGCCTTGCCTATGATATGCCCTGCTGAGTTTCCCTGTGCGTGCCTGAGTGAGTGTGAATACACACCCCAGCTCGGTCACTCTTAACACTGGGACCTGATCCTGAAAACACTCAGAACACACTCTAGTACAACAAAATAGCCATCGCTAGCATATACCTTTTTATCTTCAGGCATTTTTCTGTCATTCCTAAATCTCACATGAGTTTTACTCTGAAAGTTGTGTCTATATGTTAGTAATAAATTTCTCTGCCTTTCCAACTAACAGTACATTTTCAATGAGGCTTCCCTCTAGTCATAAATATTCCCTAGTAGTTTTCAAAAATAGTTATTAGTTGACTTGTTTAGGTTCTGGAAATATAATATTCAACTGTGAGGATGTCTATAAGTGTCAGAGTAGTGACAGCACGCTTAATGGTGTGACTCAGGAGTCAGTAAGGTCACATTAGCTTTAGAAACTTAGTCCAGTGAACTATGTAGCTAATAGCATGTTCAATGAAGGGACGTCCATACAAGTAGTTGTGTTACTTAAAAAAAGCACTGCCATCTGTGTTTTCTTTTTTTGGCCAGAACATAGTTTTCCAAGTTGAAAGTTCAAATTTTCAGAAACTCGCAGCATCATGCCGAGCACATTTTTAATTCCCGAACAATCAGGTGGCAAGTTGGAGGGCAAACGAGAAAAACAAACACTGAGAACAAAGTGCTGGTCAAAAAAAAAAAAAAAAGTCTTGTCAGTGAGTGAACATAAGGGGTTTTACGACATGTTGAATAGAAAATAATTCATTGCCAAGACTCCAGTGTTGCAATGCAACTAAAAAGAACAACTTGTCTTTTTGGGACGTTCACCAGTACGTGATCTCCCACTTTAACTGTAGCTGCAATCGAGTCCCACAAGCAGCTTCCTTTTGATTTAGCTAAAGTCACAGAGAAGACACCAGAGTTAAACTTTCAGTAATCTTTATTACTGGTAACAATAAATGTAATCTAGATAGTAAGCTAGGTTTATAATTTAGCCGATACTAGCTATGACTGCGAAGAACATTGCTGTGGCTACGCCGTGGATTAATTCCTTGTAATCTTGGTGGCCTGTGGTTTTGCTTCCATCCTGTCTTGAGATAAATGAACTATATACAGCTGAGTGTGGGGAACTAGAACAGTTAGAGAATTGCTAAAATCTAATTAAACTCACTCACTGGTGCTTTTCCCCAAAGCTATTTTTAACTACACATTAGTCCACATATTACCTTATTAATTAGTATCTCAAAATAGTATGTCACTATTTATTACTTCATATACTGCACTATTATTTAAAACATAATATTACATGTCTCGCTTGCTATGTGAGGATCATGGTTGCGAGTTCAAATCTCAGTGGAACTGATCTCCTAAATCCCAGGGGTTGAAAAATCTGATAGCCAGTCACCAGTGCCACTGTCATGTCCTCCCCTGGCTGACTGACCCAGTGTTCTATCTCTGCCTTTCCTTTTATGTGGGTGAGAAGCAACAATGTGATATGCAAAAGACTGTCTAGGCAAGAGGCAAGCCTGTAGTGAACACCTACAGTTCGGTGTGTGACTCACCGAGTAGCTGGACTCCTCGAGTCAGGCCATAGACGTCGATGAGTGCCCAGAGGGGTTCGGTGGTGCGCACGCCGCTGAAGAATAGCATGGGACTGGAGCCGTTGACGCGGTAGAACACGCGGCCCTTCTTGTCCACCCAGAAGGCGACGAGGTTGCCCTCATTGGCTAGCTCCTCAGGCAGTGCCTTGGCCCAGAAACCATTCTGAGACACCAGGTCTGGGCACGCGTACTTGGGGAGGCTGTCCGGGTTGATGCGTGATGGGTCTTTGGAGGTGAAGCCCAGGCGCAGTGCACCACTCCAACAACACTGCTTCTTCGTGATCTGTATGGCATTAAAATGTCATTAGTTTTTTTTTTTTTTTTTTTGTAATTGGATAGATGCAGTTAGAGAAGAATGAGGTGAAATTTCATATGGGAGGAAGCTCCAAGTCTATAAAATACATTTTAATTGGGTAGTGAACAAAACAGACATGTTATCGGCTGAGGCCAGTGCTCTTTCACGGTCTGAAGGCAAAGTCCATGTACCTCCACTATGTTATTACTTAGCAATATGATATGATATTACTGTATCTTATGTGAATTTATTTCAGTTTATTAAGTCTTTTGTAACTGTTTTAAAAATGAACGAATGAATGAATGAGTATCATATAGGAAAGCATAAATTTTATAGTATGATATTACTTTAGTATTACTAATTATGATTTTATGTTTGAGATTTGAAAGTACGGCATAAACCAGGGGTGCGAACCCAGCAAAGTCTTTCAGTGGAATGAACTTGAAAAAAATACTGTAGCAGAGCCAATAAAGGTATGAAAAAAAACTGTCTGTAGTTCAGCGACTACAGTTTTATAAACATGACCCATCTCGGTTTCTGTAAATGTAAATGGTTTTATGTAAATTATTTAGCTGAAGGCAGTTCAGTGGACTATAGGCTAACAAAACAGAGTGAGCTAGAGAGGTCAGAAAGGGAAATCTATTCTTCATATAATTTAATATTTCATTTACCCTTACTGGTATGATCAATGTCGACAATACTTTTTAAAAAAGTAAAAGAAAAAAAAATCGAAAGACTTTTGACAGAAAACTGTGTTTATTCTCTGCTTTGAGTTCATTGGTCCTCATTAGCTCAGAGAAGAGGTGTGCATCGGGACAATATTTCATACAATAAAAATAATAACTGCAGGAACGGGCAAGAGACTTCATAGCAAAAGTCAAAAATAGTAACATGAAAAACATAACCACTTTGAATTGACTTATTTATAGCCATAAATTTATCACTAATGGTTAAGCATAAAAAGCTCACCATTCAGTCATGGTAGTTGCTTATCCAGACCACTATAAGTAAAGATTTTAAGGTAGCTTGCTATAAAGTATTCTTTGCAATTTGTTGCATTGATGCAAAATGCTAACATAATACTCATAATGAATCAAAAGAACAAGGGATCACTCAGCGGTATGGATATAGGTACCAGGCTGTCAGTCACTAGCTGTAATTCGACACAAGCTGCTTTATTGTTTTTGGATAAAGCATTCCTTTAAAGGGAATTCTAAAAGGGAGTTTGGGGGCCTTGTGTAAAGGCGAAGTATGCTGTGTTTGGAGTAGAAGGGGTCTGTTTTATTTGACTTACAGTAACCACTGCCTCGGCTGAGGGGATAAATACTACAAACATGTCAAGAACATGGTGACTTACACCACAGTGACCTGGGCTTTTGAAGAATCTCTGCATTTTAAACTGTAGCAGTGTGTCTGTTTCTGTGTGTGTGTTTTACTGTGGTAGAGAATGAGTTGTGTGTGAGTAGGGTGGTGGTGGGGTTCATGTCTGTGTTCGGGCATTAACTGGTTGAGCCGGATTAAGTATCAGACTAACGGTTTTGGCACAGGTTCCAGTGTTTACCTCTCTCTCCCTCTCTCTCTCTCTCTCTCGACTTGCTGGCACCTGATGTGGAAACTAGGCATGACATGAGAATAAAGCAAAACTAAGAAAAAGGGGCCAATGGGATTTACCTGCAAAGCCCATTAGAGCCTCTGCGTGTGTGCGCGTGTGTGCGTGTGTGTGTGTGTATTTTGTGCTGATGAAGACTATTAGGTGCGAGGCCACGCGTCCAAGTAGGCGAGAAGGTGATTGCGGAAAGAGACATTCCAGAGAGAGATATATCCGAACAGTGAAAGAACGAATTAATAGTGGTGAAAAATGTTTTTTGTTCATATAAATCCTCCATAGGCAGATAATAACTGGACAGTACCATCGTAAATGAATTTCATGGTCTATGAAACTAAAACTACTATTACTGTCCATTTTTTTCCGCAGTAGCTTCCCATTATTAATCATTTCAGTTATTTTGTAAATAGAGTCTTCGCTTTCCAAAATTAAACAGATGTGAAATTATTTGCTTTACTTAAAAGCATCAATTTAGCAGCAGAATCATACCTTTCCCCGTTTTTAGGCTTTTCCCATATGTGTTTAAGTATTCATGAGCCTATAATGTTTTACTGCAACAGAACAAACACTAGGCTGTAGCGATACGCCAGAGGTCGTCAAATGGTTGAAGGTAGCTTGGATACTGTAGCAGAAACAATCAGTGTATGAAAAAAATGGCATTTCAGAGATTTTTCATTTTATTTACTTTATTTATTTTCATCTTTTGCAATCTGACCAAAGGATCTTTATTTTTTAAAGTTAACAATGAAAACGGAATGTTTAAAAGCGAATAGACAGATGATTAAGTGTTTATTTTCCATACTTCTCATCTGCTCAGACTCTGTGGCACTAGTATTTATAGCCATAAACTAATCAAAGAATTAACTGTTGTCACCACTCATGCATGTTAGTTGCTTTTCTAAACCTTCATAAGCAAGAAATTTTATGTACTTTGACGTTTACAGATGTACTTGAATAGCTCTGTGCTACAGTACATGCTCGTATCCACAGAGGGTAAACGCATGGTCATCATTCTGTAGTTTCAGATTTATTTCATTTATTTTTTTAAGATTTTTCTACAGTAATGTTTTTCTTGCTGATATTCAGGAGGACGTGATATTTCTTAGGCTACTCAGGGCCAACATAAAACCTAAACTAAAAGGAGTTTAGTTTTTTATGCATATACCAACAACATATAACTAGACATAAAGGTACTGTAGATCCTATGTAGTCCACTGTATGCCCATTAGAACACCATTTAATATTTGTGTATCAGAATATGTTCCACTATCACCTCAGAGTTCTCCTGAGACTATCACCTCTTGAGAGTCTGCAAACTGGTATTTTTGGTGTAACATCATTTGACATCATCTATTTTCTCTCTACTGTCACCAAGTTTAATAGTGTTGGCACACTTTGTTTGATTTGGTGGTGTCATAATGAATACTTAGGGTTTAACTGAGCCCATAGATAGTTCTAAGAGCTGAGTTCTCACCTTCAGGCGGACCTGTTCGTACAGGGCGATGGGTCTGTTACTGAAGGTGATAGCGTTGCAAAAGCTGGCCTGTCTTTTGACTGTCCTCTGGGCCACGTCCATGACGATCTGTGAGCCCTTGGCACTGGGGTGGAAGAGCAGCGGGCTGACGGGAATGCCCATGCACGGCTGTAAGGGCAAGCAGCGCTTCGGCTTCTGGTGGCATCGGTGAGTGGATGGAGGGAATGGGCCACCCAGAGAATCTGACAGAGAAAGAGCGTAAAAGCGAAAGATGAGAGAGTGAGTTTGTGCGGCGTGTAGATATCCGATTTTGCATACACTTTCAGAAAAAAAGGTACAGGTACATTTTTGTTATCTGATTCACAAATGATATAAATGCCCTTTCAAATGAGCTTGAAAGGTACACTACGTTCACTTTACCATAGAACTAAAGGTTAACTATATCTACATTAGCCTACATTAGTAATTATACATTACTTTCTATATCTATACATTAAATATACTCTACAGGGTACCAGCGTGATTTCATTTTTTTTCTGAGAGTGTATATATAGCATACATTCTTTTAACATGGAAAGGATAAATGTGACAAATACTGTATAAAAAGTACTGTATAAAAAGCAGGCTCGCAAATAAGAACAAGAGAAAAGCAATAAGATAAAGAGAAAATGGGCTTATATTTGTATTCTAATCTGTCTGCATGACTTTTTATCAGTGTCTCTAGATGGAAGGCATTCTTCACACCAGGTTTACTAAAATCATAAAATTTCAATAACAAAAAAAGCTCTCATATTCAGAAAAAAAAAACCTTCAATATTCATTTTTGTGAACATTCCTCAATTTCAGAAGTGCTTGACTATAAGGGAAAGCTATTCATTTTCATCAGCCTCTGAAGTGAAAGTACAAAACGCACCAGTGGACCCTACAAAGTATTGCTTTTTTTTTGTTTCTCACATCCTGTTCTCGTATAAAACAGAATCCCCATCTTTGTTCTTTACTTTCAATTTATCACTGTGTCATGTTGACATTATCACTGAGTTTCTGCAGGCTCTCCTTTTATGACCTCTGAACTGTTAAATGTTCGGTTGCTGTGGTAGTACTTCCTGGTCACCACTGATAAGGTGACACTGTCCCCAGACGATAGATTGTCAGGTCAATAAACATGGATCCTCTTTTGTCTCTGACTGGCAACACGCAGCATAGGTGTTCTGTTAAAACATTACAGACACATCCATTTGTCTGAGTGTTCGTGTCTGTTGTACTGCATATGTGCGATAAGTGGGTGTTGATTCAACTGTTTGAGCCCACATAAAAGAGTGTGTGTCTACGGCTGTCTCTGACACGGTACATGAAGTATGTGTGAATGCAGGAGTGTTTGGGTGTGTATTTGCGTGTCTTTTCGAGGATGATCGTTGCGGTCAGAACAGGCTGAAATGAATGCATTAGCAAGCATGAGAGCTGCAGCTGTCAGGGAGAAAATAGAGGTTAAGTGGGAGCTCATGTTCCTTAGCAACTCTGCACTGACTACAACACACCCTATTCAGCTGAGCTGAGTCTGGTCGTGCTGATTTTCTTATGAACGTTAGCATTTATGACTTGAAAGGGAAAAAAAATGGCTTCTATTCAAAAAGGCACGTCTGTCTAATGAAGTGGAGGCCAAACCTGTGAAATGGATTTTGATCTCAATATTACTACCAATGAATGTTCATCAGTAAAACAGTAAAGTGGCACTGATTAGGTATTCATTATATTAACCGCAAATGAAATGATTTTTTTAGTGTTCATTTTTTCAAGAGATACCTTAAAAGGCTTCACAAGGGGAAAAGCCATCGATTCTAGGGCTTTTCTTTTTTAGCCCTATTCCAACTGGATTCATTATTATTCACTTGGATTTTAGTCAAGTCTAAAGTCATCGTATCAGTAATTCTTTATGGACTGTGCATTCACACGGCTGGAAAGATTACGCTATAAAATGAACAGTAGACACAACCTCAGGTAATATATGCTCACTGGCTTCTTTATTAGGAACATCTTTACACCCACACATTTATGTGATTTTCCAATCACCCAATCAAGTGGCTGGAGGGCAATTATATAAAATTAAGCAAATACACGTCAAGAGCTTCACATCAAATAATCAGAATGACTAAATAGTGTATGTGATCTCAGTGACTTTGACTGTGGCATGGTTGTTGGTGTCAGATGACCGGAGTATTTCAGAAACTGACGATCTCCTGGGATTTTCAGGCACAACCGTTTCTAGAGTTTACACAGAATAGTGCGAAAAACAAAAATCATCCAGTGAGCGGTAGCTATGCTGGCAGAAATGCCTTGTTGATGAGAGAGGTCTGAGGAGAATGGCCAGGCTGGTTTGAATTGACTCGAAGGCTACTGTAACTCAAATAACTACTCTTTACAACCATGGGGAGCAGAAAAGCATCTCAGAACGCACACCATGTCAAACCTTGAAGCGGCAAACAGCAGAAGACCACATCAGATTCCACTCCTGTTAGCCAAGCACAGGAATCTGAGGCTACACTGGGCGCAGACTCACCAGCATTGCCTGGTCTGATGAATCTTTATTTCTGCTGCGACATACAGATGGTCCTCCACATTATTAATATGGTGTTCCTAAGGAAGTGGCTGGTGATTGTATATCTCGTCTGAATCGACATGGTAAAGATTCTATTATATCCACTGGGAAAAGAGGTTTTATGCTCATTCTAAAGATTAAAAACTCGTTTCTCTTGCCTTCCACCGAAGCCATGTAATATCTGAGTTTCAAACAACAAATTACGACATTTAAAAAGACTTGTCAGATGACTGACACGCAAGTTACTTAGCTTATACACCTTGTAGCGTATACACCTTATAACCATGTAGCATAATAATGATCAAGCTTAACTTTTGCTGATACACTCACTACAACAAGTGCTTATAATAAAGGTTAAAGAAACTGGCTTGCATTCCAACTGCAATATCGTTTGTGAATCAGACCTAATCATTATAGAAACTATTCTGCGACATTCCATAACGGACAGATGTCTTATCCTTTTTCCAGATCACTTACCCCTTATTATCTTATCCCAGCTAAAAAGTACTGTATCCAGGTGATATTTCTCGCCTGGTGTATAATCGACAAGTGCGCCAATACTTAAGTTAAACTGCGATGCAATCACAAAGCCAATCCCAGATTTGGATAATGTTGAGCAAGGCTGCATGCTGATGATTACAAAAGCTGAGATGGGAGTTGGTCTAAAGCTCTCCACCTACTTGACCTTTTCTCCTTTCAGCTGTGAACTTCCTGCTCTCTAGTCCCCACCACAGCAGGTCTTTAGATGTTGTGATGTTCGATTCCGGAAAGCTCTACTCAGTCGCGGTGGTGTGTGTATACACACAGGCATTTTCTGTGTGCTGAAGTAGTGGAGTCAAGTAGTTTTGTAATTGTGCTGAATCTTGATTCGAGAGGAGAATGGTGGCTGAATTGGTGGCCATGTATTGACCATGTCTTCCACCCCCTCCATAGCTTACAATCATCAATCAATACTCATTAAGAGCACCTTCAGCCATATGGTGCTCAGGCCATGGTGTAACAAACCATGATGTCATTTGTGCTATGTGCTTTCCCACTGTAAAATCTCACTTTACAAAAATGTGTAAAAAAAATCAGTATGAACTGAGTCTTCTCTTTACCGTACTGCCTGACCAATTGTATTGCAGTTCCCACCTACTGTAACTGATCACTACATTTGAAATGAAAGTTATACTTCTATTTCAAGAAATCTGGAATTGTACTTTAATTGATGCAAAATGTTAAATACATGTTCATTCATGCATTTTGTTATGTTACCATGACTGATTCTTAATGTGCTTTTGCTTGTTACACCATATGTGTTTATTTCTTTTTTAGTCTCCGCCTCTGTCCTCTCATTGGTTTGCTACCCAGTTGTGTTCACCTGTTCTGTGTCAGCCCTTGATTAGTTTGTCTGTGTATACCCTGTTGTGTAAGATTATGGATTATTCTTGGTTGACTTTGCCTGCCAGTATTTTGATCCACTGTACATACACTGTATGCAAACTATCTATCTATCTATCTATCTATCTATCTATCTATCTATCTATCTACGACACTAAAATGGAACATACTAAGTGTGTCACTGTGTGTATGTGCTCATAACATAAAGTTCAAAGCATTTACGATCTCAATTTAAATGGTGGTGCAGAGTAAAATGACACACACATCGCAGATTCATAAGTGTGAACACACTGCACAGCAGATTCCCACGAGTGCAAAATATAGATTATGCTCCCTCTACAGCAGATATCACATGGCTTATCATTGCTTCCAGTCATAAAGTATGTCATTGAGTGTTACAGCGTCATTGTAGACGCGCACACACACACACACACACACACACAAACACACACACACACACACACGCACACTCACTGCTTTCCTAGAGATGTCTCATGGAGCTGCTATTTCTATGGCAACCCATTATTTCGCCAAATAACTTGTGCACAGCAGAAAGCTCTTACATAAGGATGCACAGATGAGCCTGTGGTACATTGCAGTCATACACTCCAACAGACACACATTTCTCTCTCTCTCACTCTCTCCATCTAGTTTGCGACCAAGACTGTGGGTGAGATCAAATCATTTTTCGTGAATTAGGAAGAATGAACAAATTACAATTACATTTTGTTTAAGGTTCCCTGTTGCGGTTCTAATTAACTTTAATAAACTTCTCTAGAGATCTTGGTATCTGGTCAGAGCCAATCCACAATCATGGGAAACATGGGCTTCAACTAATCAAATAAACTTGCGCAATTAGTGCATAATTACTGGGTAATTAGCTTCCTAACAGCAAGTGCCAACATGCAGGCTACTCATTAACTATGGTTGAACAGGACTGGAGCTGGAAGCTGAAGCATAAGCTCTCAGTATGTTTCTGAAGTATATACGGACTAGAGGTGGGTAATATGATGATATATCGATATCGTGATCAATTTTGGCACAATACACTACCCTGAGATATCATCATTTTTATTACAATAACAAATATATGATTGGAAGCAGCTGATTAGCTGTTATTTCTTTTAAGTGTTTTAGTGTTCATTTATTTCTCTCTCATTTTTTTAAATCCAAGACTCCTGTTTAGCTTGTTAACAAACTCGTATATAGTGATACATATTGTGTAACATAGAGATGTCTTCAAGGATCGTGATATGATGTCTTTGTCGTATTGCTCACAACTACGTTTAAAAAAGAAAAAGCAAGAAAAGCATTGACAATGAAGCAACCATTACATAAAACAGAGCACCACGATTCCTCCTTACTCCCTGTGACCAATGACCACAGATTCTGTACCTCGTGAACTCAAGTGTGATACGAGTCTACGAAAGATAAAACTGGAGAAACAGTGTCCGAAAGCTAAGCTGTGAGTGAATTTTAAAACAAACCAAGCACCTGCTTCCTGCGAAAAGTAACATATTTGTCCAGTCTAGCTAAATATGGCTAAATATTTTAGTATTATGTTCTGAATAATAAATTCCCAATTACTAAACAATGACTACATGAAATAAATATATGGGGTGAGTGAGTCATGGCTGCACTCGCTGTCTTACTCTTAACTTGCTTCTACTTCAGATATAGCAATTAAAGAGAAATAAACTACATGCGAAAAATTATGAAGTAAGATGTGTACTTACCATATCTACTAATTATGATCTCAATTCTAAGCCAGGAAATGGTTATTCGTTATTAAATTTGTTATTTTTTAATAATATATTTGTTATTTAATATAGACTCATGCAGCCATAATACAGACTTGGTGTTAGACGATTTCGTGGCTAACAGTGAAGAAAAGCTGGAAGGTCACTGAAAGTGAAACACAATCATTTTCTTTCTAAAGCACTCCTAAAGGTCATACTGGTTGTGTTATGTGTAAGCACACAACGCCATGCACACATTATCCCACGAACATACAAAAAGCTGCTATCATTGCTGTAAAATAGTTTCCAAAACAGAAGAAGGGAAAGGGTTCAGCACAATAGGATCTGTTGGATTTGCAGAAACGTTTAAACTGAATTTACAAGCCAAATGTGTAAAACGTGCAGTGAAGGAGAACAGCATTTAAAGCCTGCATTCCAAATAAAATAAACTGCTTTGTTGCCATGTTCTCATGTAAAACTGGGCTCAAGCATCTGTAGTGTTATCTCAAATGCAGCACCTTTCAGGAAAAACAGATGCGTGCAATAAAAGATCTAACAGTATCTGTCCAATAATAGGTGATATGCAAATCACCTCTCCTAATAGTTCAGTCAGTTGGCTATGCAAATATTTATATGATACATCCAACTGACTTCCTGATATCTTTCGTTTACCCAGTATTCTGATGTATATGTAGGCCTTTTGGCATTAGTCAGGACATGCCATTTTAATACACTGATAGTCAGGAAAGGCCCAGGAGTCAGTTTATTTGTCTGCTATGTTTAATTGTTATTGAGGTATTAAAAAGCCACATAAAAACAGAATCAGCACTGACTGCTGCTCACTGAGCAATTACTAAACGGGCCATATGGCATTTTATTAAATCATGGACAACATAATCCTGTTGTCTGGCATACACACGGCACAATAGAGAGGAAACAATAAACGTTTTGCATCACAACTTATTTAAGAACAGCTTTCTCTAGTAAGATAAGGAAGCACAATGGGTTAAAGCAACACAGATGATCGAAGCACACTGTTGTGATATGAGGTAACCTCGTGTCTGATGTAGTTCCCATGGTAAATGTCATGGTATCTGCCTTTATCAGAGACAAAGCTGCAGCACAGACCCCCTTCTGAGTACTCCACTGGGCTTCATACTATACAAAGCACAGCATTAATGTGTATCCCTAGTGAAACACACACACACACACACACACACACACACACACACACTCGTGCACGTGCCTTGCTGAAACTTAACAGCAATCGACTCAGTGTCAGTTTGTGTAGTGACCAGGAAATATGACAAAGTGGGGCAATAGTACAATAATTAACTGTAAACATTGTACAATAACTTTGACTATTTACCGGCAATTATTATGTTAATGATAAGAAGTTTTACTTGTGATGGCCGATAATACAAACCGAAAACAGAACAGCAAATCAGAAAATGCAACAGCAAAACTTTTGGTTATAGAACTTTTGATTTTCCTGCATTGCAGCCAACAATAAAACTAAAAACACAGCATCACATCAGAAAACACAACAAAACTAAAACCAAAACAGCAAATCGGAACCGACAAAACCAAAACACTAACATAAGCTCAAAGTGTAAATGAGAGGTCCTGACTGAACAACATGAGTTCGTTGCGGATTGGACACGCTGTACGACTGTCCCAAGGAAAAACAACAGCGTTTTTTCAGTCTGTTATTTATGTGTTTAGCCTAGCGAAAAATTATTAATTTTTTCTTCTTCTGCATAAACCAAACATTAGGTATGTTTTCAGCATTTTCATGCTCATAATAATGCTGTGAAAATTTGACAGCATATCGAAAAAATAACATCATAGGAATGCCCTTGACAACAATAAGCACAAATAAAAGCATCAGTAGATTCATTTATGTTCATATTTCCTTTTACTGTAAACATCCTCCAGCTGTGCTCTCTCACACTGACACACACTCTAGCATGTGATGTTCAATAAGGACCTATCCTCTCCATTTTGAGATAATGTTCATGTCTTTTTGGTTTTGCTGTTCTGTTTTAGTTTGTTAATGCGCTTTGAAATTATGGGCCACTTTAGTTGCTATATATTTATATACTTCTACAGGTATACAGATATTATCCCTGCTATCGATGAGTTTTTACATGGTTGATTGCATGCTGATCCTGGTGATCCATTTAAAACCGTTACATACGAGCTTAGTTTGTGAGGTCATAACACAAACTCAACAGCTTGAACCAATCATGGCTGGTATGCAAATTATGATGATGGCAATGCGGTAACCTTTAGCTACATTACCTGTGTGCTAACATACCAAGCTAGTTAACTTAGTGATGCTTAAAATATATTTAACAGGTTCAGAGAATGTAACAGTGCAAACAGAGAGATACTGCAGTCTAACTTGCCAAATTTCAGCTAGTTTAGATAGTTAGATAACTATCTGTTTGGGATTAAATGAGGGAGGATATGGGGATTTAAGGTTAAAGGTGTAGAGATGTTCCTAGGAATTTTCCATCATTTTCTTCAAGTCTTCTGAAAACGAAAAAAAAAAAAAACCCATCAAACGTTACATGTACATAAAAATCAATGTGCTTTCTGACTGTAGCACACGCCTCTAACTTTAAAGCTTTTTTTTTTAATGCTGACAGGCGCCAACTTGGCTTGGGTGTGGGTTTTTTAAAAAAAAACAGTCTCAAGAACTGACAACCAGAATCAGATAAAACTAGCTAATGTAAAATAGTACACCTGTCCCCAAATAAACTGTAAACGGCAAATTCCTGAGTTTACCATATAAACAGGATCTGATTTTCCATAATCAGTCTCAATAAGAATAACTTTCATAAAAAAAAGTTTCATAAAAGCCCTTCTAGAGAAATAATTGTTTACCATTTCTTAAGTTCTTGAAAGATTGGCTGGAACTGGATTTCAGCACATAGAGATGTTCCTGTTCCTGAGCTGTCAGTTTTACAAAAGAGCACCCTCGGTAAAATGGCACCAAATGCACCACTGGTGGAAAAGTGGTGCTTGATGTGTATTGTGTGTTAGTCATTAAACACTGTAAAAGGAGCTTTGTGTACATGGGCCTGGATGTGAGCAGCACGCACGACCATTTGGCCAGCCACATATTTATCAAATATGGACGGGAGACAGAGTGGTATAAATAATTTAGATGTCCTTGCCATGTAAAAATGACCAAGGTATACAAAACGAGCTGTCAGGATCTCAACCGCACTGCATCAACCTGGCAACCTATACCCCGTCAGCAAAGACTACCCGAGATCAATTAATTTAATTTAATTTAATTTAATTACAGGAAGCTCCTGAATTCTCAAATCTGTTGATTCAACTCAGAAAGTGTTGATTAATTTTATATAACAGCAGCTCTGACAGTAGTTCTGACGTACATACACGAAGACTTTTATCTGAAGATGAGTCTTCACTGTCAGTGTGTCGTAACAGTCAGAGGTAAAGCTGTAGCTTTACGCTTTGCAACATGGGAAAATCTTCAAGACGTTGCGGTTTCTTTGTAACTTCAACAGAGAGAGAAAAAAGAGGCTGGTGAGGGAACTGTTTATAGCTATTACAATGTAAGTGATACCAGGAATTAAATTGTTTCATGGACCTTCCACAAAATTACACGTAACTGTAAATGGATAAAAAGTATGATGTGTCATTGTTAATAAATAAATAAATGTTAGCTTTGGCAAATTTTTCTCATTGATTTATCATTGATTACTGTGTCAAGAATCAATTTTATCATTGATTACGGTTTTCACTGATTTATTCATTGATTATTTATACACCAATACCATTAATTCTGCACATAATGCACCCAGATTTTGAAACATATTATTAGTAGAACTACTGATCATACTGTTAGTTGCTGAAGAACACATACATTACAGTGAACTATACTGCTGCATCTTAACGTTCCTGTAGATGCCAAAGTCATGACATGCCTTCCGTTGCAGAAGATCTGTTGTCGGTGTGTCATATACACACTTGTGCTGCGAGACAAAGGCTTGAGTGAGTCATCATAATGAAACCGAGGAGGGAGAGAGAAAGCAGGCCTGGTTACCAAGCACCGGTGCCACCTGATCCACACACATATGTTCCTGTCACGCCACGCTAACAGATCCGTGTTGTCACAGTAGGGGCCCAAGCACTGCTATTGGATGTGTCTGTGCTGGAGATGTTACCTTTGCTAACAACCATGAACTATGACACTATAGCCCACCATCCTTATGCTTTCAGATAAATCTCAGTGTTATTTAAGATTTGTCACTAAAACAAGAACCGATTCAAAAAATATACTGTGTATCCACTAAGTCAAACATTCTTAAGCTTTTTGCATAAAGGGACCTTTAAAATAAACTCAATGGACCCACTTTAATCATCCAACTTTCCAAATATTAGGCTCATCATTTACAATACAGTAAATTACTGTATGTACAATAATATTTTGGCTATTAATTGGAGCCATAGAGCATTTAATTCATGAGCTTTCCATCAACAGAACCCATTATTTTTTGGCCTTGTCTTGTCTTTCGGCCTTGACTTTTTTTTTTTTTTTTTTTTTTGACATATTGAGATTTGGATTAAACCTATTTGATTCAAATAACCAGTCAAAGAGGTTAATAACTATAAATACTCAATAAATATAATAACTTTGATAATGGAAGGTTGTGATTTCCACTAATGTAACAAAATTTAAAAAATAAATAAATAAATAAAATCACAGACCCCATGGCTATCCTTCACAGAGGTGGTGCCTGGACCCCACTTTGAGAACCATTGCTTTCAATAACTAAAATTCAAACTCTACAAATACTCCAAATTCTCTAATCAGAACTGCATGCTTGTGTCAACTTGAATGATTGACATTAGCTTCTTTCTGGAAATGTATACAGGCCAGATGACAGATTTAGGAAAGAGAGTAGGAGTGTTTCTGCAGTGCTATTGTTTCACTGAGTCAAAAATGTTGCTGGTGTATACTGCATATATATCTAGGAGCACAACACTTGCAGCAGGTGACAAAAACTGTTTAAATCTGTACTTTGCATGCTTGACTGCTACTGAAAAAGCTGATTAACATAGAACTCTAAAATCAGCTTCACCATCCTCTCATTTACACTTACAGTCGAACTAACCACAGGGCTACTTTTTACTTCACTGCACTAGACAAAGACGTCTCGGGTGACTGCTCAAGATTGTGACTGTTATTTAGCCATTCTGATAAATCCTGTTTCTTTCATTTTTAAAAAAAAAAAAAAAAAGCACAGTAGTACTGGTAATACTAGTACTTAACCTGATGTTCTGTGCTAAAAACTATGTAGACAAAATGTTACTTTAAATCCTGTGGGTGGGGTAAAGGCGAGTGATGAGGTTTTTTTTTTTTTCATTCTGAATCAGATATGGAAGACGACACTGAATTCCAGTGTAGTCCTAACTTTAAAGAGAAGAAAATAAAAGACCAAATCTAGCACTCAATATTAAACTGATCAAAGAAACGAGAGATAATAGTAAGAATCGAATCATGAAAATATGTTGTCTAGGGTTGTTACGGTGTCAAGGTTTAACAATGAGTCACGGTGTATAAGTGGACACTTGCCTCACTGTTGAATTTTTCTTTCTTTTTTTTTAAAATATTGATTAAAGTGCATTTCAATCTATGTTTTTTTACCCAATCAAATTCCTTACTGCAGTGGTCCTCATCCCTTTTGAGTCTGGCTGTGAATCCCCAAAGACCCCCTCCCTCTGGACCCTTAAATCACACTACAGAATCCTCTGTTTCTCCACGTAGGGGACATGGACTCCACTGAAAACCCTTTGGCTGTGGAATCTGCTACTGATGTAAACACGTTATACTGCTACCTCCGCTGACATTCTTAGCATGTTCATGACTTTATCATACATCGAAGCTATCAAACTCACAGACGAACTCGGCATTGCTGACTAGAACTGTTCTCAGGTCAGCATGTACCTTTCCTTGCAGCCGCTCTTTCTTTCAGCATGTAACATCAACGTGATAAAAGTTGACAATGTTAGAGATTTTTACGAAAAAAATTAATCTGAAAAATATTTGGAAGAAGGATGGTCAGCGATGGTCATCCTTTTTGCTCTTGGTTATATATACATGAATGTGCAAAGAAACTTTTGAATTCATTAAAAAAAAAAAAAAAAATCTTATTTCTCCACCGGATGATACTGTGAAACTGTGATAGTTTTAGACTACGTTATCATACCATGGCAAAAATAAGGCAATCCAAAAAGCATCCACACCCTTATTATTAGAAGTGTTGGCTCCCTTTTACTAGCATCATGACATTAAGCTAATCAATATTTCATTAAATCGGTGTGATCACATGACAGAGAAAGGTCAATACCTCAATACGGAGTTTCAGAGACCTTCTCACCTTATGAACCAAAATTCTCTATGAGAAACTGAAAACACACCCACCTACCCGCACCTACCCACACACACACACACACACACACACACACACAAACACACACACACACACACACTACGAGCCATTCAACCTAGAGTTCTGCTCCAGCTTGTATAGCCTACAAGGGCATAGTTAAATCATCTCCAGATCTCTTTGAGCCTGACACACACACACACACACACCCAAAACAAAAATCTAAAATACTTCCTCAGTAATGTATACTGTCCACTTCTATATCTCAAACCCTTGATGCCATGCTTGCACCTGCAGTACACCTAGAGAATAGCTGAAAAAAGATCAGGTGTAATTGGACGACAGATCATCTTTGTATGTTGACCTTGGGGCTAAGCCTAAAAAGAAGATGCCTGTTTATACTGGCCTGGGACCAGATACTCCGGATCCTAAACTGAAGTGATACAGTGAGGGAACAGAAAACTGAGCTGACATCAGAGGAAAGGAGAAACGTTCATCAACACCAAGAGCCTGGCTTATTGTACACAGGCCATATTTGCCTAATTGGATATACGACAGTGTCTAAATTAGGACGAATGATTGTGTGCTTTGTGTATGGGATTTAACCTGAGGCCAGACAGCTGCACAGAGACATACAAACAAAGCGTGAGTGTGTTTGTGTGTTTGTGTGTGTGTGAAAGAGCAAGTGACTCAAAGAGCATGTATAAAGCTCTGCATTGTGTCCTTTTCACTTATAAAGATCAGCAAACTGATTATGTAAAGGTTATTACATCTTTAAATGATCAACCATACCTAAAAGTTTACAGGGCACACATTCGACACTATACTGACGCCATGTGCATCGTTCAGGCCTAAAATGATTATCAAAAATCATTTCATCTAAAGATTACTTTTGGTTTCACAAGTGGGGGAATACCATCAAGTTAACACATACACACACACACACACACACACACACAAAAGAAACCACAAGCTATAATTATGAATTTGTAAATACATTAATGGCAACAGCTTAAACTGTAAGGTTACCATAGTTCATTGTGATTTGATTATTATCTTCTCATCAAACTACTTACATTTGCTTAATTTGTTTTCTGCTGGATGGCTTTGAATATTTCCAAAAGATTTCTTTGCCTCTTCATCTTCACTGTAATAGCATCCAGGAATAATGTGTTTCTGAATGTGTCAAACTAGCGTTTCCCAAGGACAGAGGTCTAGACTACTTCAGATTATTTTTAATCGATCAGCATGTGTTATAACACCCTGTTCTAGTACAGTTCTAGTACTGAGTCCATATACATCTAGTACTGAGTGCACACAGTGTCCTGAGTGCATATAGGTCTAGTACTAAGTACATATACTTCTAGTACTGAGTTCTAGCACTGAGTGCATATTGTTCTAGTACTGAGCCATTATAGTTCTAGTATTAAGTGCATATAGTTCTAGTGCTGAGTCCATATACTTCTAGTACTGAGTTTTAAAACTGAGTGCATATAGTTCTAGTACTAAGTACATATAGTTCTAGTACTGAGTTTTAATACTGAGTGCATACAGTTCTAGTACTGAGTCAATATAGTTCTAGTATTAAGTAGATATAGTCCTAGTACTGAGTGCGCATAGTTCTAGTACTGAGTACATACACTTCTAGTCCTTAATGAATATAGTTCTAGTACTGAGTACATACACTTCTAGTACTTAATGAATATAGTTCTAGTACTGAGTACATACACTTCTAGTACTTAATGAATATAGTTCTAGTACTGAGACAGTGCATATAGTTCTAGTACTGAGTACATATAGTTCATAGTACACTAAGTGTATACTGTCCAAGTAGACTGAGAGCATACAATTCTAGTACACTGAGTGCTTATAGTTCATATAGTACACTGAGTACAGATAATTCTAGTACACTGAGTGCACACAGTTCTAGTACACTGAGTACATATAGTTGTAGTACACTGACAGCATAAAGTTCTAGTACACTGAGTGCATACAGTTCTAGTACATGAGTTCTAGTACACTGAGTGCATATAATTGTAGTACACTGATGGCATAAAATTCTAGTACAGTGAGTGCATAAAGTTCTAGTACATTTAATGCATATAGTTCTAGTACACTGAGTGCATACAGTTCTAGTACATGAGTTCTAGTACACTGAGTGCATATAATTGTAGTACACTGATGGCATAAAATTCTAGTACAGTGAGTGCATAAAGTTCTAGTACATTTAATGCATATAGTTCTAGTACACTGAGTGCATACAGTTCTAGTACACTGAGTGAATATAGTTCTAGTACACTGAGTTCTAGTACACTGAGTGAATATAGTTCTAATGTGAACTGAATGTGTACTAGATATAATACATCTATTTTTCTTGCCCCTTTTTTGCATCTCTATGTAAGGCCTTTATATAAAGCTCTAAATACAGCTGATTTATTGTCTCTCAGCTGTTGTATAAAATGTGAAAACGTGAAAGTATTCCGTTAATTCCCGTTAAATGAGAAATGAAGTCTCAAAAGCCCCCACACCACCTCTCTCTCTCTCTCTCTCTCTCTCTCTCTCTCCCCTCACGCCGCGAGCCTTTGATGCAGTGCGCGAGCGGCTGGAACGCTTGAAGGTGCGCGAGCTAATAGGATGACATTACAGGACATAACAGGACATTATCATACAATATGTGTCTAAAGCAGGAATAACGCGAACGCATAAGGCGCACGACCTTTTCCCCTCGTTATATCCCGGTGTTTATGGCACTTCCATAGCCAACAGCATTAGTCCTTATAAACGCTCAGGCACAGAATGAGATACTACAATAAACGGCTGGATGTATGTGGCTTAAACGGTCACTTTCTCACCATACAAGGCGTTACGGGTGATTTGGCCTCCCATGGCTGGACGCCGGTCGCTCCTCTCGGTCTTGGTATTTATTTCTCAGTGTGTCGCGCGGAAGCGGCAACAATCCCACAGCGACGGCATATTCACTCTCGCACACGCTCGCACGCGCGCGCGCACACATAAACACACGTACGCGCGCACACACATTCACACACATCCACAAGGAGAGGTTTGACTCGTGTAAACACTCGGACACTCCTCCTGGAGCGCCTCGCTCACGGACTCATTGAGCGCGCGGATACGCGCAGGCTCCACGCTCAAATTTGCATAAAGGCGGGGCCGCGACAGGCCACGCCCATTCCGGCTAGACGGACTCTTCTAGTCAAAAGATGCTCCTTAAAAGAAAAGCATTTAGACTAGTCGAGAAGATTAGTACAAAGAAAAAGATTAGTGTTTACTGATAAATAGCTCGTAGATGAAAGGTTCGTTATATGCAAACACTAACCACTTTGTGCTTAAGGCAAATGCAATTAAAAACACGTGACTAAACAAGAGGTACTTTGCTAGATGCTGTTCTGGTCTACCTGACACTGACTAGCTAAATTATGCAAGGAATAAAACATCATGGCGCATGCTGTTACGGGAGAATAATCAACAATGGGGTGGTGTGATGCAGCCAAAATGTGACCTCTTTGAAGTGAATTTGTTTCCTATAACAGTTGTTGTTGCTCTTCTTCTTCTTTCGGCTGCTCCTGTTAGGGGTCGCCACAGCGGCTCATTGGTCCGCATATTTGATTTGGCACAGTTTTTACACCAGATGCCCTTTCTGACGTAACCCTTCCCAGTTTTATCCGGGCTTGGGACCGGCACTGAGAGCGCACTGTCTTGTGGCTGGCCGGGAATTGAACCTGGGCCATGGTGCTCTCACCACTAGTCCTCCAGGGACCCTCTTTTCCTAAAAGAGCTGAAGTGTTTTATTGCTTTTATACCACAGCAATTTCCTAACAACTGCAAATTTAAAAAATTTTTAACAAACAACACATTTTGCTTTTGAAACATTTATAGTTGGGAATTTAATGTCGTGGAAGTTGAAGAGATGAGTTCAAGAGATGAGTTATTTCCAGCCTCTCTTTTTTTATTCTCTTGCAGAAAAAAAGGGCTCTCATGGTCGAAAACTTGATATAAAGTTCTGACACCTGAGACTCCTTCCATAATTTTAAATAAACATCCCACATGATATCTAGACCAGGTGACACAGTCTGTGGTTATGGATTTAGCTCTCTCCTTATACATAATAGGAGTGTACAATATATATTTTTGTTAATCATCAGCAGGATACTGGCCTTCCTGATACTGATATTCTATCAGAGAAAGATTAAATATGCAAACCAGTCATTTAATATTTAACCAATTATTATGTTTTTATGGTAGCATTCTAAACAATGCTGGCCATTCCAGGTAAGTGTTTCTGTGTGGGCATGTTGAATCATTTGCGTGACCCCAAAAAAATCTAATCAATAGCAATACAATTGTAATATATACAATATATTTACAGTTAGAATATATAATAAATGTACGATGCAGATCAGACAGATATAAATACTGTAAAGTGGATTTCTTCTGTAATACAATATTATTTCTTATAACCAGGTACCTGTCTAAATATGGTATATTTATAAATATGGTATAAATATACCATATAAATATGGTATATTTAAGAATACTGTATATTTATGAAGAACTGGGAAAGTAAACACAGCAGGAGCAAGTGAACATGCCTCAAACCTTTAGCTGACTGTATAACCAAATATTCTACAAAGTAAACTAAAGGCTGTTCTGCCCCTAAGGCAGAACTTAGTAGTACTGTTATTATATCTACAGTACACATGGCGTGCTAATATTACACTCACCTCCCTTTGACCTTCCTTTTGTACACACTGTACTGATCTGCATCATTCATCAGTACAATGTTAGAATCCCTGGACATCATTTGTGTAGTGATAAAATACTAAAAACACTGATTAAATCAACTCTGAGACACCACAGGATCAGTATTTAGTAATTGGGATAGTCTATGTTAAGAACCAAGGAGCGTGTGGTTGGGGGGAGGGTGGGGACAGCACTCACATTCCTTCCTCTGTGGCATTCTGGGAAGTCCGTCTCTCCCACATGTGAACACGCCTGTGGCTGATATGAGAAAGTGACCCTCCTGAGTCGGAGTCGTGACCTAACCTGTCATCACCGCTCCGGGATTGCTTTCCTCACTGAAGTGCTCCGACTAGCTGTTTTGAGACCGATATTGTCATTGTTATGTCATGATCGATCGAGTCTTGTCCCAAATCAACTCACGAGCATTATTCTCTGTATATACATTTTCCTATGAGCAAACTATCTTTCATGCGTTTCCATTTCTCATAAGAAAACTGGCAAATGTTGTGAAAGGATCATCATCCTCTGGAGAAAATTAAGCTAATTAAAGTTTCTCATCCTGCCGTTCTTGATGACGCAGAAAGAATTGAGCGGAGAAATCAGGCTCGCAATAATATTTACTCCACGGCCGTCTGTCCCTTTTAACAATTAGAGCCATGGTAGAAGCCATAACAAACCGCAGGGCTCTGGGCCAGGGCACAATGACTTTGATCAAAATGAAATCACCGCTTTCTCCAGAACCACGGTGTGGTCGTAGGCATTCCCCCTCACACATGGTGTGCAGATTGCACAGTTAGTGCATGGAACGTGCATGTCATTAAGTCCGGGGTTTGAGGGTGACGGGAATGATGCTGGCTCAGGTTGTGGATCTATAGCCATCAGAATTGTCTTGATCGGAAGATGAGAATGAGCTGAGCTTGATCAACAACACACGCCAGATCTCAGGGATCCATCTAACCAAGTGGTCATGTGCAATGTACTGTCAAGTCTCTGTCTGCATGTGCAGTCAGAAGTTTCCTGCTTCCTCCGTGTGACTATGTGGTTTTGTGTGTGTCTGCATGTGTGTGTGGGTTTATTTTTTTTTTTCAATTCCAAACATGTTCTGCCATTTTATACCAGCTTTAATGTGTTGCATGTGTGTTTCTAAGTGTGTGCTCATTAGTACAAGGCAAAACTGACAAACGTTGTGTTAAAAATGGTCCCCTACTCCCTATCCCCTACACTGGAACATAAGGAGCACTACATGGAAGATTATTATAGTGTGAAGCATATGATTTCATATACTACATTACATGGGTTAGCTCATCACTCGGAGACATTAGTCATGTTCCGTCAGGTAAACACACACACTGTTAGGTAACTCGCTATTCACAATTATTTTCCTGTATCAAACCTTCACTTTGGGTTATTTTTACAGCTCAGTTGCTAGGTTTAGCATGTAGGGTCAGGTAGTTGGGTCGACATGACTCAAATTGGGTTGATAATGAATAACTCGGGATGCTGGTATGGGGACGTGGACCGGAAAGGTAAAAGGTACGTTACATGAAGACTCAATATCTGGAATTTTCCACTGTGCCTGTTGAGAGACAGCGGCAACAGGAAAAAGTGTGAAGTAAAAGAAATCAGATAGTGCTGTATTAACTAGACATTATGTAGGCAATAACTTTTTTTCGAATGTGTATTTTGGCTTGACAGCCAATGTACGATAACTAATGTTAACTGAGTGGAAAATTTTTATATTATTGTCAGTTAATTAAATATTAACTTACACCGCCTGAAAGCCCCGCCCCCTTCGCCCATCTTACATCGTCTCGGGGCTCTCGGGACTTGCAAGGCATTCTCGTAATAAAGGTAAATGGAGAATGTTTTGAGTCATTAATATGACATAAAACCTATGTATGTTCAACTTAGGTAATATTAGACAAGTATAGTATACTTAACACCAGATAAATAATGTTAATGGCGATGATAATTAGAAAGTGATTATTTTTTCTCCTCCTGCAGCAGTTAGAGCACAGTTGCGTTCACACATTTTGAACAGCTGCATCAACAAAGAAAAAAACTTCAGCCATGTGGACATTAGATGGCAGATTTCTGAAAGAATTCTGTTGAAAATGTAATGTTAGGGTTTATTTTTTACCATTTACTGCGCATTACTGCAGAATCACCCAAAAATCCACCATCCAGCTGAATCTTCACAATTGCCACTGCCGGCAAGCAGTTCCAGACTGCACAGCTGATAATATTATTCCACACCCCTGTACTCTCCTCAAACCTGAAATGGTGGAAATGCTCATTTTCCTGTCAATTTTCTAGGCAATTAAATAATTTATTGCAATTTTTCTAAAATGTCAAATCACCAGCAGGGAAAAATTGATATCGCACAAGTCACACACAGATATGATCTTGAGTTATCATGTTTATTCGAGTAAGGCTGCTTTCTCACTACAGCGTTGTGTAGTGCAGTATGAGTATTCTATGACTGCTGGGGTACGTTATACTTTTATACTTTTGTACGTTATACAATTGTGGTGCATTATGGGATTGAAATAATGGTCTACAAAATGCCAAACCCTGAAAATAGTGCATTAAATAGTGAATAGGGCATAGCTAAAGCATGTTCTGAATTTTATGCATTACATAGGTGTGTGTGTTTGTGCCTTTATTTACACGAATGCAGATCTAAGTATATTTTTCATCTTGGCTGGTATTTAAGTGTGTGTGTGTGTGTGTGCAGTGTGTGCGTACATTAAAATCAGCTTTTTGACAAGAGCCTGTGTTGTTACATGACTAAACCAGTGAGGATGTCTCTCGCTCGTTCTCTCTGTCTCTACCTTAAATCCTGGCATGTCCAACATTACATAATCCACTCTGATAAACATAACGCTCTGCAGTAGGTTTGTTAATAGAGCAGCTCATCATATTATTCATTCTGCTCTGAGCTACTTTGATTCACTGTTTATAAATAGAAGTATTAATTACACTAAACCCACTCACAGGCTTCGTACTCTGCTCTGAATAATATCATACTCATCTCTAACGCTAAATAGGACTACGGAACGATTAGTTAAACCACATCGTAGACATTCTGGAATGTTGAAAATGACAGAAATCTGGATCATTTCCGACTAGCAATGTGGAGGAATATCAGTATGATGGTCTACCCTGATATTTCATTTCATCGGGGCTGGGTTGGACACGTACGGAGCTTGAACAGTATTTGAATAAGAATAAATAAAACAAATAAATAAGATGATTTTTACATTTTACAAAAATGTACATTTTTGTTACACTGTTTTGTTCTCTGCTTTGTACTTGCGCAGACTAAGATTTGCCTTCAAAACCGTAGAATTCAAAATGACTGGTTTTGAGATTTCAAAAATGTAGAAACCTAAATACAAATCTCAAAAATAATGATTTTATGTAAATTAGGCCAAAGGTGAAGCCCCCAGAATTCCCAGGGAACAGTAGACGCTTTCAGAGCGGTCAAACCAAACATCTAGCCAATCGCAGTCATCTGCCACGCTAGTGACCATGAAGTTAATTATCACATCCCAAAGTCTTTTTTTCCTCTTATACCACGGCAATTTGTCAATGATTATAATCGATTTATTAATGAACATCACATTTTTACACATTTATAGTTACGTTTAATGTTGTGGAACATCCATGAAACAAATTAGTTACTTATGTTATAGCAGGTAAAAAAAAAAAACCTGTAATTTCCTCACCAGCCTCTCTCTCTTTTTCTTTCTCTTGAAGTTAATAAGAAAAAAAAGAAAAAGAAAAAAAAAAACGTAGCTTGTTTTCAGTAATGTTACTGAAAAACTGAAATCCTCACTCCTCTGTTCTGAAGACTTTACTGTGGTGGAAAACCTACTGAATGTTATAAAGCTCTAACACTGGAGACTCCTTCCCTACATGTTAAATAAACATATCCTTACAATATCAATGATTATATGGCATGTTATTTAAGTTAATTTATTAGTGGATGTACATTATGTAGGTTGTACGCCATGTGAATTAGATTAGATGTGTGAAATACTGAAATATTGAAATACTGTATGAAATATTCCAAAAAAGTGCATTAATATACACTGTGAGCTGGAACTCACTGATAGAGCTGATAGAGTTGACAGAGCTGCTGTTAAAGAAAATTACTCAACATCTTTTGACCAATCAGAGTTGAGAACTCAGCAGCGCTGTGTTAAGTATTATTTTCCATGTTCCGTTGTCCGTGTTGAAATATAAAGCATTTTATCCTCACGGATTGCACAAAGCCAAATTTTCCCACAACACTTTTGTTGGATAAACTGTAACCTCATAGTCACAGAAGCTGAATGAATGAAAAATGTTATGCCAGGACACTTCAGCATAACATTTCGTTGTGTGAACCCCAACATGTACACTCCCATGCAACCGCACACTGTATTCGCCTGATAAGATAATACTACCATTACACAAACGGCATATACGTCTGTTTGACTTGGATTGTCCAAATATCTTTTGTGTTGATTCTTTGTGAAGCCTAACAGTGTACTGCATCTGCTGCCAGCTATAAAATTGTCTTGTTTGATTTATAGACCCACTTACTGTAAGGCCGGATCTCCTGGCCAGGACTGTAGATGTGGATATGCAATATTATCATTTTTGAGGCTGGTTTTAACACAGTGTTTAATTTTTATGTATAAAATAAACACTTTCTCTGATTAATGAGTAATCCATAGTATGGGGAGTGCAGTCTTGCAGCTGATGATGATCATTTTTTTCCCTGTTAAATCTCATAAACACCTAAGAACAACCTGCATCATACATTTTGAGAAGAATGCATAATCATGAGTGGTTTATTTAATGTGGATTGGAATGAAGAGAAATAATGCGCCATGCATTCGTTTATTTGTACGTACAATTCAGTTCGATTCTATTTGTCTAGAACAACCGATGCTTCACACAAAGCAGCTTTTCAACGACAATACATTTGCATGCAATTTAGTACAAATCTCTGTGAGTGCAACTGACATTTCAGGAATGGGGAGTGACTCGAGCACCTAAGAGAAAAGAGCAGGAGTGTACTTTTTTTTTTTTTTTTTTTTTTTAGTGAAAGGCCGACTTAACATCTGCTACAGGACATAGAAATGTCACAGCGGAAGAAGGAGGAGACGAGGAGGTGGTGAGCTGCAAAGGCTTCATCATTGCAGAAGAAGGGAGAAGAGAGAAATGGACAGGAATTTGTTTAGAAGGAAGAAGGAAGGAGTTTAGCAGTGAGGTGTTTCTCTTGGATTTCAGTTCCATGTAGCATAATCAGAGCTTTTGAATCTCTAAAAAAATAAGATGGTTATTTAATACAATAAAAGCAAATAATTTGGGCAATAACAAGTATCAGATTGGATGAAAAGGATGGCCCTCGGATGAATATTTTCTGATTGTGTCTCACTCCAGAATGTCCAAACAAGCAGTCCCCTTCAGCTAGTAGGCGTCTGTGTGAACATTTATGTTTACTGCCATCATCTGCTGTCGAGCAGCAGCTACTCAACGTTTCCACGACAACCGGTGATCATGGTTTGAGGGAGTTCAATTTGCATGTGCTGTCTCACCAGACACACACACACACACACACACACACACACACACGCACACTACATGTCTGAACATGCTGTTACATTTATAGGCTAAAATAGATAGAAAATTCGATATCATAAAAGAATAACTAAAGACGTATACTTATTGAACATGAATTTCCAAATTGCTCTTATTCTGCTTTCCAAGAGAGAACATTTAGACAAATTGTGCAAATATATATATATATATATCTGTTTCTATGTGTTTTCCTGAGTCATTCTTGTAATAGAATATGGAGGCAGCTACAAAAGGTGCACACATACACACAGACACACACACACACACACACACACACACACACACACACACCCTTGCAGCGGTGCCCCCTCAGCGCGAAACAAAAAGTCTATTGAGCAGCAGCTTTGTGCCATAACGCAGCACCATGTGCAAAATATTACAAAGAATATTGGATACAGAAAAAAATAAGAAAGCAATAACCGAGCCCAAATGAATTCATGAATTAAATATGTGGCAACAGCTTCCATATTGATGCCATGTGATATACACACATCAGTATCTGCAGATGACTCATGATGTTCGGTATTAAAGGAATAATAAAAGTTTTTTTTTCTTTTTTTTTTTTTAAACCTAAACTCTATCTACTGTGTCTGTAGAGAAGGTGCAATTATCATTTGTTTCCACGCCCTTATCTGTAGCGAGAAAAGATCAGAAAACCTGTTTATTTAAAACTCACTTATAATGAAAGGGCAATTGTTGGGATGTCTATTATTGTTTACACAAATATACATTTATATACATCTAAAGAATGCTTTCATGAAGTTTTGAGTTACGAACAACAAAGTTGTTTTGGGTAGTTGCTGTTTTTTAAGAGCGAAAAGAATCGCGATTATGTGTTAGCAATGTAGTCAACTTAGCTAAAAAAAAAAGAGATAGAGTATATAAGGCATAAACCATGTTGGGGCATGTTCTTATAAGAAAATAATCCACAATAGGGTGGTGCAACGTGGCCTGACACTTTACCTCATAACTGATCATTTTCCATCCTGAAACGTACCTCAACATGCTTTACCAAATTATCTGGAGCTCAGGCCTTCTAGGGAGGCAAAGGAGATGCCTCATTTTATACGAGCATACTGAAACATTTTATTGAGGTAGGGCCAGGGGCACTCATCCTCAAACACTGCAGTGTGGTGGCTAATCCATCTTTAGATGCACATGAACAGCTATAACTACATTGTGTAGCATGAGAAGGTGAAGGCAGATGACCAATTGGCACGATTCTTGCTAGTTATTTCCACGCTGATGAATTTAAACCGAAACGTAAATAAAATGCATGAGCACTATTTGGATTGATGTATAGCATTCTGTCATTGGCTGGATGACGGAAGAAGAGACCTTTGCGATTTCTAACAAGAATTCTGAAGGTCTAAATAAAAATTTAAAGAGTTTTTTTTTTTTCACTCCAATTCACTACAGTGGCTTTTAAGCGCCAAATGCTTTAATAAACCAAAAAGCCAATTACAAAACGCAACAACAAAACCAAAAACACAAGTAAAAATGAAGACTTATTTTCATTATAATGTATCGTAATAGTATTATATTATTATTTTCCATTTCAATAGCACTCAAGTAAAAGTATTTATACCCCACTATAATACAGAAGTATATTAGCGATGTACAATTAGTCAAGTATTTTTCACTCCTGCGCATACACTACAGACGCAGTAGATAGAGATTAGGTTCAAAAGTGCTCCTTTAATCCCAACTATCCACTGTCATTGCCTCAGCAAATACCGAGTGCATATCTAAATTCAGTTCGGTCTGAAAGTTCCCTGAAATCATTCATCTTAATTATTAATAAGTGACAAGGAACTGGCACTTTGCCAGTCACACTAAGTGGCATGACGCAGGATGTGCGTCTCATTGCTCTATCAGGATCACTGAGAGTCATGAGCTGTTTTAGGTCTCCTGCATCACAGAGTCGAGCAAACAGCCTGAGGATAGTCTGGAGGTGATACCACAGACGCGATCAGGACAAACTCATACACACCAAGACGGTCAGGATTATGATTAGAGTTGTGTTCATGAAACACTGAAAGCAGTATGCGCTAGACCGAAAAGCTTTATTCATTGCACAAACATAAAGCAGATGGGGTGGATGCTTTCGAAAGACAATAAACTATGACACAATTAGGTCTCAATTCTAATTTAAATCCAACTGCTTTATTTGTGTAGAGCTGCAGATTTATAGTTAATTATACTGTACATCTAACAAATAGCAATCAATATGTTTACATATACAAAACTGAAAGCTATCTTTAAACCTAGTTAGATTTATACCAAAGGTCAAATGCTCAGTAGAGACAAATGCATTTGGCTCCTTGTGGACACTTTATTATGTTTTATGTCATGGCTAAACTAGTCCATTCAATGAACAGTTTCTCCACAAATTAAAATATACACAGTTAACCAATGACTGACCCAAAATGTTGATCTAATCTGCCTCCCTCCTTACTTTTGTACATTGTTACTGAACCAAGCTCCACTTTAACTCACATTTGCTTATATATATATATATATATATATATATATATATATATATATATATATATATATATATTTATATATTTATACAGGGTGTCCCAAAAGTCTCCAGCCTTTGAATTTGTTAATAAGTTTGGCAACAGTGTCGTGTGTGATGTTTTTTGCCATGTTTCCTGTTAAAGTCCATCGCAACCTTGCGACAGCTTCCCGATCCAGCCATGAGAATGATTTCAATATGTTCTAGTTTTGTCAAAGGTATTCTTAAAGGCTATCTGAAAAAAAAAAAAATATATATCTAAAATAAGTATGAAAAGTTTTGAAGACATTTTGCTAAAAAGTGTTAATTTCCCCTGTGTTTTGAGACTTTTGGGACGCCCTGTATATAGTTATATTGTTGTATAATCTCCTTTATACTCTTCTTAATATGTCATTTGTCACATTTTTTTTATTTTGGATGAGACGGATTTGCAACATACAGTTTTAGTGCTTTCTAGCTTTACTCTGAAGTAATAAGACTACATACAGCACTACATTTTTGTTTAAATAGACATGAAATGGTGAAAATGGAGAAAATGGTCTGTTGCCATGCCATATGTTTCTGTTTGCTATACATACGCTCTGATTAATATGCTTAACCAACACAATTTGGTCATATGACTCTTTATTTACATTTATGAGCAGTGTGTATGCGTTACGGAACCACCATGAACTGACTGCCTTGTACACGGTTTGCAGTTGTATTACAATTCCTTTGATCGTTCTTTCCCCATTCTATTAACTAACTATACCTCTTGAACACTTTTGAAAAGTGTACACCTTTCTTTTTTTTAACCAGTCATTGTGTAGAAAGGAACAGGAACAATAGTAAGTGTTTTATTACAGTGACTCAAAGAGATGACGCAAGTTTCTAACACATTTTCACCTTCTATGTCCTTACAAAGATTATAAGGCCCAAGCTGCTTCTAGATCATCGCTCTCGCTCCGAGATGGTCCGGATCCTGTAATTGATTTTAGTGCTACACTGTTTCTGTCCAGTGAAATTCATCTCGACTCCTACTGCTCCATGTGGTAGTGGTTTCATCCTTCACTCCACTCGCAGACACAGGCTTTAGCTCTCAGTTCCAAGCACACTGGCATGTTTTCTTGTTTTGAATGTCAGCAGTAATACGGCCCAGCTGTGGCATATTTTCATACATTTCGCTGAGGCGCATTTGATTTTACATTAATCAGTGGCTGTGTCAACAGGCCGGTTGAGAAATCATCGCTGGTGTATTTCGTAGGATATCTGGGATTTGTTTTGGTTTGTAGTCAGTCGCTTCAATTTGGTTCAGTACTAATACACTGTGTTTTTTTCAGCTCCGAGTTTGAAAAGACGTAGAAAAAGGACGCGACAAATCAGCATGTTGTGAATCTGTTTCAGTGACCGATCAGGATATTTTGAAATTGCAAATGAAACTTTTCACTGTGGTGGCCTCTAAGCCCAAAACACAGCAAAATCAAAAACACAACAGCAAAACTAAACACAACAGCAAAACTAAACACAGCAGCAAAATCAAAAACACAACAGCAAAACTAAACACAACAGCAAAACTAAACACAGCAGCAAAACTAAACACAACAGCAAAACTAAACACAGCAGCAAAACTACAACACAACAGCAAAACTAAACACAGCAGCAAAACTACAACACAACAGCAAAACTAAACACAGCAGCAAAACTACAACACAACAGCAAAACTAAACACAGCAGCAAAACTACAACACAACAGCAAAACTAAACACAACAGCGAAGCTAAAAACACAACAGCAAAAATAAAAACACAACAGAGAAGCTAAAAACACAACAGCAAAACCAAAAACACAACAGCAAAATTAAAACAACAGCAAAATCAAAAACACAACAGCAAAACTACAACACAACAGCAAAACTAAACACAACAGCAAAACTAAACACAGCAGCAAAATCAAAAACACAACAGCAAAACTAAACACAACAGCAAAACTACAACACAACAGCAAAACTAAACACAACAGCAAAACTAAACACAACAGCGAAGCTAAAAACACAACAGCAAAACTAAACACAACAGCAAAACTAAACACAGCAGCAAAATCAAAAACACAACAGCAAAACTAAA
>CM041000.1:9378152-9399357 GCA_022985145.1 Pangasius djambal | reverse complement strand
AAAAAAAAAAAAAAAAAAGATCACTTTCAGTTTATTCATAACTTTATCTATAAAAAATTCAGTCTGTGAAATAAGCAATGATGTATGATGTTTCCTCCGAGGTCCTCTATGTGAAAAAAAGAAAATAAAAAAAACAAAACAAAAACTTTTTATCGAGCTTGTGAGGACACTGTTAATTCATTTACAGGGTCATATTTATGTATTTAACATTCGCCTTGACTGGCATTCATAGTTTCTTGAGTGTATTTACATCCCAAAACATGATGTCAGCACATATTTATATATCTCGTCGCTCGAGATAATATCATGAAAGAAAAAGAGTTTATGTTCATGTTCTGAATCATGTGCAATTGAGACTCCTTACTCTTAAATTCCTACTATGCATGAGTAATTCATCTATACGTACAGATAAGAGATACAAATCAAAAGCTGTATACTAGGGCCAGCTGTGCCATTAATGTGCTTTATCATTAATACTTTATTGAATCATTCTGTGTAAGAGATATTGGATGCAAAATGGAAAAGTGCTACAAAAATTTGAGGGAATATATTTCTATTTCTATTTACGTTAGCAAAGAAAAGTCAAATAGACAACATTCAAGGTGTTAGTAACTGAAGCTCAGGAAAATTGTGTAAGTGAACTAAAAATAATGTGAACTTCAGCAAAAAACACAGGATGGCATGGTGGCTCAGCGGGTATTGATTGCCGATCAAAAAACCCAGAGAAAAAAATGGCAGCAGTGTCAGCATGAATTCTGGCTCTAACAGTTCCTCAACCTCAGCTACATCACTTGAGTTCATAATTGGTCTCATCTAGAGACTTAAAAAAAAAAATACTGCTTGCACATTTATTATTTTTGTTTGCACCTAAAATTTAGTTGGTTAAACTATGGATGTATTAATGCTGTAAATACATTGCACAGGACTTTCTTTGCTTCATATCTGACCGTTAGCCTTTCAGAAAAAAAACCCCCAAAACAATAGTGTGCCTACTATTCATGTCTGTATTTGTATCCATTTAGAAAACATCATCTGTTCGTTCCAAATAATTCATATTCAGTTACATCCCTAATATACATATACTCATCTCTCTCTGTCCTCTCTCTCTCTCTCTCTCTCTCTCTCTCTGTCTCTCTCTGCTGGGATAATTTGGAGTGCAGGCCCATGCACGGACAAGATTACCTTCTTATTCTGCATTTTTATGCCTCTCAACCATCTGCCACTGGGGAGGATGTTGGGTGACAGCTGGGGATTATAGCACAACAGTCTGATTAAGAAGAAATCAATGAGACACAAAGGTAGAGAAATAGACATGAAGAAAATACTTTGGTTTAGAGCCAAGGATTGAATAAGGCATGGATGTAGCAAGATATAGCATTGTGGCACATGAGGCAAACTCTCTAGTACTTCTATAAAACTTTGATGGTTAATGAATGATGAATTGACCAAATGGTGCACCCCAGGTACACGTCTCTAGATACTGAAATATAATAATGCACATTATAATGTCCCAGTGGGATGGTTGTGTAACACTGACATGCTCGCAGCTGCTTATCCTGGCAAATGCGCTGAAAATCTGAAGTGATATTTATAGTCTCACAGACAAACACACACACGCACACACACACACACACACATAACAGAGACACACAGCACAGACACACAGTCTTTTTTACTGATTCCACACAGCCCTGTCTAGGCCTGAGGCCCTGAATGTGGAGGTGGAGAGATGAAATGAGAGAGAGGGTGTGAAGACGAGTGTGAAAGAGCCAGAGTGATGTGGAGATGTTCAAAAAGAGGATGAAGTCTGAAAAGAGAGATAGCAAAAGAGGGTGTGTTGGGAGCATCTGTTTCTCTGCTGCACAGAGGGGGAAATCCCACCAGGGGAGCAACTCATGCTTCCTGGTCCTGAATCACATTAAAGCGCTGGCAGATCCCCCCCCTTGACATTACGGGGAAAAGCAGAGTGAATTCCGTTCCAACTCTCGGGGAACTTCCCCAAGTGTCTGCTCCATCCAGCGAGAGATTACACAACAGAGACCAAGAGTCTGTTTATTCTTAGCTATGATACATTCATAATGATACAACTTACAAAATGCCCTTGGTTAAGTCAAGCCAAGTATTACTGTCATCAGATCGGCATTCATGAATGTAACGTGATGCAGTGTTATGCCTCCAGGATCATAGGTGTGACATACAAGACAGTAAAGGACCTAGAGAAATTTTAGATTAACCCCATAATAGGTAGTTGAGATCTGGCAGTAAATCTTATTTTGACTTCAATCAATCTGAGCAAACTAACTATGTATGCCAATTTTCAATGAGAGAACAGAAAGATGTAGTCTGAAAAAAGTCTAAACGTCAGCACCCCGGCGCACACTCCAGGAAAACACTGCCACCTAAAGAAATGTAGCTTTCAGATGTGCACATTTTTCGATCACAGCGTTATTGAAATCAGGCATTACAATTTTATAAGCAATTGGTGCAGTTCTGATGCTTTCCGGTCGCTGATAATCGCACTCCAAAGGCACACCAACAGCCTAGCTAGTTACATAACTAGCTAGATAACAGTATAGATTAAACCTCCTAATCACATCTTTCTACTCATGGAAAGGAATGAAAACTAAGGACTAAAAAGAATGCATTTCTGGAAACTTATGTCCAAATGTATTATTTTAAAAGAAATTCAACTGTGTTTGATACAACAGGAGTGGTGATTTTTTTAACTGTCCTGTTTGCTGCCCCTCCCCCACAAACAAAACATTCATATAGCGAGCATGGGGCAAAGTGATTCCTGCCCCAGTGGTCTTCTATTAGTACTTATTGCAGTTCCCATTTTTGACCAGATAGTCGTTGCTGCAGAACCAGGGGGTGGAGCTAGAGCTGATCCAATGCCTCCTTTCCTACCTATTTTCAGACTTCCAATAGACATGGTTTGTTTGAAGGTTTTTGTGTACGACTTATGGTTAGCCATGTCCGGTTACTTCAGCTGACAAGTTTGTATTCAACACAGCATCTATGATCACTGCCATCATAGTTAACGTTAATAGTTATGGATTCACAGAAAACTAATAAGGTGGCTGTACATATGCTTTGTTCACTTTGTTGACAAAAGACCTACGGAGTAGTACTGTATCTTGAAGTGTTTGGGCTCTGATGCTTCAGTGAAAACTCTGAGGCGGCGTCTCGTCAGGAGGACATCAACACATAAGTTTAAGTTAAACTACGTGTGAATGAAGTTAAATATTACTGAGATTAGCTAGTTTTAGAAAGCCCAGTGTGTCCCTAAACAGCATCTGATGCAGACAAGGATTAAATTCTTTTAGGGATTTGTTTGTTCTCTGATATAATGTGAGACAGGCTAGCTAGCAAGCTAATATTGGTTATGCTCATAGTTCAGAATTAGCAGCTAACAAAACACAAAAAGTCTTGTACCTCAATAAAGTAAGATGAGAGATTTTCTATTTATATCTCTACTTGAATTAAATTACCAAAATACTTGTATATGGACAATCCTTCTCATCCTCTCTATGCTGAGCTGAGGCGGCTTAGAAGAATGTTCAGCCAAAGATTCATCCAGCCATGTGTCCCAAGGAGTCTGGAGGGCTCTTTTGTGCCATCAGCCATCAGACTCCACAATGCAACAGTACCCAGTACCTCCTACTCCACAGACTAAGTCTCACAAACACACACACTCAACAGTTAATTGCAACAGATTCAACAGATATTGTACATGTATATACACCGAAGTGAATAACACTGATTATCTCATTACAGTGGCACCTGTCGTGGGGTGGGATATATTAGGCAGCAAGTGAACAGTCAGTTCTCAAACTATGGGGCTGAGTAAGCTGCAGACCAGTCAGAGTGCCCATGCTGACCCCTGTCCCCTGCCAAAAGCACCTATAATGGCACATGTGCATCAGAACTGGACCATGGAGCAATGGAATAAGGTGGCCTGGTCTGATGAATCACGTTGTCTTTTACATCATATGGACGACCGGGTGCGTGTGCATCGTTTACCTGGGGAAGCGATGTCACCAGGATGCACTATGGGAAGAAGACAAGCAGGCAGAAGCAGTGTGATGGTCTGGGCAATGTTGTGCTGGGAAACCTTGGGTCTTTGCATTCATGTAGATGTTACTTTGACACGTACCACCTATCTAAACATTGTAGCAGACCAAGTACACCCCTTCATGGCAACGGTATTCCGATGGAAATGGTTGTTGGAAATAGAAGTGGTCTCTTTCAGCAGGATAATGCACCCTGCCACACTACAAAAATTGTTCAGGAATGGTTTGAGAAACATGACAAAGAGTTCAAGGTGTTGACTTGGCCTCCAATTTCCCCAGATCTCAATCCATCGAGCATCTGTGGGATGTACTGGACAAACAAGTCCGATCCATGGAGGTCCCATCTCGCAACTTACAGAACTTAAAGGATCTGCTGCTAATATCTTGGTGCCAGATACCACAGCACACCTTCAGATCATGTGGAGTCCATGCTGGACCTACACAATATTAGGCAGGTGGTTTTTAATATGATGGCTGATTGGTGTATATACCAAGGATATTGCACATGCATATATACAAATAGAACTCTATCATATGTACATACACACTGATCTATTTGATTGCTTCTATTATTTCTATTATTTTATTTATCTTATATTATTTTTATTTCACACTACTTCTGATGAATATATGCATTTATGGAAATTCTTTTCTTTTCTTTTAATATTTCTCCTCCTGCTTGGGCTGCTGTGTCAACTTGAATTTCCCCTATGGGGGATCAATAAAGGTATATCTTATACTTAGGAATCAAAAGTTTAAGTACTGTGAGTTATTGCAGTTAATGAACAATTTCTATTAAGGAAATCTAAGTGTCTGCAGACATGAGTTAGCTGTTCATGTCTTGTTCATGAGTTAGCTGTTCATGTTTTCTTCTTAATAGAAAAATACCTCTACTACTACTTGTACTACTACTACTACTACTAATAATAATAATAATGGTATCATCATAACAAATAACAGCAATAATTCACAGTCCGTTTGTTATTTCACTACATTTACAAGCAAGAGTAATCAAGCCAGAAGCATTACTTACTTCCACATTGCAAAATAAGGTGGATAACCCTAACCAACAAGGTACCCTACAACACAGAACAACACACTTATCAACAAACCTATCCAGCCTGAAACACACTAAGTTGTCTCTAACCCTGGACTTTTGGTTCACTTCCACACAGGTAGGAGGAGCTGGATCAGGCCCAACTTTACCCACTGGACTTGTAGTTCTACTGAGAGAGGTATTTGAAAGAACCTTCCAAAAGCTGGGTATTAATCCATTTTTGGTTGCTGCAGCAGAGAACTAAAGAATGATTTCCCACAGAAAAATGTTCCACATGATGTTATTTGTGAGAAATTATTATTTGGTGCTCTGTGGCACCACAAATAGCTAAAGAATCAACCACTGAAATGTGCTTTTGGGAACCAAAACCAGGGGTGGAAAAAGAACAGGGAAAGTTTGTGTATGCGTATTGTGTCAAAATCTCACTCAGTTAAAAGTGGAAGTAGCTACTCAGAATTATGCACAAATGAAAATGGATGATGGTGCAAAATGCATATCATAAGCTGCACATTCAAGTAGCAGCCCAATATTTGTGTGGTGGCCTGGGGAACCCCCTCACATGGTGAAATTTTCTACTATTTCTAGTTCTGAAAACTACAGACTTTCCTAAACATAAATGTGTTTCAGTTAGTATTCGGTTCATTATACAGTAACTGAAGAGTGTGTCTGCAATGGGAACATTTCATCATACTGAACAAAGAAAATCCTTAAAATACGAGACTATATAATGAAGATTCAAAACTACAACTGTTGTGCTGCAACAAGAAAAGTTTTAGAACTGAAACAGACACGACAAAGTCCTATCAAAGTTGTTTTCACATAGTTTTGTCCATCTTCCTAACATGTGAACAATAAAGTAAAAAAAAATTGCTGCTTATTTTTTTACTTTCTCAAACACTACCCCGCTGACACTGGTAACACATAACCACATATTCTTCTAATTAAAATGAAAATATCATAGAAATATTTGCAGATATATTCTGTATTTTATAGTGTATCTCAATGTATGGTGTATGGTGACTAAGAGGGCTAAGTTAAAAAAAAATGCTGTTAATTTTACATGGGCAAAGACAAATTGACAGACAAATAGATTTCTACTTGAGCTTAAGGCCAAACTGAACAAAAATGCACATGTTAACAATTCAGTATCTGCTTACCAACAGTTTGATTGAGATCAGCCTATTTGGCCTTCAGATGAATGTAACTGAAGTAGTCTCTGAGAGTTGTGACATGTTGAAGAGACTGTCTTACTTTCTCAGTGATGCCTCAAAATTGCCTGAGGGTGTTTGGTGGAAGAATATGCCATTCATCTAGAGTGTTTACTTCTTTTCCCACACCTATGATGGCACTTGCACCCCACCCAAGAGTAGAGCACATTTCATTTACAGTCTATCTGTTTTGCAGATTATGCCAACCTGGAGTGACTTGAAAAACCTGAATCTGTGTTATGCCATTTTAATTATCTTACTTGCCTTGGAGAGAAAGAACACATTGGATAAGTACTCAAAATGGAAGTGCTCAAATTAGTCTCTTATCTATTTGCTTTAGCTTGAGTTGAGTAGAACGTCTAATGATGTTGAATTATGGTTAATGATGTAAGCTAACACGAAACCATGAATATGCAATTTGTAACAGTGTAATCTGTAGTCCGGTGGTGGAGCGAATGGAAAGAACACTACCTTATGAGTAATGTGTTTGCTTTGTTGGAGCTCATTTCTTCTCCCGCAAACCTGCACTCTGACTGAATCCATTTGAACCCACTCTTTGTTTGGAGAGGTCCTTTGCTAGTGTCTCAGATGTGTTTGCCTTGCCGTACATGTGTGGGAGGTTATGGAAATAGCTGCATCTGGCCTGAATTTCAAGTTGTGTTTTGTTGGCAAAGAACACCTTTTATTTTCTTTAAATCGCCAATCAGGCCTGCACTCTGAGAACTACTTTTCAGTCACTAAAAAATGTTGACTCTAAAAGGTCAAGGCTGAACTATTAATTTAAACTGGAATTACTGGCCAACATCATCAGACTCTTATTGTCTTAAAGTCAATCAAGGTCACTTGTTTTCTTATATCTCATAGATTACAGACGTTTGGAAAATTGAACACAGAAAATATGACAGCATCAGCTTGATATTGAAAACATTCATTAATCAAACTGAACTAATACAAAGAAAATAATGAAATAACTCAATGAATCCATACTTGGATCCACCAGTCATCCACCATTGTGTGTTGTGAATGTTCACAAAAAGAGTTGTCAATTTTTAATTACCTTACTTTCTCATCATACTAGTCTCGACTTGTATCAGCTTTGGCTGGTGGAATATACATCAAATCCATGACTTTGTATGTCTCTGTAATGTGTTTCAGCTGTACAGCTATTAGTAATTTAAAATAACCATTAAAATCCACATGTTAATGAGAAACAAAGTTTCTAAGAGAAATTCTATAATTAACTCTATAACTAAATCAGAAAGCAGCATATACATTATATATACTATACTGATCAGCCACAACATTAAAACCACCTGCTTAATATTGTGTAGGTCTTCCTTGTGCTGCCAAAACAGCTCTGACCCATCAAGGCATGGACTCCACAAGGCCTCTGAAGGTGTGCTGTGGTATCTGGCACCAAGGCATTAGCAGCAGATCCTTTAAGTCCCGTAAGTTGAGAGGTGTGGCCTCCATGGATCGGAGTTGTTTATCCAGCACATCCCACAGATGCTCGATTGGATTGAGATATGGGGAATATGGAGGCGCAGTCAACATCTTGAACTCTTTGTCATGTTTCTTTGTCATAAGAAGTACTGCTGCCATGAAGGGATGTACTTGGTCTGCAACAATGTTTAGGTTGGTGGTATGTGTCAATGGAACATCCACATGAATGCCAGGACCCAGGGTTTCCCAGCACAACATTGCCCAGAGTACCTACTGCATCTGCTGGCTTGCCTTCTTCCCATAGTGCATCCTGGTGCCATCTCTTCCCCAGGTAAGCGACGCACACACACCCAGCCATCCACATGATGTAAAAGAAAACGTGATTCGTCAGACCAGGCCACCTTCTTCCATTGCTCCATGGTCCAGTTCTGATGCTGTCGTGACACTATAGGTGCTTTCGGCAGTGGACGGGGGTCAGCATGGGCACTCTGACAAGCCTGCGGCTATCCCACCACATGACAGGTGCCATTGGAACGAGATCATCAATGTTATTCACTTCAACTGTCAGTAGTTTTAATGTTGTGGTTTTAATGTTAATGCTGAGTGGCATATATATTGACTGATTGGCAACCGATTGACCAAGGGTGGAGCTCAACATGATGCTACCACAACCATGCTTCATTGTGGAGATGGTTGATGAGCAGTGTTGGGTTTCTGCCAAACATAGCAGAATAAATATTATGGTTCATCTAACTATTCTTAAACAGAATATCAAATAACACTTAATAATTCCCTTCCTATAAGTACACATTGGGTGGCCTGATTTCTCTCCTTGTTTGATTAACAAGAGATTCTGCGGCCAAAATGCATCCCCAATGGAAAAAATTCTTATAACAATTAAGTTACTGATAAGGCATTTTGAATCTATATAATCTATCAAAGACCAAATTCAAATAGGGGTTTCAAATATTGTGGTAGCACTACAACGTAAATGTAAAAGGTCTAATAATATTAAAGTAAATTGTTAAATCCTCTTGGATGTGAATGTCCTGGTAAAGTTTGTTAACATAATGGTAAAGTCATATTTTCAATAAGATTCAATTTAAAAACAATTCAAGGAGCAGTGAAAGGATGACATGTTATCTGGAAATGTTTAGCCATGTGGCTATCTAGCTAGCTAAATCAATTAACTAATGTTTCTGATGAAATAGTTTTTGTTGCTTGGGTACTGTATATTTTTGCCAAGAATATTACAATGCAAATTAATACTCAGCAACTAAAAGCCCATTTTAAGCTGTTTGAGTCTTCAGTTAACTGAGAGTGACAAATGTTAGCTAATTTACTACCACTGAACTAGCTATCTAGCTAGCTTAGCCAATGATAGTGTTATGGTATATTTTGACAAGTTTGGCCAATCTTAAATAGCTGATTTAAGATTGAAGAAAAAACTCTGAGACTCATGAACTGAAATCTCATCTGTGTTTACCTGATAGGTTACTTGACTACCATTGTAGACTTTTGCGATTAAGAGGATACTGGTGCTTTTCACAAAAATTGTGAGCCAGGGATGAGAACAAGATCAGGTTTCATACAAGAATGACAACAAGGAACAACATCAACGACAAAAAAACCCCATGTGGTTTCCCAGCTTATGAACAGTTCCTGTTTTCATGAGGACGTTAGCAATCAGCACCTGTCTATATGACATTTTAAGTTCAAGGGCTTGCAAATGGGTGAGTTGAATTTAAGACCATGACAAAAATATTGCTGAACTGCTAAAACGGGGAAGTGTATACTAAATAGGTAGCATTAGTCATTGCTAGTCATGCGATTTTTATTTACTGCATGTCTAGCGGCTTAGCAGGATTTACAGCTGCATGGAGGGACATGACTGATATAATCAACCACAGCATACACTGAGACAAGCGTAGCTACAGTGTATAAATTATATGCAGTAAATACTTCTAGTAATGCTGCAATGTGAATTTGTATGCATGCAATTTGATTAAACTGCAGTATAAATGAATCAGTAGCCATTTTAAAGAACATGTTTGTACCTCTGGTCATACACACATGCAATCCGCCTCTTGTTTGACATAATATGTATAAAGTTATGACAGTATGGATGATTGTATACACAAATCATCTCGAAATGCATTCCAAGCGTTACCCCAGCCAGACCTCCTGCTCATTTATGCTAACATGTGCATACATGTGTAATTTACAGATGAGTGGCTCACACACGCTGTACATGGTGAAGGAGTGAAATTGCTATATTGTCCTTATTATATCTGGGTTTGAACTGCAGCCTGGCTGTGGGGTAATAGCACTTATACACAGCGACTGGATGGACTGCATGGTTGCGTAATGGGGAATGAGTGAGCGCTCCAACTAAAGATTGGAGTGATACAGTGCCGCCTCAGTGCCCGGCAGACATCTTTCTTTCATGCTTTTCACAATGGTCAGCACGTATGACGTCCTTTTGTCAGTGTTTTCTGGATACACTCAGAATTCAAGATGGATTTTTTTTACAGCACCAAATGCTTTATTCATATACAAGTCAGCATACAAAGTGCCTTTTTATAATAGAGAAATAATAATTAAACAATCACAGGTAGTGAAGAGACTATATATTAGTATGTATATATTAGTACACCATTACAAAGAATCTAGCGAACAATAACTATTGATTGAAGAGTATAGCTTGATAAATATGCAAGATTTTGATAACAGGGTTGGTATGATATCAGGTTACTTTATGTTCTCGATAGTTTCCTATACAGTCTGCTCATGTTCATTTGAAAACTTTTCACCTGGCTATTATTTTGTCTATAATTTATGTACTTAGGCCATTCAATCACTAAACAAACATTCCATCATTCTCTCCATAATAACGTCTGCACTTTTGGGACTTAAGGTTATTCCTTGATTAGTTGAAATGTAGTCTTAATTGTGGTATTTGGATGGAGTTAGGCTGTTCAGTGCTCCTCAAAGCCAGTCAAGGCCAGGTTAACAATGCAGCTTGTGCAATATAAATGCATAACGTTAATATCCTTGCTCATATTTTTTCTTTTTTTCCCCCCCTCACTGGCCCAATGCCCAGTTGTTACTGATGTCTGCGGAACTTGCTCAGAGAGAATGGCTGACCCGAAAAAAGAGTTCAAGGTCAGTGATATCCATCTTTCTTCCAGAAACAGAACTAAGCAGAGTAAGAATAGAGCTAATGATGTCCATGCACGGTCTGAGTTTGGGTCCCGTAATGATGAGGCGATGATGTATGAGCATGTGCTCACTCACATCTCTCAGTCCCTGCAAGATTGAACCGTGACGTGAGATATTTGATCCCCATCATGATCCTGTAGAAGTATTTGGAAATGTCCTACATAGAGGATACAGTCTTCCCGGGCCGAGATGGGTGTGTACCTCTTCAAATGTATACCGCCTTAAAATGCAACAGAACCAGTGGAGAATGTGATGCGATAGTGTTGCAAGTCAAACCTCTAGAGTTCACTAGAGAACCTGAACTTTTCCTAACTAAACATGGCCAACTGGCTACTTTCACAAGAATGACAATGCTAACAAGCAACCTCAGACCCTGTCAGCAAACTCACAAGATGATCTCATTTACTCATCACTCACTTCTTCTATCACTTTTTAAAGACAACCTTTTACAATGCAGTGACTATATCGCTTGCACTGAAAAGCTCACTGAAGCACCTGGTTTAAAAGTTTGTTTACCCAGTGGATGCAGACACTGATGCATGTGCAGAAGCGCTCAGGTTAGTGGTACGCCGAAGTGAAACTTTCTGGCAGAAAAATGTAAAATGAAAAAAAGCCTGTAGTCATTGTACATTTCTACTAGCCATATTTCAGAAAAAAAGGGCCTATAGGCATTGTGTAACAAGGCTCAAAATCCAACATCTAACAGCAGAGAACGGTTAGTCATCCAAGGTAAGAATTCCATTAATTTCTTCTTATCATTATTTTTTGGTTTGGCTCGGTCAAGGCCTCAGGATACATCCTGCGGATATGTTACTCGGCTGGCTTCCACGGAAAACATGACATAATTGTGGAGGGAACAGACATCATATGCAGGCTTTGCTTGCCATGTCACTCACATGGCAGCTGGATGAACTCTGCAGACAAAAAAAATTTGCGAGCTTGCAAAAGCTTGTAAGCTTGCGAAGGTGGTTCAGTTTTCACGCAGTCCTTGCAGGCATTGTCTCTATATCAAGGGTTTCACTGATTCATTGATTTTTTTCATGGTTAAATCTGTCATCTGCAAGCCGTGAGGTTTTGCTTGTTGAGCAGGACAGCAGCAGGTTTTTAAGAGGTGTTGCCTATCAAATGCGTGGCAGAGAAGTGTTTGGGCATTGTATCCCCTCTTGATACTTGGCTTGGACAGTGATTAGAAACTGTTTGTCTAATGTCCATTGTAGACACTAGCTGCTGCTGCTCAAACTCTTTGCATGTGTTTGCGCACAATTTTCACTACCAATAAAATTATTTGTTTTTCACAGTTTTTTTTTTTTTTTGGTCAAAATTTCATTTTGTTCCTAATTTACATTGCAACCTACAAGATTCTGAGAATTTCAGGCCTCAGAGAGGCTTTTTTCCCAGTTCACTAAATGAAATGTTTGTCTCCAGTAAATTCTTGGACAAATCCTGTGTTGTGAGCTGTACAATATTTCCTCAGTTTTCCACTTTCAAATTTCTGACATTAATTTCTATGCCAGCTGGTGTACAAATCTGAAAGAAAACCACCATAGGAACCAGAGCCTTTTTCCTACAATAGGAGAACACATTTAAAACATTAGTATTATTATACAAAAGACTGTATACAGTATATATATATATTTTTTGCCAAAGAATCAAACTGGGACCAACGTTATTGCTTTCTAGTATGAATGCAGCATTAGCACAGTTCTTTATACTTTATGGCAAAACATAATTTAGCTTCTTTTTTTTTTTTATACCATATTCTAGAACTATCATAACACAAATAATTTTCTCTAAGAAAATATGATCCTTAAAAAAATGAGTGTATACGTCCTTGTATTAAATGTGTTTATATCTGTATTAAAGACATCAGGCAAGCGCTTTACAATTCGTACCCAGAGCAGCCTGCTTAATTTAGCCGAGCTGTCAGAAACAAGCTCAGAGCAATCATTCACTGCAGCAGATAATTGTGGCTTTTCACTTTTTTCCACTGCTTTTCTATAGCAAGAGCAAATGGAGCTGAACTAAACTGTCGCTTCCCAAACTGAATTATTCAACATCTTTTCATTTAACATATGAATGAGAGCGCTGGTGAGTGTAAAATGTGTGTCTGTGTATATATTCTTTTGTGTGATTTAACAAGCGTAAGCTGTATAGTATATTCTTTTACCTGAGCATAACTTTGTCTTTGTGTCTTTGTGTTTTTGTGTGTGTGTGTGTGTGTGTGTGTGTGTGTGTGTGTGTGTGTGTGTGTGTGTGTGTGTGCGGCTTCTTTTAGTGTAGTTAAAAGAATCCTGCATAAATGTGTTTTTTAATTGTTTTATTTTATTGTATTTATTTATTATTTTTATTAGGGTTTAGCTCTTACAGTGTGACTTTTGTAAATGTTGTGCAAGTAATGTAGCTAAAAATATGCCATATATAAAATATCACATATTTTAAAAATGTATTTCATTCATTCGTTTATGTGTTTGTTTAGTTTATTTGTTTTTTTTTTTTTACTAGGTGACTGTTGTACATGTATAAGCAGCGTACCAAAAGCTATGCCCCATATGTTTATTTGTTTATTTATTTATTTAAAAATTAAAACAAATTGTAAGAACAATAATCGTTATAAAAATAAATATATAACAGTTATTTAATTATAATGCACTTTTTAAATAAAAACTTTATTCCCCTTTCTGAGTGGTATAATACTTTTTTAAATAATTAGTATAATACTAATTTTTGTATGTGTTCTGCAGGAAGGTAGGTAAAGGTTTACCTTATTTTATTTTATTTATTTTGGAAGACGTTTCGCGAAAAAGTGTTAATTTGTCCTATGTACAGAGACTTTTGGGACACACTGTATTTTGTACAGGTCTAAAGAGTGTAATTAAAAGCTAGCTCACTGTCTATGCATGTTCTCCCTAGGTGTCCGGGTTCCTCCCACCTCCCAAAAACATGCTGGTAGGTGGATTGGCTACTCTAAATTGTCCCTAGGTGTGAATGAGTGGTGTAAATGTGTGGTTTATAATTCTTACATGAGTTTATATTTTAAGCAGATGGTGCACCAACATAAACTAATGTCTATTGTAAATCCATGAAATACATATTAATACATTACATATTTTAAAACATTACTTTTGCTTTTTCAAAACCGCTTTTCGGCTGTGCATAAATGCAGACCTGTCCTGTATAAGGCCAATCATCACACTATAAAAAGCTCAGACTCTGATGCATTCGGTACAATCCAGTGTGTGACTGATGTCTTTTTCCTTTCGACTGTGGCTTATGGAGAGTGTTCATTCACCCAGAAGGCCTGCAGTCTGGGTAATGTCAGCTGGTCCGCTGATTCACCCACTCATGACTGCACATGCTCGCACTCCCACAGATAGACACATACACAAATGGACATGCACGTGGGCTTACGCACCTACAAAAAGGAAAGTGTGCACAGACACATGGGTCATAGGCCGTCTCTTGGCCTGCTTCTCTCTTATACACACACAAAAAACTCTTGATTGCATTATTTCTGAACTAGTTACTGTGCACCTTGTTTTTCTTCCATATGCACTGCGTGGAAAGGAAGTAAATCAAATCCCTTGACATTCTACAGGCGAGAGCATCACAAAATGAGTGCACATGGACACTCTGTAATGCATTTATACACATCATTTCATGTCCATATTCATATCAACAGTGACTAATTACTCTATCAGAATGCAAAACCTGATTATTCTGTTTAACCCAAAGACTTAAAAAGTACAATAGGAAAATTGGCCACAGAATTTTGTGTCCTCGGCAGAAATAGTGTAATTTAAAATGGTGTAAGACCACTTTGTGTCTCTGCCAATACAACCAACTTTTTCATATTTCTCACTTGTTATGTTTTGGACATGCAATATTAATTAAATTGTGGATTTTGGCAAATCTGGCAAAAATAACTTAAGTAAATAATTTCTCACATACACTCAGGGTTGCCATCCAAATGGGCATCCGAAACTAGTCCAAATATTATTCCAACGATCCAAAAAACTAATTAAATTACACAAATAAAAATATGACCTCCAAATATGACTCCAAAAAAATGACTCCAAAATATATTGTAATATTTACAAACTAACATACAAATTCATTTTTAAAGCAGCATTAAAAGCATCATTGCATATAATGTCATTATGTAAAAATACACACAAAAATTCAGTGACTTACAAGCACATTCATCCAAATATAGTCTACTCAGTTTATTTAGCGTGCAATACTTCAGCATTCATTTTCCAAACAATACACTTCCATAAAATTATAGTTACTTTGCCAGTTTTTCTTGTTTTGCCAGCTTTAATTAATATTGAAAATGTTGGTTGAATTGGCAAAGATACAAAGTGGTCAGTCACCAATTTGGACCTAAGTTTTTCAAACAAACAAAATTCTTTGGGTTACAAAACAGAGTTGCAATTCTTTCTTTCTACTGATAGACCTGTTCACCTCTTCCTTTACTACAGCATCATAACACAATCACAACAACAGCCTAGATACATACTTCATGTAACAAATGGTGCACTTAGTGTTTATATTAACGAAAGAAATTCCAAATATCAATATTATTTTTTCCCAAAAAATCCAAATCCAAGTATTTTGGAAACTGTTAATCTCCTGGGATTTTCATACACACAACTCTCAAGAGTTTACACATAATGGAGCAAAAAGCAAACAACATCCAGTAAGCAGAAAAGAATGGCCAGACTGGGTTAAGCTGACAGGAAGGTTACGGTAAACTCAAATAACCACACATCACAAAATACACAAAACGTCAAACCTGGAGGTTGATGGGCTACAACAGCAGAAGACCACAAAGGGTTCCAGTTCTGTCAGACAAGAACAAGAATCGGCGGCTACAGTGGGCACAGACTCACCAAAACTGGACAGTTAAATATTGGAAAACATTCCCTGTTCTGATGAATCTCGATTTCTTCTGCAGTATGCAGATGGCAGGATCAGAAATTGGCATCAACAGCATGAATCTATGAACAAAGCCTGCCTTGTGTCAATAGTTCAGGCTGGTGGTGGGGGTGTAATGGTGTGGGGAATGTTTTCCTAGCACACTCTGGGGCACTTAATACCATTCGAGCTTTGTGTCAATGCCACAGCCAAGCTCAGTATTGTTGCTGACCATGTGCATGAGTTTATGGCCACAACTGACCTACCTTATAATGGCTACTTCCAGCATGTTAATGCACCATGTCACAAAGTCATCTCGAACTGGTTCCATGAACATGAGAACAACTTCAGTGTACTTCAATGGATCTGAATCCAATAGATTACCTTTGGGATGTGGAAGAATGGGTGATTCTCAGCATGAATGTATGGCTATTCTGGGAGCAAATGGGGTCCTACCCAGTATTACGCCGCGTTCATGGTTCCTTGTAAGTGGTAAGTTGTAAGTCATTTCATAAAAGGAAAAAAAACAAAACATGGATGCTTCCTTGAAAGTGTGTGTTTTGTTTGCTCTGTCAGACCACGTAAAGCTCATTAAAAGCTACTTTAACCACAGTTTTATGGTTTCAGGCCTGTGTGGCTACTCTCACTCTTCTACTACAGTGAACTTTACACAATGTGACATTTTGGACTGAAATTGCAGCACAGCAACAACAGACCAACAACAGATGCAAGCAGACCATAGCGAGTAGCATTAGCAACAGGCTAGCTGCTTAACATTAGTGATAACTCTAATGTTGGTGATGACCTTCTCAAAACAGCAATTAGTATGGTCAGTATTATAGATTTTACTAAGTACTGTGTCTGTATATTAACTGATCTAAAGCCAAATAGTGCTATAAACTCATCTAAAAGCAGAGAAGGCTGACTTTACACTGTTCCCATTGTGTGCAACCATGTTGATTGGACATCACTGGTAGTTAAGAAAACTACCCCAAGTTGAAATTTCAACTTGAGGGGGTATTTTTGGTGGCTTTTACCGGTTGTAGGTGGGGAATCGCAGGTTGCTTCAACTTCTGCTTTAGTATGGCATTCCTAATAAAGTGCCTGATAAGTGTATGTGCGTTTAAGTGAATGAGCTGTGTTTATTCAGTCTGAACTCTGCATTTATGGTCTGGGCCTTAAATACCTCTAAAGAGAAAATCTTTAATGTAACAGATCACATTTTCCAACCGCACATGAATAGCCTCAAATGACAGTCAGCTGACAGACCAACTACATCACACACAGCCAGCTATGAGCCTGATTCTTATTTTCACAGGCTAGTTAAAACCAGTGAGCGATCAGAAATAAAACCTGTAATGCTGCACAGGAATGGAAAACAGCAGTGTGCTGTTCAGCTACTACTATCTCCATTTTTTTCCCTTCCATCAACAGCTACCCCAAAAGCAAATCTGCAAGATTTCCTCTGCCACTGCAGCAGTGTAATAGATTCAGACTTTGTTTTGAATTGATACATGTTTGTTGAACTTCTCTCTTTCATTTTGATTGACTGTATGTAAAACGTGCGACTGATGACATATTTTCATCTTCTGGAAGGCCTGGAGTGAAGTTTTTCACCACAGATGAATTAAGTTTTATATATGAGTAATCAAACCCGTTAACGCCTTTCGTCCAGCCCCTGAAATCCTAACCAGTGAGTGAGCTCATTTATTTGTAACTACAGTACATACATACACACTAAGCAGAAAAAAGCTTTTCATTTCCAAGCAGGAACGTAACAACAAAACGAAAAACAAAATGAAATTATTATTGTATATGCGGAGTCTTCAAACTGACGTTTCCGAGTTTCTGAAGTAACTCAGTGCAGCTTCATGGTATTGCTGCATTGCTTTCTGGAACTGAGGCCAACTCTTATGTGTAGACTTCTCATTAATAAGGCATTGTACATCGACGGGAAATGATGAAAGAAAAGAAGCCACTGAAACAGTGAATCCTGACCATTATACCTCATAAGATAATTAGATAGAAATTAGCAAGAACTTTCTTTTTTCCTAACACCCCCCCCCCCCACGCCAAAAAAAAAAATAACTACAGCATTCAAATATCTTATGCAATTTTAGTATAAATATTCAGTATCTCTTTTCTTAATGGAACCTATAATTTGATGTAGGACTATTGTATTACGGAGAGAAAGGGCAGAACAGATAAACAGATTATAGTTGGAGAGAGGCACACAATGATGAGACTAAATTACATGGTTTGTTATTTTTAAAAAAAAAATGTGAATAAGCTTGAGTGTGCTTCTGGAATCACAAACATGCAGCCCTGTTCTTCTTTAGCCCACTGTTTCCTGTTATTATTGCTCTGCCATAACACTTAAAGGCAATCACCATGGGAACGGTACATGCTATGTTGTGTTGTCAAAGAGAACCCGGCTGGGAGGATATAGCTACCTCGCCTGGCACACACACACACACACACACACACACACACACACACACATACTGATGTTGGAGTACACACACAGAAGAAGAAAGTTTATTAAACCATTAACCCTGCTTTTTTTTGTAATGAATGCTCATACACACACACACACACACAGACATGTTGATTCTCCAACATGCACAAATACATACACATACAATGGGGTCCAAAAGTCTGAGACCACTAGTGCTTCTATTTCGCATTCTTTTCTAATTTAATACAACGATTTTCATTACAAATTATATTACGGACAACGACTTGAGTGGAAAGTAGAATCTTTGAAATATTTGCATGAATTTCAGAGGTGTGTTCCCTTTCTGCTTTAGCGACAGTGTTTACGTGCTTTTTGGGAGGTGGGATGGAGCTGGTTTTGTGCAAAAGCTTATATCCATTTTAGATCAAACCCATCGGAGTGCCGTCTGAACACGTGCTTCAGTAGAAGAGATTAGGCATGAGGAAAATCTGACCTTTTGTTCAAAGCAGTTAACATGATCAATATCACACATTTGCCTAAATTTAAATAGGGACCTAGAAATAGTCCAGTCTTAAATATTAAATATTCAAGATATTGAACTTTTACTTTCTTTGTTTTAAATATTTCTAAATTATAAAACCTTCTGTTTATTTCCAATTTTAAATGGAAAAAAGAAATCATAGATTTTCAGTGTAGTCTCAGACTTTTGGACCTCACTGTACATTATGTGCTTCCCTATTCATACATCCAGTCTTAATGAAAATCCAGAGGCTTTATATTTGGAATTATGAGAGAACTCTGGCTTCCTTCTGGTCTGGAGATCAAAATGAATAACGGGAAGATCAGTGACCAGTTCTGATATACAATAAAACAATTGAACCATCAATTGTCAGACTATTGAAAATGACAATTTGTTGTGTGGACAAATTGTTAATTGTTATAAGGAATAAAACCTGACAGGGCATACTATTATAGGAAAATAATATTTACTCCAAATTACAGCACATCCTGAAGTGTTCTATTCCTCTTATACCACAACAATTTGCCTGTGATTACAATTTTATATTTGTTAAAGAATGATGAGTTATATATATATTTTTTAAAAATCCATTTAGTTATGTGTAAGGTTGAGGAGTGTCCATGAAACTAGTTAAATCTGTGTGTCCTGAAAGAAAACTTTCCAATATCGACAAATCCACTTATGTGGAGCGTCCGCCCTAAAATGTCTGACCCATGCTGTTAATGAAAAAATCAATCAACACCTTCTGACCAATCAGAATCAAGCATTCAGCAGCACTGTGGTTTAACAGACATTTAGAAATCTATAACCAGCTCTATCTATTCGTATTTTAACTTGTAACTGTAATTCGCAAAACATTTTAGCAGCAAGCCTGTGAAACCTTAATGGTTAACAGAACTCCAATATAGAGGTCACTTTGGAAGTTGTGTTACACATCAAACTGTAAACGCTCTCCATACTACATGTAAGCTCAATGGTTCATAAACGTTTTGCTGTCCATCAGCGAAAACCAACTAACCTCTCCAAGACTGAACAGTCCTGCAAAGAGGAGTGGGAAGATCTCCAAATCCAGGTGTGCACTTAAGAAAAAAGGAAATTTCAGTTGTCAATTAAATGCTCTCTTTTTATTTTCAAATTCAGACGAATTCACTGTATTCATGTGGTACGCTGTGTTGTTTGTATCAGGGAAAAGAAGTCCCATTTAAATCCATGAAGTTTACAGAACCTGACAAAGCAAAACGTAAAAAAAAAAAAATAAAAATTGAAAGGGTGTTTATTCATTTTCTATCCACTACATATAAACTTATTGTTCTTATTAATGTTACCATTAATAACCATGTTGAGAAACATTTTGTCAGATGCTCTCACAAAGTTGTGCAGTAACTCCACTCCTGGCATGCATGGACTGGCAAATGAGGAGGTTTGAAAACTTGAAACAGAACGTTATGTGACAAGTCATTCAATGGGAGGCCCCTGGGGGCAATCACCTGTAATCAAAGTACAAACTACACAAAAGGACAGATGACAAAACCTTTTTGTTTTTTTTGACAACTCTGTTTTGTGTCGTGTTTTAAACTGAGTTACAGCTTCTCTGTTTGTTCTGTTTTTTTTTCTTTCTTTCTTTCTTTTGTAAGAAACATGGCATGAAGCTAGTACTGCAGACTTGAAAACAGTTTAAAACAATTTGATCTGAAGTAAGAAAATGCATTGCTTAACCTTAATTGTTTCACTGTCAAGCTGTTGGTAGATATTTGATTTTTAGCCTCCCATCTAAAAGCCCAACCAGCCATTAATGGACTGCACTGTAGTTTTAACAGTTTTAACACTTATTCAAGTGAATCAAGGTTTCCGTGAAAATTCTGTGGAAGTTTCTGCAAAATCTATAAATGCAAATGTCAGTTTTTAGCCCTAACTCATATACGTGAAATAACAAATCTGACATCGGATAAGAAAAAAAAAACATTATACAGACAGACAGCTGAATATCCTCAAAATGAACCTGTTCCAAGGAAAGAGCTTTAAACCTGCATTAGATATTTATAGATACTTGACTCGTGGACATCATGTTTCCATGAGACACGTAGACACACACCCTTACACATGCACATACAGAGCCTAAAGTAAATGGCATACAGCCAGCTTTGCATTGTTCATGTATTTAACCTACATTAGAATTAATGGTACAATACTGAGTTATTCATATGCTTTTTAAAAGCGACAGAAGAGCATATGTGCATTAGAAAACCATTATCATATATTTAGGTGTTGTGTTTCTTTAATAAATAATCAATGCGGCTTCATGCCCTT
>CM041000.1:9356087-9373663 GCA_022985145.1 Pangasius djambal | reverse complement strand
AAAAAAAAATGCAAATAATATACAGACATTATTCCAGAATGAATACAGTATGACATCCTTGCACAAGGGCCCCAAGACAGTGACTGTCCTGCCTGTAATCACTTGGAAACGTGGGCACGCGCAACCTTTGTCCCATTTCCCCCCTCCAGCGCGAGCGCTGTCCTTCAGCACCACCGGATTAACATAATCCCTAATGAATGCAACAAGTTGCCAAGGTAAGGAAGTAAGGAAGCAAGGGAAGCAGGTACATGAAATAAATTAGGACATGTTTATGTATAACAGCCCAGGCTCTGTTGAGATCCATGCAATCATGCAAAAAAAAAAAAAAAAAAAGAAAAAAAAAAGTCAGACTAAATGTATAGGAACACTGAGTTTACGCATATGGAAAGTCGGAGGTGAGAAGTTGGAGGTTGGAGGTTAAGGAGGTTTGCAGTCATCTTGTGAGTATTAACAGTAAAGTCACTGACCTTTATGGGAGTTGTGAAGTCTGTGGAATCTGTTGTGATGTCCTCTCTGCAGCGGTGGGATGCCGGACACACTGTTTCCCATGACTGAGAGCTAATTCCTCTTTCCTGAAGCTTCAGATCGTCAAGGAATGGAGCGCTAGATGTAACTGATGTCCTCTTTAGGAGTGTAGAATAAACGTGATCGTCAGTGATGATCCGGAAGCGCGCGATTAGCAGGGTGGCGGAGGCGCGCGCTCTTCTCTAAACCCGAGCAGCACTGAAGTCGAGACAGACCTGACATAGGAAGGGGGAAAAAAAATGCGCTGTTTTGCTGTTTTTTTCCCTGCCTATCTGATCCTGTCTATTCGTTCTTGATTGCAGTAAGCCTAAATGGGATTGGACACATGTCAGTACAAATCCCCTACAGGAGGAGAGGACTGTATTTATCTCCACACACAGCAGAATTAGTAGACTAGATGATATATATCAGTACACCTCATTTATAAAGACTGTTCCCTATGAACCAGCATATACTGTACATCAGGGGCTCTCAATTATTTATTTATTTATTTATTTATTTATTTATTGCAGCTAAGGAACTATTCAAATGTTAAGCATATCATTAAACTGTCTACAGTAATATTCTGGGTATTTATTATAACTTTTTTTTTTTTTTTTTTTTTAATTCCTGAACTTTCCAGCAACCGAGCACATTGTTATTAGGCTAAAAATGTCATGAGATTGAAGCTGACATTATTTTAGCCTTTTAAGTACACTCACCAGCCACTTTAATAGGAACACCTGTACCCCTAGACATCCATGCAAGGATCTCATCAGCCAGTCATGTGGCAGCAGATACAGATCATGAGCTTCAGATAATGTTCACATCAAACATCAGAACGGGGAAAAGTGTGATCTCAGTGACGTTGACCGTGACATGGTTGTTGGTGAAAGATGCTGCTGATCTCCTGGCATTTTCACATTCAGTATTCTCTAGAGTTTGCGATGGTGCGAAATACAAAAACAACAACAACAATAACAACAGCAACTCCCTCATCTGTGGATAACTATCCCATCTGTGGATAGAACAGTATACATAACTATACCACTGTATAGAACTGCAACACAATATACTGTACTTCTTGCACTATAGCACAGCTATAGATGTACTGTATATGAATATTATATAGGTTTACTATTTATACTATATCTATGCTATGCATACATTCTAAATTTTTACTTTTCAATTAAACTTTTTCAATATTGATTTTACTTTAACTTATTTTATCTTTATTTTATTCTCACTTTATTTCTTAGGTATATTATGTGCCTTGTCTGTTATGTATGCTGCTGGAACACTCTAATTTCCACATGGGATCAATAAAGTGTTATCCTGTTATCCAGCGAGTAGCAGTTCTGTGGACAGAAACATCTTGTTGATGACAGAGGTCAGAGGAGAATTGCCAAACTAGTTCGAGTTGACAGGAATGCTACAGTAGCTCAAATCACCACCCTTTACAACCACAATGAGCCGAATTGCAACTTAGAACGCACGGCACGTCAAACTTCGAGGTGGACGGGCTACAACAGCAGAAGATCACATCAGGTTCAACTTCTGTCAGCCAAGAACAGGGATCTGACCCTTCAGTGGGCACAGGCAAAAGAAATGGGCCAAGCCGAAAATAGCAAAATATTAAGCTTTTAATGGTCTTAACAACAAATCATTGGTCAGGAAATTAGCAAGAATTAAACAAACACTGTAGATGTCTCCCTGCTCTCAGTCCTGGCTCCATTTATGAGCTTCTTATCAGGCCCTTGATAGGCTGCATCAGGTGTGACACGTGTTGTACCTTTGCATACAAGAAGACTATATAAGTGAATTTCCCTGTTTTTAGCTTTTCCCCGAACAGTTCACTCCAGCAAAAGTAAACCAGTAAGTGGTGGCACAGAGGCTCTCAGGAGTGCATTTGTTTCATTCTTGCGCAAAATTTGCCATTTTGGGCTTTGCTCTTTTTTATTTTTTTTGTACTATACAGTATGTAACAAATATAGCACATATGACACCAGTCTAAAGGTTGAACACCTACACTGTAAGCAATTTACTATAAAATGTACAGTAATATTGCTGCAGATTTTAGTTGCCAGTAAAAATAACTATACAGTACTAAACTGTAAGACATTTACTGTAATGTTTAACAGTAACATTGTAATTTTTCAAACGACAGGTGTAATTTTACTGTGTCTTTGCTGTACTTTTACAGCAGATATGTATTATTTTTTGCTGTAATGAAGCTGGGTTAGAGAATGCTCAAGCTGCTCAAAAGAGGGTTAGAGTATGCACAAAGTTTTATATATATATATAGAGAGAGAGTACTGTGCAAAAGTCTTAGGCACCCTATTTTTTAGTATGAACTTTTTTATAGATTTTTATTTTATGACTTCTACATTATTGATTCAGTACAAAAACATTTTAGATTCCAAGCATTAGTTTTCCGGCACAAAATTAAATGTTACAGAAGAATGTTTGTATGTCAGTAAAGAAAGGCAGCACATTATGTAAGAGACCACTTTTCAGACAAAAAAAACATAATGGAGGCTGCTGGGGTTTGCTGCAAAAATAAGAAGCAAGTGCAACAGTCAACGTCTCCAGAAGAGCCGTGGCTGCTTCTGCAAGATGCTCAGTAACACTTACAGCTCATTTCCTTATAAAACTGCACGCACTGTACCCGAGACTACTGTTTTTTTTTTTTGTTTGTTTTTTTTTTTAGAATTGAAGGATCGTCAAACCAAATACTGACTTTGTTTCATTTATTAATGTTTACTGCTCTTTATAGTATTTTGTATCTTCCCTCCTCAGTGCATTTTGCAGCAGGATTACATTACTGAAACGGTGCAGGTCATAATGTCCAGGTTGCATGAGACGTTACTGAGACTGAGGCTAAGGGCTCGTGCTCATTTGACCAATGATTTGTGTAAAGCTGCCACCTAGTGTAAAGCTCAACAACAAAAAATACAAAATAGCATGCAATGAATGACGCTATCGTTTGTATCATTTGCTTTGAATGCTATATGCAGCATGATTAGTCGGGTGTGTGTGTGTGTGTGTGTGTGTGTGTGGGGGGGGGGGGGTAATGTTGTGTGCATCTCAGAAATAGCTGTCACTGAGAGAGACTCCTCACACATTTAATAATAATAATAATAATAATAATAACAACTGTGCTTTAGGTTGAAAAAACGCATTAAAGAATCCATTGCACTCCTAAAATCCCACAATGCACTGTAAGAGAGTGGCTAGAAGAGTCTAGGGTATGAGGAGCAGCTTTTGTAGTGTGTAGGGAATAGGGATCAGGGCAGAGGGCGCTGCAGGAAGGGGGCGGGGCTTCCACGCGGTTGCCTAGCAACAGGGGACGCATTTCATAAACAGCGCGACAGGAAAACATTGCCAGCTTTACTCTGTATTGTAAAGTGTGTAGTTGTATAAAACGCATGTAAGTTTGGGAACAGACGCTGAAAACGTGCATCATGGAGGTAGGATAAGAAACTTTGAACTGCTGACCGGTTACACAGCATTTCCCCGGCTGGTTATACTGGTCCACCATGATGGATATTTTAGATTAACTTAATTCATAACAGTTTAAATATGTGCATGTAGCATGTGATCTTTTCCCCATCAGAGATGAGTAAAGTAACGTTAAAGTAATCCAGCATGTGAAAACTGCACAAGTCTGCACTGAAGTGAATTACAAAGTGGATTTGTTTTGATTTAGTTTTATAAAAAAACAGAAAGAAGACAAGACAATTCATCTTTAGATGATCTGTATATAACTAAGCTAAACTAAAGCCTTACAGACAGATGAACTGATTGTGAAACTGATTGAAATCATAGGTACCCTGAATAGAAAATTCAGTATGAACAGATTAAGTAATAATCGCAGCCTTTATTGTGGGTTGCTCACCAATGATCATGTAAGTTAACCAATATTACCAATATTTAACCAATATTCTCACAATAATCACAATAAGCACAAACCTTTTGTTGTGTTTTTCAGTATTATTGCCATTAATGCATTTCATTGGCTTAGTACATGTACTTTGAACGATGACAATAAAGTTGAATCTAATCTAATCTAATCTACAGAGCCTCACAAAAATGACGATATTGCTCTACCAGCTCTAATCTATTCAGTCAGCCATGATTTTCAAAATTTCATGAAATTAACATAAAAAACAAACAAACAAAAAAATAATAATAACATGGCTTAATCTACCAAAATTTCTTTTACATTTTACAACACTATCTACTGCCCAAAGGACAAACCAGTAATGAGAAAATAAAAGTCATTTTCATGTTTTCAGCTTCATAGAAAGCCATTAAACCGAACATAAACACCTTAAAAGGCTAACTACTGGGTAACTACTGTCTACTTTCAAAAGAATCCAAAAAATAAAACAAATATAAAACACACAGTATTTTCACATTAAGCTTTTGCCTATTACAAATTCGGATGAATTTAGATATCCCAATTATTGGATATGCATCCCAGTTATTGGGATGCTGTTATAATTTCCAAGGTGTCTAAGCTTTCTTTGTATTAATAAAACAAACACCCTAACAACCATTCTTAATGACATGTTTGGTAATTTGGAACAACACATTTTCATTGGTTTAGGCTTGCTCTATCTATCTATCTATCTATCTATCTATCTATCTATCTATCTATCTATCTATCTATGTATCTATAGCACATCTATTAATGGCAACAATAAATCCCATTTCAATAACAGGATTAAAAAAATTGTATCCAAGGTCATCATAAAGGTATTTGAATATTGTATGTACACTGTCGCCTGAGTAAAACTGTCTACACATTAAGATGTTTTGCTGAGCTTTCGATATTTAAATCTTCACCATTTTCCAAATTCGCAACAAATGTTTTCTAAAATTCAGTATGAACAGATTAAGTAATAATCACAGCCTTCATTGTGGGTTGCTCACCAATGATCACGTGATTTAACCAATATTGAATTTCCACAATTATCGCAATAATCGTGGAACCTTTTGTTGTGTTTTTCAACATTATTACCATGTTACAGAGCCTCATAAAAATGACTATATTGCTCTGACTATATTACTGTAGTCCTAATCCTTTCAGTCAGCCATGATTTTCAAAATTTCATGGACCTCTTATTTGAAGATGTAGCATAATGTTTGAATTTGTTTAAGCAATTTTCCCTCCAGTAAGGTAATTTTGTCATGCTCCATGTATTTTAACCATAATTTATCATATTAAATTTTGTGATTTTACTTCATTTCAAGATAAGCAAACCAACCTAGAAGTTACAGTATCCATGCATTCAGAGAAACAGAAAATTAGCTTCTTTTCTTTTCTTTTTATGTGCTCTTGGTATAGGAGAAAGCCCAGAAGCCGGAGGTGGAAGAGAACTCATTTGAAGCATTGGAGAAGGAGTTCCAGGATGTGTTGAATGAACTGGTAGGAGAGAAGAGTCTGGAGAAGTTCAGTGTGGAATATGAAAAGCTCATCACAGCCCTGAAGAAGTCGCACGAGAACGAGAAGAGGCTGATGACAAAATGCAGAGAGCTGAAAGCAGAGATAAGGTCCAACTCTGTCAAAGTGGAGACGGCCCTGAAGCTGTCTCAGGAAGACCAGACCACCATTATGTCACTAAAAAAGGTGTCGTATGAGTGAAAATGATTACGAGTTTAAGATTCTAATGACAGAGCCTTGTTAAGCCTTTTACAATGAAATGATGCAAAGTTAAATAAAATAACAAATCAACAAATCCTTGACTAGCTCTAAACTCTAATTTATTCCTTGTTGGTGTGACCTTCATATTCAGTGCTGGTATTATTTGTATGATTAAAAATATTTTGTACAGCAAGAGCCTAATTAGAGTGGTTGTGATCTGGGCATTTTCTAATTCAGTTGTTAAAAAAAACATTTTCTTCATATCCTTAACTATTTCATACTTAGATTGTCTTATTTTGTAGTTTTTAAAACGAGCCCAGCGTCACAAAAAAGCTCAGATTTGACTGGCAGTGTAGTAATCACTGTATGTACACTGAAGAGTCACATAGAGATTAAAACATACTGCTTACTTATTAATTCATGCCTCATTCATTTCAGTCAAATGAAAGTATTGAAATACAATATTTTTAATTAAAATTGCAGTGTTTGTGCATGAGACGAAGGGCAAAACATGGCTGAAACCTTAACCCTAGATGCAGTACGATTATGAATATGAATAAGTAAGGCTTTGGCCAAGTCCACATTATAGCATTTTTCCAAAAAAAGAAAAAAAAAACAGTATGACCCAGCATGGCTCAGTTACAAATCTAAACCCAGAACTATCTGTATCCTGGTATCATGCCTCACATAATACTACCTGGGAATGTAAAGAGGCTCCTCTGAATGTTTCTGTTGGTTGACTAATGATAGGCACAAGTAGTACAATGTTATTTATGAATTTGACCTTAGTGTCTCCCTCGCAGGATGAACTGGAAATCATGAGTTTATAAATATAAATGGCTGCACAAACACCCAAAAACAAGTGTGCCAATACTTTAATACTAAGTAAACACACAGTACATAATTCATCAGATGAAATTAAAATACAAAAAAAAAAAAACACAGTCATGAGTTTAGCTTTATTGTATTATTCCTCACATGGGGCACCAACAATGTGAATAGTAGACTTTAGCTTATTCACAAGAAAGGGACAGACTACGCTTGTGATCATTCCCAGGATTCATTTTGAGTCAGCTTTTAGTGTGTTTATAGGGTTACGTATATAGATTCATGTCATGTCAATCCTTGCTAATGCTAACTCTGGTTGAACCACTGCTTTGTGTTCATGAGTGGGAAATAGGGGCAGGTTCAAAGAGTTAAAAAAACGACAAAAAATCATTTTAATCTTCTTCAGCTCCACCCACTTAACCGATAGAGACCTAATCTTGACTTATTTCGATTAGATAAGATTAAATCTTACCTAATGCACCTTTAAACTAACCAGAGGATTTCTATGTAAAATAAATAGTGACAAAATAAGGACTAGAGAACAATATCGTTGGTGAATAAAATCAAAAGAGACTGAAACGCTGTTGGATAAAACTACGTTGCTAATAAATCCACCAGAAAATGACATTTGTGCTGAAGATTTATGCTCTGGTGGAGAAGTGACGTTAATCAGAACAATTATGTGATGATTGTTTTTTCCGTGGTCCCGTATGTCCCATAGCAGCGTATGTGTGCAAGAAGTGTGGAGTACTTAGGAACTATGGCTTGCTTAACATTTGAAATAGCAACACATTGCAAGATCACAGTTTATTTGCTGAGCTGAGAACTCAGGTGATTCTTATATCATATTAGATTATCCAGTAATGCATGAATATCTCTGTTTCTCAGGAAATCGATAAGGCTTGGGAAATGGTGGATGCGGCCCATGAAAAGGAGAAGAGGGCTAAAGACACAATAAAGAATCTACAGCAGGAGGTAGACAATCTGACTGTACTTGTCGAGCAAGGAGCTGTTTTATCTGCGGCTGAAGTGCAGAGGTGGGTGTGTGGCGTAAAGATGGTTACAGTTAGCCGATACCTAGAGAATCAGATTTACATTCCTGAACACTTTTTTTTTTTTTTTAAATGTAAACCAACTAACAGCAACATGCTCTCAATTGTAATGTTAAACAAGATATATTACTTAATATTTTATCTATAAACTGGATTATATATACCGTTCAGACTTGGTATTAACATCAGTCATGGGTGACAAGTGGACAGAACTAAATACTAATTGCGCTATTTGACCATGTAGCACACAGTTAGAGAAGGGAATTATTTATAATTGCACTATCTGGTGTCACCCAGATGAGGATGGGCTGGTCTGGTTCCTCTCAAGATTTCTTTCTCATGACTTCTCAGGGAGTTTTTCCTTGCCACCGTCACCTCTGGACTGCTCATTAGGGATAAATTCATACATTTAAAATTCCTGAATGTATTTATTTCAGTTAAGCTGCTTTGTGACAATGTCCATTGTTAAAAGGACTATACAAATACAGCTGAATTGAATTGAATCGAACTAATCTGACCGGGGTTAAATTCTCAACAAGAACTCTGCGCATTAGTGTATTAATGTAAGTTATACTGTACGTGTGGCAGGCTGGGAAAATCTTCACATGCTGACATTTTGACATTTTACAGACAACCTGAAATAAAGGAGCATTTTAAAGTAAAAGTACGAAGGGAGAAAATGCAGAAGCTTTGCAGACATTTTGACAGCTGGTATCTGATTACACTGAACTGATTGACCTGAATTGTTCAGGCGAATGTCCATTTCACTGTAACACGTAGCTATCTAACAACTTAACCAAAGCGTGACATTCAGTGAGTAAGGAAATCACACATAGATAGCTAGGTTTTATGCATCTTTTGGGCAGATGGACTGTTTTTACTGCTGCATTTATAAACTAGCTCCTTATCTAACATTGCAGGAAGATACCCTAGGCAAGACTACAAAGTAAATAAAAAGTTTTCCGCATTGGTACTGGTAAAAGATATTATCATTTCTTATAGGTAAAGGGGTCAAATCATATTATAGGCAGAAAAAGCTTTTGGCCAAAAGCTTGTTTTTTGTCTTTTTTGGCTGTTTTCCCAGACGGTCGGTGTAATTACAGCTATTGTTTATTTATGACAATCTACTGGTTATGTAATAATATGTTTTGAATATATGTGCAAAAGTCTTAGGCACATACAAAGAAATGCTGTAGAGCAAAGATACCTTCAGAAATACTAAAATGTTTCTACATTTTAAAAAATACTATAAAGAGCAGTAAACAGTAATAAATGAAACAAAATCAATATTTGGTGTGACGACCCATTGCTTAAAAAAAAAAAAAAAGCAAATCTGTTCAGAAGATATGGAAGGCAAAGGGTGGGCATACAAGTTATTATAGAATATTTATATCACATTCAGAACTTTTAAACTGGTATATCTATATATTTTATACTATTAATCCATTTAGTCTCATTGGTTTCACTACTAAATTAATTAAAATATGTACCAACTAATATGAAACTGTGAAGAATACCTGGATAATAAGCTGGGAGGTTAATATCCATTTTGTCTTAGGGGTATGCAAACGTTTGCACTCAACTGTTTAATCCATAAAAAGCTCTGATTATGATGATCAGAAAGGCAGGAAGTACATACAGTACAGATTAATATGGAACTAACTGTTAAATGGACTTCAGTTGTGCTCATGTAAGCTGCTTGTATGCATGTTTCTTAGAACCCAGTGTAGCATGTCATCCAAAGGCTAATTGATGCTTCAGCTGTGCTAAAAAGCCACAGCTAAGTGCTCTGAATGGGCTTTTGTTTTGCAGCGTGGACGATCTACTGAAAATCAAGGAGCAGTTGACGGCTGAGAGAGATGAGCTGCTCTCAGAGCTGGTGACACTCCGAGACAATTTCGAAAAGGCAACGACCAAGCAACATGAGGCTGAGGAAGCGAACATGAAGGCCCAAGAAACCATTTTACAGGTATTTTAAAACTCTTAAAGTCCTATGAGCCATCAGTTGGCCCAGACCATCACTTTCCTATTGTCCATACGTCCATTTTCCATACCGCTGATCCTACACAGGGTCACGAGGGAGCGTAGAGCCTATCCCAGGGAGCTCAGGGAACAAGGCAGGGGACACCCTGGATGGGGTGCCAACCCATCACGCACACACATCCATTCACACACTGCAGACAAGTTGGAAATGCCAATCAGCCTACAACACGTCTTTGGGAGGAAACCACCGAAGCACAGTGCTAACCACTAAGCCACCGTGCCCCTCACCTCCTATTATTTTCACTGTAATTGCCAAAGAATATACATAATAGTGTAACAACATTGTAACTCAAACAACAAAAACTATCCACAAAGTTCTGAAATAACGGAATGTCCAAGATTCACTCATATAGCGTCAAAACCAGGAAGTAACCCGGAAGTGAAATGTGCTGATATGAGGTCCCACTTACAAATACTTAATGTGCATATTTTGTAATTTAAAAAATGGCTGTTCTTTGTATACATTTGTCCGAACTTGAAGTGTTCAGTTTTGGTGAAGCCTCAGATTTCTGTAGTACACCCACCTCAAGGTTCAATGTGTTGTGTGTTCTGAGATACTTTTCTGCTCACCACAGTTGTAAAGAGTGACATTTCACATCAACAAGACTTTTCCACCTGTAATACTGCCACTCACTGGATGTTTTTTGTTTTTTGCAGCACTCTGTGTAAACATTAGAGACTGTTGTGAGTGAAACTGAACTGTGTCTGTATCTTATGTACTGTGCTGCGGCCACATGATTGGCTGATTGGATAAATGCATGTATAAGCAGGAGTAAAGATGTTCCTATTAAAGTGGCTTGTGAGTATATATGCACATAATGGAGTCAGATGCGTGCACAACATTTTCATGAGCGAAATAGAGTCGTCTTCTGAACAGAACATCAGAGCTATGAACTGTGGACACACTTTATATTAAGTAAACTCTTTGCCTTGGGAGCAAAATATTAATGCAAGCACAGACTCTCTGATATGTGGTTCATTTACAGCAACAGTAATGCTACTTATGTTCACAATAACACAGACGCTTTTGACTAACGCAGATAGAAAGCCGTTATGTGACTCTGGTTTTGATTTAGCTTTTAATTTCACAGAAGCCTTTTTATTTATAGCTCTGTTCTTATGGATAATATTCAACAGTTTCACTTCAATGGTGCTGTAGCTCATTGGATTTCCATGGAACTTTATCGTGCTTTATGACCAGGGAGACTTATTTTGCAGTTCAGCAGCATTTAGCGTTTCATCTGTAGCTTCCTTATTTGGTCAGCAAATCAATAGCGGAGCTGTGTGCATGGTTCAGTAATTGTTTAAATCCAAAACATTAGTTCCAAAAAAGTAGATTTTATTTGCCACATATCATTTTTTTCTGGTTAAACTGAGACTGAAAAGCTTGCAAAAGAAACCCTTGGCCTTGGCATTATGGAGAGATATGACTCCCTTGTTGGTAGGCTGGTGGGGGAAAATGCACTTTCTGTTTTGTTTACCAAGCACGACGCTGAGAGAGAATTGATTGGATGCTTGGTATGGCCGGTCACAGGATAGCGGTATTAAATTTCAGAGAAGACGGTGGGGGGGTGGGGGAGCATGCATGAAAACAAAACCTATGTGCGCCAAAGCCAAGACTCAGGATCTTACACTTCAATTTCAATTTCGGTGACATGCTTCCATTTTATTGGCGCACTACTGACCTTAGCTTCCTGTCGTGCTATGCAGTTTTTATTCAAATACCTGAGAATATCCAGGTATATCCGAGAGCCCACATCTTACACCTGTTCCTATACCCTAATTAAAAGCCACTTTGAAGAATTGTAGGCAATGTAGTTTACAGCTTCTCAAAAAGTCCAACTACAAACCGGTATCACTTGCAGTAAGCATTTGTTCGGCAACATTAGCATTTTTTTGCAAAATGTAGGAACATGAAAGGGCTATCATGACAGAACTCTTTTCTACAACTTGACATATCACAGTGCTGTTGAATTCCCAATTCTGATTGGCCAGAAGGTATAGATAAATTTTCTATAACAGCAGCTCAGTTTATAATAATGCAATCTTTATAATACGGTATGGTTTCTATAGTAACAGGTACTTCACTGGGTTCTTGTGTGGCAGACACATTTGTGGAAGGAGTCTCCAGCGTCAGGGCTTTGTAACAGTCAGAGGTAATGCTGTTCTGTTAAGTTTTCAGACACAAGAAAGTCATCAGGACAGAAGGCTTTGTGGTTACTTGGTAATGATTATTTATCGCTGTTATAATGTAATATAAATAAAAAAGTTGGTAGCATTATCAAAATGCTGTAGTATAAGAGGAATAAAACATTATGGGATGTAATCTTATTGGAAAATAATCACCCTGCTGTCAGTTAATTTCCTATTCTTCTTCTTCTTTTTTTTTTTTTTTATTCTTTATGTGTTTTTGAGAGAAACAGGTATTATTGCTTGGGTCTTAGTTGGGTTTTTTTTATGTTTTTTTTTGTTCCTCACCCACATATGCATGTGACAAGAATCAGAAGACCTTCTGAGACAGAAAAGGGCATTTTGATTTGAGCTTTGCATTTTGTTTCAAAATTACTCCAGAGAATGGCTGAAGTTACACTGTCGAAAGTGGATTTCGATCAAATGTTTGGCTTTCAATCAAATGTTTGGCTCATTGTTGGCCAATAGACAAAGTGGCGGCCTACAGTTTGCTTAGCCACAGTAACGTTTTATTCTGGAAAAATCATACTAATATTATTTCACTTATGGAGTTCAACATTATTGTGAAATGGATAATTTATTATCCAATATAAATGAGATCATTTTGACCAAGACAATCATTCAACAGCTGTTCATACACTTTATTCCAGCTGCAGCAGGACATCCAGGTGCGTCTGAACGAGTGCTCGAGGGAGACCCGTCAGAAAGAGAAGCTAGAGAAGGAACTGAAACAGCTTCTTGCAGACGTTGAAGCCCAGCAGTTGGAAATTAAAACACTAAACGCACAATGCCAGCGTGGTGATGAAGAGCAGCAGAGGATGGAGCAGCAGCTCCATGAGCAAAAGGTGAACGCCTGATTAGAATACTTTTTTTATTGCTAACTCAGTGCTTATGGATTAAATGCGTAGTTTTTGCAAATGAGAAGTAAAATGATGTTGCATTTATTAATTGGTGTGAAGGACGTGGTGATTGTGAAGACAACTGGCACTATTCTATCATTAGGACGTTTAGTCATTTTTGGTCCTCACGAAGGGTTAAATACATATCCCCAACCCCCAACACACACACACACACACACACACACAAACACCATACCAGTTACTTACTCACAAATGCTTACAGACATTCCTTTCACACAGACACAAACATTATCCCAGAAATGCTGACATGTTCGTACACTTACACACACACACGGCCGGTCCCACTGAGCCCTGTATTTAATTTGTGGTGGTGCGTGTGTGTGACAGATTCTTAACGAGAGAGTCTCTAAGGAGCTGGAGCAGCTGCATGTGCGCAACGCTAAACTCCAGCAGGAGAATGAACAGAACTTGCTCAGCATAGAGCAGCTCACCTACGAAAATAACCAGCGAGCCTCTGAACAGAAGGTACACACAAACACACACACGGACACATACAGATATATACATATGTCTCACTCACCAATACAAGCACAAAGACATGTCTCTTCTACACAGTCACACATAGAGACTCACAGTGTGAACACACACACACACACACACACACACACACACACACACACAAGGACTGTTAGAATTAATTCCACGGTTTATATACTATTTAAAATATTCAGAACATTTGATTTAATATTTCATGTTTTCAGATGTTTAACATCTCATGATCTACCTTGAGCTTAGTCCATTAACGTGAAGAACTTGGAAAAAGAACCTTGGAAAACCTTGATGAAAAAAACAACAACTAGTATTAGTACTATGGAACTACTATATGGTGCACTTGGTCCTCCAACGCCCTATGTAGTGAGCATATATATTGAATAGGAAGCCATTTGAGATTCAGTTTAACTGGGATGGAATGATTGATACATGGAACCCCTCAGGATGGATTTATTTCCTAAACATTATTTAATTTTTTTTTTCAAATAATATTTTTGGAAGATTTTACGTATATTCCTGAACTTTCCACCGGTACAGCACATTACTGTTGACTTGGACCCTAAATATAATAACTCTAAACATGTGATTGTGATTTTTATATATATATGATTTATATATATGTTTCACAGACCCCTCTGTGAAAACCACTGGCCTAGGATGCAAAATGTTCTCACAGAAACAATCAAACGAACCAAAATACTGTGGGTAAAAGAATAAAAATAAATCTAGAATATTCATGTTTATGATCAAAAAAGCCTCTTCGTAAGACTGATATAAATATCATACTGTGAATTCATGTTGTTCCCTTTACATTAGTGCTGTTGGCTGCAGTGTAGAGTATTAAGTCCGTAGGGAGACTGTTAAGTTTCAGAGCACAAAAGAGTGTGTTCACAATTTTACTGTTAGCTATTTAGCTTAGGGTCGAACATCCCTGATGTCTTTGTCTGTTATAGCTGGAAGAGTTATAGACAAATACAAACACATACACAAACACACATACACACACACACACACACACACACACACACACACACACACACACCAAAAGGAAACATTTTGGCTCTTTTTCCTCATGAGGACTAGTCTAATGTCCCTATAAGCTCAAAATGGTCAGATATTCCTGTCCTTGTGGGGACATTTGGTCCCCACCAAGATATAAAAACACACACACACACACACACACACACACACACACTGCATGGATGTTAAAGATCCCTGTTTTTGTTCTTCCGTTAGTTCAGTGTGTAACAAAATGGTGTCCTATAATTTTGCATCCTGTGATGCATTTCTGAGAGAAAAATGGAGAATTCATCACAAGGAACATGTTAGCAGTGCAGTGTGTTGAACTGTTAACCCCTTTAACCTCAGTCGAAAAAAAGAAAAGAAACGTAAGAGAAGGCACACAGCACAAAAGCCTCTCAACCAGATGTTAATGTTTAATTCTCAGGAACGTACTTAATTCATCCTGTTGGAGAATCTGAGTTGCTTCAGTGAGTAATGCAGGGAAAGCTGTGATGTACCACAAGGGGGCACTGCACAAACGCATTCAACAACACGCAAGGATAAGCAAGCTCTCTTCCTCTACGCGGCTCCTCTATATGGAAATCTTATGCAATTATGGCCTTTTCATATTTATGCCAGGCTCAGCTATGAAACCCAGCCATTCAGAGAAAAGTGTATGACATAATAAGAGGGGGAAAATCCTGTGGAGATATATAAGTGCAGATGATGAGACCCACCAGGTAATGGTTATAAACATTATGAGATGTTATTACTCATAAAGTACTTATCTTTCTTTTCATAACATACTGTATATCCTGGCTAGAGCGTATTATAAATTCTTGAATCGGATGGGTCAGAAGGTGTTCTCTGAAGGATAAATCACAACTTTATATTAATGCGCTCATTCTTATTGCGAAAAACCTATACAGGGACTTGTATAGCGAATGCTCCAAATAAACTTATCTGAAATATGCTTATTTTTTTAGGCTTATTAACTTATAGAGGGATAAAAAAAAAGAGGGTGTGGTTGAATTCTCGAATCTGATTGGTCAGAAAGTGTGCATTACTTTTATATAACCACATGGCTCAGACAGCAGGACCGGCTGTAACATGAACAATACCTTTATATTAATGCGCTTGTTCTTATATATTATCGTTTCTATAGTAACAGGGACTTGTATGGCTGATGCTCCACATAATTTATGTGTAATCTAAATGCTTATGCAACATTTATAAAAGGAGTCTCATATCTTCCAGACAGAGGAGTATGTATTTCCTGGTCACATGACAAGCTGCATTTCTTTTAAAATTATGCCTTATTAACGTCGAGAGTAAAAAGGAGAGGCTGGTGAGGGAATGACTGTTTATCGCTCCTATAACATAAGTGATAACAGGAAGTAACTTGTCTCGTGGACGTTCCACAACATTAAGTCTAATCTCAAGTCTTAAACAGTTAAAAAAAATAATGTGTTGTTTATTAATAAATGAAAAATTGTAACTGTTGGCAAATCACTGTGGTATAAGAGGAATGACACACAGTATCACACCACCCTGGCATGGATTATTTGCATATAACAGCATGGTCTGTTATGTGTTATTCCTTACATAGCTGCCGTAACGTAAGTGATAACAGGACCTAACCTGTTTCATAGACGCTCCTCAACATGAAATATAATGAAAATGGATCAACATATGGCATATTGTTCGTTAACTAATTAAAAATGTAATCAGTGGCCAATTTTCATGTTGTAAGCTTAACAAAACACTTCATGACCTACTGTTTGATGAAAAATAATGAGCTTTGAGGATGTAACAGTAACTTTGCTTTGGTTCCTTGATTACTTTCCTATATGCAGCATGCCCTGTCCTGTTTTATTCCTTACTTAATGATGTTCAGATTAATCAGTAAAGTAAAGACACAGCATTTCATTATGTTCCTAATGTGTGTTGCCAATTCTACTATCTGTAAAGATTCATAATCCATTACCTATAGTGCTCATTATATATATAATTACAACAGAGCAGACACACCCTTTTAGTTTGTTGAGGATTACTGGAAAAGCTCAATTTACAATTTAACACATTGTCAGAAATTGTGTTACAGTTTCACCCTTGGCTATGCTTTCCGTTTTGAATTATGGAAACCGAGATAAGTAGCGGTGCCTCCATTATCTATTCAATTTATATTAATATTGCAAACACAACAGCTAAATGGTTGTCTCAGCAAATAGAAATTATAGACAAAGCCTCTCAATTGAGTGTGTGGAGCGTGATCTGGCCTCTGTGGGGGAAAAAAAAAAGCAAAATAAACTTTTAAAAACGATAAAGAATGTTATAATGTTATGTTTGGTCATTCAGATTATTATTATTATTATTATTATTATTATTATTATAGATGTAAGAGAGAAGAGTTGGGTATCCAGGGTGAAAATAAAGAAGATGGGTTGATATGAAAGAGAGGGAAGAAAGTTAAAGAAAAAAGGAAGGAGGGAGAAGGGGTAAAAAAAACAGGAAAAAAAAAGAAAAGCGACTAGGCACCATGGCTGGTCCAAAGAGATTTTGATATGCAGAGGTAGTAGATAGTAATTATCGACTACACCAATTTAATATTTTGTAAAATTGATATTCATATTGTGTTCATATTGTCATAAAGTAATAAGGACTCAAACTGAGATCATTTTTTTCTCATTTGTACTTTCATACAAAAAGAGACAAAATCCATCTGCTGCAATTTGTACAACAATGAATTATTACTGTTATCATACATGTTTATAATCTAATATTTTATTATATTATCCCTTAACAGCAACAGCAATAATAATAATAATAATAATAATAATAATAATAATAATAATAATAATAATAATAATAACAATTCCTACAAAATGGAGTTAG
>CM041000.1:9339897-9355987 GCA_022985145.1 Pangasius djambal | reverse complement strand
ACACACACACACACACACACACACACACACACACACACACACACACACACAGACTTGGTCAGAACTTCTGAGCATCACTGTAACTCTCACACCCACCTCAGAATCGTGCAGTTCAGGCCTGTGTCTGGACTTTCTCTTTCTCTCTTTTCTCTCTCTGTTTTCTGTTTTACATTTTCTCTCTGTTTCTTTCTCATTCCATCTCTTCATCCCTCTGTATTCATGTTTTCTTTCTCTTCCGGTTTTTCTTTGTTTCTCTCAGTTTATATCTCTTCTCTCTCCTCTTTTCTCTTGGGTTTCTCTTTCTCTATTCCCTCTCAATATTTCCCTCTTTTTCTTCTGTTCTTTCCTCTCTCTCTGTTTCTCATCTTTTTGTTTCCTTTCTCCGTCTTGCCTTTATTTCTCCCCTTGGTTTCTTTCTTTTCTCTGTCTGTTTTTCTTTCATCTGTTTTTCTTTCCTCACTATTTTCTTAACTGACATTGTTTTTTCTTCCATTTTTGTCCTCATGCTCTTCTGTTTCTCTTTCTCTCTCCTTGCTATGTTTCTGTCTCCCTGTCTGTCTCCTTTCCTCCCTGTTTCTCATTCATCACCATTTTTTCTTTTCTCGCTCTGTTTTCTTTTTGCCCTCTCTAATGTTTCTTTCCTCAGCCTTTTTCTCCTCTCACCGTTATGACTTCCTCTCTGTCTTTTCTCACTCTGTATCTTTTATTTCTCACTATTTCTCTTTCTTCCGCCTGCTTCTCTGTTATTTATCATGATTTCTTTTTCCTCACCTTCTTTTATTTTTATTTCTCAGCACTTCTCTTTCCTCAGCCTGTTTCTTTTATTTCTCCTTATTTCTCTTTCCTCACCCTGTTTTCATTTTATTTCTCACCGTTTCTCACACCTCACCCTGCTTTTCTTGCATTTCTTACCATTTCTCTTTCCTCCCCCGTTTCTCTCTTATTTCTCACAGCTCCCTTTCCTCGCTCTATTCCTCTCTTCTTTCCTCTTTCCTCCCCCCATTTCTCCCTCACCTCATACTATTTCTCTATTTCTCGCCCAGATCCTCGCTTATTTCTTACTGTTTCTTCTTCCTCACCATAGTTGTCCTCTTTTTTCTTGCTGTTTATCTTTCCTCAACATTTCTCCCTTATTTCTCAGCATTTTCTTTTTCTCTCCGTTTCTCTCTTTTGATCTTCCTCTGTCTGTCCTTCTTTTCTCTCAGTGTGTCTCTACCCATTTCTCTCTCTAGATGTAATTTTTTTTAACATTCATCCAAGTAAATACAGTGACTATAATCTTCATTACCTCATCATTACCTCTCTCCTTCTCTCTCTTCTCTCTCTCTTTTTTTCTGTAGAATTGCATTGGTTAGATGGTGGTCTGTTGTTCTTCTCTAGGCCTTCACCTCTCTGCCACCGCTCCCACTTGTTTGTTTTGCTTTGTTGCTCTTGTTTCTCCTCCCTTGAACCTTCTCTATTTTCACTTTATTTTCAGTCAATCTCTCAGATATATTGTAATTCTGTGTTGTGTACGCTCTCGTACACTCCTGTAAATTGTCCCCTGGAGGGACTCATCAATGCTACTAGGAGTCGGGAGGCATGCACTCCTGAGAAGAAAAAAAATTGGAAAAAACAACATTTAAGAGCTAATTTTTCAAAGCTTTAAAAAACGGCACTTATTAAAATGTTGGTCATAAATATAAACCACTGCAAAACAAACCAAGTTTGGACTGAAGTGGATAGATTCCAAGTGTCGATTACTTTTAGTATCTGTGCTCGTGCCTTTGGCGTGGCAGTCAGACAGCAACATAAAACATATAACATTGCAGCTCAGAGAGGGAGTGAGAAAGACAGAAGGAGGCAGAGAGAGACAGACAGAAATATCACAAATATATGTTGGACAATAAGGCTTAGGTGTGCCACACTAGTTATTACCCCTTTAGCTCGTTCCTAAACACCTCTCTCTCAGTGCAGACCCAAAATAAAGCTTATTCAAAGACTGTGATATTTCCTTATTGATACTTTGGTTTTCTCCTTCCAGCTATGTAATATGACATTTTGTGTTAAAGCTAGTTATACACTATATGGCGAACAGTTTGTGGACACCTGATCATCACTCCCGTATGTGGTTCCTCCACAAACTGTTGCCACAAAGGTGGAAGCGCACAATAGTCTAGAATGTCTTTGTATGCAGTAGCATTACAATTTCCCTTGATTGGAACAAAGTCCCAAACCTATTCCAGCATGACAATGCCCCTGTGGGCAAAGCGAGCTCTTTGAAGACATGGTTTGCCAAGGTTGGATTGGAAGAACTCAAGTGGCGTGCACAGAGCCCTGACCTCAACCCCACTGAACACCTTTGGGATGAACTGGAACGCTGACTGATATCAGTGCCTGACTTCACTAACGGTTTTGTGACTGAATGAGCTCAAATCCCCACAGCCACCATCTAAATCTAGTGAAAAGCCTTCCTAGAAGAGTAGAGGTTATTATAACAGCAAAGCGGAGACCAAGTCCATGTTAATGCCCATGGTTTTGGAATGGGCACATATGGGTGTGATGGTCAGGTGGCCATATAGTCTAATATGAAGAGTATTGATATAAAGAGTTTGCAATGTTTAGATGTTGGTAATGTAGTGATGCCACTCAGTAATGCTATAATGCAGCCTATGGGGATGCTCAAGAACCTCATGCCCTTCAATTAGAAATTCTGTATATAAAGGTATTGTCCATAAATGTAATCATCTGTTCTCTAAAAGGTCCAAGTGATTCTATGAATGAGAACCAGTTTTTGGATTTCAATCTTCAAGTCAGTAAATGAAGAAAAGCTAGACACATCCATATAACCTTAGCTTGAACTATTTGTAACTGTAATTTGAAATCGGGAGAAAGTTTTGGCTATGACAATCCCATTGCTTAGAAAACACAGTCTTCAAGATGTGCACTGGTGAAATATTATATAGTATGTACATATTTTTAAGATGGGGTCTTTAAAAAAAAAAAGATGTGACCTCTTAACATGTTGCTTAACCCCTGCTCACTCCTTCACACTCTTAACTCTTGGAAGTTCTTATCCAGTCACCTGCCGCTTCACATCATACACTGTCAATGCTACTTATAATGGTTGACATTAATAATGTATTAATAATGAATTCCAACTTTCAGTGGGAAGTTATTACATTACATTCCATGTCCATATCTGACTTTACATACTGTATTTACTGGAGTAACAAAGTACTAAAATTACTGAAGATTTCAGACTGTGATGATCAACCTGTTTCTAACTGAATTTTTTTTTTTTACCTCTGTTTTTTCCCTGATGTTTGGTCTAACAGCAATTTTTTCAGTCTAATCGCAGTAATAGCAGTTGTTTTATCTGTTTATACATGTTTTCACTCTGTAGTTCTGCTCTAATGATGTCTGCGGCACAAACACACACAGTGTACAGCACAGGAGAGCTTTGTATATAGATACACTGTAGTTATACATTTCAGCAGGTCTTTATGGCAGGACCATATTAAACAACTTTACCTTTTTTGAAATTCTACATCATTTTAAAGAAATTGAAAAATGTCTGGGGCCAGAGAAAACTCGCTCCTGTCCGCAGGCTATCATTTAATGATCCTGGATTTAAGACGTGCTTCTGTACCTACATGAATTGCAGCCCGGGGCCTTGTGTATAAAACCTTGTGATCGGATATTAATATGTGTCATACATAAATACAAGAGAAGAATTCAGACCTGATTTACAGTATATGTGTAGTGAATATTAAATACATAGCTTATCTTCTTAAGGATGCTTTTTTTAATGGATAAAGTTGTGAACTAAGTGAGCTGTAAAAGAAGCACAAGTGCTTGGTCAGTTTATACTTTACCCGAAACACTGGCATTATTTTGTTCATTTGATAAATATCAACATCAATTAACTGCCAGTGATGTGATATATATATATATATATATAAAGAAATCTTCTGTGGCCTCCCTGAAATTAAGATGTGCTGGATCAATAGCTATTTTATAAGCTGCCAATTAATAGGTGTGGAAGCCATATTGTTATGAAACCAAATTTGCAGTGATTAATGTGGTCGTTACAACTAGGACTATTTGTGAAGCAATATATTAGAAATATAGTCGATTGATTATTTGAATGCTTGCCATCTTCTCATTCATACTGTGTAGCTCCAAAATATTTCTCCATACTATGAACAAATAGCAAGCTGTGGGGTTATACAGTCTTCTTTCTTTCTTTATTTATTCACTCAGCCAATATAAGCTCAGCATTAAATGTCTTATCTTTTCTAAGAAGCCTGCCATCATGCTGCGAACTCTCCCAACACTGTTTCTCTGAATGAATCAATCATGGGCTGATCAACACCATCTTGCCACAAGATAACAGACACATTTTCACATTACAGCTAATTTGCACATTGATAGAGTGAAGATGTTTTCTGCTGATATAAGCAAATTCATTCGAATGGCCTCTTTATGACAGTGTGAGTGCAATCGATCGCTCTGATTACATTTGGAAAAAAAGGCATTGCTGCAAATTGCAGTGGTAATGAAACATTCTGTTCAAGCTCTTTTGCACCAGACTACAGCACATTATGGTAACAAATCCTCAATCCTGTGTTTTGCTTTCCATTGCAAATTTTATTGCCAAGTGACCCATACTGTAAATGAGTACCCATATACAAAAGTACCAAACATGAACATATGGGTTGAGACAGAAATAGTGCAGACCATTGATTGGTCAAATGCTATCATCACAGGATATTTAAAATACACTAGATAGCTCGAGTCACTTTTCTACATTCCTAACATCCTAAAGGGGGTTCTACTTCAAACCCTTCCTGATAGCAAAACACTCTATTATATGGATTTAAGCCTATATCTCCTTTAAGGCTTTCTCCTGAGGGCCAAACCAACGATCCCTTATGGGTAATATATGTAACCTTTTGTCACACCAATCTTCTGTACTGTCTGATAACATACAGTACAATGGAAAACCACTTAACATTGTGTAAAGGTTAAGTCAGATTTCTACTATGGTTAGTGTTTACTATTAACCCTAGCAACATGTGAGAAATTATGACACTAACTCATAACCTCCAGAGGACTGTTCCTGGAAAATGAGGTAATTACGGAAAATGAGCAACCAGGGCACGGATAGTTCTGGGTTTGGATTAGTACCTAGCACCACATTGTCTGATGGAAAGGCAGCTTTAATTGCTTTGCTATTTTGTTCATTTGCTAATTTTAATTTTGCTGTTTTGGCTTTGTACTGCAGCCTATTTTTGTGATTTTTGCTTGTTTACCATACCTGACACAACTCCAAAATTACAAGTTGAGGCGATGTATTAAAGCAGGAAAAACACAAAAAATGTCTAATGCAAGAGTGGGATTAGGGCTGCCTTAAGCCAAAATACTTTCCAAAAGAAGATCAGAAGATCAAGGCTATCCCTAATGGGTACTCTTAAATGATCTAGCTCACTTAGACATCTTAATTTTCTAATTCTCTGCTGACCTCACACACTGCAAGTTTAGTCAGTTTTTTCTTGGGCTTTTTTTTTATGGATAGTGATGTTAATTTCAGGCTTGGTTTTGATTTGCTTCCTTGAACCGCAGGCATTTATACCAAATGATGGATGAAGCTTCAGCCAGCTTCTCATCATAATCAGGGCTTTCCATCGTGATGCATGTTGTCATTTTAATCAGAGTTGCCACAAGTGATTGATGTGACAGGCTGTGGCAGCTGGACCAGCAATGTGATTGGTTAGGAAGAGGAGGAGTGGGTGGAGTTATTGAAGAAGGACAAGGAGTGGCTATTTTGCATAACAGGAGAGAGAGAGGGAGAGAGAGAGATTAAGCAGAGCTAAGAGAATAAGAGAGTGGCTTGTATATCCATTTTTCTACCCTTTACCCTTTCTACCCTTCTTTCTTTTGGTATTCTCAGACCGTGTTTTGGCTTAAATTTATGCTATGGTTTGATTTAACTATATGGATTTTACCTGCATTGTTAAGCAACTTAGAAAATAGCACTTGATCTAGCCCATCTTATTTTTCACACAATGTAACACAAAGCTTCATTCTTTCTGCCTCTGTACTTCTTGTTGACTGTGAAAGAAAGACCTGCTGGATCAAATGCTATTTTATAAGCTCCTGAGCAATGTGGGTGGGAGTTTATTGTTAAATGAAACCAAATTTGCATTGACTTATGTGATAATTACAAAAATTAAAAAACAAACAACTTTTGGGCTTAATCTCCAAGTCTGAATAGTTACTAAAGTAAAATTGTATCTACTCTACCAACTCTCAAGAGCATGTAAATCCAAAATGATATTTTCCTTTGAACTTTGGAAGCCTGACAAGGCCTGTTGTATTTCTTACGACCTCATCATAACATCTTTACTATTTAGGTCACTTCCCAGCCATACTACTTCATTCAACTATTCACTAAATACAATGTACAATAAATACAAAAATGAATACAATATTTTATCTGTAATGAAATAGCAACAAACAGTTCACTTATGAATCTGTTTTGCCGGAACATTATAATTAATGAATGTACAAAATGCCATAGAGATGAGCAATTTGCAAGTTGATTTAAAAGATATGTCTTAGAGTGGCCACAAAAGCACATTAGAAAACAGAAAACACATTTGTTCGTACTTGTCAGACAGACAGGTATTTCTAACATCAAGTTGAGGTCTGTAAGTGAAATATAATTGAATATCATTATGAAAATGTCACTGCAATGAGCTGGAAGAGAAGATCTGGTCTGATAGGATACTTATTGCTCACAATTACGTTGTTGTTCACCAGGTTACTGCCTCTTCCGATGGTGTTAAAAATGCCATAAATATGCAACACCACAGTCTCATGCCTTCAGTTTCCATCTTGTTGTTATCATGAAAATAGGGACCGAAGATCTCTCTCTCTCTCTCTCTCTTTGTGTCTCACTTAATCTCCATTTCACTCTGTCTCTCTTACCTTTACTCAGACTCTCTCCATCTCTCTCTCTCTCTCTCTCTCTCTCTCTCTCTCAGTCCTTCCTTAGTTCAGTGATTGCTTTATTACCATGACTACAGTGCCAAGGAAATCGATAGGAGGATAACTGTAATAATAAAGATAATGAGAGCAATGAAAGAGTTATAATAGTGCTTTTTTTTGTGTTTCTCAGTATCATTATCATCCCATCTATATGACTATACTGTAACCTCATTTAGGATGATGATGTAAGGTAGGAGTTGAGCGATTAATCTCATGATTGCATGCAGGTATTTTACAGCCTGTGTGTTGGTCTTCACGGTCCATCAGGCGATGTCACACTGACATGCCTCATCCAACACTGCTGTGGGTCTATTTCAGGGGAAAAAATGTACTTATACTGGTACTTGTTCACCTTCTGCTATGCGACATTTTGTTCAAGCATGCCTGCAGGGTTTAAAAGTTTATTGATTGATTGATTGATTGATAGATAGATAGATTGATTCAGACTTAGATCTTAGATTCACCTGCCCTACATATGCTTGGTATTTGGTGGATGTTTTCCACTTTTTGTCATGGGTAGATTGTAGGTAGACACTTAGTATTCACTCAGTTGTATATGTTGTTTATGTAGGAAGAATTGATGTTCTCTCTCTCTCTCTCTCTCTCTCTCTCTCTCTCAGCCTTAAATGTGTAATTATTTTACATCATATAGCCTCCTGAGAGCCTGCAAGTGAATGCTCTGTAGTGCTTACATTACCATTCTGAAACAAGCCTTGTGGTGTTGTAACAGTGGAATAAACTGCGTCGCATCATTTTGCATATTATATATATATTTTTTTTTATTTTATAATGCTTGTAATATTTTGCCAAATCAATACAATGAAAAAGTTAATGAAAGTTAAGAGGTAGCACTTTTCATAAAGATGATATTCTTACAATAGATGTCAATTGTCATAAAGACTGCTTATGTCAGTTCTGGTGTCAAATCAGAGATTTCTGTTGGCCTAAAATTGTGACTTTCATACTTGTAACTTATAGCTCAGTGTATGGTATGGTATGTCAGAGAGCTTGATAATGCTCTAGAGTGTCTTCTGAATTCTGCACTTGTGGTAATACATTAAAACCCGCTTTATAACACTTACACAGTAAAGGTTTTAACAATAATCACACTGTAATAACAGACTTATGCAAGTCTGTTTAAGCTGTTCTGGCCCTCAAGTAAAGTGAGATGTACTGCATAAACCCATTTTATTTCCTCGTATTTTGTTTAGCAGGATTTCTTCATGTGAATAGTTATGGTCTATGATCACTGGACATGGACACCTTACAGAAACATTTCTGTGGAGGAACGCATAAACCAGAGAGCTTATAAAACCGAAAACAGGCTACTTTATATCTCAAGTATAAAAGAACTGAGATCTCAAATTGAGATATTGCCAAAGTAGTATACGTTAAAAATATTTTTAGTAGTACTATTAATGTAAGTATTATGCTGTTGATCAGCGTATTCAAATGCCAATTAAGTTTGCAGGCATTAGTTATTTTTCATTCTTTTGGTTCGTCACTCAAATGCTGTTAAAGTTGTTGGATGTGAGCCCATAGCATAAATTACAAATATAATTACAAAGAGATGGATAAATAGAGTCTCCACTTTATTGCGTACTTTTTATTTTGTTCTGTTAACTAAATATATCTAACCTGCAGTAAATATATAATTCTGAAAAAAGATGCCTCTTCCCTGCATGTCGACACATCTCGACAAGTCTCAGACATGGAAGTTATATGTTTTATGCTATTTCTGATTGGCTGGTGATGGTGAAATGTGTTATTGAGTGCAACATTTTCATCTATGATCAACTTTACTCACTGCTGCTTATGATGTACTTTAAGTGTCTGTGCTGCAAATGAAATTCTACACTACACTAGTTTTTATCAACTCTCAACATACTGTATGATTTAGTATTGACTTTACACCCTGACTTACGACTGAACTTAATGGTCAGTTGGTGCAACTGGCCCCTGGCTATTAATTTCAGCTAATACCTGTATGCTTCATGTCTGTTTTTCCTTCAGCTTTACAGAGCTTAGATCTCAGCTGGCCATATTCAGAGCTGAAGTATGCAGTTACATACCAAATGTTGTAGGATTACCACAGACAAGATTTTTTGACATGTTTAGCTGGTACAGAGAAAGAACAGAATACCTGTTAACAGAAGCCCAAGGGCAATTGTTGAGGTAATCAATAAGCGCTTATGTGAAACATATTCTTATAGAATGCTTTAATGAATTCTTGCTTTAATATCACAGCGTATCATGCTGCTGTATATCAGCTATATTGGTTTACGTTTTCACTCCTTTCAAGCTTAAAGGCAAGTGCCGAAGCGGTCGGCTTAGACACATCCTTGTATCTTGTACAGTGTCCCTCGGTAATATGAAAGCCACTCATAAATAAAATTATAACAAATTCCTGCCCAAAGAGCTCTACTCAAGACAATTTGACTGTTTGACAGATTTCAATAATCTCAGTGGGTCACCAAGGAAATCCACTTAAGTACCTGCTTAGCACAAGCGTGAATAACTTTCCTCATGTATCTGTTGATGTGTCTTTTGAACATAAGTGGATGACAAGTGGAATGCATTCTTTCTCTCTGTAAGTCATTAGGGAGAAGAACGAAAAGCTAAATATATGTTAGACATTCACTAAAATATCATTATTATCACAACTATCAATGCTAAATACTTATTGGAACTTAAACACTCACCCTTTTTTTTTGCTTGTTTGTTTTTTTTTTTTTTCTTAGAAATTGAGATGGCACAAAAAAAGACAGAGATTGACAAGAAGAAAATAGACGAATTGATCCGGGAGAAAGACATGCTGAGTAAGGTAGGTGTGTGTGAGCGAGAGAAGAAACACATGAACATGTCACCCTCACTTGAGCAGATATAGGTGCATTGATAAGATTTACCATATGAAAGTTTTAATATATTAGAATTGAATATTAAATATTGAAGTGATTTATTTCTGTGTGGTGGCACCACGGGTATCGTTGCTTCCTCACAGCTCTGCGGGGTTTCGATTGTTCTCCGGGTTCTCCGGTTTCCTCCCGCCTCAAAAAAATGAAAAACAAAAACATGGCAGTAGGTGGATTGGCTACACTGAATTGCTCCTAGGTGTGAATGAGTGTAAATGTGTGTGCATAGTGCCATAACAATGGATTTTTTTTTTTAAAAGAAATTGTGATAAGAGTATCGCTTACTTCATGTAGGTGGTTCGTTTTACTTTAGTAATCCACTGTATTGATGTGCTGTAATGCATTTTAAAGGTGAGAACACAGAATGAGAATGTTAACATTCTGGTAGACATGTTCTACCAATCTCATACAAAGTGCCCTCAGACAGCAAGTGTTTTCTCCAACTTGGAGAGATTTCCGAAAGATACTGATACTAGCTCAAAGTTATAACACAAGTAGTTGTCTTGACTTACTACTGCTACATATCCAGCTATAGCTTTCCATATCTGGAGTGTGTCAGTGTTTTTTTTTTTTTTTTTTTTTGCCAAACAATCATCCCAGTAAAAGCTTAAATACCATTTAAGTTCATCTACGCTCAGAATGGATCAGGACGTCAGTATAATCTGATTATTATTATTGTTAGATTTAACAGTGAAATTAACAAAAATGAATTAATAAAAATGTATTTGGCAAAAAATGCACAGTTATTTGGTTTCTATCATGTTTTTACTGGGCAAGTAAAAATGGAAGTAATATTCCTTGTCAAAAAAGAATCTTCTGAAGGTCTTTTGGTCAATAGAAAAGTGATTTGCTAATCATTTATTATGAGTTTTTTTTTTTGTTTGTTTCTTTAAGATTTAAGAACGCAGTTCTTTTTTTTTTTTTTTTTTTTACTTTTACCTCATTTATCATTGGCAGTATTTTGTTAACTTCTAAGTCTCAAGAAAAAAATGGCCAGCTTTGTTTTCAGACATGTCAGTTATACCTAAAGCACCGATAACTAACAAATATTATACACACCAAACAATAAATAAAGCAAAATTATTGAAAAAAATAATTTGCTAAAATGATAAAATGAGCATAGTGAATAAACACATTGCAATAAAATACGCCACAACTGTAAATGATTATATCACCTTATCATCAGCTATCACCTTACAAATGATCAATCTGCACAAATCCTTTTTCAATGTTTTCTTGTTATTAAATAAAATTTGTTACTGGCATGTGGCATTGTCACATCAAAAAGAGAAATAAATAAAAAAATGCATTCTGCATTTTTACTAAATCCTAATTCAGTTCAATTCAATTTTATTTGCACAGTGCTTTTAACAAAGGACATTGTCACAAAGCAGCTTTAAAGAAATAAATACATTCAGGATATTAATTGTAAATATATGAATTCATCAAAATAAAAAAAAAAAATTTAATATTAATACAAAACAAATAAATAACAAATTATATACATTATATAAATAATATAAAATATTATATTATAACTAAAAAACACTAAATGGAAACAAAACATTTACCTGGAATAATATAGAAATCTAGTGTGATTTTTATGTTTTGTTTTGTTTTCATACACAGTATTTGCATTTGTTATTGTTTAGTGCTGAAATTGGTGCCTGGCAGAAAAAGATTTAATATTGAATATTAATTTATATACATAAACATATACACATAAAAAGATAAAAACACAAACACTATGATATACAAAATATAAAACTAATGCATGAAAAAATTACTTGTTGAGGGACATAACTAATTGGCTAAATTCTGTGATATCTTATATATCATGATATGTGCTATCAGTCGTGGCCTAATGGTTAGAGAATCGGACTTGTAACTTGAAGGTGAACCTGAAGGTCGTGGGTTCGAGTCTCAGACTGGCAGGGATTGTAGGTGGGGGGAGTGAATGACCAGCGCTCTCTTCCACCCTCAATACCACGACTGAGGTGAGACCCTTGCGCAAGACACCGAACCCCCGAATGCTCCCCGGGTGCCGCAGCACAAAAGGCTGCCCACTGCTCCGGGTGTGTGTTCACGGTGTGTGCGTGTGTGTTCACTACTGGGTTAAATGCAGAGCACAAATTCCGAATATGGGTCACCATACTTGGCCACATGTCACTTCACTATTCACTATATAAGAACTGTATTTCTACAGAGTTTTGGTAAAACCACTGAAGGCTAAAATGATCCTCAATTTAAGAAATAACACTTTTTATAAGCAAATCATTGAACATATCTAACACTGCAGCTATGTGCAAGCAGATAGCATAGCACACTCAGAAACAATAATATCAAGTTACCACACTGTGAATTCTTCATACTCTTCCACCCCTGAGCTGCGATTTGCTCTATTAACATAGTTATGAAAATGAAGTGCAATTCACAATCGAGTAGCTTCCTGCGCTGCTGATCTCCAGAATATTGCGGTATTATTGTGGATATGGAGATGAGTGGCCATTCATATTTAATTGGATTGGAAATACGCTTCTCCCACATGCACACACATACAATATACACACATTGTCATGCAGGTTTGGCTCCTGAAATTGGCTGTACAATTTCTACCTCCCTACCTCCCTTCATCAACTTAACACTAATGCACCAGAGATGAAAATATGTCTTTCATTTCAACCAAGTGGCCAATTATAGCTGATCTTTTAAATGACACCACTCACAAAATAAGTGGTTTTTGTAGCATCTTTCATATGTTCATATAGACATGGTTTGTGTGTGTGTGTTTAGAATATGATCAAGGCGGCAAATGCCACCGAGAAGCAGCTAAACTTGGTGAAGCTGCATGAGCAGTCGAAGATGATGTTGGATCAGGAAATTCTCAACTACCGAGACGAGGCACAGAAGCAGCGCAAGATCATTTTTCAGCTGGAAAAAGAGCGGGACCGCTACATCAACGAAGCCAGCGAGCTCACACAGAAGGTACCACACACAGACACATATTCACATACAGACACAGGGTTGAACATAGCCTTACTTTCATATGCACATCCACACAGTTGTCTAGTACCACCATACTTTCATATGCACATCCACACAGTTGTCTAGTACCAAATTCCGCCTTAATCACTCAGTCACTGCTTAGCAACCATTGCTATCCACCATGACATCAGTCAGACTTTCAGCCCATTAGGCATTGTCTCTTTCCCACAGACACATTTTTAATTAAAACTGACACCCAAAATGATGGCGAAATGGAGTTTTTTTCCCTACCCATTTCCAAAGCCAAAAAAACCCAAACACAAATTTATGATTTGTATCATCATTCAAAAACAAGCCATTTTATACATGTCGGTTAAATGAGCTAATTTGACTAAACAAGGTGTTAAATAAGCTAATTTGACTAAACAGGGTGTTAAATAAGCTAATTTGACTAGGAGTCATGAGCTAGGTGACTAACTGGTATGTTAAATCAGCTAGTTTGACTAATTGGTGTGTGTAATATGAACTAGTCTGACTAAGTGGTGTGTCAGTTAAACTAGTTTGACTAAGTGGTGTGTTAAATGAGCTAGTCTGACTGAATGTTGTCTGTTAAATGAGCTAGTCTGACTAAACAGTGTGTTAGGATGCAGCCAGAGTTTGCTTCCATGCTACATGTTAGTGAGAATATAATCTTTGCTGGAAAAAAAAGAAAAAAAAAAAACTTTGTAAAAGTAAACTCAGTGTTTGCTGGATTGTTAAAGCTAATGTCCAGTAGCTGTATAGTTGCCCTATCAAATAGCCAAAGCATCCTAAACATTTTAATAAAAATGTTCTAAAATACAAAAAAAACTAAAACCAAAATAGTTTTGCAGAAACAATCCAGCTAGCTTTCTAATGTAATGTACATTTGTACATTTTTGCAATTATATGTACAAATATAACAATGCACCAATGTTCACACACACACAGTTCTGCCATGCGAGAATGACTGAAGACTACATTCTCTTGCTCAACATTGTCTTATGCCATAGACATAAAGGTCATGAAAGCTGTATAATGAATCAGACATAGGCATGATCAGTTACTTGCTGTAAAAAGCCTTGCTGTAACAAATTATACTGGCATTATAAAGTTCTAATAGGTGAATGCGGGTATGCTAATGAATATTAAACATCTCACACCTCACCATGACTGCCCAGAGACACATTTGTTAGTGTTACTGTTTAGATAATATGACCAAATTTTTGTAGGAAAATTTATATGGAAATAGCTGCTATGAAAGCCCTTATGGGTAAGTAACATAATAATAATAATAATAATAATAATAATAATAATAATAATAATAAATAGTAATAATAAGTTAATGATAATAATAATAATAAAGTGAGTTCCTCAGTCAAATTTCCACTTTATTTATTTCTTCTACCTTATGCAACATAAAAAAGAGTTAAAGGGGAAAAGAATGATATATACCACAGTGCTGTGGAGTTCCCAGTTCAGAGAGTATGGATAAATTGTCTATAACAGCATGGATGTGATAGTACATAATGTACATAAACCAGAGGATTATATTAATGCGCTCATTCTAATATGTTCTTTTTTTCTATAGTAACAGTTCACAGGGACTTGTATGATGAACTCTCTACAGTCTAAGCTTAATAACAAATGGATTAAGAAAACATTCTGTTATTTAAAAAGTCTTGGATGTCAGCACTTCTAACAATCAGTAAGGTTTTGTTTTTTCTTTTAGTCTGCAGTATACCTGTTCCCATGCACACATCTAGTTAATTGTTTCATGGTCAATAAAATAGCCTAAAAATAACTAAAGATTTTGCATTAGCCATGGAAAAAAACTACAAGTTGACTTTTTTTTTTTAAATTACTGCACTGCAGAGAAATCCACCTTAGTCTGACCAGCTACGATATTTTGGAAGTTTCTGAATTGCAGCTAATGATGCTACACTGAAGGTGACTTATTTTTAAGAAAATAACACAACACTAAGGTGGTTGGAGAACAAACATTTAAATTTATCAGTTGGCAGAGATAGCTGATCAGACTAAACAGAATTTTTCGGCAGGGTTGATACCATGTGCATCCCCTATTACATGCTAGTCACTACACAGATCTTTTGGTATGTTCATATGTTAGTAATGGATGTTCAGTCCATAAACATTCCCCTACAGCTTCACGTTCATTACCAGTGGCGGCTTATGCATAGAGGAACCATATAACACACATCAGCACACACTACATGCACTTTGAATTTAAATGAAATTCTAATTATCTCTTTTAAGTGACCATTGACAAAACATTGTTATTTGACAGATATAAGCCACTGTTCCATTGATTTGCTGATCTTTCTAGCCCTTGGGCTGTGTTCAGGCTTCCATCATTGGTTGACCAAAAGATAAAGTTTACCCCTTAAAACTGCTTATAAAGCATTTAAAACTATTTATCATCACCTTTAGTTGAATTACACCATTCTATTCCTAGACGTTATCACAGGATTTACATCCCTTTTTTGGAATTTATGGTGAATAAACCTAACTTCATATAAAATTATACCACTTGTTTTTGACTAAAATAAGCAGAATATCTGTTTTCTTTTGGGTAGTGTAGACCAGAGACCAGAGAAAAGCATTGCTGAATGATTATCAAAGACTGGCAGGTTAGACTCCTGGGTTAAAGTTTAGCCAAGACACTTTTCAAATGTATTACAAATTTAATTTAATCAATTAAAAGGGTAAAACAAAAAGTTCCAAACAGTGACAGTATATATATATATATATATATATATATATATATATATATATATATATATATATATATATATATATAGAGGCACTGTTCATTTGCCTCACAATGTGATTGAATCTTTGCAGTATATATATATATATATATATAGTCAGGTCCATAAATAATGGGACATCGACACAATTCTAACATTTTTGGCTCTATACACCACCACAATGCATGCCCACTACCACCATGCTTCACTGATGAGATGGTATGCTTAGGATCATGAGCAGTTCCTTTCCTTCTGCATACTCTTCTCTTCCCATCACTCTGGTACAAGTTGATCTTGGTCTCATCTGTCCATAGGATGTTGTTCCAGAACTGTGAAGGCTTTTTTAGATGTCGTTTGGCAAACTCTAAT
>CM041000.1:9240613-9339797 GCA_022985145.1 Pangasius djambal | reverse complement strand
TGAAATCCATTGTGGTGGTGTATAGAGCCAAAAATGTTAGAATTGTGTCGATGTCCCAATATTTATGGACCTGACTGTATATATTGACCAAATTTCCAGCTCAAGTACATCTTAAAAAAAGACACAAAATAAAATTTTCTTCATGTTCTCAGTCCTTCCATGGGAAACAAGTTCACTGTCTGCAGTGTGCCTTTTTGTTATCACCTAGTACAGACATTATCCATTCCATAATTCCCCTTTCCCTTTCTCAATCTTTACAATATGACTTACAACAGAAATAGTTCTGTACATTGTAGATACACTGTCAGCACTGTGTGGGTGTGTGAGTGTGGCTGTATGTGTGTGTGAGAGAGAGAATTCTGCCTCTTCTTATAGTCTGGCCTATTCATTTTCTATGGGCAGTCTAACTGGAACACCATGGATATAGCAAATTTGACCAAACTAACAACAAGTAAATGAAACCAGTTATCATTCTTTTCATGTGTTTTCATATGCATATTCTGGACAAATTCATTAAGCTTTATGCCAGTCAGATGAGAGAAACAATAGCAATGATAGTGGAAAACAACAGGAGGGCTAGATATTGTGCAATCATGCACAGGGGAGGGGCAGTGGACGGGACAGGTAATGACAGGTTTGCCAGTGCCATGGTCTTTATGCCAAATTGTGTTAGTTAAAAATACTACATGCTACCAAAATCTTGTTTTATAGCAATTTTTATATAATAGGTTTATAGTAATTATAGTAATTATAAGTGCAGACAGTGTGTCTATGATTTATAGAACCTTTTCTATTGTAAGACACACTATATAGCCAAACGTATGTTGACATCTGACCACAACAGCCATATTTGGGTCTTCCAACAGTTTCCACAAATTTGGAATCACACAACTGTCTAGAATGCCTTTGTATGCTGTAGCATTAAGATTTCCCTTAAATAGACCTAAAGGGCCCAAACCTGTTCCAGCTTGATAATGCTCCTGAGCACAAAGCCAGAAGCCTGAATCCATGAAGACATAGTTTGCTAAGGTCGGAAGAACTCGACTGGCCTGCACAGAGCCCTGACCTCAACCCCAATGAACACCTTTGGGACGAACTGGAATGCCGACTGCACCCCAGGCCTCCTCGTCTGACATCAGTGCCTGACCTCACTAATGCTCTCGTGGCTGAATGCGCAAATCACCACAGCCACACTCCAAAAGTCAATAGAAAGCCATCCCAGAAGAGTGGAGGTTATTATAACAGCAAAGTGAGCACTAAATCTGGAACAGGATGTTCAACAAGCACATACGCATGTGGAGGTCAAGTGTCTACATACTTTTGGCCATATAGTGTATATTGCAAAAACTGGGAGAGGGAAAGGGGGACTATGGAGTGGATACTGTCTGTACATCAGCAGTGTGTGCACAGTGACTTTGCAAAGGCTGAGAAAAATGTGTCTCACTTTTCCAATGGCTGAATCTTTTTGGGCTTGTTTCAGGTCTTTTGCATGGTTTTTGAGATGTAGTTGGGCTGACAATTTTGCTGAAAGCTGAAAACACACACCTGCTGTACCCACAAAGATCTGTCTAAAACTGCTCAAAAGGGCCTGCTAGACTGTATGCTGGATGAATGTATGTCTCAACTGCCTATTAAGGGTTACTTTAAAAATTCACTAGATAGTAGCCTATAGCATAAGTCAAGGCGTGATAGCCTCTTGACGTTTTTTTTGGGGCTGTCATTGTTAATGTCGCCCTGCCCAATCAAAATATATTGTCAGGAGGCACTTCTGTTACGCTTTATACTCCTCTAAAATCCACTTTTCCTCCACTTTCACCACTTTGGCAGATACTGTACCTATACCCTGGATAAAAGCAGATAATTGAGAGGATATTCTATTTCCTGCATAGGCAACATCTTAGGGGTAACAAATTTAAACTCTTCTGCTCTTCAGCTCTTCTACAGGGAGTCTGCTAACCTTTCAGCTTGCTAATTCGCCAGAGAACACCCAAGGGCTTCCAGAAACAAGCCTGAAGTGTTGTAAAGCCATTTCTTTTAGCTAATGAGGACGCCTCAGTTCCAGCTTTCACTCCTCTGAATCGAGCTTTTAAAAGATGTAGGAAACATTTCCCAAGGAGAGCTGAAGAAAATGGCTTTGCAGGCAGAAATGATGGCCGATAAGTCAGTAATGCTCTCATATGCGTAAGCAGTGTGCTTGAACAATGAGCACCATGATGACTTTTTTAATTACCAACTTGTTCTGTAATTCATCTAGAAAGCTATGGAGGCTAATGGGTCAGTATCTAAGTAGTTATGTGTATTTTTTTTTCCTAGGCAGTAAAGTCATTAAGAAGAATTATCAGTTAGCAGAAGCAGCTGTTTGAGCTAGACTTTTTTTTGGCAATTTTTGAATAACAGTTCTTCTCATTTGGTCTTGCTCCAGGACCGTATTAATACACATATTTGTCCATTAAGCAGTGACTGTAAAATGACCCAACTTTCTGACCCTTCCCATTTATTTCACAAAAATATTGTTAATAGGCTTCATGCAAAACCATTCGAATATATTCAATTTAAACTGGACCAATCTAACAAGTCTTGTGGAAACAGCAATACCATAGTAAAATTTAAAAAAACAGACCATGCTCATGCATTATACAAACTGCTGTTTGTTTACATGTGTATGTTTTTATTAGACTAAGTTCATTTTGACTGGAAGCCTAACGTTTAGGCTAGAGATGCCAGGTCTCAGTACGTTAAAGTAAAATATGCTCATGCTCCACTCTAACGTGGCTAGCACATCGTGATGAGTTAGCATCAACATGGTCTAACAGTTTTTTTTTCATTCTTACGAAATCAACCATCCAATCATTCCAACAACATTCCATCAATCCAACCATTTTTTATTATTTTCCATTTTGTAATTTGTAACAAATAATCAGGTGAACATACGTAATTCTACTGCCTGCTCATTTTATTCATTTGCAGAGATATTAGCATAGTTAGGTGGCAGGTATTTTAGAGGTTAGACTGGGTGAGAAGTGCTGCTTCCGAAGAACAAACTTCTGCTCGGAGTGGAGAATTGACGCTGAATAAAGATTGGTAGCATCTGCCGCTAATATGACAGCTAAATGATGATAACTCTTTGATGGGAGGAAGATCAATTGCATTTGAACGGCTGTAATATGTAATAATGGCTATTATTCAGTTGGGATTTAGAGGCTTGACTATACCCCGGACATAGCTGGGAAATATTAAGCATCGATTTTTTTTCTTTTGATGTCATTGACTTCACACATACTCTCTCTCTCTCTCTCACACACACACACACACACACACACACACACACACACACACACACAGACTCTCTCTCTCTCCCTCTTTTTTTCTCCCTTTCTTTCTTTTATTGCTCACTCTAGTATTTATGTCAGGGAATTATTTTAAAGGAAGACAAGCTTTGATTCGAATTAGCTGCTTAGTAGATTTAACGGCCTTATTTTTATTCGACTAGTGTGAGTCCAGATCCTTAAATGTTCTATAAAGAGAAAACATTTATGCTAGAAGGCTCATTATAAATGTAATCCCTTTTTGATCTTCCATTTGCTGTTGCTAGACTAATCCCGATTCATTCTAGATTCAATTGAAACACATTGTTGTTAATGAGTCTATTGCGATGAGAAATAAGTGCGAGATAGTTGTAATGGGATGTATTCAGTGTTGAGTTATGCGTACGTAGGGAGGATTTAATACCAAAATTGCACACATCAGTATTCAGACCTCAGATGTAATTATAGGCCTAAGCACTATTCTGTGACTATGCAAGGGGTATGTGGGGTGAAGTCTGGTGTAAACACAAGTTGGTCATCACAAATGAAATTCAAAAAAAAAAAAAAAAAAACTGTGGCATGCCATGGATAAAATTATAAACTATACTTATCGAGTGAGCTGTAAGTGTAGCAGATGAGTGCTTGGTCAGCTTATCCATCAAACTATGGGCATGTCTTCTTTACAGGAGAGCTAAATTAACAAAAACATTAACATTAAAAATGAACGGTCAGATTATATGACATACGTATGTGATGCAATGTTAATGTGCTACAGATTCTTGTTTATTGCTAATTTAGAGCACTAGGCTACTGTCAACTCCAGAATTATTGGCACCCAACAAAAGAATTTAGAAAACAGTTGGTATAAAATAAAAACTACACACAATAATTATTTTTTCCCCATTCACTTCCCTTTTTGATAACAATAATAATCATTATCCTATTAAAACCATATGTGTAAAAAGCGTGGACATCCCTAAAGAATATTAAACAAACAAAATGGCATTCTTGAAAATTCTTGATGGTGAAGGAGACAAAGTTTAGTTGATCCTTAGGGGTGTCATATTTCAAAATAAATTATTAGACACCACCTTCATAAGAACAAGACTTTTAGAAACTTTGTAAACCTAATTACAAAAGAAAAATGGACAGGGTGATAATCATGGCTTTGAAGGGTTGAAAATATTTTCTCAATCCCACCTTTTCTTTTATAGAATCAATTCTTTTTTTTTTTGCCCGGCTTTTCACATTTAAATTCGACCATGCTCTCCATGATTGGATTAGCCCGGGGTACCACAGCACTCTAATGCGGCAAATCCATGTAATTCAGTTCCAATTCAGATTTTAATTTGACATATAATGTCTTGCATTGACAGAGACAGTGCAGGCAGAGCTGCTGAGAGGGATAATAATAACAACACCCATCTGATGTTTCAATCAGGCTCCATTGAAATAGTCTGGGCCTCTCTCTGTCAAACAAGTGAACAGGTTCTCCTGGATTTGTCAGCCACCACCGACATAAATCAACTTGGCTAAGACGTTGCGTCTCTCTCGGGGGCGTGTTGGGTCGGTTGGAGGAAAGACAAATAGAAGGAATCGTGATTACATATGAAGGATGTCACTCTCACATTTCTGACTGATCAGACACTGATCTATTTTCTCTCTCTGTTTCTGCTTTTCTTGTCCAAGGTTTTATCGAATATGGAGGAACTTAAAGTGCGAGAGATGGAGATCTTTGAATACAAGAAGAAGATCGCTGAGGCGGAGACAAAGCTCAAGCAGCAACAGAACCTCTACGAGGCCATCAGGGCTGAACGCAACAATTATAGCAAGAATCTGCTTGATGCTCAGGTATATATACACTTTATTTATATCTCCTTGAGAGCTCTCAAGTTTCTGCTATCAAGCGGCTCATATTGTAGTTCCCTATATTTATTGCATGGTTTTGCACTTGTTCTACTATATCACACTATTTGGATATTGTCGACTCATTTGTACATTGGGCTTGAGCACATCTCCAATGTCATACTTGCTTGTTTGTCTTCTACCTGATTTTCGTTTTCTATTTTATCACACTATCTTATGATATTTTGTCTGTCTTAAGTGTGTATCTGGAATAAAGCAACAAATCATCATTCTTAGCAGTGCAAGGCAACACAACTAACCATGGTTAGGTGTACTTAGTCTTATCCTTCACATGGTCTGCCTATGGGCCATGGAGCATCTGAAATCTTCTGCACACTTTTCTGGCCACATGCTTCAGAATCTTGAGAGTTGGAATATGACTTTCTCTGCACTTCAAGAAAATTTTGAACACTGCAAAACAAGGAACTGTTTGGGGGCACAATATAGTCACTGGAACTGAAAAAAAGAAAGTTCACAGAATCTCATGTTTAAAACGTAAGTGTTATGCTGAAGCCGTTAGTGATAATTAAATGCATGATGTTGCATGTTTGCAGACTAGCTATGAACAAAAAGGTCTGTTGTTTGCATTATGAGTCAAATTGCCTCTTTTTGTGAAACTAAGTGGTCTCGCAAGTGCTAAATGTCTCGTTTGCAAGACTAGGTGTACAAGCAGATTGCATATGGCCTACCATTGCTTAAAAATCGTATCTATATTATATATAAATATATAAATATGATATTTTATATCATAAAATAATATAAAAAAGGCATAGCAGAATGCCCACACCTTCACCTTCATCAAGAAATCCAGATTCAATTAATATTAAAAACATTGGAGACAGGACATATTTTATTTTTCATAATAATGAGGCATGTATGACATGCTAGTTAGCTAGTTAAGTACTATTAATGATATTAATATAATTCATCTGGCATTCATAATACAAATCCAGCTACCAGCAACTGGAATATGTTCTCTGTTGATGTCTGTAGTGTTGCAGAAGGCACGATTCTTTAACCGGTTATAACACAGCACCAAGATTCATACTCAACACTTCATACTATATCCGGACCAGTTGGAGTGCATTATGTTAATAATTAACTATTAGATAATTGTTTTAGATGTGAAATACCTCATTGAATGGTGTTGTGCTATTATAGAAAATTAATCAGCACCCTCTGACCAGTCAGATTGGAGAATTCAACAGTGCGCGTTAAAAAAAGGTAATAAAAAAATACTTTACCCAAAACACACTGTTCGGGCTCAATTCTCTTAAATCATTCACATTAGATTAAGCTTGGTTTATATGCTGTGCATTTACCGTATATCTGTGTACGATGAAAGTGCAATACTGACTTGTGGGAAAAAAGGCTCCTGCAGCTATGCAAGTTTTAAAGTCCTTATTTAACTTCTTCCTAATGAGCGACTCTCTCGGTACCAGTCTTACTGAACTGCTGATTCTTTTGAGAGGGCTGAAGAGGAATCAGCAGCAGAGTTCTACTGTGACACGCCACACGAAGAGATTCCTTTGCTGCGTTTTCAAAGGACAGTCCCTGCATTTTGTATTCCTTTTACTCTTCCACTCTCTTTTATCATAATACCTGAATTTGAAGAGCAAAAATATACTCCCACACTCCTGTCAGAAGACTTGTCCTTGTCCTAGTTGAACACTGTAGTTGTCATATGATAAGGCTATGGGAGAAAATGGGCTTTTTGGCAACTAGTCATGTAAATTGTGTGGCGTGTATTTATTGTTGGCTTGTGTGTTTTTGACTAGATGCTAATACTGATGCTTCACTTTGAGTGTACAGGTTGTTTAATATTTATAACCCATATGCTTCCGTGCCTAATCTCATTGCGATCTGTTAGATTGTGCGTGTGCCTCTTCTTCTATCTACCTGTTTGTAGGCATGTGCTGATATTAAATTTTCATACCACGAAAAGCGCTTAAAGGTTTTGTCACAGCTTTTATCATCATCCATCATCACTTGTAGTGTGGTGTGCATATGGCATTTGTTTATTGCTTGCTAGCTCAGGAGTACTTAAATGTAGTCTACTTAGGCAGCTGCCTTCCAAATGCAGGAGCAGTGGCAGTATTTTGTCTATTATAGTGTGTATTACAGTGTACTGGGTGTTAAATATCAAGGTTTATACCACAGCGCTGTTGAATTCTCCAATCTGATCAGTCAGAAGGTGTTGAATCATCTTCTATAACAGCAGCTCTGACAGTAGCGTCAGCTGTAATTCAAGCGGCAGGTTTGTAGTAATGCGCTTGTTCTAATATGTTTTACGTTAAACGGTACATTTCTGTAGTAACAACTCAGACACTTGTATGGTGGATGCTCCACATAATCTAAGGCTTATAATAAATTAATTAACAAATGTGTTGTAATTTGACAAAGAAAAACATACAGTTGTTGCTACATGCTGCAGCTTTCTGTAGAGAGACATGTATTTAATTTTTATTTGATGTTTATCATGGATTATTTTTCCTACATTGGATATAAAAAGTCTACACACACTTGTTAAAATTTCAGGTTTTTGTGATATAAAAAAAAAATCAAGATAAATTTGGTCAGATGTTTCAACCTTGATACGTGATATAGCAACCAACAAAATTCAAGTGAAAAGCAATTAGAAACATTTTAAGGGACAAAAGAAAAAGAAAAAAAACTTACAATAACCTGGTTGCAAAAGTGTGCACACTCTTTATAATGGGGCATGTGACTGTGCTCAGAATGAACTCAATTAACTCATGTAAATGTAACTATCATACACATCACACCCCAAATAAAGAGCAGCTGTTTCTGTAAGAATTTCTTGACATCTTCTTGGTTTTTTTTCCGACTACTGAAGCCATAGTCCACAAAGAGCTGACAAAGCATGTATGGGATTTCACGGTTGGAAAGTATTGATCAGAAGAGAGGTACAAAAGAATTTACAAAACATAAGATGTACCATGGAACACCGTGAAGGCTGTCATCAACAAGTGGAGAAAATGGAGCACCACAGTGCCATTACCAAGAACAGGAAGTCCCAAAAGGAAACAGAGAATACTTATCAGAGAGGCTGCCAAGAGACCTACAGCAATATTAAAGGAGCTGCAGGAATATCTGGTAATTACTGATTACATGCTTGCATTTGACAACAATCTCTTGTATTCTTCTCATGTCTGGGCTAGGGGGTAGGGTGGCTAGACAGAAACATCCAAGCCCACCTGAATCACCACAAACCACATAGCAAAATATATTATGTTCTGATTAGACGAGTAGAAATTTTTGGGCATAATTCTAAAAGATATGGTTGGCACAAAAACAAGACAGCGTATCACCCAAAGTATACCATACCCATGGTGAAGCATGGTATTGGCAGCATCATGCTATGTGGCTGCTTCTCTTCAGCTGGGACTGGGGCTCTAGTCAAGATAGATTAGTATTTCGAGCTATCCATGATTCCCTCTATTTTGGCACAAACTCTGTAGGCCTCTGTTAAACAGCTAAAGATGAAGTAAAATTTCACCTTCCAGCACGAAAATCACCCAAATAGCAAATCCAAGTCAACAAAGGAATTGCTTCAGAAGAAGATGATCAATGTTTTGGAGGGGCCCATCAGAGCCCAGATCTAAATCCTCTCAAAACCCCGTGGAATGCCTTGAAGAGGGCCGTGCACAAGAGATCCCCTCACACTTTGATAGATCTAGAGCACTTTTGCAAGAAATAGTGGAATAAAATGGCCAAATAAAGATGTGCTAAGTTTGTAGACTCTTACCCAAAAACACTGAGGGCTGTATTACGAGCAAAAGTTGCTTTAAGTATTCATTAAGGGGTGTGCCCCAGGTTATTGTAGATTTTATCTTCTATTTTCTTTCTCTCAAATGTCTCTATTTGTTTTTCACTCGAATTTTGTTGGTTTCTCTATTACATTAAAGGTAGGAAAAGATATGATTTATATTTATATTCTCATTTTTTTACATCACAAAACCCTGCAATTTTAACAGGGATGTATAGACTTTTTATATCCACTGTATAACAGCATGCCAAGTCTTGTTGTTTTATTCCCTCCTTACACCATGGTCACAGAAAATGGCATAAGCATATATAAGCATGTGTATGCATAAGCATACATCATTTTCATCCTTTGGTCACGAATTGGCAATCTCAGACTATGCATATCATGTTCACTGACAGCCGATTTAGCGGCATTGTGACATCTCAGTGTGTGACTGCTGCTACAACACAAGTGCAGTAGTGCAAATTGGGAAATGTAAACAAAACATGCTAATGGACCGACAAAATATCCTTTTTTTAACCTCTAGCTCACTTTGAAGAATGTGTTTGTTTATGCAACCCCATTTTCCATACGAGCCCGGATCACGTTGATTGATGATGTAAGCAGAAAGTAGTCATTTTCTTTAATCGCACATCTATTGTTAGAGGATCTTCATCATATAATCTGACATGGAGAACAGATGTTATCACACAGTCCGTTATAGAATTCGACTGAGATTTTATTAGGATCATCTCCCACACTGTGGCAGGTAATAATCTTAAAAGACTGTCAAATTTCGCAGAGGCTAAAACGGGCTTACGGGGACAAGTGAAGCTGAACCAAAACAAATGCCTCCCGCGGCATAACCTTTAATCTGTAAGTGTGTGCGTGTGTGTTTCCAGGTGTGTATACCTACACTAACCCATGTCTGTGTCTGTTAATTTTGCATGTTTTCATGCAGTTGAGTGTGTACATCTGGTTGTGGTTGTGTGTTGTTCTGCGTATTTCTGTGCTTCGGTTTATGTATCAGGCAGTTTCTTTCTTTTTGTTGGTCATCTCATCTTGCTCTGTGTGTGTGTATGTGTGTGTGTGTGTATACAGCATGACATCACGGATATGAAGCGCAAGATGAAGTCCATGAGCCAAGAGAATTCTCAGCTCACAGAGGAGATCAAGAGCAAAGAGGCAGCACTGGTCAAAGAGCATCTAGAGTTCCAGCGCACAGAGAAAGAAAAGGAGGCTCTTAAGGTACAATATCACTCCTAATCCTCTGTACTTCACCAAAACAAACAAACCAAAAAATAAATAAATCCCTCACCTTGTTCTGTTCCCCCTTTCTATTTACTCCTGTCACAGCACTAACTTTTCAGTCTGTCTTTATTTTATTCTCTACTCCTGCAAGTCACCCACTGCACTTTGTCTATCTTCTTGACTTGGCACCATCTAGCAATCACTCATGGTACATTTTCTTTCTTTTTTTTTTTCTTTTTTTTTTTTTATACCTTTTCTAAGAGCTGTTCCATTTTTTATTCTTTTTTTTTCTGCAATGCACTTTAGAGGCCATTATAACAGCTGAGCGCTATATATCACTTCCTGCTGGCCTTTTCTTTTAAATCCGACTCTTTCAGCTAATCAAATGTGTTTTTCTTCCCCCTCAGGCTGCTTTTTGTTATGTGTAATTTTGATTGCGTTTGGTGATGGTGGTGGTGGTGGTGGTGGGGGGGTGGGGGGGGATTTTGGTAGGTATCATGCTTGCATTTCAGGGTAAAGAAATCTGGGTTCAGGTGCTTTCCTTCAGTTGTATTCTTTAGGCTTCAAAAGGACAAACACAAAGCTGACCCTAGATCAGCACTTATAAATATGGGCCCATGTATTGTATCGCGTGGTTCAGTTTGTCAGCTGTAATATCGGTCTTGGTCTCTGTTCATCCATGGAATCGAATCATGCATTGAGAGGGTCATTTTTATTCATCAGCACGGAATTCAGTTTTCATAATCCTTTCATTATTAGTTTTCATATCTCTGTCTTTATCAAATAGCATAGTTTAAGTTTGAAGGCAAATATCTTTCAATATCACCTTGAGAGAGAGAGAGAGAGAGAGAGAGATCTTTGAATATCATAATAATGGATGTTGAGGAAGTAGAAGGAGAAAAAAAAACATACAAAGAATCACTCTCAATAGTTTTCAGTAGATGACCATATTGAAGCATTGCAGGGGCTTTGAGTACCTGTGGTAATTCAACAGCTGACATGAAAGGTTGAATGAATATGCATGGGCCCTTCTTTTCAGAGTCATTATGAACAGTTTCAATAATTCATCTCCGTGTCCATGGTATTGATGCACCGTTGGAAGTGGAAGGTAGGTCAGTCTTGATGAAGGTGTCCAGTGAACAAACTCCAGACTTCAGGTGCACTCCAGCATTATTAGTCTCCATTATATCATCCAGTAATATAATTCAATACTATTATTAATCTTGGTATATAGAGACTTAACAAACCTGTGCTTAATGGAACCGGAGCTATAGAGGACATCTAAGTTGACATGTAGCACGTTTCATTCCTAACTATAGAGTATAGATGTAATTTAAAAAGTTCATCGTTATCCTTTTTGATTGGGAGGATGTTTTTTTCCATTATACTCTTTGTAGGTGTTAGCTTGGTGGTGATATAAGTCCTCATAGGCAAGTCTTTCAATTTGGAGGCCATCTTGGCAATGCTCCCAGGCCATTATTTCAAGCCATACAAAACCAGTTTCATATCTATTCAATTGGAGAGATCTATAAACTTGAACATCACAGCTTAGTTGACACTTCTAAAATGGCTTTGAATTTTTTTTTTTTTACCCCATTTTCTCCCAATTTGCTTGTCTGCCAATTCCCACCCACTAGCTAGCTCTCACCTACTGTATAACATGACAGCTACCAGTCGGGGAGGGTCGATTCTAGCACATGCTTCCTCTAAGACATGTGAAGCCAGTCACAGCATGTTTTTTAGATTATGCTATATCACAGAGTAGCTGAACACACTCTGTGAAAAAATAAAGTTATCTACCCTCTTCAGCATACATGAGCTCATGTTACTGTGATTGAAAGGGGAGAGAGGAATTCCATCCTTCTCATCCAGAGAGCATTTGCTTCTAGGACTCCAGGCCATGAATAGCTATTTCATTGTTGGGATTCAGTCTGCCCATCTCCCCATGATAGGGCAATTCTTTTGTGCCACTGAAATTGCGGAGCTGAAATCACTGTTAAAATCTCACAAGAGAAAGACAAAAATTCAGCTTCTTCTGGCTACTATGCATGTGTATGACTCCATATCTCTTGGTAGGAATGAGACTGTAGGGGCGAATACCAAATCTATTGTAACATAGTGGTTCCTACACCCACATTATCCGATTCACTCTGCAGTTAGATTCGCTACATATCAAGCTACATAGTAACCCTTAATGTCTAGCTTTTTATGGCTTTTTATTTCCATCACCAGCTAGGGATAATGATGTATTAATTAATTTTATAGCCAGAGTGCTGATGTTAAATAGACTATGACATACAGAATAGGGAGCTTATGTGTAGCCAGCATTGTAAATACTTTCATGTAGCTCATTTCTATTAAAAATAAACCCTATATCATCTCTCATATTTTCATTATATTGAGTTGACAGAATAAGAGTTATGCATGGGCTGCTGCTTTTGGCGTGGATACAAAGCTGAAGGATAATGTCTCAGGTATAAGGACTTTTGTAACATTAGTCAAAAACTAGTCAAGACCATCACAGAGATTGTGGAGCTCTAAATTCATACCTGCAATCTAGTCTTTTCTTAAATATTTCATGGCATCTCCTAACAAACCAATCTACACTCTCATGTGATTCATTCCGTTGATTCAAAGTGGCATTTCAGTGTAGACACGTCTACTGCAAAAGTTTTTGCCATTCTTATAGTTTCTTTTTAGTGTTTTTGTGTCATGCTGTGGTCACTTACGTGTCTGCAGCAACTGAATTGCATTGAAACAGAACATGCTGACTTGTCCAGCTAAGAAAAATGGCTGCACAAACTGCTTTCAATTTATGTAAAGCCACACTGAGTCCATCAAACAGGATGAGGTTTTAGTTTTGTCTAATGCGCCATAATTGGTAAGAAAGGCTCTGATGAGTTCAAGTCTCTCGGACAACATGGCCTGCAATCTAATCATCTCTAAAAAGAAAGCAAAGTTTAGTGATAAGGAGTAGAAACTGGAGAACGTTTGTCCTGTGAGGTGTGAAACTTGCGCTAGCACAATCCCTGGTCATGGTCCAGCAAGTACAAGTACAGGGATGAAAAGTTTTGTTTGAGGTCCATGTACTGTAAGCTTCTAATTATTTTTGTGATATATTTCATGGGTGTTTCAATAGATGATTAAGTGGATCAAAGGGCTTTTCCCAATTAGAGCAGATTTCTGTAATGATTACATGAACCTCCCTTCTCTCAAAAGGAGTATCAAGCATTGCTGGGCACCTGTCCAAGCCAAGCAGCTTACACTGCATGCCTCAGGAATGACTTCTTGATGTGTAATGGCAATTGCACTCATTCTTATTACTATGAAAAACAAACTGATTAGGATGGAAACCTGGGGAGAGACAAAGATGAAAGACAGATACAAATGAATGGACAGAGGAAGGAAGAGCAAAATAATGAGTGAAAGAATTGATCCTGTTGTTTTGCTGATGCTTAGTTTCTTGTTCTGATTTCTGAACTAATGAACTACAGTGTAGAATACAAAAAGAGAAAAGTGCATAAAGCACAAAAGCCCATCCAAAAAAAAAAAAAACATCAATAGGTAGAGGTCTTTCCTGTCATGATTATCTATTGATAATCAAACTTGTTCTTCTTTTTATCCAAACTCCATCAGACTAAGGCTGAAAAACTTGATTGCACCCGCAAAAAACTTGCAAGTTGATTTACGAATTGCTTTGTGTCTTTCACTTGAGCAAAACTGTCCAGTTTTGTATGTTTGCCTTAATGAATAGGAACTTTGGGGTGTTACTCCCTAAAAATGCAACATACATTGCAATGTTTATGCAAATGTATTAATTTAGCACCCGCTTTGTGATTTACTAAGCGTAAAAATCCCGTAGAAAAGCAGCTGTTTTTGCGGAAGTCTGGTTAAAGACAAAATTATATCAAGATTATACTTTAGTATCTCAAAATCATTAGAACTTTTCTTAAAATAATTTGTTCATATTATATATTCATCACTCGTACACAATTGTTCCCTTTGCTGAAGCAAATTAGCGAGTGTTATTTGCTTAGTAAATCTTGCTTAGTAAATGTGGCCGCTTTTGAGGTCAAAATAGACAGTGTGTATCCTTTTTCTGCTGTAACATCTTTTCTTTTTTTCTTTTTTTTTTTTGCTTAATGCTGCATGCTTTTCATCCAGTCAGGATTGTAATTGTTATGGGATATAGCACACTTCTGATATTGCTTTGATAATTGAATCATAAGTTCCGCCGCAATCTAAAAAGCATTATCAGCGGTGGTCTCATCATTATGAATGGGCACTGGTGTCATTAGCCTCCATATCCCTCTGGCCTCCACAACCAAAAAACAATTCAAAATAGTAAACAAGACAGCAGACTCAAGCAAGACTTTAAAAAAAAAAAAAAAAACAGCATTGATTGCTTGACATGTGGCGCACAATAAAATTGGCTGGATTAATTACCACAGCACATCATTACGACTGCACGCTCCATAACTGCATAAAGGCTGAACGGTTTGTTATGCCAATCACGTCATGGAAAATCTGCTTGACAAGAACAGAGAAAACGGGCCAGGCAGAACAGGAAAGCAGGAGAGCAGGCAGTAAGGGCAAGGACAAATAAAGATTGTTCATGTTGCAGAACGCAGCAAATTAATAGCATATGTGCTGCAATTCATCTTTTGTCAGTCAGTCTTTCGCTCTGTCCCTCTCCCTCTCAACGTCTGCATGCATTTCAGCTCTGAAATTCTTGCTACCTTTTACTTCTTCAGCTTCGCTTTTGCTATCATCTGCAGTTGTTTCTCTTTCTACCTTAGTTACTGAATGATACATGGTTTGTCTAAATTAGGAATGTTGGCCTCATTGTAAAAAGACTGCTTACTGCACCTTACAAATAGAAACTAATAGTTTCTAAAATAACAACTGGTTCATAGGGAATTGTTATGGTTGACACGCCACATAATCCAGTCTAAAGATGGCTATGTGTGTGTTCAGCAACAATACTCAGATAGGCTGTGGCGTTCAATCAGTGCTCAATTTGTATTATGGGGCCCAGTGTGTGACAAGAAAGCATTCCTCACACCATTACACCACCACCAAGAACTTTTTAAACAAGGCAAGTTGGGTCCATGGATTCATGCTTTTCATGTCCCAAATTTTGACCCAGAAATTGAGGTTCATCAGACTAGGAAACATTTTTCCAATCCATTCTGTGCCCACTGTAGCTTCAGATTCCTGTTCTTAGCTGACAGGAGTGGAACCCAGTGTGGCCTTTTGTTGTTGTAGCCATCCACCTCAGGTTTAAATATGTTGCATGTTCTAAATGCTTTTCTGCTCACCATGGTTAGAGACAGTGGTTATTTAAGTTACCATAGTGTTTCTGTCAACTCCAACCAGTCTGGCCATTCTTTGTTTTCTGCACTGTAAATTCTAGAGATAGTTGTCTGTGGAAACCCCAGGAGATCAGCAGTTTCTAAAATACTCCAACCAGCCATTCTGGCACCAACAACCATCCCAAAATCAAAGTCACTGATAACACAGTTATCAGTTATTTCCTCAATCTGATCTTTGATGTGAACATTAACTAAAGCTCTTGAACTGCATGGTTTTCTGCAGTGCACTTCTGCCACGCTTGGCTGATTGGATACTTCCATGAATGTGCAGGTGTAGAGGTGTTCCTAATAAAGTGGCTGGTGACTGTCTTATACTGTAGGTCACAGCAAGACCGGTGTTACTCATCAATGTCATTTAATAGATGTGTGGGAGGTTTGATAATGTGATGAATATGAAAACTCATCTCCTTATTCTCATCAGTAATAGCACATGTTCGAACTTCACATCTCGAGCCATTGCCTGTTCTTTAGCAAATCTGAGCTTTTAGCAGTTGGAGGCCTTTCATTACATCTTAATGCATCCTTCCATTTTTAACATTTATAAACTCGTAAAAAAGTGCCATCCGCCTAGCCGAAGAGTTGCGAGATTCATTATTCAGCACAGGCTCTCTAGCCATCTAAATCTCGTTTCTATGAGAAGGCAGTAAGTGCAGAGATGCCATTTAGCCATTTGCTCATCAAATCGTAATCCATCAAATTTAGTGCTATTATAATGAGTTGTGGACGAGAACTCCCACTCTGGAACTTCACAAGCTGAAAATCATTCAAGAATGTAAATCATTATCAATGTCTATGTTTTAAATTCACAAGTCTGAACAAATCAGAGAATCTCAACTCAAATCAACACCAAAATCAGCTCAACAGCTACATATTAAGCCTCGGATTGGAGTTGGGCGTTTTGACAGCTGGAAAAACAGTTCCCTACAGGAATAAAGGATTTATGATTCAGATAAAAAGCTAACTATGCTACATTTTGAGTTTTTATTAGCCTTGAGAGAGAGTTCATTTTGCCTCCATTTTAAGTGACACTGTTCAAAGGACTTGAGGAAAAAATGAGCGTGGAGGAAAAAAAATCAGCTGTCGATAGTTTATGTATGATTCTTGCCCTTAGATGGTCGCAGCATTAAAGCAAGGTGATTTGCGCCTCTGCAACTCCTGTCCCATTAATTTGTCAGCTATAGGCTACCAGCCACCCCTAGTATTTAGTGATTGTCAGGGGTATTACACCTCTGACAGAAAGTCAATAGCAGCCTTTAGTGAATGGTGACAAATCCAGATTCATTTACATTAGAGCAGAAGTCCTGTCATATCCACCTACCTAGGGATCTTTTTTTTTTTTTTTGTAATTTCCTGTGTGCCTCTATGTTGTCCTATCAAAATGCATCATCTTTAGAGATTGTGACTATGCTAATGATGTGCCTGTCTGCTAAACGGTGGCTTAGTCAGATGTGGAAAGTTGTGATAAAGATCATGTCTCTGTCACTGAAAAAAAAACAGTGGCTCTGAGGTTGTTCCAAAGATTGTATCAGTTGATATTTCCCGAAAGGTTGAGTCAGTTTGGTCCTTAAATATCCAGTTGATATTCCTCAAATGTTGTGTCCCCAAAGGCTGAGTAACAGGCCAAGCTATAAACTACTAGTGATTTATTAAAGTAGCTAGCTACACTCCAAGCTACTAACAAACAGTAACTAACTACATTGAAGCTACTTTTGTTGTTTTTCCTCTCTGATGCTACTTTGTCAAACTGAGGGAAAGCAACTGGAACATTTTCATTTGTGCAGCTATTTACTGCACGCAATAAAAATTTACATGCTTTGTACAGCCATAACAAAGAGATGTTGCTTCTATATTTGTAAATCATTCTTAGAAGCAGTTAACATTGCTTAACTGTAAAACAACAATCATCAAATAACAGCAGATACAGCTAGCTAGTAAATATATGTACGTCAATCCATTTAATATTAAATTAAATAGCCATAGTTGGGTATTTGCTGTAATATGAATAATAATGCTGGTCATCATTGATTTATATTGGCTGATAGCTCCTATTATAAGCCCCAGTGATGATATTAATATGGCTCCAAAGATCATGCCAATGTTTACTTAAAGACTGAATCAATATTATTTCAAAAATTGTACCACTATGGCTCCAAGCATGCCGTTGGGTACGGACAGTTTGTTGCTGCATGGCAAAGCAGATAAATTCAAATGGCAGGTAGGCTAGAATATGCAAAGCTTGAAAACCAAACACGTTCAAAACCAGGATCAACCACAATCAATAGTAAAAGATTGATTGTACCTTGCAATGAACTGATGTATTTGTAGTTAACCAGTCGCTGGGAACAAGTCTGTATAATTAGAAGTCTGTGGAATGGGTCATGTGACAGATCAGGTGCTTGTAGTTTGATATTTAAAGGATGATTCTGGGAAATGGAGTTTTCAGACCAACCTTTTCCCAATGATATCAGTAGGAGCAATCTCTAAGGGAAAATAATACTGCAATTAGGGACACTTGTAAGCATGTGGCTACTGAAAAGAATGAAATACATTAAATTATGTTAAATTATGAATGAATGTAGATTCAAATTACCCTAGAAGACCAGACAACATTTTTTCAATCTTCAACTCTATAATGCTTTGCTCACTGTCACCTCAGATTCCTGTTCTTGGCTAAGAGTGGGACCTGATGTGGTCTTCTGATGTTGTAGCTCATCTGCTTCAATGGTTTGATGTGTTGTCCATTCTGAGACGCTTTTTGAGTTACCATAGACTTCTGTTACCTTGAACAAGTCTGGCCATTCTCCTCTGACCTCTCTCATCAACAAGGCATTTCCACGCGCAGAACTGTTGCTGCTCACTGGATGAATTTTTTGTTTTTCACACTATTCTGTGTAAATTCTAAAGACTATTGTATGTGAAAATCCCAGGAGATCAGCACTTTCTGAAATACTCAAACCAGTCTGTCTGACACCAACAACCATGCCGGCCATGTCAAAGTCGCTGAGATCAGATTTTTCCCCATTCTGATGTTTGATTTGAAAATTAACTGAAGCTCTTGACCTGTATCTGCATGATTTTATGATTTATTATTAGTATTATTATTTTTTATTAAAGTGGCCAGTGGGAATATATAATATTTTCCACCTCTAGCCTTGCTTCTCTAAACTTTCTGTGCCCTCTCAATGCTTTGCCCATGCTTACCAAAAGCCTCCAACCTGCCTGGGGCCTGATCTTCCCTACGGCACTGTCTGGTTGGCCTCCAATTAGGGCACTTCATAAGAATGCATTATCATTCTAATGAATAGACTACACTTTCCAATCATCAGGGAACACAGAGATGTATAATAGGAGAGGAGTTGCCCTTAGCCTGGGTCAGGTCCAGTTGATTGCTATGCATTTGGCCCGGACATCACTTCTTCTGAAATCTTAATACATCCTTCAGCCACTAGCTAAAACGTTTAGCCCTGGGTGGAAGAGCTCAGAACTAAAGAGGTTCTTCGGGATATAACGCAGGATAAACAACGTGATCATAGTGCACAGGTGACATTTTAAAGCAGAATTGGCAGGAGCATTAATGAGTCTGTAATGGAATTGTCTTAGCATATGGAAAAGCAGCAAGTGCTTTATGTGAGTTGCCTCTCTAAATGGCAGGTACCTATTCCCTATCAGAGGCTGCTGACAATATGGATAGATTTATCCCAGGCTAATGCTTGGTTAATGTCTGGTGAAATGGGGTTCGTATCTCACGTCTGTTTTCTGATTTATTCTTGGAAACAGTAGCCGACAGTTTCTGTGTTGGATTAATCAGCGATGTGGCACACAAGATGTGTTTGCACTTATTTGGTTGAAACGTCAACATGGTTCTGGCAGCAGGGGGGGAAGAGGAGCTCTCCAGGAGGGAAGCCAGATGGAGCTACTGATCAGGGGGTTTAGCTTTTTATCTGCTCCAATGATAGGTCTTGGCTGCTTGAACCCTCTTTCTCTTTGTTTCTTTTTCTTTTTCTTTGTCCGCCTCGGTTTGTCTGCCTATTTTTTTGGTTGGCAGATTGGGTGCAGACTATTATCATACAATGCACAAGACACTTACTTCCCATTTTGTCCTATTCTTTCTTCTCTCCATTTTATTTTATTGTTTATTTTGCTCCTTTTTGGGCTGACAGGAATGTCAACTTTACTGCAATTCCCAGTGGCATCCTAAAGTGTGTGTTCTATAGGCAAATAGTGCTTTTGAAATGCTTTTTACCTTCGACGGCTCTTCTTAAATGAACCTGTCCTTTCTCTCCTCATGCCTTCCTTCCTATAGGCTGAGCTTCAGAAGATGAAGCAGCAGGCCCAAGAGACCAAGCAGTATATGGAAAATCAGGAGGTAGAAGAGCACAGGTTGCTGAAAATCATAGCAGACGCTGACACCGAGAAAGTGCGGCAGAAGAAAGAACTGGATCAGGTAAGGCAGAAAGAAAGGGATGTGTGTGGGTGTATATTTAGGTGAAGGATTTGCTTCAGTAGCCACCCATTTGCCATGCTATAACGATGCCAAGTTCAATCTTTCCGGTAAAAAAGATTTGGGCACATTCCAAACTTATTAAAATTGCTGTCTGTATGTGAGGCCACAGCTTCACTTTGGTGAGAGAAAGAACCATGCAAGACCTCGGGTCAAGTTCTCATTAATGAGAAAAAGAGAAAGACAGAATGCATGTGCATGTGTGCAAGGGGAGTAATCTGACTTGTCACTTTGAAAATTAACAATCGTGGAGACATGTGGTCAGTCATAACACGGGTTAATCAACCAATTATTGTTTAATTGGAAAAGTAATACATCCCGGTATGTGCTCAGAACAAACAAACGATTGCACGTCATTTATTGTGCCCTGATTCTTTTGAAATTCTTTTAGGCAAATCATATTACTTGTCTTATATTTTTTTCATATTTTAAAAAGTGTGACTATGAGAAAGTCAAAGCTGTCAAAGTGGCAAAGAGAGCTGATGCAGATTTTTTCATAAGGTCAGGGATATTCATATCCTGAGGGCACTTTATTTGAATGGACCATGCTGACTCTAGCTCCTTATTTATATATCAATCATACAAAGACATTGTTTAATATGTGCTGATAGAAGTTTTAAATCAGACTAAAGAAACGCTTAATCATTTGGTTTAGCCTTTTTTCTTGAAGAAATGTCTCTAAAAAGGATTTATATTTGAAAAGAGCAAAAGACCACACTCACACACACACTACACTATAACTAGTAACATTATGGACCAGATCTAAAATTGAAGAAACAGTCAGCTATAGAGCTGTCATAAATAAAAAATGGTATGAAGTAGAAACTGGGCTGATTTCTTTCTAGCCCAGACTGTAGATATATGCTTCATTGGTGAACGTTCCCCCCACGCTCCCCAGATTTGGTTTGCATTGGGACTAGTTTAGAGGTCTGTGAGCAAATGACAAGCAATGCAGCTTTTCTGTTTGCTATGCTTGCTATTTAGAAAAGGCACAGTATGATTACAAATATGATTGAATCACCAATCATGAGTAGTGCTACTCATCTGTCTTTTAATGAATTTGTTTCTATGCATATACCTAATAGTTTATGCCTAAAATGTGGCCCTGTGCTATAAGGCTCAACCATAATAGTTTCATAAATGTAACTGAGTTACTGATAGAGACATTTATTCCCCTCCCATTCAATATGGTGACCAGCCATCACTGCAGTTATGCCATTAGATTTTCAATTGTTTTTACTGTAATAAAAAAGATACACATATAGAAGTATGTATAAAAGTATTAAAAGGAGCTGCAGCTGTAGCTGAGTGCAGTTCCTGTAAGATTTAGAAATTTGGCAACATCAAAAGAATCCAGTTTAGTATGTTGAATTTATTTCTCATTTGTGAGGAAACTGAATTATGTGTTCATGATATAACCTGCAGTATGTGTTATAACCAGGGTTGCCAGATCTGTGTCACAAAAGCAGGCCAATTTAATACAAGCAGTATTAAAACAAATAGTTGCCCAGAATCATCATGTCCTAAAATGGTCTCATATAATAATAATAATAATAATAATAATAATAATAATAATAATAGGATGAATAGCATGAATGAGAAGAAACCATCTCTCACTTCACCATATACATGGCGCATAAACTGTGGATTTAGGGTTATATGCTAGTTTTCTACATTTATTTTCCAGTAGTTTTTCAACTAGATGCAAACAGCTTAATATATCTGGTCCTATGTGTCCAAGGCTTTCAGTTTATGTGTTTAGTTAGAATTTAGCTTCAAACTTATAAGTTACACTCTGTGTACATCTATATTTGGTTTAAGGTATGGTTTTAAATAGACATACAGCCCTGCATTGAGTTTGCATTACATTATGTAATGGGAAAGATACTGTCATACAACAGCATGGAATGGTGCACTGACACAGGAGTTAGATAAGAGTTCAAGCTGAAGCTGGAAACGGACAAAGGTATTTGATCTTCAGAAGAAAAGACGCTTTCTTGCTTTATGGACTGAAGTTTATCCCAAACTAAAATTAGAGCAGTGTTTGTGTCTCTCAGTAGGTGTGGGTCATATACCTTCCCACGTAAAGAAACTGCCATTGCACAAAGCCTGGGACCAAATAAAAAGATGATGCAATGTGGCAAGATGAGTCATCTTTTCTTCCACATGTAAAACATGTGAAACTATGGCTCCAAAAAGTATCAGCAAAAGCTATGAAGACATTTAAATATTTATTATACTATTATAAGTATTTAATATTTACATTTGCTGCTCTTTTGACATTAGCTCCTCCTGCATTACGTGCCATCTAACATACAGTATGCTAGAACTATTTTATAGTGCTTTTAGCTAGTTTTTTTCATGTTTATGCTTTTGAAACATTTTTCAAGTTTTGTTTGCTCGCCCTGGTGTTTATCGTTAAGGTAATTAGCGAGCGGGACATTCTCGGGTCTCAGCTGGTGCGGCGGAATGATGAACTGGCACTGCTTTATGAGAAGATCAAGATCCAGCAGTCCATCCTGAACAAGGGCGAGATCCAGTACAACCAGAGGGTGGAGGACATCCGCCTGCTCAAGCTGGAGATCAGGAAGCTGCGGAGGGAGAAGACAGTCCTCAATAATACTGTGTCCAGTGTGGAAGACCTCAGGTAGGCTTGGGTTGTGTATACATGTGGCTGTGTGTATCAGCTGACTGAGGAAATGTGCACTCTACTGAGTTAGGAATAAAACATAATGATGCATGCTGTTATATGAAAAAAAGTTACCCCCAATTTTTTCTAATGCCAGCATGCCGCATGCTTTTCTTCCTCTTATAACACAGCAATTAGCCAACACTAACACTTTTTATTTATTAAAGGACAGAACATCATACCATTCAGCTGTTGTAGTTGGGCTATAGTCAAGATTGTCAGTGTCAATTCCAAGATCTGGACTGGCCGAGAGTCTTAAAGGAGAATTTTGATTCCAAAGATGAAAGTGAGTCAAGAAGAAAAAACATAAAAAGCATCAAATCCTTTTCGAGGCCAAGCCTTTACTTCAATTAGCTGGCTTCATTTGTGCATTGCGCCAATGATTAGGCTGTTTTATAGAAGAAGGAATGACTTCTTGTCAAACTTTTTGCATGCGAAAAGAGAAGACAACACTAATATTATTTTATTTTTGGATTATTCCAAGACTATAGTGAAACCAATGCTCAAAACTGAGAAAAGTCATATATGCATAATCCATGTATTTTATTTTTGGGGAAAAAATCCATACAAATAAGGCTTTTCTGTGGGGGAAAATACTTTTAAATATTGCTCCTCTTTGAACATTTCAGATAACTGATTTTGAAAACCCTTTTAAAGAATGCTAAAGAAACAGGTTTTGAGTAAAAATGAGAAATATTTCTAAATGCATTGCACAGATTCTAAATGGTTATGGTTTTGGTTTTCATTGTATGAAAATAAAAAAGGGATAAAAGAGGCCTTGTCTCTGGCCAACAGAGGAGATTTCTCTGTATTGTTATGTTTTGGGGAAAGATGCAGGAAGAAGGGGTGAATAAAATAAAAAAGTAATTTGTTGCCTGCCTTGGTAATGCCAAACTGTAATGCATGCTGTGTCATATTCCCCATGGTTATTTAAGTAATATGAGCACTGGGCTTTGCTTGCTGTCCATTTCGCTCTCTCTCTCTCTCTCTCTCTCTCTCTCTCTCTCTCTCACACTCTTTTGCCAGATTGCTGAGTGGCAAAAAAAAAAATCCTATGAGTCTGAATTATGCACTAATATTTCCAGGCGGTCCTCTTGATTTTACATCATGTCATTAATTCAGCTAGAAAAGATTTTCTGAGATTTTTCCACTTCGAGGGAGAGAGAGAGAGAGCACATAATCACAAAGTAAAGACTAATATTCTCTTGCTAATGACAGGATTACCCGAATATATGGCTTATTGTAACCCAGACGGGGCAATCAGCGAATGATGTTCCTGAGGAGAATATGGAAAATGTGCTAAATGATATACAGTAAGTTTGACTATGTGAGACATCTAGTCATATCCCACTTTCCATATATATTTCTGTGGGTATAAATCAAACAGAGTATGTTAAACCTATATTCATCCTTAATCAAATGGCAAATAGTGTAAAACAAGTTCTATACCTACATGATTAGCAAAGTCAGTGTTTCTGACAGCACTTTGCAGTTCATTTTCGTGATATAGCGTCCAACCTGATCACATGAAAAAAACCCAACATGAATTTGAATAAGCAAAGTGGATGTGCTTGGACTTACAAATTAAGTTGTAAGAAAAGGCAAACCACGCACTTAAGGCTAACCTTAATCCGTGTAAGTTCTCGTACAAATTGAGTTATGGAGCTGGTTATGAGTTTGAATGAAGCCATGTTGTTAATGTCTGCTGCACCTCCTTAAAAAGTTTTATAATTAGATTATAAATTGACTGAGGTGGCAATGTATCAGAATATATTTCTACTAAAGATATTCCTTGTTTTTGTATTTAAAATGCACACAGATACTGTATGCGTACCTGTAACAACTGTCCAAGTCCACTAGGCCAGCATCTCTTTAAGGTCATATGTGGTTAAAACCTAAATAGCTAGCTAGAATCTTTAAGACCATATATGAGAATGTGGTCTCTTTTGGTCTTGTATAGAAATCTTCATGTAGGAAAAAATAAGTCATTAGCATTCATATAAGTACATGTATACTTTCACAGATTTTGTAGGCCAGCTACCTAACATCCCTTGTGAAAAAATAGTATACTTTAATTTGATAATAGATAATAGCTAAGATCACATGAAGGGTTGTACAAATATGCTTGATTATAATAGTAAATATAGTAGTTATGTACTGGGAGTGTAGAGCTTGATATACTAATTGGATAATTGAAGAGCACATGGATAGCATTACAAAAATGAATGAAACACATTTTAATGTATTCTGGGGTTCACTTTGGTGGCACAGAATAATACTTAAATTATATCATAATGCTGGCCATAATAACATATGAGTCATATACTTAGTATATATAATGTGTAAATTAATGGTGATTTGGTACAAATTAGTGTAAAAAAGTGCCACAGTCACACACCTTAACTATGTAACTATTTCAGCACTACATAAACATACTTTTTCACCCCAAGGAATAAAATAATGAGGCAGGATTTCTGAGGGAATTTTAAAGTCATATTGAAAATCTTCACTGCTAGCTAGCTAGCTAACATAATTGACAGAATATCTGAGAGACTGTTTAAGTCATATTAGTAAATGCTTTTAATTCTCATTGTTGATGCTAGTCAGCTAGCTAACAGGACTTCTGACAGGATTTTTAGTCATGTTCATAAACGTTCCTAATCTTCAATGCCAAACATTATCAAGCTATCTCACAGTCTCTCAGTAAACTACGCCTGATAGACAGAATTTTTAAACGATTTTTTTTAAAAGTCATATTCATAAAAATTCACAATCTTCACTGCTAACACCAATATATCTAACATAAACTCTCCTCAGCAATCTTGTTGTGTTCATAGATGTTCATAAATGTTCTTCACTGCTAACACTAGCCAGTTAGCTATCATAAGATAATTGACAGGATATCTGAGAGGATGTTTAGGTCAAATTAATAAATGTTTATAATTCTCACTGCTGAGTCAGCTAGTCAGCTAGCTAACAGGATTTCTGACAGGATTTTTCAGTCATATACATAAATGTTCATAATCTTCATTTACTGCTAACCCTAATATAGCTAACATGAGATTTCTGGGGAGATTTTCAAGTCATATTTTTAAATATTCATAAATGTTCACTGCTAACACTAGCCAGTTAGCCATCTGAGAGGATGCTTTAATGAATAAATCTTTATCATTTTCACTGCTATTGCTAGTCAGCTAGCTAACAGGATTTCTTAGAGGATTTTTAAGTCTTCACTGCTATCTAGCTGGCTAGCTAAAATAAGCTAACGACAGGATATCTCTACAAACTCTTCAAGTGCAGTCAAAAATGTTCTATGGACTACAAAACCAGATCTCATAAAAAGTTAATACAAACTCTAACAAAATATCAAGTATGGTTGTATTCTGTTCAACTTTATGAGTATAAAGTTGTAGGCAAATGTATAAAGGTTAACCACACACCCATTCCTAACCTTAACGTTCATATCTGTTGTGTAAATAGTTGCAAATGTGCAAGTGTGTGACCACGGTGTTACAAACAGACCCTTTTCCACTGGGCTTGAGTCCACAGTGCTGACCTGGGATCATTTTTTTATTTTTATTACACTGTTTGCCATTATATGAACAAAAGCAAGCCAGCTCTGAATCAGCACTCTTGCTTTTAATGCATGTTGGTCCAGATTTGTTTCCTGTGCATACAGAGTACAAACTTAAAGCTGCATTCTGCAAAGTTTAATAATCCTCAGAGGGTGTCTGGGTTTTTTTTTCCTTTATTGTTGTTTTGAATACTATTCTTTGCATATAAATAGCTGAACCTAGTATACCTAACTCTTATGCTGAGATTTTTAATGCAGATTCCTTCTCCATCTGGTTTCGGAATATAGCCTTAAAGTTTTATTCAGCATGTTTTAATGATCCTTTGCATCTTCCTGAGCACTGCATAATCTTGCATCTGTTAGCACATACTGCTAATAGTGAGCTGCTGTATTCTGCAAAAAACCATTTAAAGTGTAAACAGATGTATAATAGCTAAGGTGTGTGTGAGCGAGGTGTTATTCTGAATATACCACAGTAGGGTCAATGAATGTTATTGAATGAAGCATGCACAAAAGCTAGGATTGATAGAGAGACCATGAACATGTACGCTTGCGCTCGGATCTTTTAAACTTGACAGAGCCTGATGATAAATCACTGGAGCAAGCTTTTTGTGCTTCTCCTCTCAGCATGGTGTGCCTTCCCTACTGCAGCATAGCTTGTAAACGAACTGCTGACCTGGTTGGTTCTTACTCTCCAAGAAATAGGGAGGAATCTGATCCAAGACCAGCGCAGAGTTTTTATGAACACAGAGAGCCTGTTAGATGTTTCACACTGGCAACTTTGCTGTTCTGCATGGGTTGCCAGTTTCAAGCCATTTTAAGTTTGGCCAGCTTGTCCAATAGACCGAAAAGCAGTTTAGTGTTTGTGTTCAGAGCTCAGTGCAGATTTTTTTTAACCTAAAGTTGCACTGTCATGTTTTTTCTTTTTTTTGTTTTTCCTTTTTTTTTAAGAGTCACAGTGGGTATTTATGGAACAGTAAAGTGGCAGCCTTGGCTTTTGTTTTTCTAACACACTAAAGCAGGGGTATTCAGCTAAAATTTCTACAGCTACATTAAAATTTCTACAGCTTCATTACTGATAATTAAACTAACATGACTGAAAGATGACAACAGTTACATTTAATGCTTAACCATTAGTGATTAGTTCATGGCTATAAATAAAACACATCAATTTGAAGTAGTTGCCACTTTTAACTAGTGTCATGGTCTCTGAACAGACGAGACAACTGTTTTAAACTTGAGGTAAATAAATGCATACTTCTCTACCCATTCATCTTTAAACAATATGTTTTTGTCATCAACTTTTATTAACAAGCATGTCCTCACTTCAATAAGAGGGTAAGACCAAAGATAGTAAATAGAATTTTTTTTAAATGCAATTCTTTGCAAACCCTTAACCCCGGCACCCTGCCCGACAACTAGCTAGCTAGTATTTTTTTAATTGTTTAGCTACTGTACTGCTGTTATGAATAGGAAGCGGTTGGATGTAAGCCTGAGCCTTTTATTAAGAATTCGAATCACAAATTTGTAGCTAGAAAATTAAGGTTGATTGATCGGATACAGAGCAACAAAGGGCAATCAATGTAAAAAAGAAAAAAAAAATTATTGGTGCATGTAAGTTTTTCCTTTAAAGAAATAAAATGAAAGTTGTCAATTTATTTCAGTCTGACTCCTATAAGATTTAATACCATGTGACTGCTGTTGAAGCAACGCAGTTAAGCTTGTGTTTGAATTCAGCCAGTGAATCAGTTTACTTTCTAACCCCCCATCTTGGTTGTCTTTATTTAAGGAATGACATTACACTGATCACGTTTAAACTGTTGAAAGATTTATAAAACCATCTGTAATTTTACTATCTTGTGGTTGTATCACATAAGATTGTTGTATAATTAAGGAAAATATCTAATTTAAGCACAGCCTAAAGAAGAATGTAATAGCTGTAGTGTTTATACAGTATTTTAAGAAGCAAAAATACTTCTACATGCAAATACTTCTACATGAAGCAATTATGCCTGGGGATTTACTGTGACTTTCTATGAAAAGTTTAGCTTCTCTTTTCCCGAAGTTTTCTGATACTCTGTGTTACAGCAATCCACATCTCATTATAGGTGATATGTCATTTCATCTCCTTCATCCTTCTGGCCCACATCATTCACTCTGCTGAGTAAAATTGGAGGGATATATTTAAGAGCATGTTGTATAAAACATTAGCTACATGTCCTCACTCTTTGATGTCCATCCATGTGCATGATATGCATGTCCTCATACACCCATGTGTAGGAGTGATTTTAAATGCATGTCTATCTTTAATGAGAAGCTTGTTGCATTTGAAAAATTGGCTCACTGGGCGTGAAAAACATGGTTGAATTAATGTCGTTCAGTATATTCTTATACTGTTTGTGCTCTTAATTAATTAATAAATAAATAAATGTCTGTGAATAACAAGCATTATCCTGCCAATCTTACCCCAGTGCTTGTCTGCCAGCCTTAAAATGACACACTGCATTTTTCCTCCATCTCCACCCCCTGCCGATCTCTTCTCTTTTATCATTACACTTACACAATGATATGGCAAAAATAGTGGCAAACATAATATATGTTACTTTTACACATACCATTTTATATATATATATATATATATATATATATGTGTGTGTGTGTGTGTGTGTGTGTGTGTTTGTGTGTGTGTGTGTGTATACCGATCAGCCATAACAGTAAAACCACCTGCCAAAACAGCTCTGACCCAGCGAGGCATGGACTCTACAAGACCTGAAGGTGTGCTGTGGTGTTGCATGGTGGGGCCTCCACAGATCACACATCCCACAGATGCTTGATCGGATTGAGATCTGGGGAAATTGGAGGCCAAGTCTACACCTTGAAAGAGGCCACTGTCATTAGGGAATACCGTTGCCATGAAGGGGTGTAATTGGTCTGCAGCAATGTTTAGGTAAGTGGTATGTGTCTAAGTAACATTAACATGAATGCCAGGACCAAAGATTTTGCAGCAGAACATTGTCCAGAGCATCAAACCGCCTCTGCCGGCTTGCCTTCTTCCCATAGTGCATCCTGGTGCCATCTCTTCCCCAAGTAAGCGACACATAGGCACCCAGCTATCTACATGATGTAAAAGAAAACGTGATTCATCAGACAAGGACACCTTCTTCCATTGTTCCACGGTGCAGTTCTGATGCTCACATGCCCATTGTAGGCGCTTTCGGCGGTGGACAGGGGTCAGCATGAGCACTCTGACCAGTCTATGCAGCCCCATACGCAGCAAGCTGTGATGCACTGTGTGTTCTGACACCTTTCTATCACAGCCAGCATTAACTTTTTCAGCAATTTTTGCTACAGTAGCTCTTCTGTGGGATCGCCTTTGCTTCCCACGCACATCAATGAGCCTTGGGTGCCCATGACCCTGTCGACAGTTGTCCTTCCTTGGACCACTTTTGGTAGGTACTAACCACTGCATACTGGGAACACCCCACATGACCTGCCATTTTGGAGATGCTCTGACACATTCTAGCTATCACAATTTGGCCCTTGTCAAAGTGCCCATTTTTCCTGCTTCCAACACACCAACTTCGAAAACTGACTGTTCACTTGCTGAACAGTCAAAGGGGCTCAAAGGTATTTGGACAAAGTGACATAATTGTAAATATAACCATAATTGTAATACTTGGATGAAAATCCTTTGCAGTCAATGACTGCCTGAAGTCTCGAGCCCATGTTCTCAAAACTCAAATTCTGAGTTTCCTCCCTGGAGATGCTTTGCCAGGCTTCACTGCAGCCATCTTCAGTTGCTGCTTGTTTGTGGGTCTTTCTGCCTTCAGTCTTGTCTTCAGTAAGTGAAAAGCATGCTCTATTGGGTTGAGATCAGGTGACTGACTTGGCTATTGAAGAATATTCCATTTCTTTGCCTTCAAAAAGTCTTGAGTTGCTTTTGCAGTATGTTTAGGGTCATTATCTACCTGCACTGTGAAGCGGTCAGTTTTGTAGCATTTGGCTGAATGTGAGCAGAGAGTATAGCCCTATACACCTCAGAATTCATCTTGCTACTTCTGTCAGCAGTCACATCATCAATAAACACCAGTGAGCCCGTTCCATTGGCAGCCATACATGCCCATGCCATAACACTACCTCCACCATGTTTGACACATGATGTGGTATACTTTGGATCATGAGCTGTTCATTTCTTTCACCATACTTTTCTCTTCCCATCATTCTGGTACAAGTTAATCTTGGTTTCATCAGTCCAAAGAATCTTATTCCAGAACATGGGAGGCTTTTTTAGATGTTTTCTGACAAAGTCTAATGAGGCTTTCCTGTTCTTGAATGTTACCAGTGGTTTGCACCTTGTTGTAAACACTCTGTATTTACATTCATGAAGGTGTCTCTTGATTGTAGATTTTGACAATGATACGCCTACCTTCTCCAGAGTATTCTTGACTTCTGTTAATGTTGTGAAGGGGTTTTTCTTCACCAAGGAAAGGATTCTGCAATCCATCACTTTAGTTGTCTTTAGTTTAGTGGCCTTTTGATGTTGTTGATCTCACCAGTGCTTTCTTTCTTTTTAAGAATTTACCCAACTGTTGATTTGGTCAACAAGGTTTTTGCTATCTCTCTTATAGATTTATGTTGTTTCTTCAGCCTAATGATGGCCTCCTTCACTTGCAGTGTGATCTCCTTGGACTTCATATTGGTAGCTCTAGCTGCCAAATGCCAACTCAATACCTGATGTCAACTCCAGACCTTTTATCTGCTTCATTTGTCTTGAAGTAACAAGGAAATGGACCGCACCTGGTCATTTAACTTCTTGTCAGTCAATTGTCCAAATACCTTTGAGCCCCTGAAAATGGAAGTACTTTGCTTAAAATGGCTGTAATTCCTAAATGGTAAATGCAATATTTTTGTGGAACCTCTTAAAATAAAGCTGAAAGTCTACACTTCGATCACATCTTGATTGTTTTATTTCAAATCCATTGTGGTGGTGTATAAAGGCAAAATCACAAAAACTCTGTCATTGTCCGTACCTAATACCTAATAACTGTATGTATGTATGTATGTGTATATATATATATATATATATATATATATATATATATACACACACACACACACACACACACACACACACACACACACACACACACACACACACATATATATATATATATATATATATATATATATATATATATATATATATATATATATATACATATACATACATACACAGTCATGGGAATTTTTTTTTTGTTGTTGTTGTCACCTGAGGTGGTTTGTTTATAGAAGTTGGTGAAGACCCCACAGTTGTTATTTAGGCCCTGATAAATAAAAACATAGGGTTGAAGGAGGGTATACTTTCTTTTTCCCATGACTGTATACAGTATGCATACCAATCTTATTTTTTCATCACTTTCCCATTTTAACCACCACATCTTCTCGTCTCTCTATCCCTTCCCCGGTTTCTCTTCCACTACTAGTTGGGCTAGGTGAACCATACAAAACACACCATATGTTACTCCCAGTTCCTGGCTCATTAGGTGCCAAGCTACTTACTCTGGGGCTGCCTCACATTCTGCAGGTGGCCAGATGGATCCCCAGCAATTGCTCAATTTTACTCATATCAGCTTTAGCACTGAATATGCATTAGCTAAACTTTACCTGGTGGTCTGCTCTGGATGCCAGGGAGGTCTTTCATGGTGGAGCTTTCCTTTAAACACATTAAAAATATTCATATTAGAATATTTGTGATGTTTTTAGTGATTCTGGTCCTAATTTGTCAGTTGGTGCTGTATTTTCATTATTCCTGTGAGAAGTTCTGTGATGCCATCACAGGGGGACATTGCTAGTTGTAATGGAGTTTAATAGGAGAAAACATTTCAATGATCTCAACAGATTTTGCTGTTAGCTCCTAAAACAAGAGCATGAGCTTCTATTTTCATCATTTCATCCAACAATGTTCAATGTTATATTCATGGTTAATCCAAGGCAGAAGTAATGGAGAAAGCAAACGTTGGACTCAAAGTTCTAGAATGCAATGCACCCATATAACACAGCTGCACAGAGTTACAGCAGAGACTTTTATCGGTCAGTTAGCGATCTACAAGATGAGTACAATGGCATTGATGGCGTATTAGCATAGAAATTGTAGCTTTGTAATCTTATCAATTTGAGCAGAGTGTAAAGAGTGCCGGACAGACTAAAGGACTAAAGTGCTGCTGCATCACTATCTTTAGGCATCTTTAACTAGTTCCCACTGGCACCAGTATTAGATCGGCATTGTAAGTAGTTAGGAAACCGTTAAAAAAAATGAAAAGAGACCAACAAACTAGTTCCTTTAAGGGAGAACTCAGGGCATTTTCATAATTCAAATCCATGCTGCTTTGGAAAACTTAAAAATATGGATGTAGAAAAAAAACCCAAGATCGTTGTTGTTTCATGTAACCTCTGTGGGATTTGTGAACACTACAGCTTCCCAAGTGTTCCCACATGTATAGCAGTTTAAGCAGTGTAGGTTAAAAATCTTTGAGTAGAATTAGTCAGAACAGAGGCAGGATGTCCAATTTTTGCATACAAACCTTTATTATATAAATATATAGTTTAAAATTACACTACCTCCTTTTGGGTTTTTCTCTTTTTCCATCTTTTTCAATAAATCATGACTTAATAAAGTTATTCAAGCTGCAGAATCTCTCACTTTTGGTTGATGAGCCTCAGCCTTGCTTCAGTGGTTAATTTTACCTGGATACTGTAAAGTGGTACCTTCTAAATACTGTCTCAGGGCTGAACGTCTGCTTAATCTGAACGTGTTAGCCTTTACTCGTCTACAAGTGTATGCTGTAATCATTTATAATCCCACTATGCGGTGACCTCCATAAGGAGAGGGGTTCCCTTTTAAATCTGGTTCCTTTCAAGGTTTCTTCCTCATGTCGTCTCAGGGAGTTTTTCCTTGCGACTGTTGCTTGGTCTATTGTACAGTTGTCCAAATGGAACATTTTAAACAGCTGCCTAATCTACTATCTCAAGTAGCCTGGCTCTTTTACTCTCAAAGCCACATATCTTTTATTTTACTTAATACAGTGTATAATCAGGTATTGCTATCAGCTCCATCTTTTGCAGTCTATTTTTATATCTTGAATACTGTATTTAATTGCTTTGCTTCTTATCTATAAAATGGTTCATATTTCCTGAAAAGCTCCACTCATTTCCTCAGTGGCTTTGCCATTCTTCCACTATGCTAATGTTCTCTTCAAAGTTAGCATTTTTGTGGTTATATTACCTCATATTACCTCTTCATAGGCAATAAAAATCATCATATATTTTGAGTGGAAATCACCTCCATCTGTGAATATTTTTTATTACATATTATATACCTTAATCTTGGTCCCAACAGCATATAATTACACATATGCCAAATTTCTTAAGGTCAGATCTCGGTGCTAAAATCTGCTTGCAGAGAACGTGCAGCAACCCAGACCTGTGGATACCGGTGTGTGTTTGGATTTAATTGGTTATTGATTGGTGTTAAGATGCATACGACAGTTGACCATCAATCTACTTCCGCTTATTCAAAACACAGCTTCAGCAAACTAATTTTTTTTTCCTTAGAACCAACAAAAATACCAAAGGTTTTACTCCATTGCTCCACTGGGTGCCCTTATCGACTCAGCATAAAGTTCAAACATCTGTGACTGACTTTGAAACCTAAATGGGTGACAAGTGAGTTTAAAGTGAATAGGTGTAGTTGTTGTAAGTGCCATTGCCCAAGGCGGTAATATGTAAGTGCCATTTTTCTTTTTTTTTTTCTTTGTGGCATTTCCAAAATCATAGTCATAATCCATAGCAAGTCTGGGAAAGAATCAGTCAAGGGTATTGCAGAATATCAATGATCAGAAATGAAAAGTAAAAAAAAAAACAACAGAATACATACAGTATGTGTATCTAAGACCTCACATTGTTCACTTTCTAGTGCACGCATTTGGGAGGTCTTCAATTTTGAAAGCATAGTGGGGAATAGAATAAATTTTATAAAACCCAACTGATCCTGACCCAGTCCTGACCATGGAATGGTTGATGGTGCCACTGAGTATTTCAGAAACTGCTGATCTCCTGTGATGCTCAACAGTCTCTCGATTTTACACAGAATGGTGTGAAAAAACAAAACAACTCCAGTGAGCAGCAGCTCTGCAGGCAGAAACTGATGCAAGATGCCAGACTTGTTTGAGCTGCCAGGAACTCAAATAACCACTCTTTACAACCATGGTAATCAGAAAAGCATCTCAGAACACACACGTTGGACCTTGAGGTGGATATGCTACAACAACAGAAGACCATATTAGAATAGGAATCTGAGGCTACAGTGGGTACAGGCTCACGGGAAACTGGACAGCTGAAGATTGGAAAGACATAAATATGGAAGATCCGTGACTTCCATTAACTAGCCGTGTGTCAAAGAAACTCATACTGACAATAACTGTCTCTGGCCAGCATGCAACCCCCCCCCCCAATCAACACACACAGAGCTTTCTCTAAAATCTTCCAAACTCTGATGTCTTCAGAGTGAGTGCTTCGTGCTATTTCAATTAAGAAAGCTGAGTAGGAGAGGGTTCAGCAAATGTGTTTCCCAGTATTTTGCTCAGATTTGATTGCTCTGAATTCAGTTGTTTTTATATGCACTTAATGGTAAGCTGTTTTGGGTAAGGGAGTCTGCTAAATGGCATAATGGAATGGTTCTTTGTTTCTAATTGATGTTTCTGCAATATGCTCAAACATATTTTTCCCTCTTTGCTTTTCTTGCTGCTTTTGTTGAAAGAGGTCAGGGCAAAAAAACCCCAAAAAACACGCGCACCCACACACGCACACACACACACACACACACACACACACACACACACACACACACACACACACACACTTACTTCAAGTTCTATGCCACTTTATTGATTCTGTGTATTTGTGTGTGAGAGTAGGTACACTTTGCACTTTGTAAAGGTGTTGATTTAAGTTTAACCCTCCTATTATCCTCAAAATTACTTTTATCCTTGGGGCCAATTTGACCCCAGCAATTTAAACCTCCAGAATATAATTTTTACCCAAGTTTGTGTGTCAAGTACTTTATGTTTATTTGTTGACTACCTAAATGGCCCTTTAAATAAAATATAGACCTTCACCCAACCCCCCTCCCCCCCACTTTATACACCCAGAATACCGATTGCGCGACTATGGAAAAATACGCAAATCACCATAAAATCTCACTAATTGACCTACAGTTGGAAAGAAAGATCTTTTTGGTTATTTAAAGGCTTTATATCATTTCTAAGTATAGATTTTTGTTATTTATAACATTTGGAAAGAAGACCAATTTCTGTTATCAAGGATAGTGACATGTATTATGTTGGGGGTCAATTTGACCCCAGGAAAAACAAACACAATTTTAAACATTTAGAATGATTGTATTTGTAAAACAGAAAGGGTAGTCATTGTAGTCCAAGACCACTGATGATTTCTTGTCTTCTCTGGTGCTCAGGACAGCATTTTGTTCATGGTGCTCATCAGCAGGACATTTTCCCTTTCTTGGGGCAATAGGAGATGACAGTGGCTCTGTCAGTGAAGGCAAAACATTGAAGATGTTACCTTCTTGTTCTTCATTGCAAGAAGCTCAGAGGGAAGCTCCAGCTTGTTTTTTCTCATTGTCCCGTACATGGTAACCCTCCTTTTCAGCAGTTCCTCACCCAGGGTGTACAATGTGAAAAATTATCACATTTAATTTTATGACCCTTCAGTCTTTCAGCCATGTCTAATACCACCCTCAGCGTATCTGGTGGGGCTGGGACCATTTTGATGACATTAGCAGCAGTAAGTCTACCCTGCCATTCAAGTGGGGAGAGGGACCATAATAACTTTTCATTTTTGGAAGGTAATGTCTGCTGGTGGTTGAGAAGCAACAGGAGGGTCAACACTAAGAGTATCAGTCTCATCAGAGGAGGTTGCCTCATAATCAAGGTCCTCCTCAACATTATCCTCTGTCTCAGACACATTCTCCCCTGTGTCACTTACATTATCACAGAACTGTGACAAAACGTTATTGACAGAAAACCTTTGCTAAAAGGTCATTTTCAATTCATTTTCAATCTTTTTTTTTTAATAAAAAGAGAGCCCACAGAGCACCAAGATGGTTTCTCCCCTATGTTGGGTGAACTATCAGTGTCCTCATGAGAACTGCATTTACCCCTTCCCATTGTCATGTGAACTATGAGCGGTTCTCGCAATACTACAAGTATGGTTATGTTAGATTAGGGCCCCAAAGCAGAAGAAAGTTTTTTGAAGATTATAAAATTGTATGTTACAGTGACCCTCAATATCATCTAAAACAAATGTGTGTAAAACACTGATATTTCTTATAAGTTTTATACAGCTAAAACAGCCTGGGGTCAAACTGACCCCAAGGAACACTGATGCTACAAAATGTGCACAGGAAATTGAAAACATATCATCATGTTAATTTTATGTTTTCCCTGTTGTCCCCATTAAATTAGGAAAAGTCATTAAATAAGAAGCAAAAAAAAATGATGTCAACCATGTATTTAGAGACATTAAACATTGAATGGGGTCAAATTGACCCCAAAGATAATAGGAGGGTTAAGGCAGTCATATGAACCCTGCCATTCTCAATGAATCAATCCGACCATACTTCTTCGTCAGTCGCTCTTTCTCCTCACATTGCTTCGTCTCTGCATTTCAAGGCGAACACCTAGTGAAAGAAAAGAAATGACAGATCGAAAAGGGGATAGAAAATGAAAGCTGAAATACCAGAAATATGAATGGAATACACTTCCAAACTCCCCAGCCCTCACCTACCCTGATTTATTTATAATATCAAAAGGAGTAATGACACTGACAAGGAAAGATGGATGAATTCTTTTCAGTTAGGAGGCAGTGATGTATTTAGTAGGTTTTCGCCTCAGCAGTGACACAGCAGTGTTGATGGTTGAAAAATAAGCACTTTGCCAACATTGCAATTAAAATGCATAAATTATCTTCATAGCCAACAAAACAAGAGCAAAACAAAAAGCCAGTCCTCTTGTGAGCCAGTCACATTTTTCCAACCTGTTGTAGAGAAGAGTGTGGCATATACTTATTCCAATGAACACAAGGGTTGTACTTTCACCCGGTTTTGTAGGTTCGAAGCCAATTCATGTGTGATAGGTAAAGTTCGAGGTTTCTATTTGTTAAGGTATGTTTATTTATTTGTTTGATCTTTTTTCTTTATTTATTTGTGTTTTTTTTTTTTCAGTGCAATGTCTTGTCCTAGACTATTTATTATATTTTATTTTTCATGGTATATGTAAAAAAATTTTTTAAATATTAAAATAATTTTTTATATCTTATTTACTTTAATAGTGAGAAATAATAATAGTGAGAGGGGTATAGTATATAATAATTACAATAATTTGCATATAAACCATATTCCAATTATTATTGCAGTAGAATGCGTTATTGATTATATTTCATATCACACTTGTCAATAATTCTGATAAACTGACCAAAGTTGGCACATCTGGGACAGAGTTCATATATATTGTGAAGCTTTTGATGATTTGAATGCTACTTTTAAGTTAGTTAGTTGTGTAAGTCCTTTTCATTTACAAGAATATTTACATTTATTCATGAAATATACCATAAAGTTAGTCAAGAACTCTTCTAGGGGACTAGAAGCTAGGGGTCAGGACCCTTTGTGTTTATCAATGTAGTCATGAGAGAAAAAAATTCCTCTATTTATGCATTTAGTTTACAAATTAATATTATGAATATCACTATGATATTTAGTTTAAATATGAAGATGTATTTTGTGTGCGACTATATTGAAATGTTCCTGGGATTCATGTCTTAATCCTGACATTCTGCACTAGCGTAGGAGTTCAGCAATAAAAATAGGCAAAGACTAGTTCCAAGACAATATCGAGTGACTCTGACTCAGTGGAACAACAGAAGAAAAAAAAACTAGTACAGGAATATGCTAAAACATTTATTGAATATGAATATGAAGTTATAAATGATATATCTGGAATAGAAAAAAAAAGTAGGGTGGTCAGGGCTTGAGGTTGCAGAAACCTTACAGAACATAATGTCAATTTGTGATCAATTGACTCAAAAGTTTGGGAATCCTTGCCTTAGCATATATCCCAAGTTGCTCAAAAAAGGTTTTATTAGAATTTCATTAGGAGTAAAAAAAAAAACACCTTGTGAAGCATTGAGTTTAGATTAAAAAAAACCTTGTTGAGTTGTTATGGACCAGTAGCTAACAGTAGCTAGCTAATAATGTGACAACTAATAGGCTAAGTTACCAAAATAGCACTTTACACACTAAGGAAAATTCTTAGAATACAATGTGGCACTGAGTTATGGGTAACTATAGCATAGTTATATGTTATGGATACATTATGCTTTAGTTATGTTACCAGTAACCTATAACAACTGGTTTTTAAATCTTGTGATTTTTAAAGCTAGAGGTTGTTCATTGTTTAAAAAAGTGCATAAAAGTACAAACAGTCTCTTGCCACTCATATAAGCATGAACACAAAAACAGAAATGTTGTTAGAAGGAATGTGCTCTAGCATTTGATTGACACTAGGGTTAGCCAGCCTAGGATGGATGGATGGATGGATAGATAGATAGATAGATAGATAGACACTTTATTGATTCTGAGGGAAATTGTAGCATTGCAGTAGTGGTAAAAGACAAACATTCACAGATAACCGTATATACAATAAGATAGCAGAGTGCAAAAAAATAAAGTTGTGTGTGCGTGAAAGGCGGGTTGAATATTGTATCAGTTGCACAAGGATACTTCTTTATATCAAAGCAAACTTGAGTCTCCGATTCATCATCAAACCTCCTCAGGTCATTTTTCCTTCTAACTGCTCCAGTTTGTGATATTCATCTATGAAGTTCAAACCACAATGAACAAAGAAACCCTGGCTATAGGCCACAGTGTTCTTCCTGAACTCAATCCTTGTTTAATATCAGGCACTTCTGCCTCGGAGCAAAAGGTGTAGCATATATGATAAGTTTATAATGCGCTTGATCAAATATATTATCAATCCTGTAGTTACAGCTCATTCACAGTGATTTGTATGGCAGACTCTTAACATAATCTAAAGCTAAAGAGGACTAAACATTTCGGGACCTGCTGTCATTGGAAAATAATCAGCTTCCTGGTGGTAACAGGTATCTCTTTCCTGTAACAGCAAAAAACTGTTATTTTCCCCCATTATTTAGAGCTCAGATATAGAGGCTATATGGGTTTATTCTAACACACTGCATATAAAATATTTTTCATTTTTCTTCAAACACAATGGTTTCAAAAATATCTGCAACTCTGCAATTAAGATCTGGTGAAGCCTTCCCAGGAGAGAATAACAAATACAGATATGAACAGGAGGCTCCACTATACGATGCATTTTTTTTTTTTTTTAAAAGAAAGCTTGCCATAAAGGTTCACAGGACATCTGGTTGAGACTAAAGGTGTGCAATAAAAAAGTCACACAGTTTTTACTTTCATACAGGTGTGTGTGAGAAATCAAATATGAAACTTGCAGAACAAAGTGTGTCATGCATTTACTGCCTGGTCAGGATCATCATGGTTTAAAGTAAGCTACTGATTTGTTTAGAATTTGGGAAATAGACCCAACCAAATTCATTCGAAAATACTGCAGAGAGGTGAAATGAAAAAAAAATAAAAATAAGCACACATCTCTAGGTGAGACCAATTATGAACTCGAGTGATGTAGCTGAGTTTGAGGAACCGAACCAGAATTCACAGACTGTGCTGACAGTGCTGATCTTTCTACCTTTTATTTATTTATTTGTTTGTTTGTTTATTTGTTTATTTTCATTTTCAGTGTTTCAAGGGGCAGAGTGGTAGGATTAAATCCTTCCTGTTTAGGCCACATCTACTTCAGGTTTAACTCAGAATACAGATACAGATATGGATATTTGGAGCACTACACAGATACGGATAGTGTCTCTGCCTTACTCATCTAATTTATATGCTAGGCAATTTTTGGTTGAACTCAACAACAGTGTTCTCTAAAAAAAATCCTCCCCCATTTACTTACTGTTCTAGATAAATGATGCCTGTATAAAGACTCTGCTAATAGCATTTTTTATCCATTGGAAATGTCTCCACTGACTGATTTATCATGCTAACCTCGAACGTCCCCATAAATTCAACCCGAGATGCGCTCAGGTAATGAGCTATGCATTATCATCATCATTCTCTCCTAGACTTTTGGTGGAAACTCCTCCATAAGGAGTAATGTTTCAATGGGGAGTAACACATATTTTTGCCACTCAATTGGTTAGCATATGGCTTTCTGATGCTTGGTATACTTGGTATGTCTAGTGGGGGTTGAGTATTTATGTGCTTTAATAAAATAGGATGGGAGGAGGACAGAATGGGTTTAATAGCTCACTATGAAGGCCATTTTTGTGTGTATTGGCTGTGTCAGAGCAATATCATTTAGGACTTATAGTGTATGTTCTTTTAAGATGGCATTACAGTCCAGTTTATATACTAAATATGCTTCTTCTCTCTCTTTATCCAACCTTGATATGACAAATTCTCTCATCATCTTCTTATGAAAACTAAATAGACTTCTTTTCACCAAGTAGGGAATTTATTTCTCCTTTTTGGCCTCAGAGGCATTTTCCGGATGATGAAAAGTAGTTCTATGCTGTTTTAGCTACTACCAAAGCCACTGATGCTAATAAGTTGGCAGATGAGCTTTCAAGTTGTTTATTTGCAGAGTGAATTACCACTGTAGCAGGTCAAAGGCGCATGCTGACCGGCACCGCATTCACATCGAGCTCCACCAGTTTGTGTGTATGTATGTGTGGGTGCTGCAGAGAGCACGCTTGGATGATTGTGAGGTTTCAAGTGCTATCAGATTCATGCAAATATTATAGCTCTCTTACCTTTTCCCTCTCGTGGACTGATCAGGGCCCAGTTATAGTGTATTGTTTTGTTTGATCTATTGTATAGCAGTATTGTTATGATGATCGTAACTGGTACAGGGATCAGTGTGATGTTTGCTGCACCATTTAGCAGTGATATTTGTGCTGTGTGGACCTTTGCTAAGTTGTGATGTTTTGTCCATAGGCGGGAGGTGTACCACATGCAAAGGGATCTGCTTAAGGAGCGAGCAAGGTGTCAGAGCTTGCAAGAAGAACTTGAAAATCCCATGAATGTCCATCGTTGGAGAAGACTGGAGGTACGTACTGTATAGGGGTAGAAAGCCCTATTCGGATTGGACTACTTTGATATGGGGAGGTGGGAACATGGAATTATTCCTAGAGAATCTCTGGGGTTGTAGCCCAACCTGAATCCATCATGTCACAAATTTTTATGGCCCGAGATTACACCATATTTTACCATCTATAAAATCACCACAGGTAATAATATCCTGTCTGAGCTAACATGTTCCTAAAGATTCCATTATCTCCTCTGGGAAAAGTCTTCTCACTTTTTTCAGTATGGAGAGACTTTAGTTAACTGTCTTTTCTATCATCTCTTGCTAAAACCAAAATGAAATAATAACCATAAAATATAGATGACATTTAAAAAGTCTTGTCAGAGAAACAACACTTTTGGTGGATTTAGGTTTATTGAATTCCTAGCACAGACAAAGCCTAAATGCATGTTATGGCCATGTGAACTACTAAGGCCCCTTGCTCTTCCACAAGCTCTACAAGTGCCATTACTTAACAGACATACATCAGGAAATCTTATCCTGTCCATATAGTACATAACTGTACGGATTATGGGTGTAACAATTCACTGACTCAGATCACTGAACCAGTTTCCATACTTACGATAGGGAGGCAATCATGAGTGAATCGGGAGGCAATCACAAGTAAATCGATACAGGTGTCTTTGTATTGGCCAAGACAACAGTAATATTATACTACTGATAGAAAGTAAACAAATACATCTCCTATCACATTTTACCCATTTCTCTCTCCTTTTTCTCTCCCCATACAAACCTTTTCTGTACCTCTCAGTCCCAGTGAAGGGGGCATGACCTCCCACTCCTTGATTGCCTGGCTCACAATACCGGATAAATGACTAATATGGGGGCAGATTTGATCCTCCCTTTTCCCAATTTCAGGCCAGTCTTGAAATTCTTTTTTTCCAGATTATCCTGTTGTGGGAGTATAGTCTATATTATCTAATCTGTAATGGTTCAGTTGATTTCAAATGGAAAATTCAATTCCCTGAGATGACATGAGGAAGAAACCTTGAGCAGAACCAGACTCAAAAGGGAACTCCTCTTCTTCAGGTTACACTGGATAGTAGGATTATAAATCATTACTTTTCTACTGTATTCTGTAAAGATAATCAGTACTGTGTACAATCACTACAAATACGCTGAAAGGACGAATAAGGGTCCTGAGTCTTTATGATTGCAGCAGAAGTTCTTAGGTGAAAACATAATTAATAGTATTTACAACTCATTGTTATTTGGGGAGGGGTGGATGCACACTGTGTCTCATAGGAAACTCAATTTAGAGCTTTTTAGAATTTAATTACAACCTTGATAGCTAAATACTTGAGTGTAATTTATAAGTAATTATGGAAAAGTCACAAGCATGGCACCTAGTCGGTCTTTTATCTGAATAATAGTCATGCTATAATACTCCTAGCTTGAGCTACAAGATATACAAGTCCCACTGACCCTGTCTTCTTCTGCAATTTATATATTTATTCATATTTTATTTATTTATTTACTGTAGATGATTAAATGATAGCCATTAAATCTTATGGTGTGGCCCAGGCAGGAATTATAGCTAAATCTTTATTACTAAATTACATAAATTGCATCACACTGCAATGTATCACATCGTTTCATCAGATTGTTGATCATAAATAGAGATGAGACATACAAACACCTAGCCATTAGTGGTCCATAGCCTAAATACATGTTCTCTGTTCTCTCCTGATAGTTAAAGACATTAGATATGTGTCTCACAGATCCTTGAGAAACTGAGGTTATAGAAAATGTGCTTAAAGTCTTCACATTTAAGGGCAGAGTTTCAGTCTCTTTCATTCTGTCTCATTGCCTCATTTCTGATTCCTTCGCTATAATTCTCTCTCTTTCTCTTCTCTCCCTCTCTCTCTCACTCTAAATGGTTTCCCTGCAGGCGAGTGACCCGAGCACCTTTGAGCTGATCCAGAAGATTCACTCTCTTCAGCGGCGCCTGATAACCAAAAGCGAGGAGGTAGTGGAGAAAGAGCTTCTGCTCCAGGTAAACACCCTGCTTTCATTCTCAACCTGCAACAATCTGTCACGTCCTATTGGATGCTGATGACTCATCAAGCACTTGTGGGGTCGGGTCATTCGGAGAATCGATTTGCGAAGGCTTTGCGAAGAGAATCTCTCCTTCACAAAGCTTTCAGAAGAAGAACAGCTTTATTTAACACTCAGGTTCTGTTCACTACTTAGCAATGCATGTCATTTTGACTCATGTCATTTCTTTTGGTTTTACGTATACAGTGCATTTATAAAACAAATTAATCGAATAAATTAATTAATACCATCTAACACCTAGCAGGATAAACAATATTTATGAAAATACATGCAAGAAACATTTTCATATGTCTAGGTATATTCCTAATGCCAGCTAAGAGTGATTTGATCATGGTTATCCATGACAGTTGGACTCTCCTTGTTATTAATATTGAAAGGTTGACATGTTTGATCCATTCCTAATAAATGTGAACTGTGAATATGCCATCAATGATCAGATAAAAGCTGAAGTTCATCATTTTTTTTTATGTGAAAACTCACATTTGGCATAATGGTATGTAACACTGCCAATTCATCATGGAGACAGCACTCTTTCCAAAATAGCCACCAAATCAAGGCTGTTATACTCGGTGACTTGTTTATTCATCCATTTGTCTTCATTAAGTGTTTTATCCTGATCAAGGTCCTGGTAGAGGTCTGGAGCACACACACACACATACAGTCTATCTACTGCCATGCTTTTTGGAGGAGGGACCCACGAACACAGGGTGAACATGGAAAACTCCACACAAGCAGTAACCTAAGCTCATGATCGAACTGGAGACCATGGAGCTGTGAGGCAGCAACATTACCCACTGCCCCACTGTGATAGCCATGACTTTGAAGAAAACTTTGAATTTCTTTGAGGAAAATCCAAAAGACATAAAGTTAACTTTATATTAAGTGAGTCTCATTCATTCAGCGAGTAAGCGTACAGATCACAGTATCTTCTATACCGAAAGGGCAAGACATGGTCTTAAGATGTAACAGTGAAAAGTATAAAGTTTCTAAGGTGAAATAAGTACAGTTGCAACAGCAATGTCAGCTAGCTAAGCTATAGTTCTTGATATTGTTTAATGTGAAATAGAAGGGAACATGTGGAGTGGAACCAATTTTTGGCAAGGTAAATATATACAAAGCTATTGTTATAGTACAACTGTGAACGCAACATGCCAATGTTCTCTAGCCTATTACAATCACTTCCGAAAAGAATGGGAAAGGTAATAGACTTATAAAGCAAGAGTATAAAAGGAATCTGCAGTTCTTATGGGGTTTCAGTTTAGAGAATAACTCACCATTTTAACAGAGAGAAATCTGAGGTAGGTCTGTACTCTATTTTGTAATATTGGTCCTGATTTTAATTGATTTTGAAATTTTATGATCTCAGCAGGATAACAAGTAGCCTAGAGCAAGTAACAAGTAAAAACCAAGTTAGATTGTTTTTTGAAAACTTCTCAGAAGTATTGTGTAAGCAAGTTGTTTATCATATTTTTCATGTACAAGGTACTTTTTTTTTGCTGAGTTACTGAACTTACTACTGAAGTTAAAAGCTATTGGCTTTTACTTCCCTTGGGCAAGCAGGGTATGTTATTAAGAAAGGATATGTGCATATTTAAAGGCCAAAATTGTACCTGGTTGGACAGCTTTCTCAATTTTTTTGATTCAACTCTCAGAGCAGCTTGATTGTGTTAAGGTCAGGTAAATAGTTATAAATTGTGCATTGGGCAGATGGAGGATGTTTTTTGCCTGTCTGTGGTGCTTGGAGGGTTGCTGGCCATGGTGCTGAACTGGTGTGGGTCAGTGGTACCCCAGTCAAGGGCCAGACATTACAGTTTTTTCCCCACGCACTGGTGAGGGTAATCTGCACCTTGCCCAACCCTCACAGGCCATTGCCGCATAAATTGCTCTGTACAAGACAATTTAGAATTGACAACCGATGTACACTATCAGGTGTTTGAACCCAGGGCTCTGGAGTGAGCCAGACTGCATAGAATCTAAGTTGTGGTGTTGGAACACTGTCTACCTGGAAACGTGAAGTTGTGCAGTGCTAAGAACCCAGGTTCAGGTTATTCACCCTAGCCATCTATTGCAGGTAAGCAGGTCTATGGTAGGGAGCAAGAGTGCCTACAGATGTAATATCTGAGGTCTTGAGAGGGCCTGTCTCTCTTCTCTGCTCTACAGGAGACAAAGTACGACTGATGAATACCACCAGCTGCTCTTAACCACCCATTGTTTAAGAAAGACTATACCTAGCTCCCTGTTTGATGTGTCTATTTGCAATATCAGTGACTTATTGAAGACTGGATTGATGTGCAGCAGGTCTAAGCCCATTCATCTACTGTAACACTCTTTTGGAGCCCAACACACCTTCCCATAGCATATGACAACACATATGTGCAGCTTCTAGCTTGTTCTCCCCAATCACACAACAACTACCAACCGGGGAGGGTGAGGACTAGCATATTCCTCAGAGCACCACCACTTTTTGAACTGCTGCTCATGCTATGTTACAGGGCAGCTGAACACACTCAGAGAAAAGCATGAGCTCAGGTGTGACCACACTTGTTTAGTGTCATTCTGATAGACAGGGGAGGGAGTAATGCCATCCCTCCCACCCACACAACATGGCTGGTTTTGCTTTCTTGGACTCCGGGCCATAAATGGCTGTGGTATCATTGGGATTCAATCTTCGGACGAAAGGGTGAAGGCGTTTGTGTTGTGTCACCTGGGAGTCATTGCTACCCTTCTTGAGTGCCAGCCAGAGAGATTTAACCTGAACCTCCTCCTTGATAGCATGTGCATTTCTTGTATTTGCTGTCCGTGGGGCTTGGTGGGGTGTTAAACTTGCATATTGCTGAAACCCAGGGTCAGTGGTTCTCAGCATTGCAGGCTCCTCACTTTAGTACAGCAAGCAGGGCTGAGCTGCCCTGAGTGCATGAAAATGAGAAAGTCAATTTGTGCTGTAGTATAGACTCAACCCACTTGGAAAAGTCATAAAGTGTCAACATCCACCTAGGTTATGTCCTTTACCCTGGCCATCCATTGCAGGGAAACACGGTCTGGGATGAGGGTAAAAGGTTGCTCAGTGAGGTGATATCTTTGGTCCTTCACAGTTAATTGTGTGCGCTTTAACTGATGACTGATGCATACCACCAAGTGCTCTTTAACCCCCATTTTTTTTGTGAAAGGACCACTTTCTACTGTGTTTTGATGTGTCCATCTGCAAGATCAGTTACTGATGGAAGACCAGGTTAATGAGAAGTCAGTTTTTCTTAAGTAGCTACATCAATCTTTCAGTGACCGGTTGTTGAAAATCAACCATTACACAAAAAAAGTTAAAATCTTAAATACATTTTGATTTAAAGGCTTGAAATGTTTTTCTAAGACAAACCTAAATACTAAAGCTGATGCCTACATACATGGATAATATTAGGTGTGCTATTGCAGAATGTTTAAAAATGGAGTTGAGAAAGTGTGAGTTCATGTATGCCAGGAAGGAGGGTGACAAAGCAAAGGATTTGAGAGGTGTAATATACATGGTCATAAGATGAAAGCTCAAAATTCTCAGTCATAGCCAGTAAGTCAAGAAAGCATGTAATCCATTTGCATTATCCCACTTTCCATAGCCACAGGATGCTATTTGTTTTAAATCAAGACAACCAGAGCCCATTCCGATGTACTATTATGTGTGGTCATGCTTAATTTGCTGTAGGCATATGTGTATGATTCAGCAGTGCATGGAGGTTGTCTGATAATAGCTGTCACTCTGATGCTGTTACGTTTGACAAGCATGACAAGCAGTGTCTTTGATATGCCATATTAGTCCAATAATTGTCAGTATTCTGAAATTATATATACAGATCTGGGGTGGGATCCCTTTGGAACTGACAAATATTGAAATACAGTGTTATCTGTCTATTCATAGAAATATAATGCCTCAGTTGGTTTATTTGACACTTGATTTCCAGCTGGGGATTTTCAGAACACATTTGGCTTAGTTACATGACAGGGGCTTGTCTGAATGTCCTCAGTATTGACAAGTGCCCACTTTTGACCTCTGGGTTGGCTAAGCTGCTTGTCAATATTAAAGGGTCAAAACTTTCCTACATTAATGACACTGTCAGGTGATGAGACAATTACAACCAACAGTCACTGTCACTAATACTGCCAATCTTACAACTAACAAACTAGCTTCCAGACCAAAAAGTCCTTCCTTCCTTCCTTCCTTTCTTTGGGGGCCAAGCACCAAAGGTGCATAGGCACCCTATTGTAGTTGTATATTCTTGTTATTTATTTGTTTCTTCTGTCTCTTTTTTCTTCTTTGTTTGTTTGTTTCTTCCTTTCTTTCTCCAAATAGTTTACTTCTTGCACTGAAACCTTTGAGTTTTAACAGCTGTATCCTTAATATTTAGATATCTGTACCTTTAATGAGTTAGTACTGAGGTGGCAAAGTTCTTGTATATCATTTCTCTCCCATGCTGTGCTTGTCTCTGTGGTGTAAATGCAATTCTAAATGCTCCCTAGTGATCATATAATATATTCTTTATACAGGGAAGCACATAGCTATTTGGGATTCAACCTAAATGTCCTCAGGAGAATTAAACTAGACCATATTAGCTCATAGCTTGCTATATTATTATGCTGGCATTGTTCCTGGTTTCACCTAACCAGCTGCATTGATTAACAAACTAACTCCACAAAAAAGTGGTGTTGAATTAACATTTCCAGTGTCCACATGAGCTAGGAACTGTAGGTTTGTATTTTCCACACTGTAAATATTACTTCAATAATGGAGTTAAGAAGTTGCAAACAGGATACGTTCCATATAGGAAAATAATCAACAGCGGGACGATGAGAAGTTGGTTATTTTCCTATAATTGCCCATTTTCCAATTTGCCAACAATTACATGTATTAAGTGAGACATAATACTTTAGTTAATCTACACCTTTATCATATTTATCATATAACCTGTCTTTAGTGGTTTGAGTGCCAGAGAAATAAAGAGAAAGAAAGAGACATTACATTTTGTTGTTTCTTGTGTATGTGAGAACATCTGTTAATTGTGTTTTGGCATGAGGCTTCTTATAAATACAGAAAAGAAAAAAAAAATCTTTACTGTATACAAATAACCAAGAATAAATTGTAGCCTAGTTGGAACCAAATAATTACTTTGCATTATTTGAATTAGAAAGCCATGTCGACTGTCTGCTTCACCAGCAGTCCTCTGAAGTTTTCATTTTAATGGAGTATGTTTGCACAGACCACACTCTCGAGCATACTTAATGGAAGAATAATCATAGCCGAAATGAGGGTTTTAATATCCATCTGATGGAGCTGGGGAGTGTTTAATGTAGATTTGTATCTTATTAACTCGAAATTATTTAACACTTTGTGAATGTGTGTGTGTGTGTGTGTGAACACACTGTTTGTAGGAGAAGGAGAAGCTGTATGTGGAACTGAAGCACATATTAGCTCGTCAGCCTGGTCCAGAGGCAGCCGAACAACTTCAGATCTACCAGCAAACGCTGAAGGAAAAGACCAAACAGCTCAAGGTTCTTCTGAGTCTCTCTTACTTGCACTCCTTCATTCTCTTTCTTTTTGTCTCTCTCAACTCCATGATTTACACTTTCACTTTTGAAGGGACAGCCAATCCACTCTGAGCCGCACTCCCCCTCACGCCCCCGCCCCAAAATGGCATGCCGCAGTGAGGGCTTTTATCAGATCATAAATCATTTTCCCACTTTTTTCCCTGTCTGTGCTCTCCCCTCACTCTCTCCATCACGGGTATGAATAATTAGTTACCCTTCTGCCTAATTAAGAACTCTTGTGCCCGGTCACAAATGGCTAGCACTAACATCATCTGGGATTTTCAGTCTCGCCTGTAGCTTTTTGTGTGCTTTAGATGGCCTAATTCCTTCATCACAAAAAAAAAAGACCTGGATGCAACAATGATGAGTTCTCCTTTCACTAATCTGCTATTGGCAAAATGTCACTTGGACAGAACTGTTTGGAGAATGTACATAGAGCAACACAGGGTCGATGGCCCCTTAAGGAAAATGTGTAACTGATATAAAGATACCAAGAACAGTAAAAGAATTTTACAACACAATTGTAATACATAGACTCTGGACATTTGGCCAAAAAATATTTGATGGAATATAAGCGTCCTGCAGCACAACACAGGCACATAAATATTTTCCTAATGATGTTTTCTATTGCTTTCACTCCAGTTGTGCTCATGAATTAAGCGTGATTTCTCCTCTTCTCAGCTGAAGTTAAAGACAATCAGGCTTGTAGGTCACCTGATAACACAGTATTGTTACAACCCTTTTGTTTTTAAGCTAAAAACAAGCTAATATCATACTTATTGTGTCAATAGGAAGCAAAGTTTGTAACATAAATCAAAGTGACTACACACCAGATATTTCATTTTGGTGCAGTTGTACTGACAAGTATAGAAAATGAAGCTTGCCAGTGAATCAGAACTGGGGTGAGCAACACCACTAAATAATTAACAAAACAATATTTCTATAGTACCTTACCTATTCCAAACATATCGAAAGAAAAATATAATATCTTCCCTTTCTCCCTAACTACGCCACTCACATCTACGATGTTCAGGCAGTTATTATCTGGTATTTACAGAGTCCACCTTTCTGATATGTGAAATCTATAGCTATATGTACCACAAAACTGATAAAATGCTTAAATATGCAAGCATGTAGCTTATGTACATAATTTGCAGAGCTAGCATAAAGCTGTAGTATACACAGTTCAAGAGCTGGTATGTACCTGAAAATTGACAGAATACAAAAGCTAGTGTAACACTGCATTATACAAAGTTCAAATGTAATGTCAAATGCAGTAAGAGTTACCATATTAATGAGAAGATAGCATTGGAATGTACATGTAATAGAACTCTAGTTTCTCTAGAATCACTGCAAATTTTGTTTCATTTAACAATATGGCTTTCACCCTCATTATTCGACAGCATATAAAATAGCACTTGATCCAGCACGTCATAGTTTTTTGCGTTTTATTTTATGTTTTTAATCTGTACAATTAAGTTTAAATCCGTAAATATATGTAGTTAATCTTAGGTCTGATAAGTATTATATATTAATATTATTACAGTAACATCATATATTTCAGCAGATTCAGAGGATAATCTTTTAGTTTTTCACATCTACGTTGTGTGCACTTTACTTGCAACTTTACTTTTCTGTACACAGACACCATCAGTCCCCAAAGACGAACTTGCCTCCAGTTTAATTTGCTATCAAGTGTAATGACTTGGATGCCACAGGCGACTTGGATGCCACTGACAAAACTTTAAACAACCCACTCTCAGGATTTTAACAACCCAGTACAGGATGGTGCTTGTACTGTAGTGGGGAAAGCACAAGCTAAAGTGAAAAATGACCTCTTATTCTTTTTATTTTGATAAAGTACACCCTCCCTTTCTAAATCAACATTAATTAGTATCACCCTTGAGTGTTTAAGTAATGAGGGTTTAATTGTGATCGTAGTGATAACCTCTGGTTACTGGTGCCAGATAGGCTGCTCTGAGTATTTTAGGAACAGCTGATCTCCTGGGATTTTCATATTTCAAGAAACGCAAGATGGTGCAAAACATAAAACCCATCCAATGAGCAGCAGTTCCATTGGCAGAAGTGAGAGAAGTCATAGGAGAATGGCCAACTGGTTTGAGCTATTAGGAAGTCTACAGTAACTCAAATAACTACTCTTTACAACCGTGGTGGACAGAAAAGCATCTCACCAAGCACAACATGCCAACCGTTGAGGCAGATGGGCTGCAACAGCAGAAGACCATATTGGGAATTGGATTTGAGTCTACAGTGGGCACAGGCTCACTGAATGCGGACAGTTGAAGATTTGAAGAACATCACCTGGTGTCAGGGCCGTTTCTTGCTATAAGCAGTATAAATGGTTGCTTAGGACCCCACGATTTTTAAAACATATATGTAAAAAAAAAAAAAAAAACACACTTTTCCATCATTTGGCAATTAGGTTTATGTATGATGCAGTCACAGGGGGCTCCCTTCTGGTGTGAAAAGGATAGGTAACCAACATAACGAACGTCAGAAGATCATGAAGAAGCGGGGATCATGAAGTGTTTATATGTACCCTCCGAAAGTATTGGAACAGCAAGGCCAATTCTTTTGTTTTTGCTATCCCGTGAAGACATTTGGGTTTGAGATCAAAAGATGGATATGAAACGACAGGTCAGAATTTTATGATGACAGACAACAGTAGGAGCGGTGATGACAAGAATTTCATTTAAGGCACAATCTACCATCAGACAATCTTTCCATATTAATAACATTGCTGAAATACATTTATGACATTTCCACTGAAAATGATTCAAATGACATGTTATGAATAGGGGGGAATTACACCTTACATTATAAATCCTGATCTAGTTTTCTTTTGCAGTAAACTCCAGTAGGCTACTTCGCCTGCTCTCACCTTATCTTTGTGCTTATCATGTAGCTCTTTCTAATAGCTTTCAAACAGAAACAGGAAATGCATCATCCTGATTGGCTAATCCTGTTCCTCATCACGGCAGCTGGTATTCAATAAAACCTGTTTAAACAAAGGAATCCACTCATATATATATATATATATATATATATATATATATATATATATATATATATATATATATATATATATATATATATATATATATATATATATATATATTCAAATCAGCATAATAAATGTTATTACCTAATATTGCATACACTTTATAAGTGTCTGTTAGCCCTTTTTCCTTTTTCCTAGAAATATCCTTTTTTTTTATCTCAAAGCCAAGCCTATTGGTGCTAATTGATAGAATATGTCAAAAAAGAAAAAAGAAAAGGATATAGATATAGATATAGATATAGAGTTAGCTAGTATTCTTTTGTATCAGGGTTTTTTTTTTTTTTTGCTTTTCTTTGTTTTTTATTGCTTATTAAACAGTTTTTCCCTCATCTAAGATAATGAAGTATTAATTCTGGATGTAAATTCAGCCCAGTGTAATTCATTCTCGCATGTAAAATAATATGATTGATGTGGGGGAGGGACCTCTGAGTTAGTTGTTGCTTATGGCCTCCAAATGTTCAGAAACAGCCCTGCTTGGTCTTTTTCCAATCTTCAGCTGTCCAGTTTTGGTGAGCTGTAATATATACGGTGTATATATTCATATGCTCGGACATGGAAGATATGGTGAAACAGTTTACTCACTTGTATCTGTTTTCTTAAGGTCAGACTTAGGCTTCATGTCTCAACTTTTTATCACTGCTCATGGATCAGCTTTCCTCTCCGGTTGTGTAATTGGTCAAACTGATTCTTGGATCAGCGAATTTGTTCAGAGAATGAGCCCGGGAGTCCCATTCTGTCCCATTCAGAAGTGCTGCCGCAGGCTCAGCTTTACGCTTCGCGGCGAGATTTTTATGGCCAGGGCTAAATCTGATCTTACGTCAGCACTCCTGCTCTGAGCTCCATTATGAGCGCAGGTCTATTTATTTACCAGCTGAATGCTGAGGCTCCTAAATAAACCTGTTAAATGGGACTCACTGAATTAGTTCGACTTTTTTTTTCTTTAATCGGCAGAAGAGGCGCTTAGCATCACAGGAACCTATTCAATTCTGCAGATGCCTGACAGGCCACCTCGGCTAGACAGCACATTTGGGACCTTAGCTGTTTTTTTTCCCGTCTTCATCCTCTCTTTGTCTCAATCTTTAAACATTGTTGTGCACACACACACACACACACACACACACACACACACACACACACACACACACACACTTACTTTCATTCTCTCCACTCTTCTTCCCTTTGTAGCTTACCTTTTTTCCTACTTTCACACTGTTTGAATTTGAATGCTGATCGAGAGGACAAACTTAAAAGCAAATGAGGGATATGAGAAACAGAGACATCTAGACATCAACATCCACCGGCAAATCAGAAAATCAATGAAATGATTCTGAGAGACACACTGTACTTGTCCACCTTGTAAATCAACTGTGGTCTATTTTTACCACATGGCCTTATACTAGCTGTACTTACCCATAATAAAAAGTCCCCAATAACATGTCTTATGTTTGGTCAAAAATTTACTAGTGTAATAATAGTATAAATATTTTTGCCAATATGTCTGAATATAGGGCTCACTTGCAGTGAGGGAAAAGAAGTATTCAGACACTTTTGTTTTTGTTATTTCATATACTGTACTTCCAGTGCATACCGTACATCCACTTCAAATTTACACACAGTGGGCCTCATTGATCGAACATATATATGAACAGATTTATGCGTAATTATTTGTATGAGGGTTTACACACATGCACAAAAAAAAGTCCTGTAAATTCTGTAAAACTTTCACACTGATTTACGTATAATCAGACGAACTAATGTAAACCACTATTGATCAGCTTATAATCTTATATTATTTGCAATAAGTTATTGCATTTTTATATACAGATTATGCTATCAAGTTCAATTTGCTTTTTTATTTCAGATACACACAAATTAAATATTTTAGACCTGTCATTTTATAAAGGCCTAATTGGCATTAAGGAAATATTACATATAAAAAGTAAATCAACCCAAATCCATTTTAAACAGATAATTTTAGTTGTTCAATTAAGATTGTATAAATGGAGGATGGGCTGGTCTGTGCTGATGGTAGCTGTAAGCTGACGCGGTGCAAATAGCAGAATTGATATTACTGGAAGTGAACTCTTATAAACGTGAGTCAAATGAATTTCAACTTCTGCCTCAGAGAAATTTTTCTTTTTTTTGGCCATTTTGTAGCCATTATGAATGGAACCATGTACCCAGATATATTAGAGGAGAACTTAATCTTATCACCCACGAAACTGAATCTGGGGAGAAGATGGATGTTTCAACAAGACAACAACCTCAAACATACCACCAAAATGACTCAAGAAGGCCTTGAATGGCCTAGCCAATCTTCTAACTTTATTTTTGGAGAATTTTGAAATGCAAGTCCGTCAGAGGGACCCTCTAAAATTTGACAAGGGGAATGGGCAAAAATTGAACCTCAATGCTGCAAAAACATAATTAAGTCTTACCATAGACTTCAACAACAGCTTTGCAACAAAATACTAATGTGGTTAATTTGTGCTGTCTGAATATTGCATGAAAACATTCACTGATGCATCTTGAAATCAGAAATTGGTCTGTCGCATTCTGATATCAGAAAGTTTTTTTGGCCTTTATCTCTTACTTCTATAGTGAAACGATATTGATTATTTTTCATCTCTAAGCAGGCAAAATTAAGGGAAGTGCATCTTATTTTTAAGTTTTAGTGCTGAGTCGATTGGATATCCAATACAAAATAGTAAATAGAACATGCATGTTAAGGCCACATTATGATGAGTAAACCATTACCAGTAATTGTACCATGCTTTCTGAATTGTAACATTGCTTGTTTGAAGGGAAAGAAAAAAAAGACGATGCAGATGATTGATAATCGTCTTTTTTTTGTTTTCAGGCACTGTCGTCCGAACTCAACATGTACGAGTCTCAGGCACAGGAGTACAAATACGAGATTGAGCGACTGGCCGGTGAGCTACAGAACGTGAAGAAGAAGTATTTCATGCAGAAACGCAAGGAGCAGGCATGCAGGTGAGAGAGTAAGACCAAAGAAGACCATGGCATTGAAGGTATTAACCAATTATTAATAGTGAGTAAAGTTTTACTATAACTGATCTTCAGTTATACCAGCAAGCACTGATTACTGGCAAGTCCTTACATGACAATAAAAGTCAGGCTAAAATTAAGGAAAGTATTGGATATAAAAAGAGAACTGCACTGGGGTTAATATCCCTCTCCTGAAGAAATGAAAAGCTGAAAGGTTGTCTCATACTGTTTTTGGCTATAATTTAATGTAAAATGAGACGCAAGACTACGTGGAACTGCACTGCCAGGTGATCTCCCTTTATACAGAAAAATGAATGACATATCAGCTACATATTCACACCTCTCACAGACTGGCAGCAGCAGACCTTTAACAGTGAAATTAAATTATAACCGATCAAGTAGCCTTTTAGTGGTTGAGTGTAAAAGTTAACCTGCAAGAGCCCTTTTGGTAAGCAGGGATTCAATGAGGTGCTGTTTCATTTTCTATTGATTTATATCACTATTAAGCATTGCTTTATTTACTCCTGATCATTCAATCAAGCTCCTATCCCTATCCTTACAATCACAAGACAACACACAACACATAAATATTGCCTATAAATATTAACGTAAATATTATAATATATTATAAGCTGTTCTGGCTGAGACAAGGGCTTGATGGTAGTTATCGATACCTTCCCTCTAAGCTATTTGGAAGACCTCCATCTTGTTTTTCCGCCATCATCACTCACACTGTCAAGAGATTTGTTTCAGGACGTGCGATTGTTCGCTGTACCAAAGGATAGATCTTTTAATTATAGTTTTTCTTACATGAGGTGGTGCTACACTGTTCAAGGTATATCTTAGGGATGTATTTAATCCCTCAATCGTTCAGTCAAGTTAGCTGCACCTATGACTGCTGTAGTTGTGAGTGGATCTTACGGGTAAAAAATAGTTAGACCTGAAAAGCAGTAAGGGCTCAGTGCCTCAGTTAGCTATCTAATGCTAAAGATAAATGTAGGATGTAATAGCCAGATACAGTTACACTACACAGTGTAACTATAAAAGTAAACTAAGCTAAGAGGAATGACCTGTTTAGCTTAGCTCAATAATATGCTAGCTTAACTTACTACAGTCTCCCAGATCCTCAAAAGAAGCTGACAAGATGAAACCCTTACCTTTAATTAAAATATAAAAGCAGGAAATACATTATTTGCAGTATTTATTCAATTTATAAATGTATTTTATCAGGAATTGATGTGGAAAGCTTCCTGTGAGGTAAAACAGGTAGCTAGCTAAACGGCATCAGTTGCTGATGTAAAACCACCTTGCATTTAAAGCTAATTGGACTTATATGTATAGACTTTTACTTAAATACAAGGACAAATCATTAATGGAAGATACACTGGGGAAAAAAGCGCAATGAATTTATTTAATTCAAATGCGTACATCGGTTTCACATGATTAAATTGAGTTACATTAACATGATTTGTTTTCGTACATCCAACATGATTTATATACATGTGTGGATATATATATATATATATATATATATATATATATATATATATATATATATATATATATATATATGTATACACACGTTTACATATATATTCCATATAATTTCAAAACCCTGAATAAAATCAAACTCTGTGCTCTCACCTGAACTGAGGATTAAACCCAGGTCACGAGTGTGTTGCAATAGCCATATTACCACTGCGCTATTTTACTGCACTGTTTTAATCGAGTTAATTTGATACTATGGTTATTTATTCCCATCAGTGCCAACATCCTCACAAGATTTTATAATATAATATAATTTGTTTACGTTAATCCTACGTGAATTGATTACACACACGTTAAGTAATTCAATCTAGCAATTAGAAACTTACATTAACTTTACATTAAGTTTAGCATAAGCAATGCAATCATGTTTTGATGAGAAAATGAATATTTTTATGTAAACTATACATATATATATATATTTAATATATATTTTTTCTTAAATCTGACTGACCACATATTTTTGTAAAGTGTAGTGAGTGATCAAATAAAACAAGAAAAAAACAAGAAATTATTTTTAATGTACCACACAAAACATAACGCACCACCAGCTAAGTTAGTGAGTAATAAAATAGTAATAAAAATAGTAATAAAAGCTTTCCAAATTGGATCGTTCAAATTTTTGACTTGTATGAATTCTGTGCAAGTTTGCAGTCGTGAGGTCATGCTGCCCTAGAGCATTGTTAATTGACTGTCTTTTCTGTACCTATGGCTCTCTGATTATTACATACTGCTCCTAAATGAAAAGCTGGCACACCCACACTAACGGCCACAGATTGCTTGGCTCTGATTAGCCAATCTGTACCATCTGGTGTAGTAGACTGACTGTGCTGTTTCCTGTTGCTTGGTTGGAGGTCCCACTGTTGGTCTGTTGGATGGATTTCAGACGTGGCGACCAACCAATGCAACTCCTGAGAGCACGTGTGCATCCCTGGCCTGTGTATCATATGAAAATTAATTTACAGGTAGATGTAGAGTAGCATCCAAAGGTCTCTCCTACTGATAATCTTTATTTTAGAGGTTAGGAAACACAAATGCATTTTTAAATTGCTGCTTATTATTAATGGATACAGGTAGTATATTTATATACTATAACTTTATATAAAACAAAAATATAATTTAAGATTTTAATCCTTGCATACAGTTTGCTCAGATTTTTTCTGTCCTGAATGCTCCTAACAAACAGTGTCATGTTGTTTCTTAACAACTAACTTGATTTTGACTAAATACGTACTTCTTCTTATTCTTCACTAATACCAAACTTCCTTTACTGACAGTATATTGGTAAAAAAGGTAAAAAAAAAATAATTATAAAAGAAATACAACTGATAAAATGTTGTTTTTGGTAGTCAGCTTGGACTTTTGGAAACTACTGTGTAGTCTGATCATCTGTCATTAGAAATGGTAGGTGGATTTTAGATTTTATATCTACTGAAAGCTTATATACAAGAAAATATTATATAATTTAAAAAAATGACAGAAATGTAAATGTAGGTTACTGTTAAAATAAATGCCATCATTAGTCATATAATACTGTATTGCTTTTTAGACTAATATGACTTAAATTTCCAAAATCAGAGAAGAAGAGTTTCTTTTTGAGACCCTTATGGGCTCTTCAGCTTGCCCCTCTGGGGGAACATTTAAGGGTTCCATGTAGATTCATACGACTTTTATGCCAATTTAGTTTATGCCAAGACTTGCTTCAATTTATAATCCCACCTGGATACTGTGGACTTCTGGCTAAGAATTGGTGCTGTAATCAGAACGACTGTCTTGTGCTCATCCCAGGATTCTTATACACAATACACAATAGACTCATACCGAACATCATTTCACAGTTGTAGAAGAGTGATGATTTATAATCCCATTATCCAGTGTCACCCAGTAGAGGATGGATTCCCTTTGTGTGTCTGGTTTGTCTCAAGGTTCCTACCTCGTGTCGTCTCACTGTTCCCTTTGACTTGTTTATTAGGGATTTAATCGTACATCCAAAGCTGCTTTGTGAAAATATCTATTGTTAAAATGCAATGAAAATTAAATTTAAATGAATTTAAATGTAGGTTACCGTTGCTGTAAATCTTGTAGACATTGTAGTTTCTTTCCAGTCCCTTAAGTGTTCTTAAGCTTGCACATCTTTGGGGGGGGGGGACACCTAAAGGTTCGGTGTAGAACTTTATAGTAGTGGTTTTTCTGACACACTTAAAGAAAATGACCCCTTTGTCCCATTCATCTGGAGGGATCCAAGAACCAATAACCTTCAGGGTTACTCTTCAAGGTTCATGAGGGGCTCAAGAATCACGAAACTATTCAGAAAGCTACGACTAGCCAAAAAAGCCTTAAAGAACCATTGTATATGACTGTAGGATCAATACTCTTGGTCAGTAGATGAGGCGTCTACTACAAATCTCACCATTCACTCCCAGAAAAAAGGTACTAAAGTGTGCATTAAGTTTCCTTGTCGCTGAGGTGGTACCCTTTATTTTAACCTACATATCTTTTACCTGGAAATGTGGATATAGATTTAAATTACATAATCAGACCATAAATATCATTTAGAGTAAAGCTTTAAATGCACCTTTCGAGGTAAAAGTTATATTAAAGGTACAAGGCGGGTACACTTCAGCGTACAGCCCCGACAACAGAGAATAGCAGAACTTAGTGCAGTTGCCTTTTTCTAAGAGTGTATCATCAGTAAATAAATCAGTGTAGACCTATATGAAGTAATGAAATACACCATGCTGGGATACCCCAATAAGCTTTACTACTTCATTAATCAATATCTGTTCATGCTTTGTTCTATTTTCTGCCTACAGCTTTTGCAGGAAATGTGCTTTAGGCAGCAGTTTGCATTGAACCAGAACAATAATAGCACACATTTGCAGGAGAATGTGCTTTTGTAAAAGTCGGTTATTCAGCAAGAGATGTTTTGGAGTTTGACCCTGAATTGTCCTGTGTAGTTCTGATGGTTTGCTGCTGGAAATTTGCCTAGCACATGGATGGCATCTAAGCTCGGTTGACGAGCAGCCGATCGATTGCTTTTTCTCTTGCAGGCGCGAATAATGGCTCGGCGTTACACAAATCCCTAGCAGCAGCTTCTAAACATATGGCTCGATTGTAAAGGGAGGCTGGCGTTAACAAAAAGTGGGTTAAATGAGACATTAAAGCCATTTTATAGATTAAACTCCATTTCTTTTAACATCTTAAAGTGTGATCAGGACAATGGCTGTAGCTCTGTTTATAGACTGGATTGCTACATACTGGGGATGTAACCGAATACGAATGCATATCTCGGATTGAACAGATAATGTGTTCTAAGTGAATACAAATACGGATACGAATAGAAGATGTACTCAATCTTTTTTTCTTTCTTTTTTTTTGCCAAATAGCTTCGGACTAGGTGTGTGCAGGACTAAAACAAAAAAAAACAGTCACATGAGCACGATAAGTTTTAACTTTCATTTGAAGTTTAAAAGGTGTGAGTTTGAAGATGATGGGCAGGGTTGCCAGGTTTCACACTTCAACTACAACTCAAAAACCACATAAAATGTTCAGGCATAGGAAAAAGTAGATGCTTTTTTTTTTATTTCCTGTCTTTGTGTGAGGAACAAGTTAACAGTGGTGCACACAGATTTCTGATTTAGCTGAAGTATCAGCAATATGCTGATAAGCACTTGTTTTGTTTTTTTTTTTGGTTTTTTTTTTTTTTTAAAGCACTTTCTAATGTTTCCAGGGCATAAACCCTTCCGCTCAAGACCACGCCCACTTCTGATGTAACTCGGAAAACAAATACGAATATTTTGAGCACTAAACAAATAGAGATACAGATAGTAGCCTTGCGCTACACATTCCTACTACATACACAATGGCAGTCACCTGAAGCATTGCTAAATGAGATTTGCCATTGTTTACTCTTGCTTTTGTTTATTGCTCATGTAGTTCTTTATATATATTTTTATGCTCAATTTACCAGAAATTTATTATCTATTTAGAAATCCCCACATTAGAGTGAGACAAAGGGATTAACATGTGCAATTTAAAATCTCAATCCAGCAAGTCCATTTTAAGAGGCATTAAAAGGCAATTTGCTGCTCCTCTTCCTAGCAGTGGGATTTGAAGAAGCCGAGCTGCCAGCGTCTTATCAGGATGTCGGCCCGTCGATGCCGGAGGACAGGGAAAATCCTGCTTGCGTAGATGTTTTGTGCATGTAATTAGCATATGTTATCTGGCAAACGGCTAGATTTGTAATCACAAGGCGGAAAATCTTTGCGAGCTCGAAGCAGCAATTAAGGCAAAGTTAATCGATAATGGCGGGTTTCAGATTTTAAACCAGTTGTAAAAGCAAGCATAAATAATACAGGGTCTGGGTATGTAATTATCATCAGCTGAGGGATCACAGGTTAACAAAGTGCATGCGTGTGCATATACATACTGTATATGTGTGTGAGTCTTTAGGCAGTGACATGAAAAGACCGTGTGAACAGAAGCTTCACTGAACACACACACACACACACACACACACACATCTTTGTCTTATTATCCTTGTGAGGACCTTCCACTGACTAATTATTAATGCAGCTAATTAATGTTGTGTCTAACCCTAATCTTAACCTGAGTGACCACAAGAAATGATTTTGGCATCTTTAGTTTTATAAATCTGCAGCACAAGATCCTTACAAGATCAAAACCAACCAATATATAAAAACATGCACACATACTGTACACCCACACACACACACACACCCACGCACAGCCACAGAGTATAGTCCTAAGTACTACTATCACTTATCATAAACTAGTACTTATTCAAAAATGAAGAAATGAATAAATAATTAAATAAAACCAAAAACCATTAATCACCTTATGAGATTTATAACTTTATCTGCAAATTATTTGGTTAATTTTCAATATTCACATTGGAATATAATGTTAAATATAATACCTTTGTTAATTTAAATTAATTACCAACTGATAATGATTAAATTAGCATAGTCCTCTAATATTAAAAATCCTTTTTTTTTTTACTTGTATTAGTGAAAAATTACATAGTCTTGTTTACGACAGATAATTTGGTAACAGAAAGCTTTATTTAGTAAAGAGGTGTGTGAATGTTTTTGTTGTCTGTTGAGATTTAAAAACATTAATGTAAATTTGCTAAACTTTTTGGGGCGATTGAAATGAATAACCTATTTAAACATGATACCATAATCTGTATATAATCTATATGTAAATTTGCAGTAATTCAATCGTGGTTCATATGTTAATTTACACAATTTCCGGCTTGTGTTTATTTTTATGCAAGGACATACGTAATTGGGGATAAACTCTGTGTGTGTGTGTGTGTGTGTGTGTGTGTGTGTGTGTGTGTGTGAGAACTCACTCAAACTTAGAGCTACACACATACAGTATAAACACACTTAACAAGGTAGTGGATAGTGTGCGCCGCTTCCTCCCCATTCAGTAAGCTTTCTGAGACTGATTGTCCTGCCTCCTTAATTTCCCAGAGTGTGTACCTGAGTTCTGTGGCCATTTCTCTCCAGACTGGAGTGTGTGAAGCGTAAACAGGTGAGTAGCGTTTAAAAGTGTGAGAGGGCCAGAACGAAACGGAAATGAAGTGCATGCTCTACTTTGTTCTCCTAATGGCAGTCTCTGGTGATCAAAGTGCTTGGCGTAACATAATTTCCCTCAAAGTTAATGAGCACATGCTTTCCTCAGCTGCCAGATGAAATCCCGCTAATTAATTTCAGATTAAAAATAGTAGTCCTGCTTTATTCCTCTATCCAGTAACCTTACAGTCCTTAAACAGCCCTGTGTGTGTGTGTTTCTTTCTTTCTTTCTTAGTTTGTCTGCTTGTTTTCTGGTTTCTTTTTTCGTTCTCTTTTCGTTCTTTCTTTCTTTCTTTCTTTCTTTCTTTCTTTTTCCTTATTTGCTTTTGTGGTTTATCTGTTTTTTTTGTCTGGTTCCTTCTCTCCCTCCCTCCCTGCCTGTGCTCTTGTGATCTGTTGACACGTTTCCAAGATTTGCTGTTTAACAGGGTAAAAGTTTATCTAATTAAACTTGGCTCAGGTTCAGGTGTTCCGCATAGGCATCACTCTGCGTGATGAGCAGGATGAAGGTTATATTGGGTTGTAAAGCAGCATTAAGCCCAGCTTGTTGTGTATTAATGCCTGTTATAGGGTAAATGAACCCCAGAACTAAGGTTCTCCAGGAACTCTAGGAACATTCTTTTTTGTATGTTATTGTATTTTGGCTGAGGAGCTTCGGTTTTCAATTGAGCCTGGTAGTGACGTTAGATATTCTTAATTCAATTTTATTGTCATCATACATTATAAGCTCTATTTATTTGACTATGTGACATTTGCCATTTCCCTAAGCCTTCCAAATGGGATGCAGGAGTAGTGGCAATATTTTAAAGCATTCACAATAAAAACACAATGCTGATGTACATCATGGTATATCATAGGCCTACAGTAGTTTAGGCACACTAAAGATTCCTTCAGTAATCTGTTTCAGATGCCATATCATGTGTTCTGGCATAAAAGCGAATGTTGAATGAACAACAGCCGTTAACAGCTCTCATATTTATTGATGACTGCAACAATATAGAACTCAAAGTAATCCTCTCCAGTGTCTAGACAGCTGTCTATCAGCCTGAAGTCGCACTTACGCACCATCCTATTAGTTTGAAGTAGAGAGTTTTTAACAGAGCCTGATCTGGCCCATTACACTGCTGATATGGACCATAACTCAGTAATTGGGGTTTGCCATTTTGAATTTTTCCATTTCTTATCGGGAACCCATGAGGCACATTACCTTGTTTTGTGGATCAGAAAATGTTCATGTCTGGAGAAATAAAATTAGCAAGGAAATGAATGATTATCATATTGGGAAACAAATCATCATATGGGAGGAAAGCTGTTTGCTTTCAACGGGCTCCTTTCGAAATAATCTAGTAGTTTTCTTAAGTGTGAATTTTGGACTTTTTCCTGAAACTCATTTGTTAAAAGCACTTGCTTGCTTCTTTCCCATCTTTCAAATCCTGAAACAGAGTTAATCAGCTTTGAGCACTTTCTCAATCGATTGCCTGGAAGAGGCAGAGCCAAGAATCTGTGGCTAATCACACATCTGAATAGACTTAACTTTTTTCCCTCCTCCTGTACTTCTCTCTACCTTCCTCAGTGATGAAGGTCGTTTGGAGTGGCTCGAGCTGAAATAGCTTGGCCCAGTGAATCAATGCACAATTAAGAGCATTTAAACAGTTCTCTTTGACATCGGTGTGCCTTGGAACAAGTTATTTAGAGACTGGCACCACTGAAGCAGTGTTAAGCCCTTATAAAGCAAATGGATGAAATTCTATAAATGTATTATATCACGATGGCAGCAAGTTTGCGTTAATTGGTGGAATTGTGTTTTCATATAATAAAAATTTGACTATTTCTTGCATTAAACATCAAAATTGTTGCTTTCTTGCTTTTTATGTCAAAATGTAACCAGTTCTTATTTTATATGTCCTTAGAAATGGAAAATAATCCACTCCTATGAAAGGAATTAAAGGAAAATAATCAACAACAGGATGGTGTTTACTTTGTAACGTTGTTTGTAATTGTAATTGTTACAATTTTTAATTTTTCCTGAATAATTTTCACATTTAATGTTGTGGAATGTCCATGAGACAAGTTAGCTCCTGTTAGCACTCATGTTTTATCAGCTATAAACAGTTGTTCCTTCATTAGCCTCTCTTTTTTCTCCTTTTAAGTTGATAAGACAGAAAAAAACAACTCGTTTTTTTTTCTGAAAAACCAGTAAATGTCCTGAAGACTTTTTTGCATTGTTGTTACTGCAGAAAAAAAAACATATTTGAATAAGTACATTAATGTAAACCTGTGACTTGAATTAGTTGGCACTACTGTCAGAGCTACTGTTATAGAAAAATTATTAATACCTTGTGACCAATCAGATTTGAGAATTCAACAGTGCTGTGGTATAATCATAAATATATGATAAGCCTTATCTCCTTGTTTTTGAGGCGTGTTATTAAGTCTTGCATGAGGAAGCTGTCTTTTGTTATTGTAGTGTTTTCTCACTCATGCTGTGGAATCCAGTCAGTTACGGCTGGCTTGTTTGTGTAAACTGTCAGCCTCAGAAGGCATCTTGATTTCTTCACTCTCTGAGAGACAGAATAGATGACAAGGTAGCAACAAATTGTATGCAAATGAAGCTAGGGGATTATTGCACTCAAGGGGGGCATATTTTGATTTAGGATTCATAAGTGAGAGTGTGATTTGAGGTGATCAGGCACACGCACGCACACACATCTTTCTTTCAATCTAATCCTACATTCACACTAAAAAGTTTCGCTCATGTTGATTGTAGTTTGTCTCTTGTGGGTGTGTAGCAGCCACTACTGTTGTTGCCCGTGGCCGTGCCCTGTCCAGCATTTTTATCTGTTTGTTTGTTTTGTTTGTTTTGTTTTTTGATGAGAACCAATAGTAACCAAAATGTGAATGCTTCTAAACTAACCAGTTAAATTAAATATGCATTAATCAGTGTGAAAATTAGTTGTTTGGTTTATATGTTATATGCTAGGCTTTGTACTATTATTGCTGTACAATAAATACTTGTATTTATTATGTATTCTAGCAAAGCACCCTAACTGTACTAGCTTCGTACACCCATCCGAGGCACCAGTGATCTTAAGTACTTCCTTCCAAGCTTTAATTGTTCTCAGTAATACAGTCAGGTCAAAACAGACCTATCAGGGAGACAGTGACACAATTTTCATAATTTTGCCTCTGTACACCACCACAATGGATTTGAAATGAAGCAATCAAGGTGTGATTGAAGTGTAGACTTTCAGCTTTAATTTAAGGGGTTTAAAAATATTGTATTAACCGTTTAGGAACTACAGCCATTTTCTATGTGCCATGTCCTTGCATTTTCACAGGCTCAAAAGTAATTGGACATTTGAATGATAAGCAGTTTCATGGCCAGTTAAGGTGAAATTAACTTTTAATTAAAATTAAGGAGAAAAAAGCTCTGGAGTTGATTCCAAGTGTTGAATTTGCATTTGATAGCTGTTCAAGGGGAACTCTCACTATGCTGTCCAAAGAGGTGTTGATGCAAGTGAAGGAGGCCATCGTTAGCCTGGAAAAATAAAACAGACCTTAGAGAGACAGCAGAAACTTCAGGAGTGGCCAAATCAACAATTTGGTACATTCTTAAAAAGAAAGAATGCAATGGCGAGCTCAGCAACACCAAGAGGCCTGGAAGACCACGGAAGACAACTAAAGTGGATGAATGCGGAATTCTTTCCTTGGTGAAGAAAAAGGGGTTTACCTCAAGATGCAAACCACTGGTAATACTCAAGAACAGAAAGGCCAGATTAGACTTGCTAGAAAACATCTAAAAAAAAAACCTGTCATATGCCGGAACAAGATTCTTTGGACAGATGAAACCAAGATTAACTTGTACCAGAATGATAGGAAGAGAAGGAAGGGAAGGGCTCATTATCCAAGGTATACCACATCATGTGTCAAACATGTGGAGGCAGTGTTATGGCATGGGCATGTATGGCTGCCAAGGATTTGCATCCAAGTATTAAAAATCATTAATTTATAATTATGTTAGTTTGTCCAATTACTTTTGAGCCTGTGACCATGGAGGGACTATGTGAAAAATGGCTGTAATTTCTAAATAGTTAATGCAAAATTTTTGTTAAACCCCTTGAATTAAAGCTGAAAGTCTACACTTCAATCTTAAGTGCTTCATTTCAGATCCATTGTGATGGTGTACAGAGGCAAAATTACAAAAACTGTGTCACTGTCCAAATACTTATTGACCTGACTGTATCTCTGTCCACACTTAATGAAAGGTTATGACATATGACATGATAAGATGAAACCAGGGTTATAATTTTTTCTTTCAAAATTTGAGCATCAAACAGTAAATGGGAATTAATTGCAAACAGTAAATGGGAATTAATTGCAGGTAGGAACTGAGTGGGGAACTGAAGAAACTACGGACCACATGCTCCATAGGATTGGTCTGAGGAATCATTCAAGCCATTTGGATCATTTGGATTTGTTGCAATACTTAAGTTGCTTTATTGCTTGCTGTTGTAAAATCATGGCTCCATGGCTCTTGTGAATGTACATAGCAGATGAATTGTTGCCTGTCACTTTTTTTCATTTACTAGTGTGAACGTAGGGTAACCAATCATGTCTCGATAATGAGAGTTTAGATTTGAGAAACTTTCATTTAGAGGTTTGCAATAAATACAATAATGAATAGCAAAGCATACATGTAATTTTAGAAACACTGAAAGAAATCACTTCCACCACCATCAGACTTTTGACCTTCTTCTTCCACTTATCCTTCTTTCTGTCATTATGAGATCACTATCTTTCCCAGATCTCTATTTCCTGCTGTCTGCTGGACATCAACGCCTCTGTCTCTTGCACACTCACTCTCTTTCCTCCACGAACTGGCTGATAATATAATTAGGAGCTTAAAAGACTTTTGATCACCGTCAGACGAGCCTGGGAGAGCAATCTGTCTACAGATCTGTTTCAGCTTAAAGCTCTGATTTTCTCCATCTTTATAAGCTTTGTGTCCACCAAAGACTCCACATCCAGTTCAAATGTGCTGCTAGTCAGCGCTTGCCTGTTCCACGCCACAGAGGAAACGAGTTCATACGTGACTGTTAAATTAATTAGGGTTTATGGCCATAATATGAGTTGGTTCAATAATGTTTTTGTGTGATGCTGGTTGTAAGAACCGTCTTGGTGCAGGTGAAGAACAAACATCTAGTTCTGAGGATATCAGCAAGTGTGTATGAGATAAAGAGGACATGATTGTGTATGCTTGTGGGGCAACTGCTGTATGTCTCTCTGGAAGAGTATTTATTTATTTATTTATTTATTTAAAAGTTTAAAAAGCAGACTTTCTGACAGCATAGAAAATGTCACTTCTTTCATCATGAACAAATAAGGAATACAACACAGTTGGGTGTGCAGTTATAGATAAATAATGCACAGGAAATTGAATTATTTTCTATAAGAGCAAAGTGCTTTATTCTTCTTATACCACAGCGATTTGCTATTACAATTTTTATTGTATTAATGTAACTATTTAATTGACTAATGTAACTATTTATTAATAGTTACATTTAATGTTATGAAACATCTGTGAAACAAGTTGGTTCCTGTTATCGTGGACATAATGGCAGCTTTAAGCAGTTCCGCCATATAAGTCTCTGTGAATGAGTTGTTACTATTGAAACAATAACATACTAGAACAAGATCATTAACACAAACAATTTGAGTTACGATCAAAACTAATGTATGAGCTGTGCTGTAATAGGAATCAACACCTTCTGACAAATCAGAATTTAGCATTCATCAGTGCTGTAGTATAAGCATTAATTAAACACATACAAAGGTCCAAAAGCCAGAATCTACTACCAACAATTCCTTTTATTTCATCAGTTGTGAAAAATGAATGATATTTAGATGCCAATAATTTCTGAAATAAAATTGCACCATTCTTCATTAATACAGTATCTACATTAATAAATGCATAGCTGCTAGTTTATTAAGCACAGCTACATTATATCTACACTCATTAACCATTTTATTAGGTAATCCTGCCTATACGCAACTGTTTAAGTGCAGTAGTACTGACTGTAGACCATCAGTTGCTATGCACAGTTTGGCAGCCCAGCTTTACCCCAGCCACCAGTGGAATGGTACCACCAAAAGACCACTGCTGAGCAAACATTATTTCCTCTGTAGCAAATTGTAACATTTCCAGGAATAAAGCTTTAGGTTTCTAATACTATAAAAACAAACAAAAAAATATTAGGCTGTAAGAAAAAATGGGTTAAATCTACAATCCTCTGAGGAAACCTTTGAATGTTTTATGCAGAACCCTACAGTGTCTCACTAACAGATAAAGGCCCAATTAGAACCCCTTTAGAAAGCCAAGAATCCTTAATAATACAAAGGACCACTGGGGAAACCATTTAACTAAAAGTTTCAATAAATATGTAAAAGGAATCTTCATTCTAAGACAAATGGGTTTTCCTAAGGATCTAGAGGAAACCATTCAGTGTTCTATGCAGAACCCTACCATGTTTTCTTATTAGAGAAAGTTCCAAATTAGAACCTCTTTAGAAAGCTTAGAACATTTAATAATCCAAAGGATCATTGGGGAGTCCATTTGTCTAAGAGTTTCACTGAGGAAACTATTAAATTATACAGTATATGTAGAACCTTATAAAATAGGTTCCCTGTCAGACAGGGTTTGAAGAAGAACCCATTTAGAAAGCTAAGAATCCATATTAATCCAAAGGACCACTGTTTAACCATTTGTTTAAAAGTTTCACTTCATGCCTAGAAGGAATCTACACTCTAAGGCAAATGGGTTCCCCTGGTTCGCATGGGTTAACCAACCCTCTGAAAAAACCCTGAACCCGTTTGTCTAAAAGTTGTCCTCAGTATGCAGAAGGAATCTATACACTTAGAAAAAACCTCTGTACAAGTCTCATTACAAACCCATCTTTTAACTTTGGCCCTTGCCTGGGTATCAGATATGTGGTGATGCAGTGGTGTGCTTTTTATCATGTCTCTTTTAATTTATTATCTATCTATTATCTACTCTCCTTTTATATCAATATGTTACCGTAGTTTAGCTTTTGTACAGCACTTTGGTCAACATTTCTTGTTTTCAAATGTGCTTTAGACATGGTGGCTTAGTGGTTAGCCCTATTGCCCCGGACATTCAGGGTTTGAATCCTGCTTCCACCCTGTGTTGGAAGCCTGCCTCTGCCCATGCTTCAGAGGTTTCCTCTGGGTACTCCGGATTCCTCCCCCAGTCCAAAGACACTTGTAGTTTTACTGGCATTCCCAAATTGTCTGTAGTGTGTGAATGGGTGTGTGTGCAATTGTTCCCTGTGATGGGTTGGCACCCCATCCGGGGTGTCCCCCACCTTGTGCCCCAAGTCCCCTGGGATAAGCTCCAGGTTACCACACGACCCTGTGTAGGATAAGCGGTACAGAGAATGGATGGATGGAAAAGTGCTTTACAAATAAACTTGACTTGATTAATGCGTTGCTGGCTGCCTATTAAGTGCCTATTAAATGTTCCTGACATTTAAAGCTCTAAATGGTTTAGCTCCAGTTCATCTTGCTGATGTCCTGAAGCAGTATAACCCACCTGCACTTCAAGATATATTTTCTTTCTTTCCAGAGAATGTTAGCACTAGTTCATCTATTTTTAACTGTTTTCAGTTAAAAATACTTCGGGACTAAATTTGTTCAATAGAATTTGCATGATTTCTAGGTATTCTCATAGACATATGGTAAATGTATTACTTATTTACATTGGTGCTTTGGCTCTATCCTCCACTGTATGCATTGAGAATTTGCTTTGACACTATATGCCAGGCTTTTTTTTTTATTGCAGTGAGCAATAAAAAAGAGGTGGATGTCAGTCCTCTGCCAGCCAAAATTTCCGTCAGACACGCTAATCCCAGAGAGGGGTTATCCAGAATAGGCATGAGAAGGGGTGGTTGATCTAATGATATGGGCTTTGAGGTCATTTAGCAGGCCCAGGCAGCAGTTCAAGACAGATTCACTTTGTCTGGACAAAGAGAGGTGGTGGAGTTTTGCAATAACTCTGACTCACACACAGAAGTCCATGCACAGAGTAACTAAATTCAATACAGAATCAGGAAATCGACACATACAGCCAAGCAAATGTAATTTAGCCAGTTTTCCCTTACTAAATCTACTAAAGAATTTTTATTTTGCTCTCTTTATTCCCATTAAAAAAATAATAATAATAAAATGATGACCAGAGTATTCATGCTGAATATGAGCATGATGCAATTTCAAATAATGAGATCTCATACAGTGCTGTTGCTATATGCTGTTGCATCATGCGATTGTACAGTGTGAAGCCGTCACAGAAAATCTTTCTGATAGTCAGTATATGTGGATCCACCTGCCAAGTTTTGGATTCTATGCTAGTGTTATACTCAAAATCTGTTAGAGTTAAACATTGTTGTATTTTTAAGTGTTTACTGGTTTTTAACAGGGCCCCAGAGTTTAAATTTACTAACATTCTTACCTGAAATCATGTTTGCTGTTATAACTTGTGGCATATGAGATTGTATGTAAAAAAACAAAACCAAAAAAAACAGAAGCGTCAGATTTATTTGGTATTCCGAATCCAATAATGTCTGATATTGTGAACTATGAAGTGTTTAGTGTCTGGTATTTTTATTAGCCCCTAGAATTTCCATTATTTGTATTGACGCTTATTGACATGATGCACCATGATGACTTCATCTGCATTTTCTGGTGGTATAATATGGGAGCATTACATCCAAATTAGGCAGTGATTTGAATATGATTGCGACATGTATCACTGAGACTTCATGCTGCCTCACAGACAATATGGATTGTATTTCCTTTTCGAAATTGGAGCCTCTGCTTGAAATACCAACATGCCACAATGACAAATCCATCGTTCTGGGTAATTCAGACTGTTATTATGGATCAATAGGCACTAGTGTGCAGCTGTGCAGTATTGTAACACTTATTTTTGTTCTTGTTTGTATCAGTGTCTCTGTAGAATCTTTTGAATTTGTTCACTTGTTGATTGCGGAACTGCAGGGCACTGAATGTGACTGTGGGATGTGACTAATAAAAGTCACTAAATGACAACAGTGCTCCATTATATCCCAACAGCAGAACAGGAAAACAAGTTTTCAATAATAAAAAAAAAAAAGTAGCGTTAAAGGAGATGCTGGTTATTTAGCATACTGCTGCTCTGCAACATTCACCTAAACTGAAGTATTCTCAACCTTTGACTCTTCCTCCATTTCCCACAGAGTATCATACACATAAAGTCCTGATATTGTCTCAGGGAGTTTTTCCTTGCCACCGTCGCCTATGGCTTGCTCATTAGGGATAAATCCATACATTTTCAAATTTGTATCCTGAATTTCTATATTTCGTAAACTGCTTTGTGACAATGTCCATTGTTAAAAGTGCTATACAAATACAAGTGAACTGAATATTGTACACTTATTGACATCCATATGTCTGTTAAGTAAGGAATAACTCACATCAGACCGGGCTGTTATATGAAAATAAGGCACACCGGGGCCGAGTGCCGCTACAAACAGAAGTGCATTGTTTTCATATAACAGCATGGTTTGGAGTGTGTTATTCCTCTTAGACCACAGTGATTTGCCAATGATTCCAATGTTTAGTTTATTAATGAACTTCACATTGCGCTTTATAATTAGATTTAATGTTTGTGGAAGGTCCAAGAGACAAGTTAGTTCCTGTGCTTACCTACATTACTGTTGTGATAAACAGTCACTCCCTCACCAGCCTCTCTCTCTCTGTCTCTCTCTCTTACACACACACACACACACACACACACACACAGAGCAGTCTGTCATTTTAACGAAATGGAAAGCATATCTGAGACTGAGAGAGCTTACAACCGAGACGCCTTCCATAAATGTTATAAATGAATAATGTAAATATAAATGTTCCATTAATAAATTTCTCCTAACAAAAAACATCACCACATCAACGATTCTAAGAATGACTTTGTTAAACAACAACCCATTTTAATAACCTGTTTATTATTAGTCTTAGATTTTGTGGAGTGTCTGCTGTACAAGTCCCTGTGTATGGCCTGTTGCTTTAGAAACAATAACGTATTAGAACAAGCACATTAATATTAACCTTTTGTTCATGTTACAGCCAGAACTACCTGTGCTGTTTTGCGGAAATAATGCACACCTTCTGACTAATCATATTCAGTCATTCAGCCACGCTGTGGTATAATCAACGTTACCAGACAATGTCTGAAATTATTATGAACACTTCACTTAGGATAAGAGATCTTTATTTAAATTACAGAGATGAGAGTGTCTACATATGCCTACGTATGTACTGTCGTCACTCCAAAAGCAGTCATGTGTAACATATCTTCCTTTATTAAAACTGCTCGTGGTAGTGCATGCGCTTTTGGTAAAGAGAACCAACTAAGTTTATTAAAAAATATCGTGGGCGGGTACAAACAAAAGTAACTGGTGGAGAGGATAGGATTGGTCAGATGTTCTGCAGAGGTGGGCGGGACTGGTCAAGAGTGTCTGCGGGAGTGAGATTAAAAAAAAAAAAAAAAAAAAAAAAAAAAAAAAAAAAAAAAAACCACAGTCCCATGCACACCTTTAGTACAAATTGTTTTGTATCTGATGAATGACGCTGTGTATGACATCAGAATGAATGGGATTTCAGTAATAATTATGTCCATCTGTCTTTTATTTACATACGGTATTATAGGCATGCATACAATGCCCCAAGTTTCCACATGTGCATGTCCACACGTGCACAAGCTTTCTAGAATGAAATCAGAATATTTTAAGTAAGAAGAAAAGAGAAACCCACGGCATGAGGAAAAGCCAGAATTTCGAGGATATACTGTATGCAAATTGGAAGCATCATCCCCATCAAGTGTCAAAATCCATAAAGAAAACTTGTTTGTTAAAGTTTTAGTTTAGCGTAGCTGTCATAAATCTTTGGGTAGTGGGAAATGAGCTGTAGATGGAATGTGAACATGTAATATCTCCCCCCTTCTCTGTCCTGTCAGAACTGCTGATAGTCTAATACTACAACAAGCATCTAAGTTGTAGACCTTACAGCTTGCATTTTTGTAAATGTTCCGACTTTATTTTCATAAAAAAATAGGCTAAATTTTTAACAGCATCACTGAAAAACCATCTTAGAGAAATCAGTAGTTATTTACACACACCAAATTTGTAGGCATTTGTAGGAACGGGATGGAAGGGAAAGTCAGTGAAGCTCAAACTGCTGGTGTCCAAAGTCATTTCAGTACACTAGAACCGGCACTGAATGGACAGGCAAAATGTTAGTTTAAATGTCCTTATTCTTCTGACTGATCAAATTGATGATGCTGATAATGTGGATGAGGATTTAGCTGCAGGGAAATTTGCATATATTAATTTTACACTCAGATTTGATCATATCCAGCTTTGATGAACAAGAGCCAGTTTTTTTTTTTAATTCTCTGCCAGGAGGGGGGAGCTGTTGATGTGTTTTTAATGGGTCGACGTCTCTTTTTGTTCCATTAGCAATACAAGTGAGAGTCAAGAAATGTTCACACTTTCCCTGTTGGCAGTTTGTTTGCAGCCTGCTTGCCTGGTTTGTAGCCAGACACAAATCAATCAGTGCTATTGACTAATAGGTCTCTCTCTCTCTCTCTCTCTCTCTCAGTAATAAACCTACACAATTATTACTAAAGGCAATGAGTATGCATAGTATAGCTATAAGTATGTTTTCATAAAGAAAAGTAACTCACCACTAATTTACGCTCCATATATTCTCAGTGGTATCTCCTGAAATGCAGTACCAATGAATTGGCCAGTTAATTGAACTTGATTACAACCACAGCTATATGGACGTGTTAAATAAACACCCTCACACGCATCATCATTACTCTTGCTATAATGGCATCTGATATGGCCATGTTCTGCCTGTTAATGCAGAGAGACATAGCCTCTATTATCACACCCTAATCATCACACAGATTAATATGGCCTTATGAATTAGTGAAGTAATTAATGAATGAAGCTTTAATGAATGAAGTTTGACTAAGATTAATCTGAGCCAGAGTGCAGCTCGAGTCGTAGACATGATGGTGGAGATTAGTGGTTAACTCCCGAAGCTGTATGAGCGGAGGCAGGTTTTTGATCCAGTGCCAGTGTGTTCATGTTTTTTTTTTCTCCTTTCTAAGACACCTGAGCCAGCTTCCACATTCTTTAGAACTTTAGTACCTGACTGGAATAAAACTAAAATGTGGGCTGCCTGAGGTTTCCCAAGCACCAAATTGGAAGGTCTGGTTTAACGGATTAGGCGATGAATGGTGGGTTCCCTTGCAAATAAAGGATAAGAAAAAAAAAGGTCTAAAGTTAAATTCAGTTCAATTTATTTATATAGTGCTTTTAACAATGGATATTGTCACAAAGCGGTTTTACAGAAATCTGCAAACTGATTTAAAGGAAAACCTCCCTGAGATGACATGAATAAGAAACCTTAAGATGAACCAGACTCAAAAGGGAATCCATCCCTACTGACTTGACATCTACTGTATTAGATATCATAGAAAAGGCATAAATCCTGAACTAAGCAAGACTGAGCATGTTAACAGAGCCGACATCTGGCTTAAATTAAATGTACAGCATTGACTAAGATTTTCCAGAATAACAGAATATTGTGCAGTGTTTAAACTTATACTACATTGAATTCTCAATTCTGACTGGTGTTATCAAAGTAAGGAATAACACAGGACAGATTGCGTGGTTGTATGAAAGTAATCCAAGACAGGGTGGTGTGATACGGCCCGACACAAAACCTTGTGGTTATACAAAAATAATGCACACCTTCTGACCAATCAGATTTGAGAATTCAACTGCCCTGTGGTATACGTTTCTTTACACCACAGCATGGTGGAATTCTTGAATCTGATTGGTCAGATGGTGTGCTTTATTTTTGTATAAACACACACCTTGTACAGTAGTTCTGGCTGTAGCATGGACGATAGATTTATATTCATGCACTCGTTCTAATAGGTTATTGTTTCTATAGTAACAGCTCATACACAGGGACATGTATGGCGGACAAATAATAAACTAATATTAAACAGATGTGTCAGTCATTAATAAATTAACCTTTGTAATCATTGGTGAATTAGTGTAGTATAAGCAGAATAACATACACTGTATTGCCAAAAGTTTTGGGACACCCCTCCAGCTCCGTATTAAACCCTACGGATTAAGAATGGGATGTCATTAAAGTTCATGTGCATGTAAAGGCAGACGTCCCAAAACTTTTGGCAATATAGTGTACTTTGGACCATGCTATTGTACGAAAAACATACATCAGTTCACACACACCTCGCTGTGTATTATTTTCGTATAACAGCATTTATATGGTATATGGTATGGTATTTAAATGGTATATGTTTATATGGTAAAATTTTCTTTGAGGAGATTTTTATTTTTATTTATAATTTTTTTGGAAGGAGTCTCCAGTGTCAGTGCTTTGTAATAGGCAGAGGTAAAGCTGTAACATCAGGTTTTCTGACGTAGGAAAGTCTCCAGGACATGTCTGCTAATATCTAGTCTGATTTATTATTAATAGGCTATTAGTATAATTTTTTTAAATAACTTGTGTAGTAAATTCTTGCTTAAGACTTGCAAATGTCAGGCTGACATTTAAAATAAAACAACTCATCCCATTTCCTGGCAGTTTTAAACAGTTTGACTCCATCGAAATATCAACAGTCAAACTGCTTAAAACTGCCAAGAAATGGGATGAGTTGTTTTAGATGTTTTAGATTTTAAATGTAATGAAACTTGATTGAATGTAAATTTAATGAAACTGGGTTGAACGTAAGGGAATTATTGCTAATTTTACCAGGGTAGGGTTGTATTTCTTTATGGACTTGCCATTTTTGAATTGAATTTTACAGTTAAACATTATCCAGTCTAGGTACAGTCCCTTGCATAAGTATTCACCTCCACTGATTTTTTTCCAAATTTTGTAGAGGAATTGAAAGGTGGAACATATTTTATTTTTTGTGACACAAAAAATTAACCTTTGTGTCACAATAAAATAAAATATGTTCCACATTTTGTAGAGGAATTGAAAGGTGGAACATATTTTGTTTTATTGTGACACAAAGGTTAATTTACAAAAAAAAAACAGACATTTATTGGTTGCATATTGACCTTGGATTAATACTTGGTAAAACCACCAAAACTGTTTTGCACATCTGGAACTTGATATTTTTGCCTATTCTTCTATGCAAAATTGCTAAAGCTCTGTCAGATTAGATGGACAATGTTGTTTCATTGTCCAAGGTCTCCTGTTGTTTCCTACATTTCCCTACAGGATTATTGGTCCCGTAGCTGGCGATGTTGTTACTGGTGCTTTTGGTGGAGAAGTGTTTATGTAGTTGCTGCTTCTGCTACTAGATAGGGTTTTGGCCTCATTACTTGTAGTGCCATGTTTGCTAGTTTGCCAGCATTGCTGTTATTATCGTAATTGTTGTGTCTGGTGTTGCTTTGCAGTGTCTGGTGTTGCTTTTGTTGTTTTGACTCATTGCGACTCTCTCTATCTCTGCCAAATAATTCAAACATGGCCACAACCTAATTTATAGTTTGGCCCCATTGCTGTTATTTATTGTTATAGTTGTGTCTGGTGTTGCTTCTGTTGTTTTCACTTGTTGTGACTCTGTCTGTCTCTGCCAAATGGTTCAAACATGGCCACAACTTAACACATCTTACTCATCTTACTTAGTAAAACTCTTTCAAACTTCTTGCTAAATTATTCCACACATCTCATAATGCTTGTCAATGTCCTTGAGCACTGAAAATGTAATTATGTGGCTTGATTTTGCGATTGTCAGAAGGAATTAGCTGTGCATGACGCTGATTCTACAAGTCAAGCGAATGGCGTTTCGATCAAAGCATGTTTCACAGATGTCTGCTGTTCTGTCCAAAAGTCACTTTTGAAGCCTTTCTGCATAATATTCATTTAGCTGTGGATGTTTAGGAGGAGAAAAACAAAGGTGTGTGTGTGTGTGTGTGTGTGTGTGTGTGTGTGTGTGTGTGTGTGTGAGTGTGTGTGTGTGTGTGTGTGTGTGTGGGTTTCAAGCTTGTTGCCAAATGTCTTCATCGTTCTCAGCGTGAAATCTCATTACACAGCCAGTGAATTTTAATTGATGGCGTTTGATATTGGACAAACACAGCAAGAGAGAAAGAGCAGCAGAGAAATTAAGATGGAGAGGGAGAGAAAGAAGTTTGTGGCATCAAGAAGGAAAGCAATGAAGTGTGCACATTAGTGTGATGTACATTTGTGTGTGTGTGTATGTGTGTGTTTATGTCCTGCTGCTAGTGGTGTACTGAATGAGAAATGAGGGCTTTGTGCTCACTGGAGAACAGTTGAAAGGAATCTGGGTGGTGGCAGATGTTCTCCGATGGGAGTGTGTGTGCGTGTGTGCCGGTGGAACCTGTGTGCGTCTAACCAAGAAAGAGCATGTGCACGTGCTTCAGCTTTAGCTTGCAATGTATCATGACTGCATTATGACAGGACTGACACTGAAAGACTCTAAGCCACAAAAATACAAACAATACAAATATAAGAATGATGTTAATGCAGTTTGTTGAATTTGAATATTGGATATATAATGTATTCATTGTTTTGATATTTTGGATTTACAATTGACAGTTTATAAGGTATTAGATTGCTAGTTAAGCAATAATAGGTAGATCGTAGACAGATGAACTGGGAACTCAGGGTAAAGAACTGCATCACATGCATAATTTGAGTTATTCAGGTTGGAACGTATATTAAAATTCCAGGTAACACTTTACTTTAGGATAGCCTTCAAGGCATGGCCAAGGGAGCAAAATCGGGAGAAATGGCATACCCTCTCACCTGTGAAGCACATTGCGACTAGCCAATTGTGAGTGTCTGTGACATTTTGTATGTGTAAGAGGGCAGATAGCGCTTTGCCCTGTGACACAGCATGAGCAGGAGTTTGAAAACAAGCGATTAGCTGGCTTCACATGTCTCGGAGGAAGCACATGTTAGCCTTTACTCTCCCTGGTTGGTAGCAGTTGTATGAAAGGGGAGAGCTTGCTAGAAGGGTAGGAATTGACAGGAGACCAAACTGGGAAAAAAAAAACTGGGGAAATACAGTATATTTGATACAAACATAAGCTTTAACAACTGACAAAGTGGAAAAGCACATAAAAGCACATAGAACTGACCAGCAGGGAGAATGAGGAGTGACATTTCCAATAAGTATGGGGAATCAGCTCAACCACAGTACCAGTCAAGTAGCAGGCTTAGCCATAGCTGAGGAACATGGACCCAACTCCAACCCACGTGTGCACATTAGTGGAGTCCAGCTATTTTATCAGGCTCAGCAAGAGTGAGAGAGTGAGAGGGAGACTTACTTAACCACGCTAGCAGCAGATAAGCATAGACCTACTCCTTAGATACCTGTAGCTCTGACTGTAGTTATAAGCTGTTATGCAGATAGCTCCTTATGGTGTACATGAGGTCCGATGTGTATGAGGTGAGAACATAATATGGAACAATGGCTGTATGACAGCAGTATTTACACCAAACACTGCATCATACATTCGTTTCATTATTTGTTGAAAGGTCTCGGTTTGTGTGCGTACACGCACAAAAGGTATCAAGGTGATCCTCACCGCCTCTGGTGGTTAGAAGGGGTGAAAAATAAAAATGTAGTTTAACCTAATATGTATGAGATACAGTACATACATAACTACCAAAAAGAGCATAAGACAGTACAGAGGCAAAGAACACTGGTGTTTCCTCCTGTTATTTTCTGGTATTGGAACATTTCAGCAAGTATTATCTTGCTGTAATAAGGTTAATTATGAGCATTCTGTACCTTTTAGGTACCTTTTAGGCAGCCAGCATTCTAGGCTGATTATAGGCTACCGTTATATGTTATGTTGTTATGGTTAGAGGACAATATCTCTCAAGGCTGTCAACTCTATTAATTAGACAATTCTGTGTGCTGTAGCCTGTACATAATTAATTTCTGCATGATTATAATAAATAAATTTAGTTTATAATAGTTATAGTGTAGCATAGATATAATCCTATCCTACACTTGTTGTCATGGCTACTTTCCAACATGCTTACGTCAGGATCATGAGCAGTGATTTAAAACTGTAGTATTTTTTATTGTTTTTAGGACAGACACAATTGTGGCTAGGGCTGGCAATATATATATATATATATATATATATATATATATATATATATATATATATATATATATATATATATGTATGTATGTATGTATGTATGTATATGTTGATCCCTGTATGATGGTGTGTTTGCATTTCTTCTTCTTACTGCACCTTTTAACTTCTTTTCTGTCAACTTCTATCTTCCCCCAGGGAGAAAGAAAGGAGTCTGGCGCAGGCTGGGCAACCCCTGATCGTGCCTCAACGCATCGATGGACCCCGTTTCACTGGGGGAGGCTTCAGCCTGAAGCAGGGCAACAAAATTGCTGCCTGAAACCCCTAATCTCTCCTCTCTCTCTCTCTCTCTCTCTTTCTCTCTCTCTCTTTCTCTCTCTCTGTGAGTCTGGCTGACACACCGGCTGCCTGTTCAATCTGTGAAAATAAATCACAATGCACACAGTGTAACATTATGGTCGAGCGAAATTAAAAAGCAAAAGCCATTGTACTCATTTATCAATTGTAAGTAAAGCAGATGTGTTTGCACTCATGTTAATGGCTTTGGTTTGTTTCTTTGGTTTCATTAGCGGGGTTGTTCTTAGTCATTGGTTGAAAGAGCAGAAGCACTCTCGCTATTAATGATCTGTTTTTTTTTTTATTTACTTCCACTCTTTCTTGCTCTTGTATTGTCTGTTTTCGTCTCCCATGTTTTTCATGTGTTTATATTCTAGCTTGTTTCTCACTCTCGTTCATTTTCACCCTTTTATTATGTTTTTTCTCCTTTTTTTCCATATGAGTATTTGCCTGCCTTTATGTCTCTCTATTTCTGTCTCTACCAGAGCGAATACTAACAGTAAGGTGGAAGGTGACTGTTGATGATGAGTTGACTCTGCTCCTGAAACCCCCATTCAATCTCTCTTAAACACCTTCGACAAACATGATTAAATGTCACTCATTCCCCAGATACATGCTGTACATCGCGTATAAATGTAAGTGGGCACGTATGTTCATGTCTAAACATTACCTGGCCCTAAGGAAATAAGTTATCCTTTCTAAGACCCAACAGGTCTTTTTTAAAGGAAGAACCTCTTTTTTTCACTCTGCAGTCTTCCCTTCTTTTAGAAGTTATGCAGCGTTAATATACTCATGGACTAGAAACTTGTCATTAATATCAAACCAAAGCCTATTTCATGAAAAACAATTCATGCAATTCTTATTTTATAATCTTCCATATTTTGGACAATGCATATTGCATGTACTATTGGTTTTTCAATGCACCTCACATTAATATGCTTATGCATACACATTCACACAGCCTGGACTAGGGTATTTTTCCTGCAGTCGTTTTTGGAGTGCTCATTTCCTGTTTTTATTTTTAAATTTTTTATTTTATTTTATTTTATTTATTTATGTATTTATTTTAAAGACCCCTGATTCACTGCTAGTTTATTTTGGCCTGGAGTCATTTTTCTACTTCAAGTTTCCTCATTTGGTATTCTTAAGGGTCAATCATCTGACTCTGGGAAATAAAAATTCATCCTGCTTTAAGCATTTACATCTTCATTTTTGCTTCCTCATCAAGCACTGTTTTCATTTTCGCATGTTTCATAAATGAAGCCTTAAAGTACTTTACATCAGGAAGTGTTTCTCAGAGAAGTTCTGAGTGTTTCTCAGGCATTTAAAAAACTATACCTTATTTGGGTTTTGGGACAGATTGCAGCAGATATTTGATATTCAAGAGTTGATTTTGATTTTACTAGTAATACTTTTATAGTTATATAACTCGATATACTTTTAGTAGACTTTTAACTATAGGTTTGTGTGTGATGGTGTGGGAAACCCTTTGGATATTGCTGTGGCTGAATTCTGGAAAACAGTCAATCATGTGGCAGCAGTGCAATGCATAAAATCATGCAGATATAGGTCAACAGATGTGGGGGAAAATTTGATCTCAGTGACTTTGACCATGGCGTGGTTTTTGGTGCCAGATAGGCACCAGGTTTGAGTAACTACTGATCTCCTGAAATTTTCCCACACTACAGTCTCAACAGTCAGAGTTTACACAGAATAGTACAAAAAAACCCAAAAAAACATCCAGTAAGCATCAGTTCTGTGGGCAGAAACGCCTTGTTGATGAGAGAGGACAGAGAAGAATGGCGAGACTGGTTTCTGCTGAGCAGAAAAACATCTCAGAGAGCACAAGCTCATCAAACTGGACAGGTGAAGATTGGAAAAAGACCAGCAGGTGTTGAATTGGAATCTTGCAGGATGCAAGAGCAGATGCATAGGTGTGTTGTAAAAACAAAAAAATGGTCGATGAGCATACATCAACACCTCAACTTTATAAAAGCACAAATATATTTCACCAAAACAATGTGGAAATGTTTTCATTCACTTCTTATTCTTGCTAATGCTATCAATCTGCAAAGATCATGTTTGATAAGGAGCCATTTTAATAAACATGGTAGTAAAAAATAAAAAAAATAAACAATCAGTTTGCCTGAAGATATCTAAAACATTGCTAGCTGTAATTTCCTCACACGATAAAGGTCACGCTTTGATTAAGTAAAGAAAACGTAAAGATCATGTGAAGGGTTTTCCTAGGCCATCACACATGATGTAGCTTTTTAAAGGGGCTTACAGAGAGTTTTAGTGCACAAGATACATTCTTCTACTGTCTTATTCTTACTATGGTCTTGTCACCATTCACAATTTGGAAAAGTAATTGGGGAATTGGACTAGCTAGCAAGGCTAGGTTTGAGATATTAGGCTAATCAACAAATCTTATGATATTGGGTGGTCTAGTAAGGTTTGGTGTGAGATATATGAATAACTAGCCAGCCTTGATTTGAGGTATTGCGCTAACTAACAAGCTTCAGTTTAAAATAATTGGCTAAGTAGCAAGCCTCTTTTTGAAAAGTGTACTAAGTAAGCCTTGTTCATGAAAATTTCCTTTGATCATTAAATGTCAATGTAAAATTGTAATTAAAAAAAAAAGATTCTGCTGCCTGGTGCATTGTTTTTCAGCCACATATTCTAGCAGCACATGTTTCCATTGTGTTAATTGTAAAAATAAATTGTTAACATCACTAGTCTACTCTTCTTTGCCGTTTTACTTCAGTTTATCTGTATCAAACAAGTAGCATGTAGTCAAATTCAGTGTAATAACTCACATATTATTTGCTTTATTATTTTCAGAAATGTACTGCAGTCTGACTCTGTCATTCTAAGGTGCATTGCTTTGGGCACTGTGCTATCTTATTACATCCCACTGCATATTGGTTGGAACATTTAATGAAAAAATTTGCTCCTATAACCTTGTTTGGAACCAGTTTCAGAGCTGAAATGTGCCTCATCCCATAAACTTGTGTTTCCTCAGCGCCATTTTTTTTTTTGGCTGTCACACTCGGCAAATAATGATCCCACTTCTCCCTTGGGAATTGCTCCATATTTTCACTTTCTATTTCCTTTTTTTTTTTTTATCATTGCTGTTTCTGGAGTTTTTCGGAACGCTTTCCTAGGCGCCAGGCAGCAAGGGTCCTCGGTGGAAAATATAAAATGCTTTTATGAAATCTCTTTTCTTCTCATTTGAATAAAGTTGCTTACTTAAAATGTTGTTGGCGCCTACCTTGTTTCCTTTGTTTATACTTCAAACTATTTCCGTTTGCCGTATGGTTCGAGACGTTTGGCTATGTTTAGGGTTGCGCAGAGCAGAAAGACGCTAAATTAAGTTTCCGAATTGTTAGTCACAGCTCTGACTGTTTCAGCAAGTATACTCTTCAGAGCCTGTTTGATTCAAAGTGAGCAATAAGAGAGTGAGCGGGAGGATAATGAATTTTGAATGGAAGCAGAAGTGGGTCATACTGAAGGCCTTTGTTCACAGATGGTGCGCTGCTGAGTTGTTAATAAGCTAGCTGTAAACTTAGTTTGAGATATTGGAAGGTTGAGATATAATGAAGGGTAAATCTGCTCCTTTTGATAAGAAACCCAGATGCTTTTTTTTTTTTTTTTTGCTAGGATTGATGAGTCAAATGCGACACCCTCTTGGTGTCCCAAAGATTTTTTGCACAAATGATGCCATTCTAACCTTTGGATGTAAGAATCATTGACACTTCAAAACAAGAGAACAAGGAATAATTTGTCATGAAAGAAAGCTCTGAGAATATGTTTTCATTTTAAGAAATTGTATATTCTGTCTAATACTTTAACCCAGCCTCATTTCTTACCTAGTATGCTTCATATTTGGTGATGCTTTTGAAGTTTTGTAATATTAGTTTTAGGATTTATAGTTGGATGTGCGGTTGAGAACTATAGACTTAGTTCGTCAGGTAGGCTATGTTTATCATGTTGTAACTATCTGTCATGTTACCTTTATCATATCTTACTATCTTATCTTATAATTTGGATTTTTTTTTTTGACCCCTAATAATAGGGGCCACAGCACGAAATTTGGTCAACGGGTACTACACCGTTCCATTACTAAATGACACTAGATGAGATGAGCTGGATCAGCCTTGTGGTGGCGCTATAGCACAGCATTTTTCACCTTGGCCCATAGTGTGAAATTTCCCTTTTTTGAGCTGATCTGCATAATATGCGAAGAATATTTTTGGAAACTAGTCCTAGGATTTTGGGCATGTCTTCAGAAGATACTCTGAAACCCAATAAATATCCAAACAATTTGTGAACAAAAATGGCCACCATCAATGACAATCAATTCTAGCAGGAGTTTAAGCAAGCAAACTGTGATAAGTGAAGTTTATTTCTTCTTCTTCTATTTATGAAATCTAGACGAGACCTTCCACCTTTCTGAGTAGAAATTCCAAGTTGAGGGGGTGTTTTCTTTCTTTTTTTTATGTGTGTGTTTTCTTTGGTTTTTGTGTTTTCAAGCAGCTTTTAGCAGACATTTCACGGGGTATCATCATAAAACTTGAACAGTATGCTCATATATGCTCTCTTTAGTGTTGAAACTTGGCAGGAACTGGGCACTGGAAGAGCTTTTTGCAAAGGGTTCTTGGACCCTGTAGATCACATGTAGATGCTGGGGCCTATAATTATAGACATTTGTAATAAGCTTTAATAGATTTAAAAGTGTTAATAGTAAACACTTGCTCAGGAGAGACAGGTCTTGGTTTAGGATCAGTTTAGTCTCATTGTGAATTTACATTAGCTTACATGTCACTGGTTTGCCCATATTTCTAGTAGATGTGGGTCAAATTATCAGTTGAATGCTAAGCACAAAGCTGAACAGAAATCAGCTGAACATTAACTAAGTGACAGCTAATCTGATCATGGTATGCAGAGTTGCATCTTGTCTTCTGTATTCTGAATATGGCATCTACATCTATGTTGCTCTTTATGTCACCGCATATTGCCCTCACTTTTATTTACATTTATTGATTTAATAGACACATTTATCCAAACTTTATCCACTAACCAATAGAATCGATCGAAGTGCAAGATAGTTGGTGGAATAAAAGGGTGGGAGTTGGGAGAACTAGAACAGAGGAATGCTACAAACACTAATCAGTGAAACCATGAATGATAAACAGATATATATGAAAAAACCATGAGAACTACAGCCCCTCACTAGACCGACCTTGTGTTTTAAGCCCGCTTGCAAGTCTCCACTGTCTGATCCGTTTATCCTTTAATCCCACTGATCTTCTGAATATGCAGTTTTCTTCCATTCTTGCAGAAGGTCCAAGTTGATGTTGCCTTCTAATATTTTGATCAAGAGTGGTCCTCAAGTGCTCTATGGGAAGAAAGGTCAGGAAAGAAGGTAGGTTGAAGTAGACATCTAGGAAAAGGCTTCAAAATTCAACCCAAGTACTAGACCAAACAAGAAACTGATGTGGGATGGATTTGGACTTTTATTTAGTTTATATACTTCGTCAATGTATCAGGTGAGGGTGTAGTTTTTTTTATAGTGGGCCTCCACTGGAAAGGAGGTGTTCAGGGATGAGTTACAGTGGTAATGACTAACTCTGCACACCTGAGCCCTGTTCCCCCTCTCTCTCTCTCTCTCTCTCTCTCTCTCTCTCTCTCTCTCTCTGAGCAGTGAGCCAATGCGAAGTAACAGAAGTGGCAAGTGAACTGAAAAGCTGCAGTTTTGTTTGTTTTCTTTAAATTGGTGTTAACTGGCTGTGCCAAGCTATGATATAAAAATACAAGCTTGCATGGATTTTTATCCCGGGTCTGCTGTGTTCCCTGGACGGATTGTTGTCGAAATTGTTACAGTCCACTTACAAGGAAATTTTTTAAAAATACATATTGATATAGGAACAGCTCTACGCCTTTAAAACTATACTGTGCTGTAGATAATGTTGATTTCTATGAAACTGGTGAAACTGGACCCTCCACATAATCTGTGACTGATAATGAATGGATTTTAAAAATGTGCTGCAATTTAACAAAGGAAAACGTATAATCATTCATATGGTGACATTTTCTGTAAGGTGAGATTCATTTAACATTTATGGAAAGAATCTTGCATAGTCAAGTCAGTACACTATATGTCCAAAAGTTTGTGGACACCTGACTCTCACACCCATTTGTGCTTGTTGAATATCCCGTTCCAGATTTAGTCCCCCCTTTGCTGTTATAACCTCCACTCTTCTGAGAAGGCTTTCCACTAGATTTTGGAGCATGGCTGTGGGAATTTGTGGCCATTCAGCCACAATAGCGAGGTCAGGCGCTGATGTTGAGTGAGGAGACCTGGGGCGTTCAGCATTCCAGTTCATCCCAAAGGTGTTCAGTGGGGTTGAGGTCAGGGCTCTTTGCAGGACACTCAAGTTCCTCCACTCTAAACTTTGCAAACCATGACTTCATGGATGTCACTTTGTGCACAGGGGCATTGTCATGCTGGAACATGTTTGGACCTCTTAGTTCCAGTGAAGGGAAGTTGTAATGCTACACCATAAATAGACATCCTGGACAATTGTGTGCTTCCAATTTTAAGGCAACAGTTTGCGGAAGACCCACACATGAGTGTTATGATCATGTGTCCACAAACCTTTGGCCATATAGTGTAAGTTTAAAGATACAATGTGTAGTTATTTAATTGTTGACAAACTACTGTGGTATAAAGTGAATAAAACACTATAGAAATGAATACATTCTGGTCTTTGCATTGGGCTACATCACACCAGCCTGTTATTTCTTATTTTCCTATAAAAGCACACCCACTACATTTTATTCTTTATATAACAGTAGCCAAATCTGTCAAAATATACCCTAATAACCACAATTGTTCAGTTGATCAAACATGTTCTGTACACTACACTACTACATTGTGATCCTTTTATGCTATTAGCTCGCGATTAGCATATCAGACGATGATATACGCTCTGAAACCACTCAAACAACAGTTACCACCCAACACTGATTTATCTTGATACTGGGGCATGTAACTGATCCATCCAACACCTGATATACTGTATCTTAATTATGGTGGCACTCACCACTCATATGACTGTTCAATATATAGATAATGTATATTTGTGTCTATTGTGTTGTACTGTATTGTTTATTGTTGCAGGAGCACCCGTATGAATCTTATTGCATATTGTAATTTGTACTTGTGCACATGAAGATAAACATTGAAACCTTTAACATAGGGAGAAAAAAATCTTCATAATCTGACCTAACCTTTCATCAGTTAACCTAAAAAAAATCTAAAACTAAACAAACAAGAATTCTTATTTATTTTTTAATGTCTAAAATGGACAGCTTCGGGTAGGTTTCTTGGTTGGTGCTTTTCTTTCTTGTTGCAGCAAAAAAAGATCTGAATCAAGAATTACTCCTCTTTTTGATGGATCTTTTCACACAGATCTAGAATTAGTTTCAAGTTCCTGAATCTGACTGTTGGGGGAAATCACAGGACTGAGTCTTGCTCAGTACGAAACAGAACCATTTAATGAGTGAGTGGAGTTCCAGTCCACTTGGTCTGCAGTGCTGGCCATTACAGTAGCTCTCTGTTTCTTTTTCCCTGTTTGTCCTTTTTATTCAGGGTGTTCACTGGAGTGAGGAAGTTAAAGTCGCAGCTGTGTGCAGTGTCCAATATTTAAAAACCTCTGTCACCCGTGGGGCAAACTGCATTGTCTCCTTTTCTCCACAGACACCTCCACTGCCCATGAGGACAGACTACATTACGGACATAAACAAATAGCTATGTACAGATAAACTGAAAACTATTAATATTTTCAATGGTAAGTAGCAAAAACATGTTCTTTGAACTTCATTTTACTTCAGTAATGAGTTACTAAGATGGTTTTTTCATATCGAAATAGTGCAAATCTCACGTTTCCGGTAGTACTGTTTACATTCGGCAATACAGCAAGACAGCAACTTCTAACAATTGTTTTTTTTTTTTTTTTCAGTTTTAAGGGTGTAAAATAGGGCCTTTACATTATAGTAGACTTGCCAGTAGCAAAAGTGCCATCTTCCTTATAATGCGTTATAAGTGTGTAAATATTCTAATAGTTATAATAAGTTACTATATTTCTTTTGCTGCACATCAAAGTTAGCATGCAAAAGAAACTAATTGACCACTAGCAATTTTTAGCAATTTTTCCTTTAAGTAATAGTTGGTAGGAACAGTCAGTTAGCCACAAAGATATATATTTCTTTTTTTGACTAAACATTGCACCAGTTATATATTAGCTATTAGGTAGTATAGATAAATCTATAGCTATCATCAAAATTGTAGGGTTTTTTTTGTTTGTTTGCTTGTTTGTTTTGTTTAACTCTCCAAGACAAGAAAATGTGATGCAAATTGGAGTCTGAGTTGTTACTTTAATGTTGCTGCCTGCTGCATTTTTAAGCTTTTTTACATAAATACAAAACCGATTTCAATCTTGTGGTTTTATGGAACGACCACCTCACATATTTTGCAATGTGAAATAAACACACACGGCTAACCTCTCACACTTTCTAAGTAACCTTGAAGGAAAAGGGAGCTGAGCTCCAATGAGCTGAGTACATTTCATTTCAGGACCAGAAAAAAAGCACCCAAAAGCCTGGAGCAAAGAAACAACATTCAATGCGTAGCAAGCTTACAGTAGGTACCTCAGTTTTCTTTTGGAACCTTTGAATTGATATGATTATTATAATACTAGAAGCATTATTAAAATTATCTACTGCACCTTTAAGAAGCCATGTTCACATACATTATACCATACCGATGGTGATCTGTTCCCATGGTGTTTGTATCTTGCGTCTAACAAGGACATATTAGACTCAATGTCTACACATGATTCATACACACTGGGTGCATTTTAGTGGCACTGACTTTGGAGAAATCAGTGCAGTAGATAGCAATTTTTATTCTCATTCCTCTCAGTTTCCTAACTCAGTGGCTGTTCAGGAATTAAAGATACATTATTATAGTGGTAAGGACTGGCACTTGACAATCAGCCTTTTTGCCAAAAGAAAACTTTAGCAATCAGCAAGAAACCAAAGAAAGACAAAATCAATGAAATATATTTGTTTTCTAATAAGGATATAGTTATTCACCGTGCTAACCCACAAAATATCCCACCATCAAGTCTCTCGCATTGACTGAACCCATTTTTTCTTTAAAAATATGCTCTGAAATTATTTTAGGAAATATAAAACACATGCATTAAGTCACACAGTAGGCGATAATGTTTGTATCTGTATATATTAGCATAAAATTCGGTTAGCATTTGAATATAAAATAGTACACTGTACATCTGTGTAGCCCAAGATCATCTAAATACATCGCATAACTCAAACGACAAGTGAAAGGATTTCATTTATGTATTAATTTGCATTCTACAAAAGTGCTATTGAACTCTTAATTCTGATTGGTCAGAAGGTGAAATGCAATTCATATTAATGTGCTTGTTCTAATATCATCAGGTATCATTTCTATAGTAACTTCATATTCCCAGGAAGTTGTAGGGTGGATAAAATATGGTAATAAACTCATAAAAAACAGTTATTTATTAAAGAAAACTGTATAATTGTTGATATGGTCAAGTTTTCAGTAAGGAGATTATTCACGGTTTATGGAAGGAGTCTCCAGTGTCAGCTGGATCAGTGTCAGTGTCAATGTTTTACGCTGTGGGAAAGAGTTCATGACAGAGCTGTTGTACTGTAACTGATAAAAGGAAGTAAATCGTTTTGCAGATGTGCTACAACATTAAATGTAGCTATAAATGGTTAAAAAGGATGATGTAAGATTTGTTAAAAAAAAAATAATAATAAAAATTTTAATAGTTTCATAAACTGTAAAACCTCATTGTACTACACAAATTGTTGTGGTATAAGAGGAATAAAGCCTGTCTAGACATGCTGTTAGTGAAAAAATAAAACCCTTAGGGTGGTAACAACAGCAACAAGTACATTTTAAACAAGAAAGATCAAAACATAAAAACCCTTTGAGAAAATGATTTCCTGAGCTCTGTGCTTGGCTACCCTGGAATATCCACTTCATTAAAGGTGATGATCTTGTCTGCATTATTGTAAAAAAAAAAGAAAAAGAAAAAAAGGCTGAGCTGTCCAATTATACTGGCTGCGGTAAAGATCAAGGAATGGGCCGAGAGAGAGAGAGAGAGAGAGAGAGAAGGAGGTGAATGAAGGTGTGAAAGAGAGCCAAGGGATATGTGTCCTTGGACAGTGATCAAGAGGAAGAGAGGAGGAGACAACAGACACCTGCTACTGGGGTTTTACACACACACACACACACACACACACACACACACACACACACACACACACACACATTTTCTCACTAACGAGCGAGCCCGCAGCATGCATCCCTGTAAAACTAGCTCCCAAAAGGCCTAGTCTTATCAAGAAGCACAATCGATCGACAGATCCAGAGCTGGAAACTGCACTCCATTTGGGAGAATTAACACCATCTGGCCACATGTACACAACGCATTACTGCCCTTAAACACCTTCAGTAAGTTGTCATGTCCTTCTGGGATAGCAGATGAGATTGTAGATAAGCTTCTGTGCGGAATAGAAATGTGCAATAAACTGCTATAACTGTATATATCATGATAAAGAGCTCTATAGCTGCAACACCAATTAATAGGGGCTTTATTTTTTTTTTATTATTATCTTTTTTTTTTTGACATCATAAAAAGCAAACGACGTTTACATCGTAACAAACAGAATTTTGCATTTGAATCTGTTGTAAATAAACTAAAACAAACAAATATCTCCACTGTTTAAGCCAAATCATGACCATGTACTACAGGGTTCTATCTGGGTTAAGAGTGAATGGATCAGATCAGATATACTTTGTCCCGATGAGGCATATTTGTTTTGAGCATACATGTGCAGCTGCGTAACAAGACAAACATTTCTTGTAGCGGCTGTATCTAAACCTCGGAGTGCGGAAAAGTTGACTACATGGGAGTAGTTCAAATTCTGGATAGAGCACATGAGATGGGTCCAGAATCATTTTCTTTGTCAGTTTGAGAACAGTTTTGTTGAATATGGACTGAAGGGAAGGGTGGTCACTCACACCAACTTCCTTCATTGCTGTGCGCACCAGACGGTTCAGCCGAGACTTGACGGTAACTGTCAGATTACCAAACCAAGCAGATATGCCATACAGGAAGATGGATTCAATGAAGGCATGATAAAACATCAGCATAATCCTCTGGGCCACTCCAAAAGGCCTGAGCCTTAGGAGGAAGATACAGAGGAAATAAACGAACCATGAGGAAACAGAAATACAAAAAAATTACAAAAAAATCAGACCCGCCAATTACACGTTTTGCATAGAAGCTACACATTTTGACATCATGAATGCTGGAACATACTCCAAAATATCTCAAAACAGCATTTTGCTATCATTAAAAAATATAATATGAAATTGTATGATATCAAAGTGGTGTGTATTGAAATAAAAAAAAGTGAGCAAACACTATTTAATATTTAAAATAGCACATAAATTACATTCCCATGGCATCAGCATCCACCGCATCCTTGTTAACAGTGATGTCTTGTAATGAACCAGTAACTGTGATAACTGGTTTGTAGGGTGCTCGCATACATTGTCTATTTTTCTTACCACTCCTAATGTCAGACACCCTCTTTAATCATAAATTCTTCTACATCCTTCCAAGGCACACTTTGTTCATGACAGGCATTTCATTTTTTTTTTTTTTTTAAGGCAGCATGTCTCCTACTGTGGAGAGTGCTTCCAGCTACAGACCTTTGCCTCATAAAAAAAAAAAAAAAAAAAAAAAAAAAACAGCAGCAAAGCTAGCCTTGATTATTATGTTCTACTTTTCTCCATTTTGACTTGCCTCAGATCATTGTGAAACTTTTTTTTTCCACCAGTGGCACTTCAGGAGAGTGCTAAATGTTCTGTCAATGCTTGTGATCAAAAGTCTACTAGAGACTTGGGGTTAAGTCGGGCTAGCGCTATATACACGTCTGTTTCTCCATCCAATATTGACTTTATATAATCAGAGGAAAACAGGAAACCAAAATCAACCTTCTGGGTAATTTGTGCCATGTTTGTGGCTTGGATGTGGGTTCTGCAGCGGTTAATGTTAACTTGGGCTAGCTTTGTAACCACACTTTCAGGTTTTTGTGCCTTTAGTTCTCACCTGGCTTTATTGTGACTAATAATCCATTTGTCTATACTTGTTTTGAAATGAACCAACACGAGGTGATGATTTAGCTAATTAGCTGACTTGTTCTTTTTGTTGTTTTTATGTCACAATCCAGTGAAAGATGTTTAAATTAGGAAGGAGGGGTGTGGACATATGCACACGAATTATAGATGAATATTTTAAAATTATTGCTAATTACCTTATATTTTTGTCATAAGGCCACACTTTGGAGTCAGATGCAAGCAAACACTAAGAACATGAACTAGAAAAACAAGAGCTAGGCAAACAGGAAAACACAACAACATGAGGAAAACACGACAAACGCAAGAGAAAGAGTGCTACCAAAAACAGAACTTAAATTCCAATGCTCATTAGACATTAACTTGACTCAGGTGTGCATGATCTCGTGATGTGCTGGGGCTGATGGGGGATGTAGTCCTGACACATACTCTAATACTGAATTTATTTCCGAGACCTAAATGGATGTTATATATTTTTGGACTGCTTTTCCACTGTCAGCTTTAGTTTTCAGGGATAAAATGTTGTGTAGAGAGAGAATTCATTTTTAACTGATAGCTTTAGTCATTAATTTAGCTTTTGTTTATTGTTAATGCCAATAATCCCAACAGTCTCACTGCATTACTAAACAATAACTCAAAGCCACAAACTGAAAGAAATGATACGGTATACAGTATAAAAATCTGCAGCAGACTCAAACATTTCTGAAGTCGAGATTCTTCCACTGGTCATGTTTTATGTTTGGAAAAGATTTAGCAATAATAGTTCTAACTTGTAGTGTGTGTAGACAAAAACTGGTAGCTGAAATGATGTTAGCTTCCTAATAATGTATTCATCTGTCATGTAAGAATAAACACAATCCCTTGCATTATGAAACTGTGTCATGAGAACTGCCCCACTTCCATTACTGCTATGAGAGGCACACAAAACATTACTGCACATGACAGACATGAAACTAATGGACAAAGCAGCATACAAGGTCAAAAAAAGCATTTTTACTTGTTTGGTGATCCTATTTTATTGGCTCTTTTTTTTTCTTTTTTTTTTTAAGGCAGAAATATTTAGATTCTAGTCCCTCCCTAGGCTAGAGTCTGAGTTGAGTCATTGAGTCAAGTCAATAGCTTGCTTTAGACTTGAGTCTCTAACTCAAATCTCCATCTCTTGCATGCTGTGATCCATGGCACTCGAGAAATATGAAGATTTTTCATGCTGTTTGTTTGCCCTTAGCTCTCAATCTAGTGACTAACCATTCCTCTCAGATGTGAATGGCATAAAAAATATGTACTTTTTCTCCTAGCCTGGCCTCAAGACACAAATCATTGAGAGAGAGAGAGAGACAGAGGACTGCTTTTCTCTGTGTGTTTGTGTGTGTGTGTGTGTGTGTGTGTGTGTGTGTGTGTGTGTGTGTGTGAGAAAAACAGCAAGCACATGTAAGAAAGATAGGAGTTGTATTTGTGTTCGCGTGAGACAGACAGAATAAGAATGAGTCCTGGAGTCATGTTATATAGGATAGATAGAGTCGGTGGAACAATTGTACCACTGGTCATGATGAAAGATGAAGAAAGATTGTTATTTCAGTTATGAGCTTCAGATCGGATTTTATTCTATTTGTAAAGTGTTTCAAAAATAGTTTCTATTAAATAGTTTTGTGATAAGTAAATAATATTAACAAAAAAATATTTTGTGATTAAAAAAAGCTTTGCAGAATGACTCGTTGTTATGATTCATTTGAATCATTTCATTCATTATGAATCATTTCCTGCAGACTGCTATTAAACAACTTTTATTCATCAGTAAAAAAATAAAAAAAAAAGTGGTGTTTCTGTCAAGACTGTCACGTATACATCAAACTTTCCTACCTAATGCAGGTGAGAAAAATCAAACAGACACAGTATATGGAGAATATCACTGATTAATGTTGTTTCAGTTGCCCACGTCGGCAAACATTTCAAATCGCTAAAACATGTTTCGCAAATATTTACCTGGATGTAAGCCTGGTGATTGACTCTCTATTAGAAAAAGAAGGTATACTTCAGAGTAAAGATTCAAATTTAAAAATAGCCCAAAGGCTTACACATTACATTAGCATATATTTGAATGTATCATACAGATTCATGCTTATAGGAGCTTCTGCTGAATATCCTTCATAGTCTGCCCCTTTAATGTCGATGGACTCTCGAGGCATTTTTATGTCAGGCCCTCAGCCGTAATCACTATTTTCCTCAAAGTGGAGAGTCACATAGTCAGTCCTTGGGGAGAGTGTGATAATGTTGGGTCAAAGTATCTCTCTTTCCCTCTTTTCTCTCTCCTTCCAGCAGGCGGTAGGAGCCATTGTGATAAGGAGTGATGAAAACTCTAGCTAGTACAGCAGCTTTATACATATAGTATGTGGCGAAAAACCCATGAATCTGAACTATTACAGCCTCGAAGGGATTAGATAGAGATGCACCTTAAAGCGAGCAGTCAAGTTGTCAGCGTTGCTTCTCTATTTTTAAGAATAAAAAAATATTGAGCGATCTTTACGTCAAGGACGAAGCGCGGTGGTGATAGAGTGGTGCGGAAGAGAGAAAGGACAAGGTTTATGCCAGATCTATGCCTTTTCTCAAGGGCCGGCTAAAAAAAGTGACTGCAAGTCTTCCATTCCTCTCTATTAAAATGAGTCTCATCCATTTGCTTCCTTCTTTGTCTCTATCCTCAAAGGGCTTTCATCTGTTCCTTCCCTCTTCCTCCACTTAACATTTCGCTGCATCTCTGGTTCGATAGGATTTCTGGAACTTGCACTAATTTAAATGCAAATGTCCTCTCCTTTCTTGCACCAGCCATGTTTGCCCTATTGTCTGCACGTTAAGTTCATAGTGGTCTCCAGTACTGTTAGTAAAAAAATCCTTAAATCAATTGCTTGAGTATTTCCAAGTTTTCTACATCAAATTATTTCCAATTTTCTACTTTGCCAATATGAGGTTTTAGTTCATATTGTTTTTTACATTTACATTTATTCATCTGGAAGATGTCTTTATCCAAAGTGGACTGGGAAGATGATAGTCAAGGGCCTTGCTCTAGGGCCCAACAATGGCGGCTTCAAGGTACCGGGATTTGGACTCACTACCTGATCAGTAGTCTAGAGCCCTAACCACTGAATCCCTGCTGAGTACATGACACTGGTGGGATCCTTGAAAAGCACACTGGAACTGCTGTTATAGTGTTACAGAGATAGTGTTAAGTAAGAGTAAAAAATAAATTAATTTAGAAAAAAAAAACAAAAAAACAGAAACAGCAACAGCAAAAAATGGGTGGGGGTGAAAATCGACAATTAAGGGGTCCAGGCACTTTGCCATGGATTGTAGTGATATGGAAATTGTTTTCATTTTGTTCCAAAATGGAATCCTAATTTGCTTAATGTTTTCATTAATATTTTAGGCGAAATTCATTATAGCCCTCTCTTGTGATAGAATGCTGTAGCATCTACCAATGTGACAAACAATTGTTATTATGCAAGGTCATCTCTTGCTTGGTCTCATCACCATCAACTTTGCTATGGCATCATTGCCAAACAGTAATGAATATCAAAGCATCTAAGTGAAGCCCAGATTCAAGTTTGATGATGACAGGACAAAATTTGCAGCATTATTAGCACAAAAACGAAAAGCAGTTTTGTCAAAATTTAAGATGCCCCCTTCCTGTGTAGTGGTTATAACATCATAATTTGCCTAACACTCAGAATTATCAGCATTATCAAATGGATTGATTATGTAAAGTATGATGATTTTAAGTCAAGTTGTTCAAGTATTCTAGTCTAAGCTTTAATTATAGTATCCCCTAATGGGGTAATGACAGCACTTCTTGGGGACCTTAATTGTGTGGTCTGAAACCCACTCATTACATTTGCTGTCACCAAATACACCAAAGCATTGCTGATATATAGGCTCGCTTCCTGTCTGGTATCTTTGTATCCACTTATAATGGTTATGAATATCAAAAATCCTTCAATAACTTTTGTGTGGTTTAGTCTCATGATCATGTAAAATTAGTTTGATGACCGTCGGACCAAATTTTCATGAAAGAATAGCCGTTGTACTTGTCATGACCTAAGGTTCATAGAAATTTGGGCTGATGATTCTGTGTCAAGCAGTTTTTAGGCTTTTCTACAGAAACGTGTGTCAGATTTTGATCTGTTGGTGGGGCTAATGGGTTTAAGTGGCACACCTAAAAATTGGTGAGAAAACTTTTGGGACTCTACCGCCTTGGTGTGCCAAATGGGCTGCCTTAGACACATAGAGGTCCTGCACCATCGGTGCCTTCATCCCGAATGAAGAAGTAATCATTTCCACATCTTTTTTTTTTTTTTTTTTTTTTTTTTACAGATTTTATATCTTGGCTGATCTGCAGGAATTAATAATCACTTCATGTAGCATTTGAAATCTTTCTCAGGTGCCAGTGAATGGGTAGTTGATCATAGCATGAAAAGAATAGTGTTGAAACATATAACAAGGAACTCATTTTAGCTAGAAGCACCTAATGGTCCAATATGCTGTTAGTTGTCAACAGGCCGAATGCTGTAATTCATGCTAGCCCACCTGCATGTTTGGCGAGAACAAATTCCAGAATATTTATTGAAGCTGATCTCTCCTAATTTGCATATAGATAAGGCTTTTATTTTAGTGCATTTAAATGCTGCCACACATAATGTCGATCAGTGCAGTAACTGTGAATCTGGGTTGAGTTCACAGAAGTGCATGATGTGCCCACAATTAGAATTGGCTGTGCTGAGAAGGTCAGCAATATGACATGGAACAGGGTAATTAAATAGGCCTAATGCCAATATCTTGCAATTCATAGAACTTAATTAAAGATATTTAAAGACATGATGCTGTAACCGAGATATGCTTTTTTCCTGAGATATATAGTGGAGTGTCATAATGAGTAATATTAGCAAACACAGCACATGCCAGCAATGTGATGCTGACATCGCTGCCTGCATTCCAGAAGACTTGCTTATTAACTGTATCATATGAAGCCTGGGCTCAAGGTTATGACTACTTCATTGTAATATGAAGATAAATATAATGTAAAGCAATGTACATATAAAGCAGAGAAGTCAGAGATGGAAATTAGCACTTAAGGCACATAGATCAAGCAGGATGGACTCAACTATGACAGCACAGAGATTGATGTCAGATATAGCATATGAATAGAATATGCACTTTAAACAAGGGTGTTTTAAAAGCACAGCGAATTATTTGATGGTTACGTATGCCGTCAAGAAAGACAAAAGCTAGCACCAGGCATGCAGGAACACTCAAGTTTATCAGTGTCACAACGCTGAGATTAGGATTCAACTGCAGTAAATGGTAGACAAATCAAAAAGGCAAATCCGACTTATTCGTATTTGTATTCGACAAATGTGCAAGAGGTCAGGCGAACAGCATACAGGAATAAACAGTGGCAAAACCAAAATCAAAGTCAAAGAACAAACCAAAAATATCATGCACAAAGAACAGAAGGCTTGGATTTGACACTAGATAAGCTGGGGTGAAACTCTGTGCAGAATGTTGAGAGTCCTGTCTATTTCACGTGTGTGTGTGTGTGTGTGTGTGTGTGTGTGTGTGTGTGTGTGTGTGTGATTGAAGACAGGTGAGTCGAATAGAAGTCTGGTGATTGTCATCTGATGAATGGATGAAGTGTTTGAACATGTGATGTGGTTTGTAGTTTGGCAAGCTGCTGGGACATTGAGTCCAATGTGGAAGGATTATGTTGAAGAGTAGAATTCTGTGAGTTTGTATTTCCGGTGGATGATGATGTGACAATCAGATAACTTGAAACACTGACCTTTCCTTATTTTTAAATATAGCTCAGAAAAGAGAAAACTCTACTTAGATCATAGGGTGATGGAGTCGGGTCTTTGCCAGAAAGTCTGGTAGTTCAAGGAGAACCTACAGTATGACTGATAATTTCTGACCAAGATGCTCTTTAGGTTGCAACTTACCATCAATTTTAAACACAGGTGGCTCAAGCTTAGCTTAGTGAAGGACTGATACAAGGTCGATGTGCTGTACACTCTAAGAAAAAAAAAAAGATTTAACAAGCATTGTTTGTGTAGCAAAGGACTCTTGCCTTCTTAATTTAGGTGAATCATGAATAATTAGGAATCTAATTAAAAAAAGCAAGGAGGTAATCTTATGTAGCAGTCACACTAGCATTCCGATATATAGCTTTTATATGCTATATTGAGTAAAACATCCTTTGTCCATGACTTATTCACTGGGTCTTGTTGGTTACATAAGTAATATGTGTACTGTGTGTAAAATCAGTAATATGTGTACTGTGTGTAAAATCAGTAATATGTGTACTGTGTGTAAAATCAGTAATGTGTACTGTGTGTAAAATCAGTAATGTGTGTACTGTGTGTAAAATCAGTAATATGTGTACTGTGTGTAAAATCAGTAATATGTGTACTGTGTGTAAAATCAGTAATGTGTACTGTGTGTAAAATCAGTAATGTGTACTGTGTGTAAAATCAGTAATATGTGTACTGTGTGTAAAATCAATAATATGTGTACTGTGTGTAAAATCAGTAATATGTGTACTGTGTGTAAAATCAGTAATGTGTACTGTGTGTAAAATCAGTAATGTGTACTGTGTGTAAAATCAGTAATGTGTACTGTGTGTAAAATCAGTAATATGTGTACTGTGTGTAAAATCAGTAATGTGTACTGTGTGTAAAATCAGTAATGTGTACTGTGTGTAAAATCAGTAATGTGTGTACTGTGTGTAAAATCAGTAAT